>CM075468.1:37757500-38462500 GCA_037950665.1 Hypophthalmichthys nobilis | reverse complement strand
CTATATAGGAATTCTGTGGTGATTTTAAAGGCCTTGTCTCTATTTTAACATGAAATACTGTTTTAATTGAAAAATAAAAAAAAAAATAGTTTTTTTTTATTATTTTCAGTGGGAAAAAGTATCCTAATTATTGGATAGATATTAATTAGTGTCATGAAATTCTCTAAAAATACAAAATAAAAAATACTATTCAACAAAAATGTATTTCATTGATTTTAATGAAAATAAAAAACCGTGAAACCGTTTTGACCGTGAACAATACAAGTGTGACTCCCAAATGAACAATACCAGAGGGTTAAAGCGAACTAAAGTAATTTAGAGCTAGCTACTAGTATGCTGAATGTGTCTAGCAAGTTAGAGATAGAATCACCAGTATGGTGACATTGTACTTTCCATTTGTAAAATAAAACTTTAATTGCGTCATCAAATAACTGGTCACAATTTTCAGATTGCTTTCTTTTAACTAGGAGATGAAAACGTGCCAACTTGCTCTTTTGCCTAATCTGTTGAACTCCTCAGCTGTAGAAGAAGATTATCTCGGCCTGGAGGAACATTTTCGAGAGGTACTGTGGAAATATCAACAGTTGTTACAAATAAAACTCTTGACTACAATATACATTATATATGTGTGTGTGTATAATATATATATATATATATATATTGGAGATGCACTGATACTAAATTTCTCCACCGACACTGATAATGATTATTCAGAGTGATATCTGACGATACAGATAATGATACCGATAGTTTGGTGGTTCTGCCTTTTATACCTTCTTTTAAATTAATGAAAAATTCATTATAATTAATAATTAAGCATTATATTTTAATTATTATATTTTATAAGAAATGCAAATAAAAACTTTATTCTCTCCATTTCATCAACTTGTTTCAGAGTAACTGGCATCAGTTATAAACAAACACATTACTCAAATTAATATTAACATACTTTAACTAAATTCTGAAGATTAAATTAATATTTCTTAAAGGGTTAGTTCACCCAAAAATGAAAATTCTGTCATTTATTACTCACCCTCATGCCGTTCCACACCCGTAAGACCTTCGTTAATCATCTGAACGCAAATTGAGATATTTTTGTTGAAATCCGATGGCTCCGTGAGGCCTGCATAGGGAGCAATGACATTTCCTCTCTCAAGATCCATAAAGGTACTAAAAACATATTTAAATCAGTTCATGTGAGTACAGTGGTTCAATATTAGTATTATAAAGCGACGAGAATAATTTTGGTGCGCCAAAAAAAAACAAAATAAGGACTTATATAGTGATGGCCAATTTCAAAACACTGCTTCAGGAAGCTTCGGAGCGTTATGAATCAGCGTGTCGAATCAGCGGTTCGGAGCGCCAAAGTCACGTGATTTCAGCAGTTTGGCGGTTTGACACGCGATCTGAATCATGATTCGATTCGCTGATTCATAACGCTTCGAAGCTTCTTGAAGCAGTGTTTTGAAATCGACCATCACAAAACAAGTTGTTATTTTGTTTTTTTGGCGCACCAAAATTATTCTCGTCGCTTTATAATATTAATATTGAACCACTGTACTCAGATGAACTGATTTAAATATGTTTTTAGTACATTAATGGATCTTGAGAGAGGAAATGTCATTGCTGGCTATGGAGGCCTCACTGAGCCATCGGATTTCAACAAAAATATCTTAATTTGTGTTCCGAAGATTAACAAAGGTCTTACGGGTGTGGAACGGCACAAGGGTGAGTAATTAATGACATTATTTTCATTTTTGGGTGAACTAACCCTTTAACTTTCTTGTTATTAATTCATATAATTAATTCTTGGCATTTTCTTTACACAAAACACAAATTAAGTGCATTTTCCTGGCCTCTTTTAATTGACAGGGTATATCGGCCCTAATTATCGGCTGTTTTTAAACTACCGATAGTATGAAAGTTTGCTTTATTGGCCGATACGACTATTGGCCAATATATCGGTGCATCTCTAATATATATATACACACACACACACATACACTAGATTGCCAAAAGTTTTGAGACGCCTGCCTTTACATGCACATGAACTTTAATGACATCCCCTTCTTAATCCGTTGGATTTAATATGGAGTTGGCCCACCCTTTGCAGCTATAACAGCCTCAACTCTTCTGGGAAGGCTTTCCACAAGGTTTAGGAGTGTGTTTATGGGAATTTTTGACCATTCTTCTAGAAGTGCATTTGTGAGGTCAGGCACTAATGTTGGCGAGAAGGCCTGGCTCACAGTCTCAGCTCTAATTCATCCCAAAGGTATTCTATCGGGTTGAGGTCAGAACTCTGTGCAGGCCAGTCAAGTTCCTCCACACCAAACTCGCTCAACCATGTATTTATGGACCTTGCTTTGTGCACTGGTGTGCAGTCATGTTGGAACAGGAAGGGGCCATCCCCAAACTGTTCCCACAAAGTTGGGAGCATGAAATTTTCCAAAATGACTTTGTATGCTGAAGCATGAAGAGTTCCTTTCACTGGAACTAAGGGGCCAAACCCAACCCCTGAAAAACAACCCCACACCATAATCCCCCTTCCACCAAACTTTACACGTGGCACAATGCAGTCAGGCAAGTACCGTTCTCCTGGCTGCCAAACCCAGACTTGTCCATCGGATTACCAGACAGAGAAGCGTGATTCGTCACTCCACTGCTCTAGAGTCCAGTAGTGGCGTGATTTACGCCACTGCATCCGATGCTTTGCATTGCACTTGGTAATGTAAGGCTTGGATGCAGCTGCTCGGCCATGGAAACCCATTCCATGAAGCTCTCTACGCACTGTTCTTGAGCTAATCTGAAGGCCACACAAAGTTTGGAGGTCTGTAGCTGTTGACTCTGCAGAAAGTTGGCGACTTCTGCGCACCTCAGCATGCACTGACTCCGCTCTGTAATTTTTTTACGTGGCCTACCACTTTGTGGCTGAGTTGCTGTTGTTCCCAATTGCTTCCACTCTGTTATGATAACACTAACAGTTGACCGTGGAATATTTAGTAGTGAGGAAATTTCACGAATGGACTTATTGCACAGGTGGCAACCTATCACGGTACCACACTTGAATTCACTGAGCTCCTGAGAGCGACCCATTCTTTCACAAATGTTTGTAGAAGCAGTCTGCATGCCTAGGTGCTTGATTTTATACACCTGTGGCCATGGAAGTGATTGGAACACCTGAATTCAATGATTTGGGGGGGGTATCCCAATACTTTTGGCAATATAGTGTATATATGCAGCATGGTTAGAACACATACACACAAAATCTAGTTTTAAGGAAATATACATGACAAATTTCAGTGGAACACCTAGCCTAAATGTGTATTGTTGGACTTACCTTATAGGGTGTTGATGTGTCATGTGGTGATGAGCGACGTCGGACACCTTTACATGTGGCAGCAGGAGAGGGCTATGCAGGCACTGTTCGCTTCTTGCTGCAGCAGGGAGCAGATGTGAATGCCTTTGACTGTGATGGACAAAATCCACTTCAAGATGCCATATGCTCCAAGTACTCATCATATTTGTTTGTTTCTTACTGGATATATATGACTTCCAGGGGCATTTTTACCTCTGTATGGCCAATTATTTATAATTACCTAATTAAATGTATCTGTGTTGTCTTTTATGTCAGATACTTAAATTGAATTATTATTGCAATTACTCAGAATACTATAACAATAAAATGTTATCAACATCAACAGAAGCCATCTTTACACTGCAAAGGTGGAATAGAAGCTGCATCTGACATGGCATGTTTATTTACACAGAAACATTTAATGCTGCTTAAAGGCAGCAAGCATGAATTTACACAATTGCTTAAATGGTCTATATAAATTATAAAATTAAAAAGGTAATTACATGGTTGGGCTGCAATTTTATGATAAAAATCATTGTTGATTATTATCATAATTGGTAATTATTATTATCATAATTGTATAATTATTATTGATTATACTCTTGATATTGTAATGATTATTAATGTGGACTATTAGAATACATAGGCCTGGTTTCACATACATGGCTTACATTAAGCCAGGATAGGCCTTAGTTTAATTAGGGTAATTAAGTAGCTTTTATAAACATGCCTTAACCCTCTGGTGCTGTTAGGTCATTTTTTTTTTTTTAGAATTTTTTCCTTAATCAGAATGGTATGAAATTTGGTAAAGGTTTTGGCACTTGCTATGTGAACACACAAAAATCACGGACATGGTTCAAAAAGGTTAAATGGTCCTGAAAAAAAATAGATTGCATTGGAAATGAATGGGAGATAAATTTCATCTAGTGAAAACTTTTGGTACTGCGACCAAACAAAATCTTACTGAAAGCTCATTTTTTGAGATATCAAGCTCAAATTTGGAACACAGCTTTTTTTTTTTTTTTTGGTTTATGGCTTTGATTTTCTTGCGATTTTGGAGTAAAAATCGTGTTTTTGAAAATATGTATTTCATATAAAAATTGAAAATACTATTTTGTAAACGTAATTGTCAGGCTGTGTTCACGAAGGAAGACGAAGGAGAACAGGTCCAGATCCAAATACACGAAGTTTATTAATTCCAAACAGGTAGACAGGTAAAAGTAACACAACATATTATAACGGTGATTGGACAATGAACTGAACTGAAACAGGAACTGATATACAAACAGGGAGATTAACAAAAGATGTGCAGCTGTGATGGTGGTTAGTGTCCATGGTGATAGATGAATGTGCGCAGGTGAGGAACAGGAGGGATGCTGGGAAACGGAGTGCTAGTGCTGGTGACTGCGTGACAGTAATAAATGAATAAACTATAAGTTAACTTTTTTAAACTTATTTCACTTCAGCAATAATTTGCCAAGTATCTTTTAAAACAGATCAAATTTAAGTCTGTGCTCTAAAGCATTCAAAATTTATGACAGTTTGAAAAAACTGTAATAACAAACTTTTGGTCATTTTTGACTGACGCGAAATGCACCAGAGGGTTAAAAACATTACTAGTGTGCATCTTGAGATAAAACAATGACAGTGGCATATTTTAAGATATGTCAGAGCAAGGTGCTTTCAGTTAAAACAGCTCAAACATGCATTTTAATCTAGGACTAGGTTTAAGCCTTGTCTGTGAAACTGGGGGAGTATGTTTTTGTGTTTGGGGAGATGGCACGTCATATTCTGGCTACACAGACAACTGTTTATGAGTTAGTTTATTCTTTTTTTATGCACTACAAAATCAAGGCTTCATATTGGATATTTTTAGTAGCTTGAAAAACAAAACATTTATTCAAACTGGGTCTGGGAATAAATTATATACAGAAAGTAAGCAAAAAACACTGAAACGGTCCATGACTTCAGTCTAGCATGCATTTAAGTGCTCTCTCAAAAACTCTCATTACAATGTGAAGCTGTCTACGCTACAAAAATAATCTCTTACTTACAGTACATTGTATCTGCACTTGGTTGTTTATGATGAGAATCCACTAGAGTGCAGAATTCAGTCGGTGGGTGCGCACACTGAACAGAACGGCCTTTCAAAAACTCTCATTACAATGTGAAGCTGTCTACGCTACAAAAATAATCTCTTACTTACAGTACATTGTATCTGCACTTGGTTGTTTATGATGAGAATCCACTAGAGTGCAGAATTCAGTCGGTGGGTGCGCACACTGAACAGAACGGCCTTTACAGTGGTGACTAATCTAAAAGCCTCTGATTAGACATTGCATTCATAAGCTTTGGTTTTATATGTATAATGGGTTATAATGCTGCAAAAAACTCTTTTATTCCTCAGTTGGCAGTTTTTATTCATTATCATATTTCACTTTAATCCTGACAGTCAATTGATTTTCTTTAATTGTGGAAGGGCACTTTTTGCCCCTAATCTTGAATTTGTGGGGCATTTTTGCCTCAAGCCCCCATTTCCATACCCTGTTGCATATCCACATTTACTGATTCACCTTTTATTTCATTAGGAGTCTGGAGGTGGTGGAAATATTAATTTCTGCAGGGGCACGTTTGGAAAAATCCCCAGAAGAATTTGGGGCTGAGATGTGCTAGTAAGTGGGAGTATGTTTTTATACAAAGGTTCATTTTTAAAAAGAGGGTACTCGATAAAAGGTATCACTCTGACGAATATGTTATTGCTTACCCATATAGCAATAATTGTAGTCTTCTAAATATGGATTGTGCTTTTCAGTCTTGCATGCCTTGGAGAGAAAGAAGTGATGAAGGCGTGGAAAAAGACTGGAGTCAGTTTTAATGTTTCTGATGCTCACGGTCGAACTCCCTTACATGTGGTGAGGGTTTCTCAGAAATGTTAAGTAAATATTGTTCCTATGAGGAGCATCTAAGCTTGGCTCATCTTCCATCATTTGCTTTAACAGGCAGTGAACACCGATCAACCTGAAATGGTGAAGTTCTGTATCAGCAATGGATCAGATCTTGAGGTATGGACTCAAAGGATTTGTTTGCAATTGTTTATCTGCGAAGAGTTTGGACACACATTTTATTTTTAAATTATTGCTATGTTCGACATTTTAGAATAATAGCAAGTCATCAAAACTATGAAAAAATTCAAAACGATCTTATATTTTGCAGACTTTAAAATTGCCACCCTGTGTCTTGATAATTCCTCTGCACACTGTTCATTTTCTCATGAGGTGCATGCTGGGATGCTTTTCCAGTAGTCTTGAGACAGTTCTCATATACAGTACAGTGCAAAAGTCTTAGGCCACCACCAGCTTTGTTGTTTTAGGTGTTTTAATGGCCATCCATATTTATTTTTCAGTCACTTTATTACGATAAAACAGAAAATACAGGAAATACACAAACTGAAGAAAAAAAAATTAGAAGATAACTTCTTTAAGCATAAATCAGTATTTAGTGTGACGTCCTGGACTTCTTCCATTTTCTCAAAGAAGAAAATCTGAGAAACTTCTCATATTTTAAAAGTTTTCTTGGCCTTCCAGTCCTTTTCCTTTTCATTTAGGTCTAAGAGAGCCGGTTCTTGTTATTGCTCAAGTGTTTTTTTTTTCTGTTTTTTTTAATACTGCATACATATTTCCTGTATTTTCTGATTATATTCTAATAAAGAGATTGAGAAATAATTATATATGGTCAATATACCATTGCTAAAACAACACCTAATGGTGGCCTAAAGCCCCGGGTATACTTCACTTTCCGGGCCCGGACGCGTCTCGCGCACAGTCGCGTCCGTGCATCTTTCAAAGTATACTAAACCATGGATGCGCGTGGATGACCGAGTTTGACACATACGCAGTGCAATTTTTTCTATACTCTTTACCAGACATCGTGTCATCAATGGGACATTCGCTGGGCAGGATCAGAGAAGAAAAATAGTGCATCCACCATTGCAACATAGTTCAGAAGATACACCAAGAGAACAGGAATCAAAAACAATGGAGAAGGCATGCTTCTGAGTTTACTCGTCTTATTTTTGAATCGCTCTTTACACACTCTTCTTCGACGACTGCACATTGTGCTCAGTACTGCGCGTATTGCCACCTAGTGGACTCTTCTGTCCTGCTTGCGCATGCGCTGTTGCACACGCACTGCACACGGACGGGGTGTGCGGCCAAAGTATACCCGGGGCTTAAGACTTTTGTATGCTGGGCACTTTTCACTGCTTTTCCTTCACTCTTCTGTTCAACACATCCATTTCAACAAAAGTAAATTGAATTGAAACTTTATTTTGTTGGGAAAGTCATATTGTAAGTAGGTACAATTTATATAGTCTCCAAACATTATAAGCGATTAAAATGTTTTTAACCCCTTAACTGACAATGTGCACCACAGGATACATATTCTTTAGTCTCTTGTAGGAGGCACAAGAAAGAATTTTTCATGCAATACTGTTGTCAGTATCATGGTCGTGTCTGTTTGGAGTATGTGGATCATTTGATTTGGTTACAATTTTCTGTGCTTGTTTTGCCAGTTTGACCTAAACCAACATGTTTGCCCATAGTGCTGGACATTTGGACTTTGTAGAAACTAGGCATATATTAATATGACTTTTTTCAGCCAAAAATGGGTGGTGGGGGGCGGTCAGTAGATATCTTGTTCCGGAGCCGGGGCCCTTACACAAGATCCTTATACAGTAGGCCCCCCTGTGCATAGTCCCCCTTCTCAATCTTATGTATCCTGAGTTAAAATTGTGTAAATAGTAATATTCACATGTAAAACCAATATTATTACATTTAGTTGACTACATTTTTGCATTTTTAACTAGATATTTTCTTGCAGAGCTTCACACAGCTCATTTTATGATAGGACAGGGGTGTATGCCTGCTCCTGAAGGGCTACCATCCTGCAGAGTTTAGCACCAACCCGGATCTAACACCTAAAAAATCTAACCAAAGTCTTCAGGGTTACTTAAAACATTATAAGTTGTATCATAAATTACATTATATGATTGATTAGGAATGGAGCTAAACCCTGCAGGACAGTGGACCTCAAGGGCTAGAGTTGCCCACCCCTGAGGGACAAAACAATTCAGCAGTGAAAAAAATATAAGAAATATATATGCCTCAATTTTAAGACATTTAGACATGTCATACATGCAGCATAATCTGCATATTGCATTTTTTTTGCATCAAATAAATCACAGAAACTGTGACTTTGGCCTTTTTTATACCTAAATATGGCAACGTATCCTGGGAGATACAACTCATAAGATACAAACTATATCATATATTTCAAAAAATCCTTTGGATATGTTTTACTTAAGTCCAGATAATATAAAAAGTGACATGAAATAATTTTTTGATGATCATTTCCCACTCTTGCCTGTTTTAGGGTTAAATTCATGAGAAAGCCAGATGTGTCCAAACTTTTATTCTTGTACTGTAAGGATATAAAAGCATCACTCTATCTCATTGTATTGTATGGTGACCAGGAGAGGACATGTTCAGTTCACTTAGTTTTGTCGTGTCCACAACATGTTAACTCGTGGGATCGTGATAATAAGTCGTGGCCACGAGATCATTCTGTTGAGGTAACGACATCCTTATGTCGTGGCTATGCGATGTAAAGTCGTGGCCTCGAGATCATGAGGGAACAATATATTTTTCTCGTGGCATGAGTTAAATGCGTAAACAACCTGCGTGACCATGGCAACCTGGAATTATCAGAAATGGATAGGCCTATATAATATTTATTTTTAATTGAGAAAAAGCACGGAATTAAGAAATGATTATATTAACATATTGTCTGTTGTGTGTGCGATGCCTACAATATAGCAGCATTCGAATGAAGTTTATCAATAAATGTTAGAATATGCCGTGTATATTTTTATCACATCCAACAGTCTTTTAAATCCATTCACTGATCAATCATACCAATAAAAATGTGACTTTATGACTGTATTGACTGTAGCCTATGTGAAGATAGGCTAAATGAGCATCCGTTATCATTTGTAGCCCCTCGTGCCCGTGACAGCATTCGAATGAAGTTCGAATAATTTATTATTATTAATGGGTTATATGTTAAAAGAATATTTAAGCTACAAAAAAAAAATGATGATAATAAACTTCATTTTAATGCTGTCTATTGGCAACATATATGGGCTATTTATTGCTTATTACATTGCGTGCGATGTTTACTATATAGACAGCATTCCAATAATATATTAATATAATTCTTAATTCTGCCCTTATTTTATCATTCTTAATTAAAAATAAATATTATATCGGCCTATCCTTTTCTGATAATTCCAGGTTGCCATTATCGTGCAGGTTGTTTACGCATTTAACTCGTGGCCATGAGAAATAATGTCGTTCCCTCAACATATGATCTCGAGGCCACGGCTTTACATTGCATGGCCACGACATAAAAGGATGTCGTTACCTCGGCAAAATGATCAAAACTATGTGAACCGAACATGTCCCCTCCCGGTCACCATAGCATTGTAATGATTAAAAATGACATTATTTCAATCTTCTCTGAAACAGCAAAGAGACAAGCGCAACAACAGGCCTGTAGATGATGCACAGAGACTAGATTTACATCACTTGGTGGAGCTGTTGAGTCCTCAGGCCCTTCGGCTCAAGTAGGCCACAGAACAGTGAGGAAATCTCTGTACTTGTCAAAGGTTTCAAAGTTTAAAGTTCATCCAGATAATTAATTCCCATTTTTAAAAGCATTGTGGTAATGTGAGGTAATGTGAACCTTTGTTTTAGATGTTTTTAGAACAAATAAAAAAGGTTAATGAAACAATATAACATTCCTAACATTATTAGTTTTTTTTTTTTTGTATTCAATATTCTGTTTTAAAACAGAGTTCCAAGGGCACTATTTTCTTCCAGTTTGATATTAATCTCCAAGACAAAAAGAGGTCAACTCATTTTCAGGTGTTTATTTGATATGGGTTTCCAGTTCTGAACATGTAAATAGCAAATATCATTTGCCATAGTAAAAAAAAAACACTCTAGATATAATACTTTGAAGTTGGACAAAAATGAAAGTAAAATACAGATTCTGGTGTCTGACGGCACTTGAAATTGACATTATACTGAAACTCTTGATGCTTTCAGTGGTTCGTAATATTCCTACAATATTTTTGCTATATATGTGACATTTAAGTTGACTAACCCACAACGGGTTAAAGATCTTATAAATATGGTTTAAATAAACATATTCAAAGAATGTACAGTGAGTAAGGGAGCAAACAGAGCCAATCGGTTTCTTTTTTAGTTCGATATTTAGCACTAGCAGATGCCAGAATCTGAAGTTATACGGGCACCCTCCACCTCAGCCATCACGGCACTATCACACAGTGTAGGGAAATCCATAGTGTGTCTTTAAGAGGCATATTCCAAGAGACACAATATTTTGACAGTGTAACAGACAAGAATATAACTTATGCCATATGTATCATATTGTTTCCATATTAAAAGCTAATATCAATCTAGGAATCTTTGTAAAGTGAGCGGTGCAAAAACACACTGTTACAAAAGAAAAGGCACGATAATTCGGCCATTCGGTGCAAGATTAAGGTGAACCAGGAAGAGAAATATATTGACTTCATCAGAGAACCACTATAATATGCAAACAATTGCCTGAGAGTTAAAAATGATCAAAACAAGACAAGATTTATTTTTTTGTAACATGCAGTCACATGTCCAGTCAATAAAGCAACCTGACGGGCAATGCGATAGCGTTCAAAAGTACAAAAAACGGTCTGAAAAGGAAGGCTGACATTCTTGTAGCATCCAAGAGCAGGAACTCTCTTTTTACAGAAAAGAACAGCAGTATCAAACATTAAGCAAAGTTAATTTAATGACAGCCCAAGAACATTGCATGCATTTTATGCCATAGAGTTTGTGTACAAAAGAAAAAAGATTACAAAAATGTCTTGCACAATTAACGTCGTCAGGGTTCTCAGTTGGTGAACATACATCGTAGGGCTGTATACAGGTGTTCTCTTTCTTGGAGTTTCACGGTGTTTAATAAATGGTCTGAAGTCTTATCTCCAATCTAGAGTTTCCCTTAAACAACGAATAAAATCTACTGGTAATTTGAAAAGAAAAAAAAAAAATTGTCAAACGTACAGTAATATAATAATATCTATGATACCCAGCAATGGCATGCTAAATACGCAATAACACAGAAAGGTTAAAATAATACAATGGTTATAATTTAATGCCACAAAATAACACAACTTGATGCAATATACATATTTAAAATAAACATGTTAAATGACTTTAACACAGTATTTAAAAAAATATATTAAGTATAAATGCTCAAAGGAAGAATAAGATAAACATGCTATTAATATATCTCAAAACAATAGTAACTTGTAAAAGTTTGTCAAGTCTATTTTTTGATTTACAGACTTTACAGAATTAGATGTTAATGCAATGTATGGATTGGGCTTGGGCACAGTGTTTCATCTGAAAATCAATAATTAACGGCCAAGCAAGAGTTGGATATACCGCCAAATGAAAGTTGTATAATCCATGGTCTTCATTTCTAGTATTGCGCCTTTGTGTGTAAACAGGGTTTGGTCTCTGTTTTCTCTCTAGAAAAATGGCTATTGAAACTCTGCTGTGTGCTTTTTTAATGTCAATGGCACACTGTTAATTTGCAGTGAGGGCATAGAAACTAAATAAAGTTAAATTACATTCATTAAGTAGACTAACTAGGAGGTTATTCACTTTTATTAAAAAAAAAAAAAGAGAAAATATTCTAGCCTATTGTAATTGAAGGGGGAAGTAAAAAAATTAATACAAATTTGTTGGGAGTTTAAATTGTATGAATTTTTTAACCTCCACTGAAAAAATATAATCCTCTCAATCATCTGTCTGTAAAATACAATTGTGTAGTTTATGCCCTGGCCTTAAGACAGGCATCAGAAAGGCTTTAGACTGTATTCTAGATGTAAACAATATGCAGTTCTGTCTTGTTTTAGAAATTGTATTTTCAGAGCCCATTTGCTGCCATGATGCATACGCGTAATGATACATTTACTGAGAGTTAACGTCTGTAAACAGCATTCTTGAATACACATAAAACCTCGGAGATAGCCAAGAAAATGAAGAAAGAGAAGAGTAGAGTGTGGTTAAATATTTGAAGACAGGAACTGATCTCTTGTTGGCTGTGGGAACAACATCTCTTCATTTTCAATGAGGTTGTACAAACACAGATTGATTAAAGACCCTTATATAAGCCCAAAAGCCACATCAAGCCACACAATCAGACTGCAAGCTCAACACCAGGAAAAGTACAAAAGAGATAGAGCAGGTGTGTTAGTTGGGAACAGATACTGGCACCCATCTCTAAATCAGTGGACCGCTGAAGTGTTGATCTATCCATCACAGGCTGCTGGGCTTTACATCGACATCATGTAGGAAAAGGGGGCGGGGCTTCACTGCAACCACTTGAAAGGGAGATTTCAGTCATTGTACCCTGAACCAGGGAGTTCATTGGTTAACGTGTGCCAGCGCTCGATTTTCTTGTCCTTGTTTTTCAGACAGTCAAACCAGTGTTTTAGCCTCTCACCGTTGGCATTTATACCTAAAGAGACTCCACCTGGAGAAAGGGTGAAAAAGTTAATTAAAACTAAAAACGTTTAAATTAAAGCTAAAAACAACCAAAGGTCAGAAGTTCCCCATGGGACTCAGGCCTCAACTACACTACGTGTTGGCTGTACAAAAAAAATGAACGCAACAGTTTGCATTAATTTGAGTCATGACAACTTTGAGTGAATTAACATTCAACCAACAAGCTACATTGAGTTAGAGGAACTTAATTTGTAGCATAAACACAAATTTTTAAGTTGATTACTCAAAAAAATTAAGTTGCTGTAACTATCCAAGTTGTAGGCCTGGAACCAATTAATCACTGGCATTAGCGCATCATTGCTTATAGAGTCAGTGTAGTGTTTACCTTCATGTATCTACTCTTCAGCACAATGGTAGAAACTTCCATTACAGAAACTATTTTAAATGTCAAACACAACAGCATTAAACACTAACAGGTCTTTCCCTTCACAAAAACAAATAAATTAACACTTAATTACAACATTTATTCTCCTTTTATTTATTATTATCCAGTCCTATGCAAAGCATGCTGGGAACTAGAAATCCACTGCCTAATTTCCAAAGTTATCAAGACAATTTCATTATGTTACTACAACTTAATTTAAAAAAAAAAAAAGCCAATTAACAGAAATTTGAGTTTAAATTTCAAACGATATTAAGTTGATGTAATGACAAACATTATTATGTCAACAGAACTGAACAAAATAATGTTTGCAACTTAAAAGATTTAATTAAAACAATAAATTTGAATTTTTAACTTGCAACCATGCATTTATTTATGGTAACAGGTCACCTGAATTACTTTTTAGAGTGAGGATGACCTGCTGGAAAGAGTTTCAGGCCAGTTGACAAACCGTCACTTAGTGCTGTGAATCGAATTCCAAACGGAAGTGAGCGTCCTTATGAACTACTCACTATGAAGGGCAGAGCCCTTGAACTGGGGACTTTGGAGGGGGCAGGGCACTTGTCTAATGTAGCCGTTCAGAACACACTTAGCAAAGTAAGCAATGAAAGACAACATAATTTCCTCATTATCCTAACCTGAAATGTTATCCTGACAACATAGTGCACCGTCAGTCAGCCCATTAGCTGTTCTTACAACAGGAATTGCTTATTTCAGTTAATTAAATTGTTGCAAATAAATATACAGCTTTTAAAATATGCTTTATGTGTGTGTGTGTGCGTATGTTCCCTCACTGGCCTCAACTTTGCTGTCTCTTGTTTGGACACTGCAGGCAGTTGAAATGACCTAACATATCTATTATTAAACACTTTTCTTACTTATATAACTTATTTAAACTTCCTATGGATGTATGCCAAAAATGTGTGCAATTGAATTATTCTGTTCATACCTTAACTCAAACTCTCCTGCCATCTAGCTTTAAAATGAATCTTGACCCTGGGTCACATGACCATAAACGATAAAATTACTTCCTTGAAGTGACCTTCACTAATGGTAACGGACTTGTGGAAGGGCCCTTCGTGAAGGCATTCAGGTGTTCTTTTTCTGGTGTTCTTTTTTGGAACTCCTCTACAAATGGCGTCCCCTTCCCGAAGTGCCCTTTAAGGGCGCAAAAACACTGTTTGGAATTCACCCTATATCTTACATCTTTTGATCATGTACACACATATTTTGCAAACTTAAACGTTTGGTTTTCTGTGACATCTGATTGCTAATTCAGCGTGTCAACTTGTTGAACTTGCCAGCTAAATAAAATGAACTAGCTGGATGATACAGATGACGTTTTGTTGAAATTGAAAGAATGGCTTGTGATCAGTACGAGTGGGTTGAAAATCATGAAACAATTAGTAACGTTTTTCCTTTTATGTCAACATTTATCAGCGGAAATGTTTAGCAAAAGAATTTATTGCCATCTTGGACTTTTCTGTAGAATTATAGTAACTATGTACTTTTCAGCTATCAAGAAAACTACTGGCCTGACCAGACAAGCAGAAAAAAATCTTTACTGCTGAGCCCAAGGACTACATAACCTTTGGCACTGCATTTAACTGGTAACATAAAATTAAACACAAACTGTGAAAACAAAAAATAAAGATGAAATGTAGGTTTAACAAGACTTGTAAATAGGTCCTACCAATGAAATCGTTGGATTTGCCAATATCATAGTCCCAAACGGTCACCTCCAGGGTCTTTTTGCTGAGGTCAGCGTACTTGATCTCATAGAAAAACTCCTGCCATAGAAGAATGGAATTAGCAATTATAAAAATAAGAGTGTGTTACAGAATCAGGCTTTGTTCAGATTAATCTTACTTCATTGAATTCGGGGTTGAGGGTCTTCTTTTTGACAGCTGTCTTGTGCTTTGATTTTTTGTTCTCATCTGGCTTGAGATACCTGAAATACATTGGTGATATTGAAAGAAAGATGCATTTAGTTTGATCATGTCTTTCACTTTGGGTCAAGTTAGCTTTTTACTAATTTGGCACAGTCTTACTCTCAATGCACAGGCAGTAAAACTGGCACACGTTTGAAACACATTTGACCAAATGTTGTCATATGCAACAAGTCAATATGTCCACCAGAGGGCATTGCAGCTCTTGTATATACAATTTGAAGAGCTGAATGAAGAAGCCATGAAAGGATACACAAGGTTCATTGCAGGATATTTCCACCATTTGCTCTAGGAGCTTTCTTAAATAAATGAAAGGTTCACTTTAAAAAAAAAAAAAAAAAGATTAAACGCAACCTCACTTCACTTGTCTGCTGACTTCGAGGTCATTAAATGTCTCTTTCCGGCTCTGCTCCTCCAAGTCTTCTTAATGAGGGTCCCTTGCTATTTCACTAAGACCACCAGATAAGCAGGCAGCCAATAGGACTGATTAAAGAAGATTCAAGCAGTGAATTCAGCAGCCTAATAATCACAACCTGTGTCTTATATTGTAAAGGCAATAATATAAATTCCCTCTGTCATTTATTTTATCATCTAGGAAACCATTAAATACGAGTGAAAAACTGAAATAAATCTTGTTTAATATTGTCAGAAATGTCAGTAGACATTTAAAATAAAAGTTGTGAAAGGCTCATTTCCCTCTTATTGTAAAAGTCTCCCTCGAGCTCTCTTGACACGGGATATCATTTGCTCCGGTAACAGTGCCTCTGGTCAACCATTTCAGCTTTTCTTGTGAATAAATGAATCTGCAGTTTAAAATGATGGTTCTTTTTTTATTATAAAAATGAACACTACTACTATTCCATAAAAAGCTAATTTCGTTTAATTCCCAAAAATGTGAACGTCAACTGCTATTAATCCAGAAAAAACTGCTCTGACAAAACGATTCGAAAATAGCAGACAGAGAAATACACAAATACACAAGATTTGCACGAGCAGAAACAACAAATTAATAATTTAGTATTCAAATCTTTTGTAGAGACAGAACCAAGCTGTTTAAATTGACCAATGTTTCTACATGTAAGAAACAAAAACATAGTGCCCGACTACAATAATCCTTCATAAATGGTTTGATTCAGGAAGCGAGAGAGTTGAGAGCTCTAATCCCCTCTGAAGCAGAGATCATTGCTTCATTTAAACCAACACATTCCAGTCCTCAAATACAAACGTCTGCATTTCTCCATATCAAAGACAGAATTCTAAGCTCATGACATGTAACTGAATTGGTATCAAGCGTTGGCATAAATGATTCGTATGCTTGTGTTTGGCAGGATGAATGGATGTGCTTAAGGATTCCTTACGAACATACATGCGCACATATATACTTTCACGTTGTTGGTAATCATTTAGTAAATGCTTATATCCACAGCGCCTTAATGCTAAATTTTATTTTTGCCATTAAGTGCCTTGCTCAAAAGCTCACTAGCTCACTCCTGTGGGATTCAAACCTACAACCTTTTGGTTACGCATCAGCACCTTAAAGTCAACATGATCAAAATTCAGCCTATTTTTTAAATGCATTTTATTGATCTTATGTTGAATGATTCATCTGTGCAAGTTAAATTTTTAACCTCATCATTTTTAAATGGGTCCTATTATGCTTTTTTACATTTTCAACTTTTCTTTCGTGTGTAATGTTGCAAAGACACTCCTAATGGAGTTATTCTCTATATCAGTAAGCACAAACACCTCAATTGTAGTCTTGAGTTTCCTTCCGGGAAAGTACACGGCACAATATTCCTCATTTAAATAATTCCTGTCCAAGGCATACGCAAAAAAAAAAAAAAAAAAAAAAAAAAAAAAAAGGAAATTTGACTTCAATGCATGAAAACGTCTTGTCTAATTGTTATACCACAGATTTGAGTCGACTAGCATCACTAAATCCAGCAACAGGAAGGATTTCCTTTGATATCTGTAATTTACATACTCTTGTATGCACGGATTTTCTGTTCCACATTAAACGTTTTCACTAAATCAGTGTGGATTCTGATTATTTTAGTACCTCTGTACATGAACATTTGTGCTTTTGGTGCAGAATAAACAAAAATCTATTGTTATACAAGTGAAATTTCAGCATATAGAACAATAAAAAGACAGACGATAGTGAGAGGTATGACTTACGTTTTAACATAGGGGTCAGAGAAGCCATTGGCATCCATGGCAGCGAGATGGGCACAGCGGATGATGCCAACCACTAAGCCAGACTTCTGAGAGCTGTACTTCAGAGAGATCATGATGCGCCCTCGCTCCTCCAGAGACTTGTCATCTGTCTTGTCAATCTGTGTGTGAACACACAAACAGAAAACAGTCGGTCCAGCTTCTATAAAGAACTACATACATCCTTTTCTTTATAGACTCTTCATAATACAAAGAAATATATTTTTAATAAGTAACTTAATTATGAAACCTAGCATTCATTTGTTGCAATTCTATGAATCTGATTGCTTTATCAACTCTAAAATTCTATTAACACACAAGTGTTGTGTCCCAGTAGATCGTTTATTAATTCACTCAATTAGTTTCATGCACCAATCTTTTATTTCCAATGTTTTCTTGTCTAGATATTTTATGGCAGTGCAGAACCTGTTGAATGTGAGGTAAATCTACTCTCTTTCTCTCCCTCAGAACTTTGTGGACCCACCAAAGCCGTCAAGCATGAAGTTAATTAGCTGTGGAGGAGGCGTCTCTGCTCATCCCCCACACACTGCTGTCTCATTTCCGTCCCCACTGGAGATCACAGACTCTCACACACACATACACACACACACTCTCATACACATTACAGAGTCTCTTCACACAACAAACAGTTCGTATTGTTTTCCAGCTGGTGAAGTCACTCTTGGGTCTATAAGAGCAGATCTCAACACAGTCTGTGTGTTTAACTTTTGCCACCTCTACCTGTACTGCAGGTAGCAGTCTGTGTGCTTATCTTATAGGTCAACTTTTTGTCATATGTCATATTTTTTAATTGAAAGACTGATTAGCACAATCGGTGGTGCTTGCATGATCAACTTTACTGGTCACAGAGGCTAGCTGAAAACTAACTTTCTCCCATTATGAATGGGAGGACTTGGTCTTGGATGCCCCAAATAGTTCCCCGAGTGAACTGACTTTCCTTGAAAGGGACTTTCATTCTGCATTAGTGGTGGATTTTCTGCAGTTTACATCTTTACACCAGTAAGTGGCGACAAGTGACTGTCTTTATGAGCAAGTCATTGAGTGTTTACATTCTTAAAAAAGCCAAATGTGTGTGGTCATGTAAGGTCATAAACAGCTTAAAGGCCTGGGTATACTTAATTTTCCACGTTCAGCTCCGTCTTGCACACAGTTGAGCGCGTAAGCCTTTCAAAGACGCGTTCGGTGCGGACTTTATTTTCAAGCGCTCAAGTCACTCGCACATGTGCTGTTGTATGCGGACCATCTGGGCGGTCTCAAAAATTGGGCTGCACTCAAATGGGGTGTGCAGACGTCAGCAGAACCTCCTGATGATGAAAATTACTTCATGCGGACGGTGTGTGGACGCGGGTGACCTAAGCATACTTTGGGCTTAAGAATAAACCAAATTGACAGCTAGGTTTTTGCTCATTACCTCGATTTCACCATGTAAACACCTTAATCTGCGTTCTTTCAGCTTATTGAAGTGTATTCTTCTCCTGCTAGAACGTAAAAAAGTGGTGATTGTGCTGATCCTAGCAGAGCTGTCTGATATGTGATATGTAACAGGAAAGCATGCACATTTCCTGCAGATTTAAGCACATCCAACCCGAGCAAGTGTTTTGCTGTAGGGGAGGAGGAAATATATCATACACTCTGACTCTTTCTTGACCCAGAAAATGATAAAATGTGTTCTCATCTTGTGCAGCTGAAGGAGCAGTGGTACAGTTGTAGAAACTGTAAACATTAGAGGAGAATGAGTCTGTACAAGCTTCCTGCTGACATTTTGGCATACTCTGGATTTTTTATTGCTTTATTTAATATTACAACTCACATAATAAATAGAATACTCTGAGTGGAATACACGGATACTTACGTTTTGATGCCAATAATGGTAAATAGCTTGATTTAAAAGAAAAGAGTCTTGTAAACATGGTTTTCTTGAATTGTCAGTTTACAGGTTTGCATGTAAATTGGTAAAAAGTTGATTTTTGGTAGTCACCAGCATGTTGGTGTGCATGTAAACATGCTCATTGAATCATTCATTCAACCTATTAGTTAAAAAATAGATTAATTGGAGAACGAAACACCACCCTGCGCTTGGAGATGTGTAGTAGTTCTGCTTTGACTTCATTTGGAACTCATTATTGGCTGGCTCCTGCGTCAGCATCACACGCATGTGTCGTTGTGCTCACGTGATTAGCGTCAGCCAATACTGAGTCGGCGTTCTGACGTAGAACCCGGAAGCGCTGCACTGTGTTTACTATGTCAACAGCATAGGAGACTGACAGGAAAGAGAAGAAATCGTTGAATAAAGTCGTTATTTTAGTTTTGTTTTTGCGCACAAAAGTATTCTCGTAGCTTCATAACACTAGGGTTGAACTATGGTAGTTACATGGACTATTTTAATGATGTCTTTACTACCTTTCTGAGCCTTGAAAGGTGCAATGACGTTGCTGCCTATGTGTGGTTCAGAAACCCTTGGATTATCGGTGACACTTTACAATAAGGTTCATTAGTTAACTACATTAGTTAACATGAACTAATAATGAACTGCACTTCTACAGCATTTATTAATCTTTGTTAATGTTAATTTCAACATTTACTAATACATTATTAAAATCTTGTTAACATTAGTTAATGCACTTTGAACTAACATGAACAAACAATGAACAACTGTATTTTCATTAACTAACGTTAATGAAGATTAGTAAATACAGTAACAATTGTATTGCTCATGGTTAGTTCATGTTAGTTAATACATTAACTAATGTTTAACTAATGAACCTTATTGTAAAGTGTTACCAAAATATCTTTGTGTTCCGAAGGTGAACGAAGGTCTTGAGGTTTGGAACGACATGAGGGAGAGTAATTAATGACAGAAATTTCATTTTTGGGTGAACTAACCCTTTAAACATGCTGCATAACCAATGAGGTTCATTCTCGTGTGTTACGCAGCACGTTTGAGCTTCTGGAAGAGGTTTGTTTTCGCGCATCACTCAGGTTTGGTTGAGCTTCTGTTTATGTTCGCTGACAAATGTTTATATGTGAGTAAAAGACTAAATTAAATCTGCTCATCATAAAAAACGATTGTATCTCTTTTAGAAAATTTGGACTAAACCACTCGACTCATATGGATTAGTTTTATGATCTCTTTATGAACTTTTTGAATCGTCAAAGTTGCAATTGCGTAGGCTTTCAACGGAGGGACAGAAAGCTCTCAGATTTCATCAAAAAGATCTTCATTTGCATTCTGAAGATGAACGAAAGTCTTACAGGTTTGGAATGACATGAGGGTGAGTAATTAATGACAGAATTTTCACTTTTGGGCGAACTAACCCTTTAAATGTTGATGTTATTTGATATAGTGTACAGCACCTTGGTCAAAATTAGTTGTTTTTAATGGTGCTATATAAATGAAGTTGATATTAACATTGGCTACAACAATATTACAGCAGTATTAATAACAGTAACTATAACAGATGCAAGATGTCAGGAGCTCCGTCTGCATGAAACAAGAGGTGAATCCGTGGTGTGATGAGAGACATGAAAGAAGCACCAGCTTCAGATACCCAGTCTGTTATACAGCATTGCTATTGACAACGGACGGTCATTATCGGGGAATAATAGACTTTGGAATGTTGAGACTGACCAATCAGAATCAATCATTTCAGAGAGCCCTGTAATAAATAGCAATAACAGCAAAAATTCTATCAATTCAACTTTGATTCAGTTCAGCTACTGAAAATGTCTAGGTCTGTATGACCTCTGCCTTTCTAGCAAAAGGTACTCTGATAAAAGATACTAGATGAGATCATCCCCCACCCAATACCTGCTCATCCTGTCAATCCACAGAGCACTTTGACACATGGCTTAAAACCTACATCCACCATCCTCAAATGAAGAAGACGTGTCTACAAAGAAGTGTATCGAATTGCTTTCCTCAACGTTTTCCCTCCGTCTCCTGCTAGAACAAAGCAGTGGTTTGTGCTGATCCTAGCAGAGCTGTGCGCCTTAAGGCACGGTGCTGACGAAAGACTTCCTGCTGAGCTGGGTTTAGTTTGTTACTGGAGTACATTTCATATATAAGGTATGGCCCAGGTATACTAACAGACATGTGCCTAATGGGTGTCTCTCATGCATGGTTGTCAGTGAAACAAAAATGTATTCCCTTGAGGATGTGGCAGCTTTTGAATCGAGGTGTTTTTGTCAGCCAGTTGTTGAGTATGAATACATGTATGGTTGTTAGTTTTCCTCCTATAGCTATATGCATTCTTTGCTGGTGTTTGTAAGCCTGTCATGTTTGTCACAGATGGTTGATAGATATGAGGATGCTGCTCCAATGATAATTGATATCTAATTAGTATGTTGATTCTAATGAGAGTCACTTTGGACGTCCTAATCAATTTGGTATCTGAATCTCTTTATGTAGCTTTCAAACTTCCCTCAATTTCTCCATCACTCACAGACAACCACACCGATGATTAGCACAACTGAGCTCCTTCCGCCTTCAGACTGATTCCTTTCCAGAGATGAACAGTAAAAGACTGTGGAACTCACAGGAAGCTGTTTCTCCAAACAGTTGCTGAAGCTCTTGGTCTGGTTGGGTTTGAGTTTCTTCAGGGGGATTCGGGTTTCGCCAATGAATTCGTTGTGGCGGAATTTGTCCTCGTCACACACTGAAATCCTAGACAAAAACAAAA
Organism: Hypophthalmichthys nobilis; assembly: GCA_037950665.1. Taxonomy (NCBI): domain Eukaryota; kingdom Metazoa; phylum Chordata; class Actinopteri; order Cypriniformes; family Xenocyprididae; genus Hypophthalmichthys; species Hypophthalmichthys nobilis. Next base: position 38,440,205 of record CM075468.1, on the reverse strand, counting down.
GATTGACAGCATCAGATCTGGTAAAGGAACTACACAGCTAGTTAGAAGATTTGTTGTAAACTCTTTGCCTGCCCACGTTTACTAAAAAGGTTGCCAGCCAGATCATATTCACAAAATTTTCCAAAAATGGCCCCAGAATATTTTTCTGTATGAATATGTAAACGGGCAATATATTCAAAGACAGAACAGAGACTCTACTTTAAAAAATATTCTATATAGATACCTCTTCGAGGATTTGACATTTTTCTCAGTAAAGTTAGGCAATTTTGGTTTATTTCCTGTTGAATGTTTGATGGTCATGTTAGCTTATGCCAAGTTCACACTACAGGATTTTAAACATCGGCAGATCGCTGTGCTGTTCAGACTTGCTGTGGAGTCTTGAAGTCATTGCGGTGTTCACACTACGTAAATGATCCTCAACAGGGGGTCACACACTACACGAGCTGACAACACCTCTGCCACCCAACGACTTTATTTGAAAATGGACATTGGGAAGAAATTAGATTAAATTTTGAATTAAATTTAATTAAAATGAAATGAACCCTTTCATAAGTTTAAAATATTCTGGCTGAACATTTCCTTTATTGTTTCCATGACGATGCGTCATGCTTGTCACGTGACACACCACGGCCACACTGTATGACAGATGTATTGCTTTTCTCACCATGTCATCAACTATCTGATATTCCGATTCTCATATATTTGCAAGTGAGTGTTTTGTCATTTAAAAACCTACATCATGATCTCGATCATAATATATAATCATAATAACGTGAGATGGGCGCCGCTTTGTTTGTTTGCGCTTTAGTTCAGAGAGTCCTGTCAGTCGGATTTATAGGCAATAGCACGTGAATTCATCCATTTGTCCTGAAATACATGTGCCCGGTGAACTGGGAGAAGAATGGAGTGAGCTTTATAGTTACTTACACAATGTGTATCTGATATGAATAAACGTTGGCAAATTATAGGCTATTTGAATGGACTGTTATTGCTGCTTCCATAGACATCAGTGTATATTTCATTTGCTGTTGCGTTGCAACACATGACACCACAGGATATCAAGTCGGCTGAGAGCTCCAGATATTTAGCATGCTAGATATTTGTCTGGCGTCAGTGAGGTGTTGGCGGCGCGTCAGCGAGCGTCTTTGATGCGTCATTGAGTAGTTCACACACAAAGATTGGCGAGCACTGATCACCCCCTGATTTTCCCCCGATCACAGCCCGACCAGTCGGCGAGCTCGTTAACTTGCAAATCGGGCTTAAAATCCTGTAGTGTAAACTTGGCATTACTTGTGCATAAACAACTTCTGTTTTATCCCTCTGGTGCTGTTTGCACCAATTTAAACCAAATTTCCAATTTAAACTGCCATAAGCACAGACTGAAGTTTGTTGCTGAAGTGACAAAAGTTTAAAATTTTATATTAAATATATATTTTACAAAACACATTTAACTCTAAAACTGTGAGAAAAATCAAAGCCATAAATCTAAACAAGCTGTGTTCCAAATTTGAGGTTGATTTCTCAAAAAATGAGCTTTCAGTAAGATTTTGTTTGGACGCAGTACCAAACGTTTCCAATAGATGAAATTAGTTTCCCATTCAGTTGTGATTACTTTTTTCAGGACCATTTCACCTTTTTGAATCATGTCCATGATTTTTTTTGTGTGTGTGTGTGTTCACACAGCAAGTGCAAAAACCTTTACCAAGTTTCGTACCATTCCGATGAAGAAAAAACTTCTAAAAAAAAAAAATGAAACAAAAATGACCCAACAGCACCAGAGGGTTAAGCAGATCTTTTTCTTCACTTGTATTTGGATCCGGAGATGCTGTACTATTTCAGAAGATCCTTAACAGCGCCCCCTACTGTATAACAGTGATAACATTGATTGTTGTGAAAAACTTGACAATGGCGCGAAAGCGTTGTGTCATAAATGACTTAAAATCTTGTCAATGGTGGGGAAAGAGTAAAAAGACATCACCAGGTTAATCTGATATACCATGTTTAAATCTGAATAACATTTCAAAGCTTTCAAAATTCATTATTTATTCTTATTTAGAACTAATGTGACCCACGTCTAAACCAAAATAAAAATAATCTGTACTCAGTTCAGTCAAAGAACTATTTATTCAGTATATCCCATATATTCCAAATTCATAGCAGAAGCTCCATGGGAGGATTTCATGCTATCTTTTCACTATAGATGTTCATTTGCATTGAGCTTGCTCACTGTGAAATGAGTTTTCTGTGCTATTTGCAGTATCGGCAAGAACCACTTGATATGTGGGGGTAGGAACAAAGGCACGGCTTCTTTTAGTTTTGTACAGGTCAATAATAACATTTGACTGGATACAGATGAGTAATTCACACAGGAAAAAAGATTGTTCTGCTGATGTCTCTCATTTATAGCAAGAACAGATGGCCAGAATAACAACAATTCCATGTGTTTAAGATGGTGATGAATTGGTCAGCAGCAGAAAGAGACAATTATTTCACCAAAATATGAAAATGTGTTTATTTACTCACCCTCCTCATGCCATTTGAAAGATGAAGGATTATTTCTTAGGTACACTATGCAACTTTTTTGTTCAAAATAGCAAATTTTGTGTCTCATGTTTCAAAAAGCATACCAAACACACTATAAAAGTACCTTAAAAGTATATATGAATATTGTGAATGAGTCTTCTGAATCTAGTTGTCTGAAGTTGTTTACTGGAAATACTGTCTTCTGTCCAAGCTCTCAAATCTCATTCAAGCCTTTGCACATTCAAACCTGGCATGTCATGATAAGCATGAAAACCAGTTCAGCTTATGCACTGTTTATTCTCCTATGGCAGTGTGCCATCTAATAAGTTCTCCTATATATGACTCAGAGGAAGGCTTTAAGTTTTGGTCTGTTCATCAAAAAAAAACAAAAAAAAAAAAAAAACGTACAGCCAGCAATAATGGCAGGTTCTACCCAGCCCATTTTGCCAGCAGTACTGATCCATACAGATATATTTTCACTCTAGACACGTTTACTTGTTTCAGTTTCAAGGACTGGTATAATCCTCATGCTTTACACTTCATAACATGACTGATTCCTTCAACTCCCTCAATAAGAAATATCATAAACCTCCATAAAAAATGAGTTAGTACGGTGACATATCGAGGGGACATGTTCGGTTCACTTAGTTTTGTTGTGGGCATGACATATAAACTCGTGGGAACGTGATAATATGTTGTGGCCACAAGATAGTAATTCATGGGAACGTGATAAGTCGTGGCATTGTCGAGGTAACGACATCCATATGTCATGGCCACGCGATGTAAAGTCGTGGCCTTGAGATTATATGGTGAGGGAACGACATCTATTTCTCGTGGCCATGAGTTAAATGTGTAAACAACCTGCACAACCATAGCAACCTGGAATTATCAGAAATGGATAAGATTATAATAATATTTATTTTTAATTAAGAAAAAGTGCGGAATTAAGAAATAATTAAATTAACATATTGCATTTGCTATATTGTATTGTGCGCGATGTTGCCTAAACAGCATTTGAATGAAGTTTGTTATTATTAAATAATTATAATAATAATAATAATAATGATAAAACAATAGCCTATGTAAGAACATAAAATAATATAGTCTTGGCCTACAAGAAAACATTTTTATCCATTCCATCTCACTGATCGTGTATTTATTTATTTATTATGACTATTAAATCTGCAGTCCGGAACTTTTTTGATTAAAAATTATCCAAAATCAATTTTTGAGCAAGTACATAACCAGCCAGTGTTCGAAACTATCTCCTTATCTTAGCTCGATTCACAACGGTAAGCTTGTAATAATGTTTTATAATAAGAGCGACCTGGTGGATTTCCGCGGGAAATTCGAGCATGCAGCAGTTCGTCTTTGCGTCATTACGTCACGTCTGTAAACAGAAAGAAGGAGTCCAGCCTAGTTGGTTTTATCTTGTGAGGATGCTGTTTGTAGCAGATCATTTATAGCCTGTTCTCACAGCAGCTGAAATAATTAAATGTATCATTTTGATGGCGGATTGTAATCCAGAAAGGTCCAAATGACAATCATCAGTGACAACTGGAGATTTACAAGTAGTCAAAAGCAAAAGGCTTCGGACTGTGGAGTGGATACAGAAACTGAAATCTACAGGTAACGATAATACACACTAAATACACATAGTCACGCAATGCTGATGTTGTTAACATTACCATTTTGAGAAAAGTATAACAGTAATAATAATTTGCACAGTTTGGCGTGATCCGAGCTAAGCGATCATTAGATTTAATCACCATTGGCAGCACGATTTATTGTAGGCCTAATGCTTTTTTCCTCAGTTGGTCAGAACAAAAGCGGCAGAAATGTTACTTACTTGTTCAGATGATATTTTCCAGTGAAAATTCTTATATTGGTCATACTTTCAAGATTTACAATCTGTGATTCTGAAGTACAGTATCCACACCGGTGTAGTGATTGACAGCAAACATTATATTCATCCGCTGAGGAGTCGTGCCGATGCACAACGCACGTAACGATAACAATTCCGCATATGACTGCAATCGCAGGTTTCAAACAGAGATGGCGACAAAGAGGAAAAATGCCGGACTGCAGCTTTAAACCTAAATAAAATGAAATATATATGTTAGCCTAAATTCCCATAAAATGAACTTCCTGTAAAATTCCCATGCGCCTACAGAAATAAATAAAATCAAAGCTTTTATAGGCTATATACAAATAATAAACAAAGTATTCTTTTAACATAGGCTATAGCCTATTATTAGTAGGCTAACACATTTTTTGAACTTCATTCGAATGCTGTCACAGGCACGAGGGGCTACAAGTGAAAACAGATGCTTATTTAAGCTACTGTAGTCTAGGCTACAGAAATACATTCATAAAGTCAAAACTTTATTGGCATTATCGGGCATTTACAGTATTTACAAAATACAAACTTTAAGTAACATAAGGTAGCCTACAGAATGTTAATTAGATAAAAAGATGGCTATGGGAAATGAAGGGGAAAATAAAGCAAATATATTTATAATGAATAGCTAAATGTAGGCTAATATAAAAATATTAAATAAAAAAGACTGTTGGATGAGATTAAAAATGTACAAGGCACAGGCCTATTCTTTTAACATTTATTGATAAACTTCATTTGAATGCTGTCTAGGCAACATCGCACACAATAGGCCGCAACATGTCCATATGTCAATATGTTAATATTGCACTTTTTCTTAATTAAAAATAAATATTATTATAATCTTATCCATTTCTAATAATTAAAGGTTGTTTACACATTTAACTCGTGGCCACGAGAAATAGATGTCGTTCCCTCAACATAATGAAGTCGTGGCCATGAGAAAAATATTTCGTTCCCTCACCATATGATCTTGGGGCCACGACTTTACATCCCGGTCACCGTAAGTTCGAAACAAGCATATGAGGCACTTTAGGTGTATAGTCACTATTACAGAGTAGGCTGTGATAGTTTATGATCTAAAAACATTTTCATACATGATGTATTTGTAAAAAATAGCCCTATCAGGACATCCAACAATAAAATACATCAAACAGACTAATGCAGAAAGGGCAATTCTAGGATTTCAGCCTGAGCGGTGGTGTATTTGGTTGCATTTTATTTTATTATCAGATGAGAAAAGAGGAGCAAGCATTTTAGAGCTGTGCTCTGAGCCAAACATTGCCATCCAACAGTGGAAGGATAATACTTAATAAACCAAACCTGAAAGTTTTTAACAACAAGTAAGAGAAGGGCACAAAGTGAAATAACCTCGTAATCTTAAAACTAATCAGATTTTTAGGGGGGCTGAAATGAAACAGTAGGGCCGAAGCTCCTCTTAATAGTGTCTAGCAATCCCTACGGATCAATCGATTTAACTTACACAGCCTTGTCGATAAGGAAGGGAAGAACACACACAGAATCCCTTCCAATCCACATTATTTCCATTTGTTTCCTCTCCACTGCATCAACAATGAATTCCTGAATGCTTGTTCTATTCCCATCTGGAAGTTAGATGTGTATGTGTGACATACCATTGCTATTCATTACTAAACCGTTTAGCCTCGCTCAGTAGTTCAGTTCTCTAAAGACTTCAGTCATGTTTCAGGTAAACTGGCAATCACACTTTCTTCCCCCCTGTTGATAAAGGTCTTGAATAAGGCACAGGGCAGCTGGAGCAGAACTCAGGTATGTCCAAAAGGTCTGGTTAATAAAAGGCACTTTCCCCCTGTTATGTTACATGTGGATAGGATTGTTTCCCTAGACAGCCATGTGTGCTGGATTGCTCTTTATGCTGTTTCTAGAATAGTTTTGTTTTGATTATGGCTCATTTTGTTAGTGTGTATGTTTAATGCCAGCTGTCCTCTTGGATAAATGTGCAGGGAGTTCAGAGATTTATGTACAATGCAATCACAGTACATTGTGTTTTTTTGTGTGAGCTGGATATATTTGTGCATGGCCTTGAATTTGCAAAGATATTCCTGAATAATGTGGGGTAGAAAGGTCCAGAGCATTCAGATGTAAAAGCAATGTTCCTTACTAAAATATATTCTAAAAATAAATAAATATATAATTGCTGCAGTTAATACACATACATGCACACATTGTTAGTGTTTTGTTTCTATGGTTTCACATAGATTTGGTCATGTCACATCTGTTATTAATTTCATTGATTTGTTCACCTGTGTATTTATTGGTTTTGCTTCAGTTTCTGTCTGTTCTCGTCATGATCAAGTTGGTTGTTCTGTTCGCCGTGTTTTTTGCCAGTGTGCTCTGTTTCTTTTGTTTAAATAAATTGGAAAAAGTAATCCAAAAAAGTAAATCCAGCCATTTATTTCATTTTGTTCTCAACCAACGCTGACAGAACAGACCTAACAAAACTGATTTAGCAGCAGTTCGTATCCTCCTCATCTCCCAAGGGGAACGCTCCCTAGAGAGACACACACAAGACTTCCTGGACTTGTACCATCTAGTAGTCCATTATGACGACAGCCTGTGTGTGTTTATCCAGGCAGGTCTCAATGCTGAGACGAAAGCACGCCTGCCTGGAGATGGACCACGAGGGAGCTTCCAGGAGTTTGTGGCCCTTCGTCTCCTCCTACGTTACCTGCTCAGTGCTTCATGGATCCGCCTCAGGCTGATAGTTTGCCAGCTCAGCCCTGGACTGTAGACCCATTTGCTCTGCCTAGAATCTCCATGCCCGTCACTCCACATCGGCCTGTTGGCTCCACCGGGCTTCCTCGTTCCTCCGGCTGCGCCTTGGTCAGTTGTCGCTCTGCCATTGCCATGGACTTACGGGCCTTCGTCTATGACACGTCCTTTCAACCGTTTGGCTCCATCTTCCTTTCAGCTTCACCTCAGTCCTTGGGAGCACCGGCTCCACCTCAGTCTTCCGCCACCCTGACTTCACCTTGGCCGCTTGTCCCTGTGGCTCCACCTTGGTCTCCAGGACTTCTGTGTTGCCCCGTCTTGTTGGCACTTCAGCTCCGCCTGGGTCTCCACCGCCAGTAGCTCTGCCTCAGTTGGACGTTCCCATGATTCTGTCAGCCAAGTCTTCACCATGGCTCCTCCCTCCCTCGACTCTGCCATAGGCTTACGTCATGGGATTCTGGCTGAAGATTCCGCCCTGGCTCATCCTACCACTGGCTCCTGCCTGGCATCTACCTCCGTCATTTCCTCCCTGGGCTTTAACGCTGTTATCTCTGCCTTGGCTCCTGTGTTTATCCCATGTGCCTGCCCTGCGCCCACCTCCTAAGCCCCATCCCGTCCTCGTCTGTTGGACTTTTTGTAAATTGTTTGTTGTTTATAAGGCGTGAGTCTGAGCCTTCATGATGGGAGATGTTATGGGTGATCTTGTTTGTTGTCTGTTTTGGTGGGTATCAATTCTGTTTCCCATGTTACTGATTTGTTTATATGGTGTAAGTAAAGCCTTTATTTTCCTTCAGTCTCTGTTGTATTGTAGTTCTCTTTGTTTTAATGTGAAAAGATAAATTCTGTTCATAAAATGAGGAAAAATAAGAGGTGAAGCACATTTAGCTGCATCTAATTGTCTGTAAACGTTCCAGAAAATGTGTTTGCAAATAGTATTTTTGTATTCTTAAACCACAAGTGTAAATTAAAAGGCTTTCTTGGGTATAAATGCATGAGAGGTGAGCCACTTGTGTGGGTAATTTGGCTTTGAATAGAGCTGTCACTGTCTGAGATGATGTTGGCAATTGAGGTATGCCTTTTCAGATAAATCACATGCTTTTCATAGCCACAGGAGGAGTTCGGCATAGCCCGCCATTAAAACACCACTTTGATGTTCATCGGCGGCACATGAAGATCGTTGGCAAATGAGGTTTGGAGAATAATGGGAAAGACCGAATGCTGGAGTGAGATAACACCTCAGAGCTCCATTGTGTGAAAGTGTGAAAGACTGAAGCCTGACATCATGTATATGTCTGACTTGCACTCTGTAGGAGAGCTGTGGGTCTTTTTGTGAAGCTGTCCTTAAAGTTTTCCCGGCTTTACAAGCTTCTACATACATCTGCGTATATCACATTTACTGCTACTATATTTTTATTTTCCTATATAACTGGACACCCCATATCCTCTAACACAAGGATTTTCATATTTAGGCTCCCTAAATGAATTCATTACTTTGTGAGTCAATGCTTTCTAAATTATAAAGGCAGTTATATATTTATTAATGCTGTCAAAATTTAAAATATTTAACACAATTAAGGCAGCATTCGTTTTCCCCCTTCATCCTTTGGCTAGCTTTACAATATATGATTACACTCTTATTCAAGCAAATGCTAATAAATGTTAAAAAATGATAGCTTTCAATTACACTGTAATGTTGAATGCCTATAATTAATGGCTAGAATTGAGAAAATCAATTTCATAGAGACATCAGTACCAATATTGGTATTGGTGATAATGGCCTTCACTCATATAAAGATGCCATTAAACAAATATTAAAAATATAGGCTACTGTCATTGTGTTTCTATGCTAATTTGGAGATTAAATGTGAAATTATTACCATATAAAAATATATTAAAATCTTTAATGTTAGGTTTTATTAATCACGATTACAGAAAAATTTGTGATTAATGTTAATTTTTTTTTTTTATATATATATTTTCATATTAGCCACGTATATTTCTTGACATACCTATGCACTGTGAAAAAGTAGTTTTCGAAGTTTAAAATAATAAAAAAAAGTTTATTCGAGTATGTTTTACAAGAAAATAATATTTCAGTCTTTCTACTTCAAATTTTCAATTCAATGTGTTAATTGGCATTTCTTTCTACTTATTTGTGAAAATTAAAAAAGTAAATCCTACAGTAAACCTCCAAACTACTCACTGGAGCACAGAATGCCAGTGTCATTTAATGTTATTGTTACAGAGAAATTGAAAGAGAAGATGTCACTTCCTGCCAGACAGAGACTATCTCTTTACGACAAGCTGTTTTCATTTTTACCCTCTTTTCAGAAAGCAGAAGCAGACGAGTTCGAGTCAGACACAAGATAACTATTTTATCACTGGGATGTAGGCACAGACCATCAGGGCTTTACTAGACAGCCTTTATTGAGGAAATTTAAGGCACAATAAAGTGCTAGAATGCACATGAGGAAATAATGAAAATGTAGTTTTTATAAACGCTACAGGTGAGACACTGAATATGCCAGTGTTTGGAGTTTATTTACGTGAAGGACAAGAGCGATCCCTGAAGGAACGGCCTATGAGGGAGACTTTCGGTTTCCATGGAAACTGGCTAAGACAGCCCTTAAGAAAAGCAATGGTGAATCATCAGGTGGTTCCTCCTCGATCCACATGTCTGCAGACACACAGACATACGTCTGTACTTTACCTCAAAACGGTAAACATCCTTTAAGGATTTCAGTCAACTTGTCGATATGTCCAGATCATATCATCATACAGCCTTGTCCCAAAGGAGCTCATCCTCTAAAAACAGCATAAAGAGCAAAACAGCCTAAATTAAGCCTTAAACCCTCATCCCAGGCCTCAGTTAAACCTTTCTAAACTCGTGTCACCTCTGTCTAGCTGTGTTGAATGAACCCATTACTGCACCGCTTAAGAACAGAAATGTGACCTTTGAAGCGCAGACTCTCTGCCTCATTAATTCACACTGAGTCCAGACAAATCTGGGAGACTCCAAACCCAGAGCTGCAATCTCAGCGGGAAAAGCCTGCAAGTCACACAATAGCTGCCTGCTCTCGCTAACTCTGGCCTGTCTAGACGACTCCAGCATGGACTTGGTGTTGGTGTTAAACTTTTTACTGTCTTGCAGCATCAGATTTTGCTCAGGAAAGAGAGCAGGTCACATTGGCTACGTTTACATGCACCCAAATAATCCATTTGTAATCGTATTGACGGCTCAATCAGATTGAAAAACCTTCATGTAAACACCTTAATCGATCCAATTGAGCTTGATCCAAATGAAATTTCGATCGGATTGGAAGGGGTGGTTTATTCCTTTTCTAATCCGATCCAACAGCAAAAAATGACCATATAAACACTTGAATCCGACTACTTTCTCAATCGTATTCAGAAGTCTCTGGGGCACATGGAATGTTGACACGCAGTGTGCAAGTTTACGTTCGCGTCTTTAGTTGTAAAGATGAATGCCAACAGGCAGTGGCGTAGCTGTATCCCTTCGTCATAATATTGTAAATCTTTCCATTTTAAAACAAGAAGGGGAGCCAATGGATATCACACAAGGAGCAACGTGCAAACTTTGCGCAAGAGTTATGCCGGTGAAAAAGTCCCAACCTCGGTCAGTATTCACTACAGAAATTGAACGCTGCATTAACGGAGCATATTCTTTCGGAGATGAATTTCAATATAATGCTGATAACGGTATATAACTGTCTTAATTGATTCCATTATTTCTCTTGTGGCCGTACATATAGGCTAGTGAAACAAATGAGAATAATAGTATTTTGTGTAAACAGGTTGTTTTTTTTAAAGTCGGTGCTTGAAGTAAAGCTGCGCTTAATTTTCATTGATGACTGCAGTGTTAGTAAACATTATAGCCTACACTCTTAATAATTTTAATTAGGCCTATAATTTATTGTGTAATAGGCCTAAAAAATGTTTAAAACATTTTCAAAGATAGCTAATAGCCTAATTTATCCTCACAGCATGTATAATATTAATTTAATAATAAAAGAAAAAAGCCTAGCCTAATAGTTATAATAATAGGCTAGAAGAATGTAACAGGCCTACATTAATTGGAAATACCAAATCCTCTTAATATTGCCAAGATTTGATGCTTTTGACAATATCTCTGACTATCATCGATACATGATCATCGTCTGTTGACGCAACCCGGGTTACCGCAAGTGTGATTGATAATGACATCACACACGCAGAGCACGTGCGCAAAAGTTTTAATCGGAATGTATATAAAACACATATAAACGGATATTTGAATCAGATTACAATGTTTAGAGTACATGTAAACAGATCTGCAATCGTTTGGATTGACGGAAATTGGTGCATGTAAACGTAGCCACTGAAACGTCTCATCTCTATTAGAAGTTCACAAATCTATCTGCCAATCTATCTTAGTATAAACCTACAGTATTTGTTACATGTGCCCTGGGTCTGTGTTCTATTGTCATCATATGGACTCGATTTCCCACAATTCCCCAACTAGGAACCAATCACACACTCACACCTGTTTCCCATCAGTGACACTTAATAAGCTGCACTCAAACACACACACATTGCTGAGTATTGTTTAGCCTTTGTTCTACCTTGTCTCCGTGTTCTTTGTCTTTGCCTAGCCTTGCCTGTGTTTTGACCCTGGACTGTTTCCTTGTTTGATGATCGTTTGCTGCCTGCATTGACCTTAGCCTGTGTTTTAGATTACTCTTTTGCCTTGCCCTCTTGTATCTGTTTGCTGGTGTTTGACCCTCTGCCTGTACGACTATGCTCTTCCTGTTTTATTAAAGCCTACATTTGGATCTCCAACTCCGTTGTCATGCTCCCTCCGTTACAGTATTGAAGTGTCAATACTAACAGTTCATTAAAATAAATGCATTGAGAAAGAATAGTTAATATAAGATATTTAATACAAGAACACTACATATTTAATACAAGAAGCTTTACAAATGCCCGTGTTGGTGGTTGGGGGCAAATGAAAAAATAATATTCCACAATAATATAATCAATTTATCTAAAATACTAAATCAACTGTATCTCAAAGAGCACACCACAAAGTAATCAAACGTCACTAAACGTCACCTCCGTCAAAAATGAGATAACGATATTGAGCGAATGCTCTCCACACATATATGTTCATCAAATACTTTTGCTTCAAATCCGCTAAACCCCAGCATCAGCCCATTCAGAAATACCAGTTTGTTGGCAGAAACCGCTAAACGCCACTTCCCTTTGTCAGCAAAAGTACACAGAAGAACCAATCGGAAGACATGAATCGAATCATATGATTTCAAGAAGAATCACGGTGTGCGTATGAGCCGGCTTTCAATTGCCGAGCTGCAAGTTATTATCATATTTTGTCCATCGTTACAGTGGCAATGACAGGATTTCACGAGTAGCAAGTAAACACAACAGTGTTCTTTTGCTGCTGTAAAACTGACAGAAACAGACATTTTACTATGTCTTGTTGTCCAAAGAGATGGACTTGGAGGTTTTTGCAATAAAAGCACACATGGACAGTCAAATTTGTTAAATGCCAATGAATTAACTAAAGTGACATTTTTGAAAATAAGGCATTTATTTCTCGTCCTCCTCCCAAGCCACCTCCATCTTTCCTCCACGGACTTGAGCGTTTTGCATCTGAACTCTTCATATGCTGTCAGGAATAATAAAGTGTTTAAAGCAAAAGTCTAAGTGAAACCTATAGTATAATTAATTGAAATGGCCCCTGAACTTGCTGCCAAAACTCCCAGAATATCTGGTAGAGAATGCAATTGATTTGATATTAATAGCGTCTAATCTTTTAGTCAGTATATGATAATCAAATGAAAATGCATGAGATCCAGTAAACTGGTATTAAGCTATGAATTCTTAATTAGATACAAGCTCATCTGGTCAGAGTATTGGAACATCATTCCAGAGGACATTTTTCCTCTATGTACTGATGTATATGAGACAGAGACTGATGGTAGGTAGAAAAGTCCTCCGAGTAATGACTTCCTTTGCAAGCAGTTTTCTAATGGAAAACTAATCCATATTAAGTAAGAGTTAATCAAGACCAAATTGAAATCGGATTCCCATTTAATGCTTTGTCAGCCCATATAAATGGTTAACAGTGACAAAGACCAAAAAGTGCTTCGTCAGTAATCAATGGCCATTTTCTGAACAAGTTGCCAACAGCAAGTTGCAGCATTGAAGTGAATGTGTGCAGGACATTAGTTAAATCAGCTACACAACATTGTTATTTTCGTTTACTGAAATTTATTTCATTAACCATGATAAGACTGAATCAAAATGTTCATTTATGTGTATAGCTTGCTAGTACTTTTGACCTCATTATCTGACACATTAAACCCTTTCTTATATTTGCAACATTTAACTAGAAAGACAATGCCAAGTGGTTTCTCTACTCAGGCAACTTGGTTAATCTGCTTTTAATGGATTTGAGGGATATCGTGAGCGTAACACAGCTGTTATGTAATGATACACACAAGTGGAGACTAATGTTCCTCTGTGGTGTAATCTTTACTGCCACTTTGTCTTTGCTATTATCCTAATGCAGCATTTCAATCACCACACAGGGTTTCAATGCAAACTAAACAATCAAGCTCTGTGAAAAACAACCCATTTTGCAACAGTCATGTTTGCGAGGCATTAAATGTCACTCAGAAAGGGCCAGTGACATTTCAACTGGGGTGAAAACACCAGGCAATATCGCATATAAAGGGGAGGCCAAAATAACAAATGACATGAAAAACTTTCAAATGTTTGCAAAGGTGATTCATGATAGGTTGATTAGCAGTTAGCACTGAGTCTAAAGACCTCTAGCAATTGTCACTTTGAACTATGATGCAAGACAACAATGATATGTCTAAAGAGTCAGGTTACAAAAACTATAAAAAAGAGTATGTAAAATGTCTTAAACAGACCATTTGGGGGTAGACTTAACAGTTACTTCACTGCATTTATATTATTATGGCAGTTGCTTTATTAAGGTGGCAGAAAAACAGTGGTAACAAGTGGAGGAAAACCACAAGATCTACGGAAAAAAGAAAAAGAAATGTCTTGTGCCTTTGGATGTCAGAATCAGAATGCAAAAAAAGATGGTCTTCATTTTTATAGAATACCATCTTCAAAGATGCACTTTGAAGCTAAACAGACAGACTGGACTGATGGAACCTGCGATGATTAGCCTACTTTTAAAGCATGAAATTGATGTAAACTATTGATCTACACAATATTAACATATGCAGTTCATAGAGGACATACTGTATTTGATTGTATTTGTGAATGCCACGAAAACCACATCCAAAACGGAAAAGAGCTTTGCGACTGAATGTACAAATAGATTTGACAAGAAATCTCAGCTATATATTTACAGACTGCTGAAAGCTACAGAAAAGAGAAGCAAATGGATCGCTGTGATTCACAGAAACAACTGGATTCTAGGAAGCGAAACTTTTGCAGTTATCATTTTGTGTCAATATGTTGAATTTTGGAGAAAATCATACCCTATACATCGTTGAACTCATCAATTAAATATTTATCATCTTATATTCTGCATAATTGGGTATTTTTAAAGAAACACTGACAAAAACTATAAAAGTTTTATGGCTAGATGATATGACGATATATATATATATAGATATATATATATACAACAAAATACACAAATACGCAACAAACAATAAATAACAAGTTGCAGTATATAATTAATTGTGCTTTCACTATGAGGTTGATTTACCACCTGAGGAGCATAAATTCTCTTCAGAGTTCTCTCTGTGTGTGTGTGTGTGTGTAAGTGAAGAACAATGCACACGCATGATGCTTACGTCGACAGTGTTCATGTAAATACTCACCAATAATGAGTGTATTTGACCATTTAGGCAACCGAAGACCAAGGCTACTATGCTTGTCCGTGTTCCACTCAGAGCGAGCGCACAGAAACATCCTGTCAGAAGCGGATTCAGTTCTCTTTCACGGCTTTGAGTTTCCTTTTTTATATCAAGCACGTCCCGCTCTTTACTTTTTCATTCATTCATGTTTCTTTATTAATAACGCCAACAGTCCTGCCCACTGAAAGCTGCGGATTATCATACAGATATAAATATGTTTACCCTAACTGCTGTTCAAAAAATCTTTCATTTCGCCGTTACCACAAACAAGCTGCGTAGCCGCTTGAATCTGAGCGCAGCAGGAGCTCTAGGTTAACATAGAAACGTAAGTGGTTTGCCATTGATGGCTGTCGTGACACTCGCAAACAGCGCTTAACACGCACTTTGGCCGGTACAACCTGAAATATATTATTATTATAAACTTTTCATCAACTTCGGTAGGCTCTACAACAAAGGAATTGATGATCTCTAGTAATGTCGTATTTTTATTAGATCATTTGTTGGTAAAGGGTGAGACCTGGTGAGCCACGTGATTTTTGTCAAAGAGCCAGGAGTGGCTCGCGAGCCATAGGTTCCCGACCACGGATTTAGACATACTTATATTGTATTTCTATTAAGCGTTCACACGCAAAATTTGCTTTATGTATTTCCCCAGCATCAAAATCAGGCACGAATAAATGTCTGTAAACACGATTCCTGCCCACATGTCAATATCCATGGATTACTGGATCTTTTTTTAATTAAGGAACACTTTCAAGTCCAACCTTTAGTTTAATTGTTTGTTTTACTCGCGTTTTCGCAGTTTCCCTTTTAAATTCAGTTATGCAGCTGGCTCTTTTGCCACTCAGTGCGGATAAGGAGGGTGTGTTCTGGCGGGAAAGTGGCATCAATGCATACCCTCAATTATGTGAGTTAACTATTTTGGATTGTAAAGTTAGTGTTTCATACAGTAAAAACATTTTTTTTCCTGTCTAAACAAGAAAATGTTGTAAATTTCACCACTTGTATCCATCATTCACTTTACTTTTTACATCCAAAAACATATTTAGAGAAAACCAACGGATGCTTTCTATGTCTTGTTTCTGTTGGCAACAGTTAAACATCATGAGGAAACTCTAGCAGGCAGCTAACTGGAGTGATTAGATCCTGATAATTGCTCTGCAGGGTCGCATAAAGTCCAAGGAATATGACTCAATTTTACAGGATAAAGCAAGCACTGTTCCCTCAATATACTGCCATTTCGTGAAGACCCCAGTAACCAAATCTAAACATGATGTAAGCTTTCAGTTTTAGCGGACAGCGTGAGAAGTAAATTTCTACCTCCTTCACTGGTCCTTCAACTGGAGGCTTTTAATTTTGATGAATGCCTTAACATCCCACTACACTCTAAAGCAGTGATCCAAGAATCATTGAAGGCAAATGCTGTTCTGATGTTCTGCTTGTAATTAGGTCTCAGTCTCAGCACTACATGGGGGCCTGGGGTCGGCCTGACCCACCCAATTACAACTGGATCATGGGAATCATGTAACCATGGACACTTAATTAAAAACATCCATATTTTTTTCTTTTTCCTTATTAAAGTAGGATCTCAGTTCAGTCACCACTGACATTTTTGAAAAGCCCTCATTAAACTTAAGTTGATTTGCTTCACATGCCACTTTCTCTGTTATCTTTTTTATTTGATTCCACCTATACGTCATGGGAACGAACCTAATGTTTTTTCTTTCAATATGTAACAAATATGTAGGATACACTTTATTTCAACGGTCCACTTTAGATATTCTGCTAAGTAACTTTGCAGCTACATGTCAACTAACTCTCATTAGAGTATTAGTGGACTGTAGTAAACTGATAGGTTAGGGTAGGGCTATTCAACTGGCAGCCCGCGGGCCAAATCCGGCCTGGCAAACATCTTCATCCGGCCCAAGGGCACCCCAACCTCCCTCCTCCTCTTTTCCTGGCGGTGCGGCTAAATCTGGTTAGACACTTGGCCGCAGTGGCGCCTGCAGCTGTACGGCTCGGCTATATACACACTATTCGTACCATGCACGCTCGTCCGACTGACCTGAGAAACGTTTTCTGTGCGAATATTTCAGCAGTTATTATGTGCATCCCATATTTCTGTTGACTGAACCAGCGATACCAATCATTCATGAATTAATCATTCTTTTGGCTCGATTCTTTCTTTTCCGTGCACTGGCCAAACGCGCTTGCATAACGATCTGAAATGATTTGGATTTGTTTTGTTCGGACCGCTCTGTCACTGAATCATCTGAAGTTGTTTCTCAGTCAGTAACAACAAATATAGAACAAATAGCGCTGCTTTGAACTACGCAGTACAGCTCAGTGTATAATGGAACAAAAGCTTAAAGGAGCTGTATTTATTCCTGGTCCCGGACACCATTATTAAACAGTTGTGACATCTAGTGAGAAGCGTTTCAATTCGACACGCACCTCTGGGTAACAAACCACAAATCACTCAATGATAAAACTAGTTTTAAATCGGATGAAACAGCCTCAACATTGTTATAGCCATTAATATTGCAATGTATTTATTAGGTGGGTAGGGGAATAATTAATTTTTTTGTGAAGGTGTAGTTTTTACTTGTGTTTAGGTGTTTTTTTAGGCCTACATAACATATCATAATCATTTGGCAGTAGCCATGTATGGTTTTATCTGAGGTTACTAAGTCTCACTGTCATAATATTTTTATTTAAGCCTATAATAATTATAAATAAAAAAAAATCTTACCAATAAGACACCCCCCGGCCCACTTCAACTTTTTGATTTGATACTCCGGCCCTCAAATGAAACTACTTCAACAGCCCTGGGTTAGGATTAGTAGAATAAGTTGACATAATTGCAAAGTAATTTTAAGGAGAATGTCTGTTGGGGAGCATCAAAATAAAGTGTTATGCAGATATTAAGCAGAGAGTCTACTAATACTCTAATGACTGCTAGTTGACATGTAGTTGCAAAGGTACTTATAGTCAGCAGAATGTCTAAAGTGGACCATTGAAATAAAGGGCCCTATTTTAACGATCCAAGCGCATGGTCTAAAGCGCACAGCGCAAGTGCACTTGGGGCATGTCCGAATCCACTTTTGCTAGTTTAAGGATGGGAAAAATGGTCGGCGCATGGTCCAAAAGGGTTGTCTCTATTCTCTTAATGAGTAATGGGTGTGTCTTGGGCATAACGTGCAATAAACCAATCAGAGTGTCATCTCCCATTCCCTTTAAAAGCCTGTTGCGCTCGCACCATGGCGGATTCACTATTTACATGGCGGAATTTGCAAGCGGAAAAACGGAACGCTTCTCTAGCGATGAAATGGATCTGCTCGTGTGCGTGGTTAAAGCGCCCGAGCAGACCATCTACGGGACAAGCCGGATTCCACCAAAGTATTTTTATCTTTATGCACACAATAATAATCTTTTACATTGTAATCCTTTTATTTTTTAATATTTGGCATGTTTATGTGCTGCTGCACGTCCCTGTGTGTGTAATAAGCAGAGTGTATGCGTGTTGTGCACCCGCATATAGGCGCATATTACTAACACGCTCTTTAAATAACAAAACAAATATTGCGGCATTGACTTCAGACCAGGTTTCAGTTGGTCAAAGCCGCAGTCTATTTCAGTTGCCTCAAAATAGCAACACGCCAACAATGCACCTGAACACACCTCGTTTTCAGACCAGCACGCCGATGGGCGCACAAATGGGTGCAAATGCATTTGCTATTTAAACAACATGGCGCAGGACGTGAAAATGATAACTGCATTGGGCTGAAACTAGCAAAAAACACTTGCGTTGTGCCTGGCGCCGCATTGCGCCAGGTGTATGATAGGGCCCAAAGTGTTACCCAAATCCGTCTTTCTAGGTAATTAACCATTCGCTAAACTCCACTAACAGCCAAGTCACTTCTTTACGATGGATAAGCGTTTGTCATTTCCAGTGGCAACTCAACACAAATAACTTGAGCATTCAGACACAATTGTTTAATTATTGAATTTTGCAGAGGCCTTGACATATAAACTTAAAGTAAAGTAATGAATGTATAGATTGTAATTGGGTACCTGAGTGTTTTGCGAACCATATCTTCATCTGTTATTCCATAATACGTCAGGGTCTCACTCCAGACAGGGTTGAGAGTGTTGCGTAGGGTCTTGGTGCGGAGCTTATTGGCCTAGAAGAAATGATAGATTTGCCTGTAGATTAGTGGTTGTGTTCAGTGGCACTCTTTAGTCTTTATTCTTAGCACAAGCTAAGAATATACCAGACCTTCCATTTTGCCATGTCAGGCAAATCAGGGGTTTAAACTCTGTATTTAAACATGCACCAAATTTTGGTAACAGGGTTGCAAAATGGCAAATCACACTTAGAATTAATGGAAAATAAAACAGCTTGTATAATATTTAGTTTGACTTTCCAAGGCTGACAGCTTTCCAAGGCTTTCCAAGCATTTTATGAAGCTTAAGCACCTTCTTGCACCATTAATTGAAAAAGGAGAATACAAGCGTGTCTATGTTGTACCCTGTTCATGGAAAATTGGAAAGTTCCTCATGGTGATTAAAGCAGGTGTGATTAGCGCCTGAGTCTTTGTTTCATCTAGCACATCTGTAAGGTGTTTCCTAATCCTAATTGGATAACTCTGATATCCTATCCCATTTGATTAATCTGTAACCCTGTGAAGGAGAGTTCAGCTCTACCGTAGGACATATGATCCATACAGAAGGAAGATGACTTATGTTGTCAGTAGTTAAGTGGATTGTTGCAAGATGAGCAAGGAGGTCACCAGTCAGAAACAGATGACTTATAATGAGAGGCATGATGGTAATTTGAAGCACACAGAGATTGGTCAGTGACAAGGAAAAACTGACATTTAGATTTAGGGTAGCACTGGTCAGTTTGATTAAAGTATTCTAGACCCATGATGGGACAGAAAGAGTTGATATAAAAGAGTGTTTGTTGCTTTAAGTAAGTTTATGAAGAACATTTGGTTAAGTACATATTCATCTGAAGTTTAATACATCAGGCTCAAGAGTCTGAAGAGAAGAAGTTGTGTTTGTTTCTAGATGATTTCTGAGCCTGGGTGAAACGTAAGAACCAAATGTATGATTTTAAAGCTCAAAGTATACTTCGGCTGTCTGCACTGTCCTTCATTTTTGTCATCAGGATGGTCCGCAGACGTCTGCGCGGATGGTGTGCGTACAACATCACATGCGCAAGGTGAATGTTGAGACAGAAGAGTCGACGAGTACGCAGTTGTGGTGTACTCTGCGGTAGTCAAAGAACAATGCGGAAAGAGCAATATATATCTATCTATCTGTCTGTCTGTCAAGCTACCTTCCATCTAATGTGATTTAAAATGTAATTTTAACTTATTTATACTGTATTGTACAGCTATAGCTTGTTCTGAATGCATCTACACTGAAAAAGTAAAGAGTTTGAGAGCCTTCACCAAAATACAGTTGATAGGATGAGCTAATAGTTCTCAACTTTTCCAATTCAAGCGAATTAGAATGTAAGATATTACCTCCAGTATTTCTTCTACAATTATGACAAGAATTTATTTATTTTTATCTTTTTTATCTTAAACTGGGAAACATACAGAAACAATAGGTATTGAAAAAAATGATTTCATAACCCCACCGCATTTTAATTCACTTAGATCATTTTTATTTCATCGACATTAATATGAACATACATTTTTATTAATAATCATATTAATCATATATTAATCGGTAACACTTTACAATAAGGTTCATTTGTTGACATTAGTTAATGTATTTACTAACATGAACTAACCATGAGCAATACATTTGTTACTGTATTTATTGATCTTCGTTAAAGGGTTAGTTCACCCAAAAATTAAAATAATGTCATTTATTACTCACCCTCATGCCGTTCCACACCCGTAAGACCTTCGTTCATTTTCGGAACGCAAATTAAGATATTTTTGTTGAAATCCGATGGCTCAGTGAGGCCTCCATAGCCAGCAATGACATTTCCTCTCTCAAGATCCATTAATGTACTAAAAACATATTTAAATCAGTTCATGTGAGTACAGTGGTTCAATATTAATATTATAGCGACGAGAATATTTTTGGTACGCCAAAAAAACAAAATAACGCGACTTATATAGTGATGGCCGATTTCAAAACACTGCTTCAGGAAGCTTCGGAGCGTTATGATTCAGCGTATCGAATCATGATTCGGATCGTGTGTCAAACCGCCAAACTGCTGAAATCACGTGACTTTGGCGCTCCGAACTGCTGATTCGACACGCTGATTCATAACGCTCCGAAGCTTCCTGAAGCAGTGTTTTGTTTTAAGTAAGTCGTTTTGTTTTTTTGGCGCACCAAAAATATTCTCATTGTTTTATAATATTAATATTGAACCACTGTACTCACATGGACTGATTTAAATATGTTTTTAGTACATTAATGGATCTTGAGAGAGGAAATGTCATTGCTGGCTATGGAGGCCTCACTGAGCCATCGGATTTCAACAAAAATATCTTAATTTGCGTTCCGAAAATGAACGAAGGTCTTACGGGTGTGGAACGGCATGAGGGTGAGTAATAAATGACATTATTTTCATTTTTGGGTGAACTAACCCTTTAATGTTAATTAATAAAAATACAGCAGTTCATTGTTTGTTCATGTTAGTTCAGTGCATTAATAATGTTAACAAATACAACTATTTTTATTACGATTTTAATAATGTATTAGTAAATGTTGAAATTAAATGCTAAATGCTGTAGAAGTGCAGTTCACTATTAGTTCATGTTAACTAGTTAACTAATGTTAACTAATGAACCTTATTGTAAAGTGTTACCTATTAATCTGAATAATCTAAGTAATCCCATGACCCCCTTAAAATTTTGCAGAGACCCCCTAATCAGTCAAGGGCCCCTGGTTGAGAACCACTGCGTTAAAACATACATTTAAATGACAAACCTCTTTAGAATATAAAACAATGTATCTCCAAGTGGTGAGCAGGCACATACCTTACTAGCTCCAGGCAGCAGGTGCAGCTTAACATAGGGATCTGACAGCCCATTGTGATCCATTGGTTTGAGTCCCTGAGAGACAGGGAAAGAAAAAAAAAATGCGTGACTTATGAAAAACAACTACTTTTAGACATCCTGTGAAGTCAACAACACAAAGCACTATGTCAGCCTGATAGATTCCACAGGGTTTAGATATCCAATTCATGTCAAACTCTTGCTTTTTCTAAGAAGACGTGGTGTTTCAGATCCGGCCAAATAAGCTAATTAGAAACGCTGGAGGTGATGTCGTGCCATGACAGCAGAGCACTCTCTGCAGCTCTTAGCTTTCTATTAACATGCATTTTAGTATGGGCAAAAAGCTCAAGCACTTTGTGGACATGGCATAAAAAGCCCAATCATTGCAGAAATATCAGACGTGCAATCATCCAAAAATAAATTGAGCAATTGTGTTGGTGCCAATAATAATAATGGATGCTGTATTTTTCGTTCACGTTTAACTTTGTTTCAGAAATTTTGTTTATAATCAGCTCTCATAAGATTCAACCTGATTCATTATTAAGTATGTTTTTTGAATCATTTAAACAGACTTAGAGTCTCTGAGATCCCAAACAAAACTTGAAGATATGAATTAACTACAAGCTGCACAGGATTTAGAGTTAATATCAATACAAAGCTAGACAACACTGTCTGCTGTCAGAGAGTTTGTAAGGCAAACATTGATCTTATTGAAAACCCCTGCACCACCTGACACCCATCATCTCCTCTGCTCTACTGCTTAATTACCATCTTTGTAGTGGGATTCAGTGAGGTAACATTGGACTGTGTCGTTCTTGAGGCCCATCAACATCACAGAGGGTATTAATGAATAATGCCATAGAAATATTTTTTTTTTTTCAACACTGTTAACCATCACATTCACAGTGGAATAAAAGCACTGCGGTCTCTCAGAAACCTTGTGGGGAATGTTTTTGATTAAGGGAACATGTTCCACACAAAGTCTGAATTTACCTTTGTGGTTTTCATTTTAGCTGTCTGCATAATGCAACTTTGCAGCATAATTTGAGAAAAGTGTTTGTTATCTTCAGTAAACAACAGTCAAATGTGCTTTTGCACTAATAAAATCATGTTTATTCCCACAGAGAGCTTCAGGTCTTTCCAGAGGTGTCTGGCATGAAATCATATTTCTTTATATGTTCAGCAGAAACCAATTTAGTGAGAGAAAGGAAAGGAAAAATAATTAAACATTTTTCCTTTTTTAGGAAAAATAGGTGCTGTAAATATATTAAAAATTGGTTACACTTCATTTTGTGTCCTGGTTTCAGTGTAGTTATTCATCTAAGTACTGAGTAATATTAATAAACAACATGTACTTACTATAGGGCTAGGAATAGGGTTTGGTTTAGCATTAGTTGCATGTAATTGTGCATATTTTACTGTTATTAGGGATGCTAAAGGGATAGTTCACCCAAAAATGAAAATTCTGTCATTAATTACTCATCCTCATGTCATTCCACACCCGTAAGACTTTCATTCATCTTCGGAACACAAATGAAGATCTTTTTATTGAAATCCGAGAGCTTTCTGACCCTCCATTGACAAATACGCAACTACCACTTTGACGCTTCAAAAAGTTGATAAAGAGATCGTAAAAATAATCCATATGAATTGAATGGTTTAGTCCAAATTTTCTGAAGAGATACAATACGATGCTTGACATGCGAGAACTAATGAGGTTCATTCTCATGTGTTACGCAGCACATTTGAGCTTCCACAAGAGGTTTGTTCTCGAGTGTCAAGCAGGTTCGGTTGAGCTTCTATTTATGTTCGCTGATCAATGTTTATAAGTGAATAAAAGCCAAAATTAAATCTGTCCATCATACAAAGTGATTGAGTCTCTTCAGAAAATTTGGACTAAACCACTCGATTCATAAGGATTAGTTTTACCTTTTGAAGCATCAAAGTGGTAGATGGTAGCTGTCAATGGAGGACCAGAAACCACTCAGATTTCATTAAAAAGATCTTAATTTGCGTTCCGAAGATGAACACAAGTCGTATGGGTTTGGAACGACATGAGGGTGAGTAATTAAAGACAGATTTTTCATTTTGGGGTGAACTATCTCTTCAACATTCAAAACTTCAACAGAAAATGTATAAGTATTTTTTAAAAACTGATTCTTCTCATTAACACCATAGAGATTCTGCGCAAAGATGACCTGGAATTCATTTATAAATAAATATTTATTAAAGAATAATTATAAGCTGCAGCTCATGAAATGGTTCAGAAATTTTGGCTATTCCAGACAGCTCTTTGAAAGACCAAAGAACAACAAGAAATGGCTAAAACATATTTGCCTTATAAGTAAAAATGTTTAAAGCAATTACAGCCTTGAGTGTGTGATTCTCTATCAGCTTTGCACATCTGGCCACTGCAATTATTCCTCATTCATCCTCCTATTTTGCAGAGCTGGACATCATGAGTGAACAGCAAGTCCACCTATAAATTCTTGGACTGAGTTGTGGACTTGGACATAAACATTGTTTTTCAGTCATTCCTGTATATCGGTGTCTTGCAGACTTCACATTTCCCTCTAGGATTTTATTTTTTTTACCCTCCACCCGCACAAGCCTGACAGGCATTCCCACAGCATGATGCTGCCACCACCGCGCTTCACCATGGGGAAGATGCAGCATTCTGATGTGCAACGTTCAGCTTATGCCAAATATAGCGTTTATTCTAATGGCCAAACATCTCAATTTTTGGTCTCATCAGACCACAGAAGCTTCTTCCAGCTGGCTTCAGAGTCTCCCACATGCTGTGCCAAGATATCATGACATTTTTGTTTAATAGTAAATTTGTCTTTGACATTCTCCCATTAAGAGCAACAGTTGATTATGCAATTTCTACAATCTCAGCCACTGAAGCTTTCAATTAAATGATGTTCTTTTGAACTTTCTATTCATCAAAGAATCCTAATGTAACACGGTTTCCACAAAAAAATATTAAACATTTTTTCAGCATTGATAATAATAAATGTTTCTTGAGCAGCAAATCAGCATATTAGAATAATTTCTGAAAGATTTTGTGACACTGAAGACTGGAGTAATGATGCTTACTTATCCCTTATTTCAGATCACATTGCTGAGCAATGAAAAAGTGTTTCTGTTGGCTTAAAAACATAAAGGGTTAGTTCACCCAAAAATGAAAATGATCCCATGATTTACTCACCCTCAAGCCATCCTAGGTGTATATGACTATCTTCTTTCAGAGTCAGATGAACACAATCAGAGATATATTTAAAAATACCCTGGCTCTTCCAAGCTTCATAATGGTAGTAATAGGGAGTGCGATTTTGAAGCCCAAAAAAATGCATCCGTCCATCATAAAAATAATCCATGCATCGTAGGAAGCTAGAAGCTAGTTGCCAGATGCTAGTTATTTTAGTTAATAAAGTTTTAAATATCAATATTTTTCTTACAAAAACCCATTGCTTTGCATCAGAAGGCCTTTATTAACCCCCTGGAGCCGTATGGATTATTTTTATGATGGACGGATGCATTTTTTGGGCTTCAAAATCCCTCCCCATCCCATTATCTACAATAATAAAGCTTGGAAGAGCTTGTGTTCGTCTGAAAGATTGTCGTCATATACACCTAGGATGGCTTGAGGGTGAGTTTTAATAATAATTAATTATTAAAATAATTAATTATAATAAATTAAAAATATTATTATAATAATAAATTATTAAAATAAATAATTTTCATTTTTGGGTGAACTAACCCTTTAAGTCTAAAGTCACCACTGTTAAGTCAGTAATTATATAAATGCCACTACTTTTTATAGGCACTGCACATACAAAACATAGTACTGAATCAACTTTAACCATTTCTCTGGTAGGTCAGAAGGCCTGGGTCTATTGAATTTTAGCATCTGAACATCACAAGCTAAAACGAGCTACAGACAAACTGATTTTAATATAGATTCAGCATATTGCGCAAGTATGTATCCATGCTTCAGTGATGCATTTCTTTTCCCAGCAGCCTTTCTCAGGTAGGATTCCTGGACGGTCCTCCAGACGCCCCTGTGTGCAGTCATGTGTGAGATGAGCAGATCTCAGAGGGCCAGAGAAAGGCCCGGCCTCTCCAGCCTAACATATAAGGGCTGTCAGAACCACAATCCTAATTAGTTATTTTCTGCTTCTGTGAGCTATGCAGTGTAAACTTGTCAAAGAGTCTTGCTTGGGCTTCACACCTCTCTCTCCACTTTTGTTTAGCTTGTGGGGACGTGGAGGAAGCACATAAAGACATAAATAATCATTGTTGCGTTTTACACAACAACAACGCCTGAGGAATAAAACAAATGAACATGAGGGGGTGTGAGAAAACTCTCAGTCTCTGACAAGTTCTCTGCATGGGCAAAGGAACATGGCAGGAGGGGTGACAGGCGAAAAATAGTGTCTAGTCTAAACTGTAGCTTGGTAAAAAATGTTGATGGCTAAAGAAATGTTGGACTGTGATACCAGTATATTGTAAAAAAAGTAGCATTTTATTTTTTTTTATTTTTTTTTTGACATATAGTTTTGCAAAATGCATGACCAAACCAACTGGGTTGGGATTTCTTCCATCACAACCTGTCTTTCATTTTAGAAACAAATTAGTAAATTAGTCATTAAAATGCTTATTGTAGATACTCTCACCCAAAACATTGCACGCCACTGTATAAGCAAGAAGTTGGCATGTCAGACCATTAAAGCAAACATCACAGTTCCATGTTCAATGTGAATACTTCCTTACTATACAGTATGCAAACAGTTAAAATGTCAAATGAGAAGGATAGTACCTTAAGGGCTTAGTTAACCCAAAAATTTGTCATCATTTACTCACCCTCATGTTGTTCCAAACCTGTAAGACTTTCGTTCATCTTCGGAACACAAATTAAGATATTTTTAATAAAGTCTGAGCAATTTCTGTCGCTCCACTGACAGTTACGCAACTACCACTTTGATGCTTCAAAAAGGTCATAAAGAGATCGTAAATCTAATCCATATGAACTGAGCGATTTAGTCCAAATTTTCTGAAGAGACACGATCACTTTATATGCTGAACAGATTTAATTTAGGCTTTTATTCACATATAAACAGGGCTTGACATTAACACCCGCCAACCCACCAAATGCAGGTGGATTTCAGCAGTGCCGTGTAACGCTGTCACTCCTACTAACCACTTTGGCGAGTTGAATTCTATTTATAATACATTCTTCAATTGTAGTCTTTTAAAAAGGCATCTGAAATAATAAACTAAGTTCAATGTAGCGTTGTCAAAAATATTGATTTTTCGATACATATCAATAATGAAATATCTGAAACGCTTCTCAAAAAAAAATTTCCGCAGAACAGATATATGATAGCAGCTGCACTTTCTTGCTCTCTCATCTCTCCAACAGCGAGTCGACACACAAACCCACCTCCCCTCACTCACTCCTTTCCATTGCTCCAGATGTATATTGTTGGTGTTACAGAGCTTGAATTTCGGCATGGGATTGCGCATAATTTTACTCATTCCCTCAGTTTTGTGCTCACACCCAAAGTGCGCACACAGAAAGCCGCCTCTCAGTACTAAACTGAGTTCTTTTTCACTGCTTATTGCACTTAAACAGTCAAATACACATAAATATAATCAAAATGCCGGTCTTGGTGAGTATTCGCGTAAACACAGTCAGTTGTGAACGTAAACACTTGAGAAAGAAAACACGAGTAAAAGTATAATGGATCCGTGCGTCAGGTCTTAAAGTGACAGCAGCCTAATATACCTGTGGCCAAATTATGAGATAATATTAAAAATATTTATATTGCAGTTGATATCCCCATGATATCGATGTCAAAATTGTGGCCAGTGAAAATGCTGAGTGGCTAGTAACTTTGGAAAACTTCTAGCCACAGTGGCTGGTGAGCAAAAAAGTTAATGTCAAGCCCTGCATACAAACATTAATCAACTCACATATCAGTTGTGATAAAAACAGAAGCTCAAGCATGCTTGCTTGATGTGTCAGAACTAATGAGGTTCATTCTCGTGTTATGAGCAGGTCTGAGCTTCCCCAAGAACCAGTGAGGTTTGTTCTCGCGCATCAAGCAGGTTTGGTTGAGCTTTTGTTTATGTTCGCTGATCAATGTTTATTTGTGAATAAAAGCCTAAAATCCAATTTATCATTTAAAGTGATTGTGTCTCTTCAGAAAACTTGGACTAAACCACTTGGTTCATATAGATTAGTTTTACAATTTCTTTATGAACTTTTTGAGGAGTCAAAGTGGTAGTTGTGTAGCTGTCAATGGAGGGACAGAAATCGCTCAGATTTTAGTAAAAAAATATCTTCATTTGTATTAAGAAGAGGAACAAAAGTCTTACGGTTTGGAACAACATGAGGGTGAGTAAATGATGACAGAATTTTAATTTTTGGGTTAACTAACCCTTTAAGGGTATATATTACTACTCTAAGGAACTAATGTGCACCTTTTAGGGGTAGATGGTCCCTTTAAGGGTACTGCCCCAGTGACAAGCTGTTGTGCTCCTAAAGGTACAATTTTTGCACTTTTTTTTTCTGACAGTGTAATACAGTGCACAGCATAAATGAGTACACCCCCTCTGAAACTTCTGAAAGTCAGCAGTTACTCAATTACTTAGAAGACATGTTAGGGTTCTTTAGAGATTTAATGTTCCAGCAAGCCTGCTTAATTAATTTCCAAAGAAGCTTGTCAAAATTATTCAGGAAAATAAGATTTTCTTATCAAGGTGAAAAAATGTTGTGTAGCAAAAATGAGTATACCCTCCTAAAAGTTACTAAATAAAATGAAATAAAAAATTTCTGGTGTAAGTTTAAGGCAATGTTTGATCAACAGGTAAGTATGTTGAACCAAAACATTTAAAGAGAAGTAATTTCTTGACAATTAAAAGTGTTATATAGCCCACTGAATCATTCTCAGACTTAATGCTGACAACAATGGAACCACTTGGGAGAGAACTGTCAGGAGACTTATTTCTTAGCACAAAAGAGGACAGTGGTACATAAGGATTACCAAATCATTGTTTTAAGTGTGAAAATATAGCAAAAGTAACACAGAAATAAAAAAAAGGACTTGTGACAAGGCTCCTGAAATAATCAGGCCTTCATTTTAAGCTTTCATTTAGTGATGAGGGATTTTTTTGCTAGACAAAGAGCAGGAGAAATACCAAGCGAGTGTCTCAGAGTCAGCAAAAGCTATGAAAAGAGTGACTGTTTATCTCACAGAGTAAGATGCAGCCTGCAGAAAAGACATGCATGGTTGTTGTTCTCACTGGAACTACCTACTGTAGCCAAAGCCATTTCCAAAGCCCATATTTACAAAATATAGATTCTGGGAATCAATACTCTGGTCTCATGAGACCAAATCAATCATTTTGGATCTAACAGCATCCAAAATGTTATGGTGTTGCTAGAGGAGGAGTACAGTGAGAAGTGCCTGGTTCCCACAGTAAAGTTCAGTGGTAGTAAAGCTCTTATATAGGGATGTATGAGTGCTGAAGGCGTGAGGGAGTTGTGCTTTATCAATGCTGTCATGAATTCCCACACCACTGTGTAATTTAATACACAAACTTGAAACAGAAGATGTTTCCCTTTCCCCATTCCCTGCATTGTTGGGCATTTTTTCAACATGACAATGAGGATATGCATTCTCCCAAGGTGAAAAACCTTCTGTGGACATGTATTGCACTCAATCTTAACACTCTTGAGCGCCTGTGGGGGATTCTGTAGAGACGAGTTGAGCAACACTCCCCATTAAAGATCAGGGCATTTGAGGAGCTCATCATCCAGGAGTTAAACAGGACAGATGTGACAGTTTGTCATGAACTTGTACATTCCATGCCAAGAAGAGTCAGAGCAGTATATTCAAAATTTTGGAGGGCATACTAAGTACTAGAATATTATACATTTGTTGAATTAAATCTAGGGTGTACTCATTTCTCCAATCCTTAATTTAAACAAAATTGGCTAATTTACTAATTTTATGGCTATTAATGACATATATTTCTCAGTTTTTATTATGTATATGTTTAATACATTTTAGTTTTGCCATCTTTCCATGAATTGTATTAGTGATCATAAAGAAAATACATCTTTTGTATTTGTTCAGAGGGGGTGTACTCATTTATGCTGTGCACTGTATGTCCAGGAATGTATTCATCCCATACAGGTGCACACCTACAGAACGCACTTCATCAATGTGTGAGAAGATCTTCTCTCCTCTAATTCAATACATAGGACACAAAGTGCAATGCCTGGCAAAGACACAGCTGGGGTTTACACTGACTGGGAAGTCAACCTGCATAAAACTGGTCATGGAGAAGTGTTTTTATCATTGAAAAAAATGACACTTCAGCTTGTCAAAAATGTAAATATCCTTCTTGTATTTCTCTTTCATTCAGCTCTTCCAAGTTATTCACTCCTGCTGGTGGCCCATCACAGGACGACCCATGTGAATCGGTCTCATCAGAGCTACAAAGCAGTTTTCAAAGATCCACAGGTCCGCTCGGCTCTATGTGATTGTGGGTGTGAGTATATTTGTGTGTGCGTGCGGAGACTGCAGATGGTTGTTCTCTTTGAAGGTGCTGCAGACTGAAACAGCCTCTGAGGTCCACTCCACTATAGAAGAGGACTGACGCAACCTGTTACAAAAAAAAGGGCAAGCACAAAACTGAACCTCGCTTTCACCATATGTATGTTTTTCCATCTGCCCACTGCCATAAATCCAGTTCCAATACACCTAAAATGGTTCGATTAAGAAAACACTCTGAGCATATATATATTCTTTTGAGGGTAAGAAATGAGTTATCTTCTCTCAGTGTTGCACCAGGCACTCGGCGTAATTCAGGATTTGTCCTGCGTTTCAGAGCAGCGTGACATATGGGTGTCTGGTAAACTGTGGCCCGTCTGCTCTGAGCAGATCGATAAAGAAAAATGGCTGCCGTGTGATTTAATACGGTGCAATGCTGATGCAGCCTATTCTCACACGATATTGAAGGATGCGTTAAATACAGAGGAACTAAACTCTTCATCAAAGGTCTGTCTGGTACCTGCAATCCAATTGGAGGAAGGCGAGTGGGTGTAACCTTAATGCGCATTTGTAATGTCCCAGCTGACCTCGACTATTCAGAATAGGCATAAAACGGAGAAGCGGAGGTCTCCTGAGAACGCAGCCAACAATAAATGTGTTATGGGGCATCCGATTGCAGTGTTGCCAGTGAATGGATGGCTGATCATAATTATGGAGAAGCAGGAAAAATGACCAGTGTGAAAGGAGATGGGCGGCATTTATCAGCAAAAGCCTTGTGCGTACCCACTCAATCATACCGATTTACTAACTGCTGCCATGCTGCCAAGTATGGCATTTCCCTTCCCATCTCCCAATCAACAGCTAACTAGTCAGATATGTTTCATCTGCCAAATTATATCTCTTTATTCTTCCGCATAAACATCCTGTTGGAGATGGTCTGCACTTAAAAATGAAAGGGACGAGATTCTGTAAAAGGGAAGGGCTGTTCGAAATCAAGTGTGTTTCACAAGAGCAGATGGAGGTTCCAGCACAGATGACTCTCAATGGGTGAGAGCTGTACAGGTTCCAAATGCCATTGAGCCACCTAGTACATAACCATGTGCCCATAACGCACTACGGAAAAACATTAGTACAGGCTGGAGGTGGGCTTGATACATACAGAGAGGGAGGAAGTGAGAGAATAAATTTAAGAGTAACATCTCAATAAGTAGGAGCCAAGGATTGTTTAACACATTCTCCTATACCAGTTTAAAGGGTTAGTTTACCCAAAAATGAAAATTCTGTCATTAATTACTCACCCCCATGTCGTTGCACACCCGTAAGACCTTCATTCATCTTCAGAACACAAATTAAGATATTTTTGATAAAATCTGATGGCTCAGTGAGGCCCCTATTGCCAGCAAGATAATTAACACTTTCAGATGCCCAGAAAGGTACTAAAAACATATTTAGAACAGTTCATGTGACTACAGTGGTTCAACATTAATATTATAAAGTGACAAGAGTACTTTTTGTGCACC
Source organism: Hypophthalmichthys nobilis (assembly GCA_037950665.1). Classification (NCBI taxonomy): domain Eukaryota; kingdom Metazoa; phylum Chordata; class Actinopteri; order Cypriniformes; family Xenocyprididae; genus Hypophthalmichthys; species Hypophthalmichthys nobilis. The sequence goes on along the minus strand of CM075468.1, from coordinate 38,407,994 downwards.
AAAAATAAATAGCGACTTTATTCAACAATATCTAGTGATGGGCGATTTCAAAACACTGCTTCACGAAGCTTCGAAGCTTTACGAATCATTTGTTTCGAATCAGTGGTTCAGAGCACCAAAATCCCATGATTTCAGTAAACGAGGCTTCGTTACGTCATAAGTATTTTGAAACTTCAACAGTTCATGTGACTTTGGCAGTTTGATACGCGCTCCGAACCACTGATTCGAAACAAATGATTTGTTAAGCTTCAAAGCTTCATGAAGCAGTGTTTTGAAATTGCCCATCACTAGATATTGTTGAATAAAGTCGCTACTTTGTTATTTTTGGCGCACGAAAAGTATTCTCGTCGCTTTATAATATTAAGATTGAACCACTGTAGTCACATTAACTGTTTTAAATATGTTTTTAGTAGCTTTCTGGCCATTGAAAAAGGGAGTGCAGGCCTCACTGAGCCATCGGATTTCATCAGAAAAATATCTTAATTTGTGTTCCGAAGATGAATGAAGGTCTTACGGGTGAGGAAAGACATGAGGATGAATAATTAATGACAGAATTTTCATTTTTGGGTGAACTAACCCTTTAATGTGGAGAGACTAAATAGCTATTTGTAGGTTGATTTTCCCAGAGATTTTCCCAAGGGCTCTTTCAGAACATTGCTATGTTCGTTTGAGTGGTGCAACATGTCAACTTCTGGCTCAAAAAAAGTTTTTTTTGTTGTCTTTTTCCTAAACTTCACAGCACTTATGCAACGTTTGGGCTACGAACATGAATGATACCTAAAGTCATGCAGATTGTTGAGGAGAGGCGATCCATCAGAAATCATTCTAATATGCTAATTTGGTGCTTAAGAAACATACATATTATCAGTGTTGAAAATAGATGTGCAATTTCTTTTTCAGGATTCTTTGATGAATATAAAGTTCAACAAAACAGCATTTTTTAAAATATAATTTTGTTTCTAACACTAAGTCTTTAATGTCACTTTTGATAAATTTAATGCATACTTGCTGAGTTCTTGATCAATGGTGTTGAATAGCGTTGAGGGTTAGCTTATGTTAAACACATGGCTGGAGTAAAGAGGCCTTAACCACACACACACACACGCACGCACACACACACACACGCACACACACATCTATCTTTGTGAGGACATTCATTGACACAGTGCAATCTCTAGCTTCTTACCCTAACCCAGTGTTTCTCAAACTTTTCTGGTCATGCCCCCCTTTAAACCTTTAAAAAATCTGGCGCCCCCTAACCCCCACTGTAAAAAAATATTTTCATGATTTGTTATCACAACATGTTTTCTTTTGTCAAATCAACTTCAATAATTCATGTGGTTCAGATAAAATAATATGTTGAGTTTCTGTTGATTAAACCAATCGCCTTCATTAGCTTTGTTTCCATTCACCTATTTTTATGCGCATTTTGGGATATCGCATCAAAAAACGCTGGATGGAAACGCCAAGATGCGCATTAATAGATGCACATAAAAAAACGTACACGCTCAACTGCGTCAGATTAATTTTTTATGCGAACAAACTACAATGGAAACACTTTTACCTAATAAATTCCTTGATGCATAACCAACCAGCAGACCGATCTCGTTGCACAGCATCTGAAATTTGGTCATTCTGAAATGCCTGAGCGAAGCCTGTCGTTAAAGTGGTTCAATATAATTACCTCCCAAAAGCGCCTCACACGATTGCATTCACAAACACCAGGCATCTGAATGCAAGATAACATGACAGCATTTATTGCGGTTCATCTGCACTGAGGCGCAAATAATTTATTATATACGAAAACTATTAACAACAGTGGCTTCTGCAGCAACTTCCATTTTTTCTTAGTGATATTTAGCACCAGTTTATCAGGAAGTGACGATTTTGTTTTCTTTGACTCACTGAATGGAAACGGTGCTTTATTCGCTAATGTTTTATGCGATAATCCAAATCTGCGCACAAGTTAAATTTGCAACTTTGGATGGAAACATAGCTATTGTATTAACTCAAATTTATAATTTTCAATGAACTCAAATTTTAAGGCAACCAGGTAACTTACTTTAAGTTAAACCAACAATTCTTTTTTACAGCGCACCTCTGACTACCAAATAATTTTACTAAAAATTCTAAAAATGTAAAGATTTTTTAAACTGAAAAATGTGCAATGAAAAAAAACCTGCAATAGTTTCACTTTGTAATACCACTGCATCACTGAGAAATATAACAGTAAGAGAGAATAATAGATCAGAACAAAACTTGTAAATATGTAAATTTTTCATTGATGCTTTGGATGAACAATATATAATCAGTGAGCTCTTTTGACAGTGCATCATGAGATCAGCCACCTCTGGGTGGCGCACCCCACACTTTGAGAAGCACTGCCCTAACCCTACACATCACAACTAAGTGTCGAATCCAACCCTTACCCTAAACCTACTCTTAATCTAACTATAACCTTATCCCTAAAACCAAGTCTTGAACCTCAAACAGGCCTTTAAAAGGGTCTCAGAAAGTGAGGACTGGCCAAAATGTCCTCATTTTACTCTTTTGTCCTCACTCCGATGGTCTAAAACTCAAACCGGTCCTCACAAAGATAGTTGTACAAGTACACATGTGCGCACACACACACGCACATACACACACATTTGTTTCACTGTATTAGTGAGAACATTGCATAGACTTCAAATGATTTTATATCAGCCTAATGATATTTTCTATCCCCTAACCCAACCCTGACCCCTAAAAAGCACAGAAATGTGCAAAACACTATATTTAAATAAAAACATGTTTTCGCCCGTTTTAAAAGCCTTTTTTAATTAGTGAGGACAAGTAAAATGTCCTCACTAGTCGGTTGTCATAATATTTCACTAAATAAGTGAGGACATTTGGCTCACACAAGTATAGCCAGACACACATACACTCTTTCTACCTGATTTATGGTTGTGCACAGGCGGCTGCTTTGCTCCATGTCAGACGTAAAGATAAATTAATACCCACAGGGGAGAGAAAGCGCCCAATGGATTCATCTCATTCTTAAGCCTTGAATATATGTATGGGGGCGAGACATGGACACAGATATCTCTGGTCTCCTAGCTGTACTGAAGACCATATGCATATAAACACCCACCCACTCGCATAAGAACAAATGAGAGAGATGCAGGCTCTGCCTCTTACTACGCAGAGTCACTTTGCACTTCACAGTGAAAAAATACCATTCGAGAGAGAAATACCTTAATACCTAAAGAACTAGAAATGAACTAGCCTGAGATAAATGTATCCATTCATTCATCATAAATACTTAATAAAAGGTCATTATTAAACATTATGCTTACATCTGCTCATGGGTAAGCACTTTATCTTAATTAAAGATAATCTGTCTTGTCAGTGGAACATTGAGTAAGCCAACAAAAAGGAAAGATGCCAACAGTAAAGGGACAAAATGATGCCAAATGTGTCACAGGAAGTTTTATATCTCATAGGATAGATATAAATATGACACACAAGGAAACACACACAAAGAAGACTGTAAAAAAGTTTTTACAACTAGAATTTACCTATGTGTAAATTACAACGTAGGCATTTGGTTAATGCAAAACAAAAAACAATCATGAAATTGTTTACTAAATACAGAAATAAATTATACAGAAATTAAATATATATATTGGGGGTGTAACGGTACACAAAACTGATGGTTCGGTACGTACCTCAGTTTTGAAGTCACAGTTCGGTATGGGTTTGAGCCCAAACTATTAAATTCAGTTGCTATTCATTTTTTAGATATAATCAACACTCAAATAACAAATTGTATGCAAGCATGTAAACTGCACATAAGGTAGTTTTTTTGCATTAACTTCTAAATCTGATTATAAAATTATGTTTACTCCAATTCGTTGTTGAAATATCATTTTCATGAGATTTAAACAAATTAAATAATCAAGACACTAACAGGTTAAGTAAAATATAATGAATATATAGGCTAATATAGTGCATATATTTAGAGAAAGAGTGCATTTCTCTAGCGAACTACCAAGCTGTGGACATTGAATGACTTGCCTGAGGTAAATGCAATGCTACGTTATGCTTTACTGATGTCTTTCCACCTCTGAAACACTGATTGAGCGATTAAACGAGATATGATACATTTCAGGAAGTTGTACTGTATCTTTCAACATACCTTCAGATGTTCATTCATTTATTCTGAAACTAGTAATGAAGAGGAAGGGATGATCACGTTCACTCACGATCTGTCATGCCACATTAAAAAGCATCAAAATTACATTTATTGTTTGAATTTCATGATAAAATGGACAGAATTTAAAAGATGACACATAATGTTGGTTAGGCTACAACGCTGTATTCATTGTGTACACATGCGTACCAAACCATAAGACACGTACCCAATATTCACAGGACGAATACCTGTACCGTTACACCCCTTATACATATATATTGGCTATATATTATGGCTGTAATACAGCAATCTTTTTTTTTTTTTCCAGAGAATCCACTTCAGCTGGTAAGTTGTTGTCAGTGTTACTGGAGTGAATCAATAGAGGTTCAACAGGAGAGGAAGGAAATTTGCTTGGGAAGTGGAGAAGTAGTCAATAAAGAGTAATAAAACTTACCTTTTTGTATCTGGGAACAGGGAGCTACTCTCCATCATAATTTACAGCATGCAGCCAAGCCATGCAGAGAGAGAGAGAGATGTGTGCATGCAAGATAGAAAAGGTGGAAGAAAGAGAATAAAAACAACATTGATATAAAATAAAGCAAGTTACAGATACAAGTTTGGAAAAAAGACAACACAAAAAGCATGATGTAAAAGAAAAACAGCATGTGAAAATAAGAGAGGGAGAAAAGCAAGCACCCAGGGAGTTTGACCCATGTGTTAAAAATGTTTGTGGAGTCACTGATTTGCCCACTGATTTGTCTAAATGTAGTTTTTTTTCCCCTGTGTGACTCAATCTGATAGTCAGTATAACCCTAAATTTAGCTGTCATGAAGTGATGGAGTGTTCGGAGGTGTTTCAAAGCAAACAAACCAAAGAAAAAAAAATAAAATTGTAAATGCTGTTAGATCAGCCCCCAATTTCATCTTCAGAGAATGTCAGGGCAGCATCTTTGTTCTAAATAAATGGTTGATTTTGGCTATGCTTTCTCAGTTGGAAAGTTGTATTTAGAGGCCATAATTTACATGAGAACACCACATCATTTAAAACAGGACAGTCAACTGAGAGAGAAAAGTTGGAGGTGGAATACGTCAGTCAAATAAAACTTATTGTAACACTTTTGAATTTGTACCGACTAACACATAAGAGAGCCACACCACGGGCAAAACAAATAATGAGAATGAATATCATTTCATTAAAAAAGTAGCATGTTAATTTGCTGCCTGGGGGTTCAATTAAGTATCCATTTATCTAGTTTAATGCTTCATTTCTGTTTAAGCAGCATGTGTCACATCAAACTCTTAACAAATGTACCCAAGGAATCCAGAGATGAAAAAACATCTCGTTGAAGATGCTTGCATGTTTGGTGAACCGATTTCAGTTAAATATAGTGACTAAATAATAAAGTGAAAGGCAGAGTATGGTAACCCATACTCAGAATTTGTCCTCTGCATTATCCAATCCAAGTGCACACACATTAGGATTAGTGAGTACACAGCAAACCATGAACACACACATTTTTCTGTGGCGCCCGGGGAGCGATTGGGGGTTAGGTGCCTTGCTCAAGGGCACCTCAGTCATTTTCTGCCAGTATTGAGAATCAAACCCACAACCTTCGGGTTACCAGTGTGACTCTTTAACCATTAAGCCACAACCGTCCTTGTTGCCCCTACACCAAAATTACTGATAAACGTAATATTTATTATTTTATCTTACTTTTAAGCGGTATATCGATGCCATTTTAAATGTATTTTTATGAAATACTTTGCTTGGAAAGTGTACTTCTTTAAAATAAATGTCATTTGGTTTGACATTTATCTAATGCAATGACATTCATACATATGATATCAACATGTTCTCCAACCAATACGCCTATATAGGTCTTTTGTCACTTCCCTGAAAAGTTGCGCCCCTATCGACAACAGGACACTTTCATTTTAATGCATTGTTCCCTTTTATCTGCGTCATATTTCGGGTTTTGCGTAGCTCAATTGGCAGAGCATTGCAATATATAACAATATATAACAATATGCAATCATGTGATCATGCGATCGTGGGTTCGATCCCAGGAAACGCATGTGCTCATAAAGTGTTTACACACTTTAAATCACTAAGGGTAGGTTTAGGGGTGGTGTGGGGTGGGTGTAGTCGTTAATAAAAAAAATGAGTTTTGCTAAATGGAAATAGGACAAATGGTGTAAAAAGTCCACACACTGCATTTAAATGAACACACATTTTGATTGGTAACGACAGTCATACGTCGCTTCATGACGACAGACGTAACACGACACTGTCATTATTTTTACGCCAGCTAGAGGGCGCATGACTTTAAAACGTATATATTGGTCGTAATAAGGTGGTTCAAAAACGACCTATAGGGAGGACAGTCTCTATGATATCCATACATTTAACAAGTGTGCCTTGGAATAGGAATAGTTCACCCAAAAATTAAAAATCCGCATTTATTCATCCTCATGTTGTTCCAAACCTGTATGACTTTCTTTTTCTTTTTTTGCAGAGCATAAAAGTAGATATTTTGAATAGTGTTGGTAACCAAACAGTTTCGGTTCCCATTGACTTCCATTGCATTTTTGTCTATATAACAAAAGTCAGTGATAACAGAAACTGATTGGTTACCAACATTCTTCAAAATATGTGACCCGTGCTGCCAAAATGAGTCGGTATGCACACAGGCTAAGCGAAAAATTTTGGTTGAATTTGAGGTTTTCACAAAAATGAGTTCATTAAGCCCTTGTCTAGTGATTCCAATGCTCCAAATAGCAATTCAACATCTAAACGTATCTTTATTTGTTTGTTTTCTGAGAGGAGTACCTTTCCTTTGACCATGAAAAATTCAGTTTTTCTCCGCTCGCTTTTGGATGTCTCGTGCTTCCTCTCAGCACAAGTTTGGTATTGTTTTAAAGCGCAGCATTCCAACTTTGTGAATATTCATAGTGAATTCTCAATGGCAGAACCAATGAAACATGATTTTCATACTCATGCTGATGTAAACAAAACGATCTTACTCACGCTGACTGTCAGATCCGAAGCATGTGCACAAAGACTCCACAAAGACAGCGCGTGATCTCGATATACACATACATACAGAATTACAGTATTTCAAATTTATCTCGGTGAGTATTCACGCAAACATCATCTGTTATGTCTTAAATGAACGTTTGGTTAACTGTTGGGGAAAAACATCTGCCAAATTTGGTGGATATGGATGCTAGGTGATTTTGTTTTGGAACCTTCAGAAAACTTTAACTCGATTTTTCTCAAAATTGACTTTGCTGACTCTATCAAGATTCCAACAAATCAAACATCATCAATTCAAGGTTTTTAATAGAGAATATAAAAATAACATCAACATAATTTGCTAATTTCGACTCCTTTTGCCAGCACGGGTCACATATATTCTTTTGTGTTCCACAGAAGAAAGAAAGTCATACAAGGAAGTCAATGAGAAACAAAACTGTTTGGTTACCAACATTCTTCAAAATATATAAAGAAAGTCATACAGGTTTGTAACTAAATAGTTACAAGTCCTATTGATTTCCATTGTATTTTTGTCCATATAATGACAGTCAATGGGAAACAAAACTGTTTGGTTACCAACATTCTTCAAAATATATAAAGAAATTCATACAGGTTTGTAATGACATGAGGGTGAATAAATGATGACAGAATTTAAATTTTTGGGTGGACTATCCCTTTAAATGTTCAAAAACATTTTTCAGGCCACTGTAATGATGAGACCCACAAACACAAATCATAGGGTCAAAATGAACATATTGGAATGGGCAGAGAGTGTTCTTTCGAGGTGTGTTCAATGCGTTCTCAGTAATGTGCACAGAGGTTGGTGACCTCCTCTCGTTCCAGTGATGATGTGACACGGTCCCCGCTTTACATCATTGAGCGAACACTCCTGGTGAGCCTGTGACCTCTGTACATTCAGAGCTAATAAGGATGAACCTTTCTGAGCTGTCGGTTCCACGGAGAGAAAGAGCAGATCACAGACAGGTAACTTTAATTGAGTTGATGGAAGGGGGAGCATTAGGCCGGCGGTGGGGAGACAGTGGCAGAGCCCTGGGAAAAGGCGACGGGTGAAGCGTGCTGTTGAATTGGGGTCAACGAAAGGGAGGGAGTTTTTTTTAATGGAGGCTGTCGTTTGAAAAGGCTGCGTTTGGCTGCAGTGCACGTTAAGGTCGGAGCAGATGTGTCCTTGTGTGACACACAATATGAGCAATATGTGCGCTGAAATGGATCTTGGAAGGCACCTTTGTGAGGGGTGAATGAATGAATGGTTACATTTCTCTTTCTCATCACGTTTGACTGTTCAGAAGGACGAATGGCCTGGCACTTAGGAAATGGTGAAATATTATTCTGATAAATGACTTTGGTGGTGACTTGTAGATCATATACATTTCAGTTTATGAACGTTCCGGTCCTCGAATCTGATTGGCTGAGCGGCATTCCAAGGGTGATGATACACAGTTCAACAACACTGTAAATTTTCAATCCGCTTGTCTTGTTCACAACAGTCCAGATCAGAGTCTGTGAGTGGTGTGGAACGAAAGTGGAGTGGGTGCTACTTATAATTGTGTTTATTAGGAGTATCATGATTCATGAGCTTATTAACATGCACTGACACCAAACTTGTTGAGATCAAAGAAAAAAAATCCCATTCATTTTCTCTATAGGAGAACTGATTTTTAACGATAACGGTAACACTTTACAATAAGGTTCATTTGTTAACATTAGTTAATGTATTAATTAACATGAACTAACCATGAGCAATACATTTGTTACTGTAATGGTTAATCTTTGTTAATAACAATACAGCAGTTCATTGTTCATGTTAGTTCACAGTGCATTAACTAATGTTAACAAATACAACTCTTGATTTTAATAATGTATTAGTAAATGTTGAAATTAACATTAACAAAGATTAATAAATGCTGTAGAAGTGCAGTTCATTATTAGTTCATGTTAACTAATGAACCTTATTGAAAAGTGTTACCACGATAACTTATAAACCCTTAAAGACAGACCTACTGTGAGCTACAAGGTTGTTAATCGATGGTATATGCTTTTGTTGAAGCCATCAGCCCAATTTATCTTATAATCATGTTAAACAGCAGTATTGTCTTGTGAAAAACTATACACTATCCATGATTCTGCAAAGAAATCTCTACCAATTAAAGAACTGTGACAAGAAATGCCATGAAGCACTGCAAATGACCTAAAAGAGTCTGTCTCCGTACTCTCTCAAACTAATTTGTATGTATTTGCATCTATTTGCAAATATATTGTTTCTATATAATAAACATCTTCAAATCAATCAGTTCTTTCCCTCATTAAACTTAAGTTCACAGTCTTGCACAGTTGTCTTTTTGTCCAATTTTCAAATACTTTTTTGCAATGTTTTTATTCACCTCATGGCTGATTTGGTTCATGGCCAATATCTCTTAAAATCCCCCTGTGGTGAAAATCAAGTTTTTAATGTTGTTTATAAGTTTATGTGGTCTTTTTAATATGCTTTCAGACAAACCATGTGCAAATTCATAACACCATTGCTGAGCATTTTCTCTTTAAAACTGCAGTGATCTAAAGACAGTTTCAAAAACGCGGTTTGAAATCACTGATGTTTTTGACATCACAAACTACCGTGTAATCAATCACGTCATTGAGTGGGCGGGCTTTAGCATATCATTACTATGCTGCAAAGCAGGGGAAGCCAGAAGCCAGGTTGTCCTGGAATATTTTCCTGTTGATATGAAAAATCTGGTACATTTAGCAATATAGCGGGTGAATTATGTATATGATGTATATTACAATCTTATGATGAACTACATGCCTTTCTCCACTGACGTTCTGAGGTGTTCAAAGCATTTCTAAGGATGCTGATTTTTAGAAAGAAATGGCGAACTGGAACACGGTTTGTGTAACATTAGCAAAACATTATTAGCTGTTTGATAACGTAGTCAAGCAAAAGCTTAATCATATTAATTTACCCTTATGTGTCCAACATTGTAAAGAGCGATACCATTGTGGAGTGTTTACCTCAATAAGTTGACCGAGTGGTTCTCTGAGCTCGTGTGAGTGAGTGGGGGCGGGGCATATTCATTAGCATATTAGCATATTCATGGTTCCGCATATACTAAATGAGGCAAGGGTGTAGAGTTGTATTCAAGCTATTTTAAGTTATGAAGAAATATGTCATTATTGACTACAAGAGGACTTTAAATGAAGACTTAAGAATCCTTATAGGAAGATGAATGGGAAAAATACCAAGGCAGTTGAAAAACGTGGGGCACTGTTGTAATCTCTGGGATTCACTGTTGTGGTCAGCAGATATTAGTGTGATTATTTGTACGATATAGGTGACCCTTAATAGCCTATAAACATTACAGCTGCTATTTCAATTTCAGTTTCAATTCAGTTTCCTATGAGGGTTTATTTCAGTTATGCAATATATATGCAGGCATTAAGCAGCTCACAAGGGTTTGCAACCATGCTATCATGTTTTAACACTCAGTATATGCAGTTGATTGTTTGGGATGATGGGTAATATTTAAAAGATGTCCCTTTTAATGTACATGTCCATCATACCAGCAATGTGGCAGGTCACACTTTATACTATAGGTGTCTTTAACTATGTACTTATATTTTAAAAAAAAAAAAAAAAGGGGGAAAAAAAAGATATAATGTACTTTTTGTGTTCATGTTGTATTTCAAAACCTTTTGCTGCTATTGAGGTGGGATATGGTTTAGAGGTATGTTTAGGTTTAAAGGTGGGTTAAGGTGTAATTATACAGTAGATGTAATTACAGAAATTAATTACAACTTAAATTACATGCAGGTATTTTAAATGTAAAAACATGTATGCATACACTGTATGAAATTATTAATTTAAATGTTAGCACATAGTAGTTAAAGACACAATAAAAAGTTGGAACATGTGGCACAACAAAGTCATTACATTTCAGTTACAGGCTGTAAATTTGATATAATCACAAAGTGCCTGTGAACATCACAGTCGTGTTACAGTGATGTCAGCAGGAGTAATCTCCATATTAATAACCAGCAGGCAAATTCCTGGTAAGGCAAATGTTTTTTTGTGATGGTTCTGCTCTGATTACAAATACCCCATTATCTGTATTTCTGGATGTGTAAACCCCTGTAATCCCCTGTGCGTTCTGACGGCGCATGTCTCTGGATCTGTGCTTATCACAGAATACCAACACATTCACCCCTGACACCCCACCTCGGCTCATATCCAACCACCTGCAACGCTCATTCCACAAAACATTACTTTTTGTATTGATCTTCTGGTGATATTAGATACGGTCAAGTCATTCTAACCATGTTTGCTACACATGCTACACACAGTCTGATCCTTTCAAGAGCCAGATTTACAGAACCCAGCGCTGTCCGTGGTCCTGAGCTATATTCTGCCTTCGCCATATGAGCTATTAAGCTCTACTATTCTTATAGCTAAATAAATGTCATGAATTCTAGAACAGCCATTCAGACTGAGATTCACTCAAGACATGCTATACAAAATGTGTGCAAAAACAGGACATTTATGCGTGACAAATGCCTTGACCCAACACTGTCCATGGTCCTGAACAACTTTAGCTATTTTTTCCCATACCAAATGAATTCAGTGAAATGAAAGATAATGTGCAGGGCACAATAGCTCTCTTTCACCTACAGTTTTTCCCTGATCTCTATTTATGTAATGGACATGGCTCTGGTAATTCCTACAATTCTCTTTAGACTGCACAAAATGTCAGTGTTGTGATTGAGGCTTGTCAGATTTATGGCTGCCATGACGTGACAGAGCAGGCCCTGAATCAGGTTCTTCAGAGAACAGTGCTTAGCGCTTAAGAAGAGCCAGCTGACAGCGGGAGGGTGATTGACGGCAGAGCTTAAGCGTTCTACGCCGGCATCTGTTTCAACAGCTCTTTATAAAAGAACAGCATGGAATCAGTCAGTGAACTGTGTTCTCAGCTAGATTTACAAAACAAAATCATTTATCTTTATTGCAGTGTCTTGAGTTACATTTCTAAATGCTAATTTGTTCATAATGGGTTGAAAATATGTCAGTGTATCAGTATCTATGTGTCGATCAATTTTGTTGCCAAGTTCGGAAAAACATTTGGTTACACTTTATTTCGATGGTCCACTTTAGACATTCTACTAACTATAAGTAACTTTTCAACTACATATCAACTAACTATCATTAGAGTATTAGTATGTACTTGCAAAGTTACTATAGTTAGTAGAATGTCTGTTGGTGGAGCATCAAAAGAAAAGTGTAAGATATTAAAGGATTAGTTCACTTTAAAATAAAAATTACCTTAAGATTTACTCACCCTCAAGCCATCCTAGGTGTATCTGACTTTCGTCTTTCAGATGAACACAATCGAAGTTATATTAATAAATATCCTGACGTGTCCCAAGCTTTATAATGGCAGTGAACGGGACCAACGAGTATGAAGCTTAAGAAAGTGCATCTCTCCATCAAAAACGTACTCCAAACGGCTCCAGGGGGTTAATAAAGGCCTTCTGAAGCGAAGTGATATGTTTGTGTAAGAAAAATATCCATATTTAACAAGTTATAAAGTAAAATATCTAGCTTCCGCCAGACCACCTTCCATATTCAACTTACAAAGAAAGTGTAACGCCTCTCGCAGTTCAAAACGCTTACTCTACATCCTACGCCTTCCGTATTCATTGTGTCAGTTGTGCTTTTTTCGTAAGTAATCATTGGCGACATGACAAAGTCTGCAACCAGCAGTAGTGACCAAAAGTACAGCAACTTGGCTAACTGCTGATTTAATCGCTGCCGTGTGTGTTTAGCTTCACACTCGCCTCAGCCACAGACGGCACACCCACAGACCGCCCACAGTCCATTCACAGACCGTCTGATGCATATTGCACAAAACTGGCAATTTACAAATGTCATGATGCAAAGGAGTAGGGGAGCGCAGGGCACAAACTAACGCGGGGTTAGTTGTAACACACATGGTTTAAATACTTCCATACACGCTAGCATGAAGAAACTTAGCGTATTTACTAGTTGCCATATCGACAATATATAGAGAAAAAGTTGTGCCAAAATTCAAAAATGTTTGGAAGATATCACTGAACATTTATTTAACAATAGCAAAAGTAAATTTCTAACTTAAGCTAAATTTGTATCTATATTTTTTGTTTTTATTTAAAATTTGACAAATCTGATATTATTTTAATCTCCAATCTCTTGTTTAGCAGTTTGGGTAGTTCTTTAATGCTTCATTCACTATCAGAAGACACTAACCAGGTTTAAATTCCAGTTGCGCAGATAGGGTTTGTTGTAAAACTGTGTTATGTGCCACGCTACTAGAACTATACTATTCTATACAGTTACGATACAACTGGCATAATCAACTTTTATGAATTTCTGTTGATAAACTATGGAAAAAAAGGTGAAGAAAGACCTGAGTGAAAGAACTTGAACATCCAGAAAATATTATTTCAAGAAATGTTCAGCATTGGTACTGGCTCGTCTATTTGCCTTGTGTGCTGTGAGAGCTGTGAGTGGAGGGAGAGGAGTGTTTTTGTTCAGCTCTGTGTTTTTCTGAATATGTCTCTTCATCTGTTTGGGTGTATTGTTTTGACCAGTGCTGTATAGCTGTGTTTTGCAGAGTGTTCACTGTCAAACTAGAAAATTATTTAAATTTGAATTTCTAAAAAAAAATGCTATTATTTTATATGAAAAAAATAATTTTTGACTTTTATTGACAAAATATTTTAGTTTGTCATGTATATTTTTTTTTATTAAATCAGATACAATTTTTAGCTGTCATATGGTCATGTTACAACGTGCCCCACCTATGGGGCATGTTGTCACATTTCACTTCCGTTCTTTCGGGGTAAATAAAGAAAAAGCATACACTGTATTAATTAAACAAAGCCACGTATTTGTACCAGACATGTGTGAAATTAATGTGGAACAAAATAAATTCCCTGAACCCTAAGTAGATTTACACAAACTGAGAAAGTCAAAAAGCATTAGGTTGTGCCCCGCTCTCCCCTGCAACAGGAAACAGCCATGTTTTTAAGACACCAGGCTACTACAGTTAGAACTTGAGAGGAAGATCTAGACACAGAACTTTTCAGCATTGCAAGGTTTGTGCTCTCAAATCTTTGAAAGACAATCCTTTGAGGCACCTGGTAAACAAGGTATCTTTGAGCTCATCTGTATTTTCAGCTTTTGTTCACAGATTCATATATTTCCATGCTTACTTTACCCTAAGCACAAAAAAAAAAAAAAAATTGCATAAAAAGATTGTGGCCTGTAAAAGATGTAACGTGAACCAGAAATTTGGTTCTGCTCAACTTGCTTTACACAGTCATTTGTGTTGTTTTGATTTTTGGTAGAATGTTTGGTAACACTTTATTTTTGATGGTTCACTATAAGTAACTTTGCAACTACATGTCAACTACTAGTCATTAGAATATTAGTAGACTGTCTGCTTAAAGGATTAGTTCACTTAGTTTGCTGTGTTCATCAGAAAGTCATATACATCTAGGATGGCTTGAGGGTGAGTAAAGCTTCATTTTAAAGTGAACTAATCTTTTAAGCAGACAATGCTGACATTTCTGTGTCTAGATCTTCCTCTCAAGTTCTAACTGTAGTAGCCTGGTGTTTAAAAACATGGCTGTTCCCTGTTGAACTCCTTTGCATCATGACATTTGTAAATTGCATAAAGCCAGAAATAGCCAGTCATGGGGGCAGTCGTGGCCTAATGGTTAGAGAGTCGGACTTGTAACCCAAAGGTTGCGGGTTCGAGTGTCAGTATTGGCAGGAATTGTCATGTACTCAATACCACGACTGAGGTGACACCCTTGAGCAAGGCTCCGAACCCCCAACTGCTCCCCGGGCGCCGCAGCAAAAATTGGCTGCCCACTGCTCCAGGTGTGTGTTCACGGTGTGTGTGTGTGTTTGTTCACTGCTCACTGCTGTGTCTGTGCACTTGGATGGGATGCAGAGCACAAATTTCAAGTATGGGACACCATACTTGGCTACATGTCACATCACTCACTCATTTAGACTGGAATTGCCAATCTAATTGGAACGGGAATTTCAGCCAGCACTGATGCATATTGCCAGTTTTGTGCAATATGCATCAGACGGTCTATGAATGGACTGTGGGCGGCCTGTGGGTGTGCCGTCTGTGGCTGAGGCGAGCGTAAACTAAACACACACGGCAGCGATTAAATAGGCAGTTAGCCAAGTTGCTGTACTTTTGGTCGCTACTGCTGGTTGCAGACTTTGTCATGTCGCCAATGATTACAAACGCTCATCTTGCTAACTCTTTTATTTCACGCACTGTACGCATTGTTTTCAAGGGGACATTGGATTAAATTTTTACTTTTTTAGCTTTTTTGCATTTAGTTAGGTTTCTGGCTTGTCTGCTAGCTCAGAAAAGCTGAAAAGAAAACACGCAGCCAGTTTGTTTTCGGCTGTCTGAGTCTGAAACTGTGTCATCCAGTGAGCTGTTTCAATTTGCTGCCAGTTTCTACGTAGGTAGCTAGGTATTTGAATAAGACCACCCACGACTGCTGATGGACTATGCCATATTAGCACAGACCCCGCCCTGAGCGAGCTGTACACTGTCACCATTTTCTCCAGGCTGGAACAGCTGTAGCAACAAGAATATCTCGTAAGCAACTCAGGTGTTTTGGTGTTGGATGTAAGAAGGAGCATAAAGGTCTTAATTTACTCCTAACATCTGAGCTGCTGAAGACGCAGTGGATTAGTTTTATTTTTGACGGGAATGTGCCCCCATATACCTGAATTTGTTTATGTCTGCACAAATCATCTTATTTGTGAACGAGGGTCAATACAAAGCGACAATACAAAACACAGGTTATGCTAAAAAAGTTGTTTACTCATGGATGGATCAGTACCAACTGCTCGTGATCCAGCTTATAGTATCTGGAGTGATACTGGTCACAGCAGTAATGAAAGGGAGAGCACGCACTTTATTACAGTTCATCGGAGTTGTTTTACGGATATAAAGTTTACCAGTTTATTAAGCAACCCCCGAAAAGGCATAAAATCTGTATAGATTTGTTTACTGTTAGTTGTAAACACACACAGTGTTTTTGTGTAATTCGCTGTGTATGTAGATGATAATGCAAGGGAGAGAGTGTTTATGGATAAGACTTTAATGTGCACTTATTGTACTGTGTTTTATTCAGCTCTTACAGTATTTTCTGGAGTGAAAACAGACGCTTCATCTTTTATGTTAAGTACAATAAACTTCATAAAATTCATCAGTAAATTTTTTGGCGCTCCGCTACAACAGGCTTGTACTAATATAGTGGATAAAGCAAGATGACAAAAGTTATAACGGTAAATATACATCCATGAGGCATATATTCTGGCACTACTGACAGTTTCTGACATTTTCAGTGCGTGATATTGACCTGTTTTGTTGCCAGATGCCGGTATAAGCTCTTGAAGTTCCGCCCTCTTCTTGAAAGGGGACCGGGAGCACCAGCTCATTTGCATTTAAAGGGACACACACGAAAACTATGTGTTTTTGCTCACCCCAAAAAGTGACAATTTTAACATGCTAAAAAAAATATCTGTGGGGCATTTTAAGTTAAAACTTCACATACACACACAATGGGGACATCAGAGACTTATTTTACATCTTGTAAAAGGCAAATTTTTGTTTACCACTTGTTTTCCACAGCTGCTATTAGATTGACGTTTATAACGAGCCTCTTATACATAAATGAGGCGTTTTTGTGCTGAAGAGAATAATAGTGCCTTAAATTCACAGTACATCAATTTTTGAGCACATTTAGCCTAGTGATGATTTTGCTAATGAATAAGATGCAAATGTTTGCGCTGTAATAGAGTGCTGCAGGGATGTTGTTTTTTTTGTAGGCCAAATAGCAGAAGTGAGTTAGAATTTTACCATTTCTGGTTCCATTGTCCTTAAGTCAAAGTGGGTTAGTGTTTATTTGATTTTGTATGTACCTTATTCAATTCCAATACAGCTTGACGTACAAAAGAGTGTGCAACTGGTTGGTGAATTCGCCCCAGCATGATCAAGTTAATCAAGTTACGGTTCAAGACAGAGAGCAGATACTGGACAATATGACCTTCAACTGTTTGATTAGCATAACCAAGCTACTGGCTTTACTGACTAAAAGCATTTAAAGGGCTCTGTAAGATGTGTGTTGAATGACATTGAAGGTAGTTTCTAAGATTTTCTTTATAACGTGGAATGGGATGGTACATGCTGTGCCTCTCAATAGAGGTTTAGTGAGAGATCAATAGCTACACATTAAAGTACCGTTCTCTGCTCGTGCCTATATGACCAGCTATCAATCATGCTCTTGAGTGTGTGTGTGTGTGTGTGGATTTTTCTATAGATATAATGTATAACTGGGCATAGCCCACTATTTGATTAGACTCTAAATTATTCAACATGGACACCAGACGGCAGAGGTCAAGCAATTCTTACAAAGTCAAACAACATCCTCTCTTCAGAGGAAAAACTAATTCCACCGACACTCATCATTACCTTCTGCTTAGTGTTTGTCCACTTATTCATTGAAGAGTTTTGGATGACTGACTACTTCATAATTCAACAGCATGGCTTATCTGCATAATGTTGATAAGGGGCCATACAAAATAGGACAACCATAATGAAATATTAACAACCTGTGGTCTGATGGAAGTCATCGCTGGTGCTGTACGAGTGCTAGGTTTATTCTTGAAGCTCTGCTCTTTTACTTCTCATTCAGAGATGAGCCAACAGAAAGCAGATCAAAGCAGCAAGGGTCACCGTAACGGCTACAGAAAGCTCATCTTTGATCCTGTAAAACTCTTTGTGACTCTTCCACCTGTCAGCCTTATGAGGGTGTTTCTTCAACTATGGGCACTTTTGCCCCTTTGGACTGTTAGAAAAAAAAAAAAAAACTCTTTAAACGCCTTTCACACTCTCACACTAACAATGCCCAGCGGTGGACAAACATGATGAATCACTGGAGTATTGTGTCTGTTTTTTTTAACATCATGAACATTTAAACCAGTGTCATTCCCATCATCTCTCAAATGATCTTTGTGATGGAAATTACAGCTATGATAAATAGTTTTGGAATAAAATGGTTGACTAAATTCATAGCTAATTTTTTAGGTATACCAAATACACACAACTGAATAATATTTTGACATTTTTAAATAATATGCGAAAATGACATCTTGATTGCAAATTATTCTGTTCAAGGTATTTACCTACACACATCACGTCAAGCTCTTCACTGACACTGTTGTCTCCTTGGTTAACGAGTAGACAGCTTAAAAATTTATACAGCAATAACAAACAGTTTATTCACGCTATTAATTTTTTTCATTTTTGTGTGATTATACTTTAAAGACAAATATTTTCATATTTTTAGATTGAAATTCTTGGAAAAGGGTAAAACAATAAAATCTAAACAAAAAATAAATGAAGGATTTGAAATGAAAAGATTTAGAGTGTTTTAATGTGATCTTCATAATGAAAAGAAAGTCAAACCCTGGAACACAAAAGTGCCTGAAGTTGAAGAAACACCCATGAATCCACTTTTATTGCAATGTGCATGCATTCATACAGTTGTTAATGACCAGTGTCAGAAATTCAGTTGTGATTTGCACTCAAAATTCAAAACCTTTTGTTGTTTTATTTAACACTTGGAGGAAAACACAAACGTCACAAATCATCAACTAGCACTTGAAGGGGACCTATTATGCCCCTTTTACAAGATGTAATATAAGTCTCTGGTGTCCCCAGAATGTGTCTGTGAAGTTTCAGCTCAAAATACCCCACAGATCATTTATTACAGCTTGTCAAATTTGCCCCTATTTGGGTGTGAGCAAAAACACACCGTTTTTGTGTGTCCCTTTAAATGCAAAAGATCTGCTGCTCCCGGCTCGCTTTCCAAAAGAGGGCGGAGCTTTAACAGCTCACGCTTCAGTTGCTCAACAACAACAAAGCTGGAGAATCTCACGCAGCCAAAATGACGATTGTCAGTAACGGTGTTCAGCCTTACATTGTTCAAACCAGAGTCGGACAATGATGGAGAGATTCAGGAAGAAGTTCCAACTTTTAGAAAGAAACTCAACGTTTCTGAATGCTTAGTGGATAAATTTATGTAGTTACTGTGGAGTAGATTCAACTCATCGACTAGCATGTGCCGTCATGTTAATCTTTTGTGTAAATCCAGCGTTGAATTGACCCTCGTTTGTGAAGCAGTCCGGCGTAAAATGACGGCATGGCAACAACACCAACCTACAACAACCTTTCATCTTCTCTAAAGCAGCCCAACATGGCCTCATGACCTTTGTTGTGTGTTCTCAGGGGGAAGGGTTTATGTAAATTTTAGGGTTAGTGATGTCACTAACCCAGGAAGAAGCTTGTTGTAGTCCCTACCAGCCGTTTGTTGTAGTCCTTAAAAAGTGATTTCTGTAAAAGAAAATATCTCCCTTTGCATTGAACTGAGCGTCGCAACTTTGCAGATGTTTATGCTCAAACAGCAACATTACACACTTACTAAAGTTAAAAAAGTGAAATCATAATCAACCACCCCTTTAAGTATCGTACATCAACAGAGCCAGTTGATGATTCGTGATTTTAGATGCTGATTATATTTAATACCTAGCATGAATCAAACCTGTTAATTAATTGTGATGTTAACAAAGAATGAATTGTATAAATAGTGGGTGGAGATATTAGTTTACCTCACACACTGAAGAAGGCCTGAGAATCGAAACCTTTGTGTTTTCCTCTGTGTTAAATAAAATATAAAAAACTAAAGATTTTAAATTTTAAATGCAAATCCCAACTGAATTCTTGATGTAATTAAAAAGAATCACACACCGAAACGAGACGATATACGAAACGAGAGGGCAGAATGTTCATTTATGTGAAATTCTTCTGAAAAACAATTAAGGCTGTCAATTCAAAAATCAAATCAACATCAAATACAAAATTATCTTTGAATAATGCACAAGTTACCATAACACCATAAACGCTAGAATACCTTTTAAATTATTCATTCCCTCCCACCACATTTTACATATCTAGTCCTGGTTCATTTCCCTCTCTGGTCCAGACTTAAGAACAGACATGAACTAGACAAATTTTTTTTTTTTTTTTTATTTAAGAGAGTAAGCCAAACCCAGATTCTTTATTTAAAGGCTCTTCTTGGTCACGCATGAGGTTATTAAGTTAAGGCCGTGCCGTGTAACTGTGTAAATCAGAGTGGAAACACTGTTCTACTTCAGCTCTTAGGGAATTGGGAAATGATTCAGTATAAAGTGCCCTAAGGAGACTGGTGTTACTGATGGGAATAGCACATTCTCAGTCTGGGCACACTAGTTATCAGAAAACACTAAATGGACTCATTTGCCTTATGGGTTTGTCCCGCTTGTGCGGTTACGAGAAAAAAACGAAGAATATCCTCAACAACACTTGAGCTAATGCACAAGGCACAGTAGATTAATGGCCGGGATGCTATTCCTAACAACATAATCACATTCTATGTTTTATATACTGCAAAACAAAGAGGCAGAGCCATTTTTGTTCAATAAAGATGGCATCTCAGTTGCACAATAGCATTATCAAAGAGCCCAGCAAACAAACAGCACTGCTGACCGGTATCTAACCCCAGTGCATAGCTTACTTGAAGCCACCTGTTATTTTTCAATTACCAGGTGGCTGCTGCATCTTGCTTTGATGTGGCCACAATCCAAAAATGCTGTCTTCCCGGATGTACAATGCATGTGTTGTACGTTCAGCACTACAATAAAGTAGTGTTTTTCTTTTTCTGTTTTTTCCAAGCAAGGAACAAAAAGCAATTGCCTGGAGCATAATTTGTAAACAGTGAATGTTGGCACAGTAACTAAATACAGGGTTGTTCGTATTATTCTGTAATTTCCAGAAAAAAGTTGATCCAGCAACAATATCAATATTACAAATTAATTTTATGTCTTCACCTGTGTACTCATGTCACACAGTGTTGAAATAACAGGAAATGACACCTATTGCATCAATAACTGGATTTCTTTGTGTTTGTGAAAAAGTCACTGCCACAATACAAGGGGTTTGTAGATGGTTGCTATGCAGTTCCTAAGGGGTACAGAGTGTGTGGTTTTTTTTTTTTTATCATGTCACTATGTGGTCACTAAGGTGTTCAGGGTGGTTGCTAGGGGATAACCTCCTGAACCTAAACAAAAGAGCCTAGTCTCTATTGTTTTTTGGCCTCTAGATAAGACTCAATCTTCTTCTTCAATGTAAGTCTATGGGATTGTTTTTCTCTATGGGAACTGTTTTTATCATCTGCCCTATGAAAATAAAAAAAATGCCATGATTCTGATATTACTTTGAAAAGTAATAGCACACAAACAACATGGTTTTCGGTACCATTCATGTACCGTTCTGCAGCATAAGCAATGCAGGATAAGTTGTGGGCTAAAGTTTAATACTTACTACACTGTAAAAAACATTTTCATGATTTATCACATTTTTTCTTTTGTCAAATCAACTTAGATAATTAAAGTGGTTCAGATTAGGGCTGCACAATTTATCGCGATTAAACTGATTTGGCAAAGGCTGTGATTATTTTATGCGCTCTGTCATCAAAAATGCTTCGTCATCTGAAAGCCAGAGGGCACTCTTGCGCAGAAACTATGTCTAATATGCCCTGCCGCAGAAGAAGATAACACGTCATATCGCCGTAGCTGAATAAACAGGAGATTGAAACGTTTTGATTAAACATGACTAATAAACACAGACTGCCTTATTCTGTGTAAGAAGCTATATCATCTCACAGAAGGATGCTCAACTGTCGTTATAAAGTGAGTTTGGAGTGAAAACATGTTATTAAATGTTGTCTTTTGTTGGACAAGATGTTAATAAATGCTTCTCATGTCTGGAAAGATGTTTGATGCGTGTTGCTTTTTCCAATGTACATTATAAGCGATTCAAACTCGCAGTGCTTTCAGGTGGATTTGCATTTGGAGTCATACTTCATTGACAAGCTGCACAAAAAAAAAAAAAGAAAAAAAAAAAAATAATCGCAGCCTTTGCGATTTCATAATCAGGCTAAGAATAGATTATAAGCGATAATCACGTTTAAGTTCAATGTTATTTTTCTTATCATGCAATAAATGTGCAGCCCTAGTTCTAACATAATATTTTGAGTTTCTGTTGATTAAACCAATCACCTTCATTGTATTAACTCAATTATTTAATTTAAATGAACTCAAAACAAGGTAACTTACTTTAAATTAAACTAACAATTCTTTTTTACAGTGTACAGTTCAGAAATTTGGAGTAATAATGTGAAATATTACAATAACTGTTTTAAAAATGTAATTTATTCTTGTGACCTCAAAGCTGAATTTTCAGCATCATTACTCCAGTCTTCAGTGTCACATGATCCTTCAGAAATCATTCTAATATGCTGACCTGCTGCTCAAGAAACATTTCTGATTATTATCAATATTAAAAACATTTGTGCTGTTTAATATTTCTCTGGAAACCGTGATACATTTTCCAAAATTCTTTGATGAACAGAAAGCTGAAGTTGTTTTTTAAATCAATTTAATGCATCTTTGGTGAATAAAAGTAGGCTATTCATTACTTTCAAAGAAAAAAATTCTTTACTGACCCCAAACTTTTGAACTGTAATGTAATTGCTAATTACCCTGTAATAATGTTGTAAGTAAATGAGTATAATGAAATAATGTAAATAATGTGTTTTTATATCAAGAGGCTGAACAAATGGAAATGAGCGTAGAGGACTGTAGGCGTCGTGTTCCTACAAAATCACACAACAATACCATATATAGTTGGCGATGGTTTAGTGCCTCTCACATTGGCTCCATAATAGCTGATTTGAATAGCAGTGTTAATCTGAAGTGTAAAATGAGGAGAGGAAGACAATGAGGCTTGTGTTTCTCCAGAGGATATCTGTGCTTGCCAGCAATGACTGCTGCCCTTTCTATTTACCTTTATAAAGGGCTTCACCACTGACGGAAAGAACAGATCCCACAGGGAACAAAACAGTCTTATGATTAGCCTTTCTCTTTAAGAGGGATGGGAATTTAACAATTCTGGTTCTGACTCCAATTTTTCTTAATGATTGTGGTTCCTTAATGATTCTTTTAGTTTGAGGAAGCATAAATATAAAGACCTCATTTAGTTTAACAAATGTTAGTAAGGTCTTATCTTGTGCAATTTTGCTTCCCAATATATATATATATATATATATATATATATATATATATATATATTTTTTTTTTTTACTGTAAAACAAGACTAATTACTTATTTACTTAAATTAATTAAACATATTTTTTGCTCTGTATAAAAGGATGATGTTCAGTGATCAACCGCTTCAACAAATTTAGTGAGTAAGTGAGTGGCTGGGCCAAGTTTAAGACTGATTTGTCTTGACAAGTCTTTTTAAACGATTCATTAAAAACCACCAGCTTATAATAAGTTATTTGTTTGTGAACAATGAGAATATATAGGAAGGGTTTATTTTTATTTTTATTTTTTATTTTGTGGCACCCAGGCTTTCACATTCAATTCAGACTGCAAGCTCACAAATCACCTAAAATAGCATTTTGTAGATTTAGTAGCAGAATATGTTAGTACCTTACTACTTCATTTAAGAGTCAATACTGAAAGAGACTACAGCTGGGCGATATGACGATATATAATGTGGCGACGATATAAAGTGTGTATTGTTAGAGATTTTGCTGCGATTTGTAAATATATCCACACAGAACTGCTTCAGGTTGTTGACACGTTAGAGCAATAAAGAAACATGCATGAATGACAAAATAAAATGTTAAATGTCTGATGTTAAACAGTTATTAACTGCAATAAGTCGCAAATTATTAATTTTTTGTATTATTTCTTACTTGAATGCCACTGTTAAATAGACCTACTGTGCATGAAAAACTGTTTATGTATGTCATTTGTATATTTGATTTTTAAAAATAAAATAAAATAAAATAAAGATTACCACGACAAAAAAATTTTCTGTGTATTTACTTGCACGGATTAATTGTTCACCACAAGTAAATAGGGTCAATTTTGATTTCATGCCGACTTTAAAGACCTAATGCACTGATCCAATATAATGATACACATCCGATTTCTTTCTCAACTGTTTACATTCACTTCAAGATGTAACTGACTGTGTTTACCTGAATACTTACCAAGACAGGCATTTTGAGAATTTTGTGTGTATGTGTCCGTTCAAGCGCAAGGAGAGGAATCAATTCAAGTGTAGCTGTGCGCACAGATAACAGCATGTGAGTACCAAATTGAGTTATTTTTTTTGCCTCTTCTAGAATGGTTTAAAATCACTTGAATGTGTAAATTGGCAAGACAAAACATGTGCAAATGATAAACTTTCACTCTATGATGGTTAGACTTTGCAATTATTAAGCGAATCACATGCGTGCCGAACCGTGAGGCCTGGCCCGTATAGATCACAGATCAACTACGATCCATTACACCCCTAATAACTGCACTGGTTTCAAACTGATTTGTGAATAAATCTCCACTCTGTGTCTCTCAGGGTTCATCAATATGATTTTCAAACCAAGCCCAAGCAATGTTGATTGTCTGAGCATTGTGTTATAATTAAAAGTGTAACAAAGTAGTAGAATAGGAAAAAAAATGGATGTGCAGGCAGGTGTTTGCTTTACAGAGAGATCAGATGTCAGCAAGGGTGACATTTGAGTCCTTAGTGTTAGACAGAAAGAAGCACAAGAAAGACACCCAGAAATCGAACACCGAAATCAGTGGCTCTCATCCCACCTGAGAGAGATCCCTTTGATGCAAAGACACGCTCATGCAGTGCAATTCGTAACTGAAAAGACAAGATTTTGGTTGAAATCCTTCACTCTGTCATTGCTGCTAGTGATTACACTGGCTGACGAGAGCAATTATAGTACAATCTGTTGATTACCTGGCTGTGAGAAATGCTCTTTTTCTTTGGAATAACATGCACTGACAAATCGACTTTACGGAAGCACTGTATAATTAGGCTGGTTTAGGGTCAAACCCTCCAGACACATTTTTAACTATATATAGATGCACAGCGCAACCCTCCAATAAGGGAACTGAGAGATATTCAATAAGTTAAATAAATGTAATCTTTCATTGCACAAAACTGTCGTAATTTCTTTTTTTTAAAAAAAGAGGTCTAGGGAATATGCACAATAATGGGAACTTCTCACAGTCTCTGATTTGAAGTCTGACATCCTTTAAAAGCACTCTAAAAAAAAATCAATATAAACATTCTACTTTACCTCACTAATCAACCAGACTGTCCTAAAACCAGGGTTATTATCATGAAATAAAACTAAAACATTTTTGTTTATTGAAAATAAATATATAATTAAAATATAAATATTAGACAAAAAACTTTAACTAAACGATTAAAAATCATGCCCTGGCAAATAACTGAAAAAAGTTGATGTTGAAGCACTAAAACTAAACTAAAACTAAAACTGAACTAAAAATAAATTAAACCTTAATAGTTATATTTGAATAATAATAATAATAATAATGTCAAAATACAAATGTCAAAAGCACATAACAAAATAAAAAATTACTGAATAAAAAAAAATAAAAATGGAAATATGAAAATAAAAGCTCATTCAAAATATTAATAAAGCAAACAAAATAGGGGTGGAAGATATGACCTTATTTGAATCTTATTTCACTTTATTTTGTTTCATTTGAACTATTTTGTCTTTGTTATTAAAAATAAGGACCAAATGCAAACTGCAAACAATAGGACAAATAGAATATCAGAAAAAATACAAATGAAATAAACATTGCTTTACTTTTTTTTTTTAGGTACAGTAGGTATATTTAACAATAAGTAAGAAATGTAATAATTAAATGTAAAGATAAAACACTACACATTCTTTGCTGTATAAATTAAATATCCATTGATTCTTATTAAAGCTACAAAAGTCATTCAGTCAAGCTCTTTTCATATATCACAAGTATTAGAAAAAAAAAAAAAA
The DNA here is from genome assembly GCA_037950665.1 of Hypophthalmichthys nobilis. Classification (NCBI taxonomy): domain Eukaryota; kingdom Metazoa; phylum Chordata; class Actinopteri; order Cypriniformes; family Xenocyprididae; genus Hypophthalmichthys; species Hypophthalmichthys nobilis. The sequence continues at coordinate 38,381,704 of CM075468.1, read as the reverse complement.
CATTTATAGTTTGTAAAAATACAGTCTAAAAGTAGCCTACATGTGTGCATATTTTAATGCAAATTATACACTGCCCGGTCAAAAAAAAAAGTCGCAAGATCTACAAGATCTTGACCAAAAAATGATGCACCTCTCGATGGAAATAAATATCGTGATGTTATTTCCATCGAGAGGTGCATCATTTTTTGGTCAAGATCTTGTATTGACAATGCACGAGGTGAGCACTCTGTAAAGTCTACTCCAGCACATCCCAAAAACTTACACCGAGGTTAAGGTCAGTGCCAATTCATGTGTGAAAATGATTCTTCATGCTCCTTCCCAAAAATTCTTTCACAATTTGAGCCTGATGAATCTTGACATTGTCATCCTGCAATATGGCCATGTTTAAGAAATGAAAAGCTACACTCCATCTTTAAGGGTTAAAAGAACCGTTGCCAAACATATAACATGCTAGAAACATAATAATCACTGTAATAAAGATCCATTCATAGATTCTTAAGTATTTGCCTATTAAAATCCAGACAGCGACTTATTTTTGGCCGGGCAGTGTATTTGCAAATAGTTAAAAAAAAAAATACTAGAACAAAACTAGAATTAGACCTAACATTTCTTTCACAGTTCTTTTTATTTATGCTTTATAAAAATTTGGTCCGCTCCAATGTTCAAGACATGGTTACAGCCTTGCTTTCATGTATTGGATAAAGTGGGTGAATCTACGCATTGTAAATCTGACAGATCTGATTCTCTGAATTGCAGGGCAAACTAATCAACAGAGGGAATCAATATCCAATATTAAGTGAAAAAAAAAAAAAAAAATTAGGAAGAAATCACAGTTGTTGTTCTACCTGAAAACATTTGAGAAAATAAAAAAAAAAAAAAAGGAAACTACTGAAGTGTTGTGCCTTTATTGCAGTGTTTTGTACTCGGGGCCACAAAGGTACAGAGGTAGCGTGTGAGAAACAGCATTAGAAACAGGGAAAAAAGATGAGAGAGAGAGTGAGAGAGAGATTGCTTGTAGTTATTCTGCTGGAGGGACAAAGCCAGTCTAGACTGAATACTAAGCAAAACAGACAGCAGCAGATGCTAGCAGCAGTCTGTTGTCAGGGGAAATGCCTCCCACACGACAACAGAGAAAAGAGCACACAGGCCAAAGGGATCCCCCTGGAGCACAACGTCCCCTATTACAAAGAGGACTGGGCAAAATCATTCACTTTATAGAACTTTATAGACCCTATAAAAGACAGGCTAGCAGGAGGAAAGAGTTTTATGAAGTAGCCCACTGGCCTTAAAATACTGTGCTGCCAAAATAAGCATTTGGATTAGGATATTTGCACTTGTCACACAGGCTCATTCCTGAGGAGGGTTCTTACCTTGGCTTTGTTGATAGTGCAGTGCAGAGCGTTGTTCTCCTGATCATACAGAAGGCTGAAGTCCAGGGTGCCGAGCGTAGCTGTGAGGAAACAGACATAAAATCATCAACAAAACAGTTTATCTACAGGGTAGACCACAGCACATATGCAATAACAATTTGCAAGCTGTTTAAACCATATTTTGCTCCTTCAGAGACCATCTGATGTTAATTGTTTACAAAAAGGCAAAGAGCTTTCTCAATCTGGCAAGCTCTAATTTGAATTTTGATTGGCTATCAGGGCTGTAACATGTTTTTACAAGGTACCAGACTGCTACAATGAGCACTTCTGATCTGTTGCATCGATTTTGATATTCTGAGTTTTAAGTACTTATTTGTAAGTTAACAAGGTTTCAACAAGCAGAACTGTACATTTTGGTTACACTACTATTGGAAATTTTGGGGTCAGTAAGATTTTTTGGTAACTATGACTTGTCCTTCAATAAACTCCTAATTTACTTAGTAAGTTTAGGTATTGGGTAGGATTAAGAATGTAGAATAAGGTCATGCAGAATAAGGCATTAATATGTGCTTTATAAGTACTAATAAACAGCCAATAATCTAGAAATATGCATGTATACTAATAAGTAACTGGTTAAAAGACCCTAAAATAAAGTATTACCGATTTTTTTTTTAAATAAATATGTTTTAATAAGCAAAGATTCATTAAAGTGATCAAAAAAATACAAAAAAAAAAAATATATATATATATCTATTTCAAATAAATGCAGTTCTTTCTATCTTTCTATTCATCAAATATACTAAAAAAATGTGTCTCACAGTTTCCACAAAAATATTCAGCAATATTAAACTGTTTTGAACATTGACATTAATAAGAAATGTTTCTTGAGCAGCAAATCAACATATTATAATGATTTGAAGGAGCATGTGAAACTGAAGACTAGAGTAATGATGCAGAAAATTCAGCTTTACCATCACAGGAATAAATTACGTTTTAAAACATATTCAAATAGAAAACAGTTATTTATTTAAATTGTAATATTTCACATTTTTACTGGTTTTTTTTCTTTATTTTTTATCAAATAAATGCAGCCTTAGTGAGCAAAAGAGACTTTTTTCCCCAAAACCATTAAAAAAAAAAAATTCGTACCGACCCCAAGCTTTTGCATAGTCATGTTTGTCTGTGAAATTGGTTTGGTTGAAGAGAAATTCTGATCAAACAAAATTTTCCACTAATTTCAGTGTCAGGACAACTCTTCACATAGACTGCTGCACCTTTATTTGAATTAACTTCCTTTTACATGCTCACCAGTCTATGGGGTTATACCAGTGATTTCCAATTTACCTAGCCCTAAAACAACAAAAAAATTCTGTTTGTCAATTTTAAAAGACGTTCTAATGATCTTATCCGATTTAAGTGACTTATTCTTCAGCAGAATGAGCTGCAAAGTAGATTTGATTGCAACAGTCAAACATCTCATTATGTGAAACTACAAAGGCTGTGACTTCCTGAGTGAGATACAAAGAAAAAGGAGGAGAATTTTTCCTTTTCTCCTTTGAATTTTTGGACCTTTCCCATTCCCACTAAGTGTAAAGTCAATACTCCAGTAGGGTCACGGCTCTGAAAGTGAACCTCCCTGCTGCTTCTGCCTCGTATGAATGCGGCCATGAGAATCCGAGTCAGATCTCATATGGACTCCTAGCAGGTGGCCTTCAGCTCCACTCTGCAGAGAACATCTTCAGTTCAAGGGCACAGGGATGTCCCGATCAAGTTTTTTTGTACCTCCAATCTGAGTCACTGAATATTGAGTATCCACTGATACCAAGTCCTGATCCAATACTTGTATTTTCCTAGTGCTTGGTGCACACTTCAGGTACATTCAAGTTATTAAAATCAATGGTAGACACTGTAAACAGACTGTATGGTCACAACTATGAATATGGGGCTACAGATATAAATTATTGCAACATAAAATTGTCAGACTTTAGAATGCCAATCTGTCAGTCAAGACGCAATCCATAGCAACGCGTTATGGCAACGACGTCTCAGATAGTCTGATGGCAGATAAAAATAAACAGTAAACTTTTGAGTGATTCGTTACAAAAGTGTGCATCAAATATGCTAAACACAGAAGCTTTATCCTGCGTGTGACGTGCTAGAACCAACCTCATTGGTTCTTGCGCATCACGCACGCACATTTGAGCGTCTTCTTTTCCTTTTAATGGCGTTTGGCAAACCCACTTGAAGGTGCATACCGCCACCTACAGCACGACACCTGTGTGACAGCTGATGTAAAATAATGGATCAGCCTCAGGATAGCCGATACCAATCAGTTAAATGGGGCCCAATACCGATCCTTGAGATTGGCTCAGGACATCCCTACATTGGACATACTGGAGTAATCAACTAACCATGTTATATCCTCAGCAAAATATAAGAAGAATGAAAAAGAAAAACTTCTGTGGTTTGAATTTTGATCTAACGCATTTAAAATATCATCAGATTGAGGGCACTATATCTGAATCACTAAGCTACTGCACCCCGCAACAGCTGTTGCTGCAGTGAGCCATGATGTAGGAATGCTTTTGTTGGACCTTAATGCCATATGTCCTCCTCCCGTTTGTGTGGGCATATTCTTATATGACGAGAAGAATCAGCGGGATTAAACCAGCCCTGTGTTTAATTACCCAAACTGGTACCAGCAATGCATGACTTCAATCTCTAATGCAGAGAGCGCTGCCATCAGTGATGGGCTTTTCTCTTTTGCAATTATGATGAATTGTATTATCTTATGCTATTTTACTCATGAAGGCTATGAATAGATTATCGGTGTTAAGGACAGAGGAAATTATGGACAGAGCAAACACACTGGTGCAATGTTCATACTACAGCAAAATAGAATTGTGAAATGTGTTTGAAGTGCTAAATATGATTTTGATCAAAGATAGTTTGATAATGAGTGAGAAGTGAATTCACTGAAGAAGGAATGTTGGATTTACATGATTTAATAGTACATCAGTTCCAAACATAATTTGTTCACTTAACTTCAACATCATTGAATAAAGTTATTTTCAAGTGACCAAAATAAGTAGTCTCAAATTGATTTTATATGGTTCCATGAAGGATTTAATTAATTCAATATTTATATATATAGGGCTTGACATTAACACCCGCCAACCTGCTAAATGCGGATGGATTTCAGCAGTGGAGTGTAACGCAGTCACTCGCAGTCACTCCCTAGCCACCTAGGACTGAATTTTATATATAATGTATAGGCAATACAAATTTCAATTGTAGCATTTTAAAAAGGCATCTGAAATAATATAAAGTGTGCAATGTAGTGTTGTCAAAAATATTGATTTTTCGATACACATCGATACTGAAAATAACGCTTCCAATACTTTTCCACCGAATAGACATGATACCAGCTGCACTTTCTCGCTCTCTCACCTCTCTGACAGTTGACACAAAACCCCTCACTCACTCTTTTCATATGCTCTGAATGAATATTGTTGGTGTTACAGGGCTTGAATTTTTGTGTGGGACTGCATGTATTGCACATAATTTTACTCATTCCCACAGATTTTGTGATCACACCCAAAAAAGCCACACAAACACAGTCAGTTATGTTTTAAGTGAACGTTAACACGCATATGTAACCGTATAATGGATCCATGCGTCAGATCTTAAAGTGACAGCAGCTGCCAAATTATGCGATAATATTAAAATATCTATATGGCAGTTTTTCCCCATGGTATCAATGTCAAAATTGTGGCCAGTGAAAATGCTGAGTGGCTAGAAACTTTGAAAAACCACTAGCCACAGTGGCTGGTGAGCAAAAAAGTTAATGTCAAGCAACATCAATGAATTATAAGATTCAGTGAAACTTGCTCACAACCTTGTGTGACAACATCAGTCTCTACAGAATAAACATTATTTTTTATTCAGCGTGAGGGCTACACTACAGCCATGGTCAAAAGTATTGGCAGTGACAATTTTGTTGTTTTGCAAAGTTTGCTGCTTCATTTGTTGTGGTGTTGAATCACATTATTATCTAGATTAAACTTTACTCACCAAAAAAAAAAAAAAAAAAAAAAAAATTTTTGGCCTTGGCACAAAATGACCAGCTAACATCAGTTCACTAATCATATCATCAGCACATAGTCAGGTGAAATCGCTCTATCATTCTGATTGGATTATCAGAGCAGACTGATTGCTATAGGAGGGAAGAAGTGATGGAAAGAGGGAAGAAGTGCTTCCAATCATTGTGTTCTTGTGTCAGCAATAGTTACCTCCAAAGAAAGACGTGCAGCCATCATCACTTTGCATCAAAATGGCCTCACATGCAAGGAAATGCTGCAAAGAATATTGCACCTGAAAGAACCATTTACAGGATCATCAAGAACTTCAAGGAGAGAAGATGAACTGCAGTGAAGAAGGCTTCAGGATGTCCCAGAGAGTCCAGCAAGCTGCAAGACCATCTCCTCCTGAGGAGTCGGCTACAGAGTCATGTCACCACCAGTGCAGAGCTGCTCAATATTGGCAGCAGGTGGGTGCGAATACATCTGCATGCACAGTGAGGAGAAGACTTTTGGACAATTGCCTGGTGTCAAGAAACCCATCAAGGACAGACAGGAAGTACAAGGATTGTACAGCAGAAGACTGGTGCAAAGATATTTTCTCTAATAAAGCCCCCTTCCGACAGTTTGGGACTTCTGAAAAAATCGATTGTCCAGAGAAAAAAAGCTGAACGCTACCATGAGTCCTGTGTCATGTCAACAGTGACGCATCCTGAGACCATCCATGTGTAGGGTTGCTTTTCATCCAAAGGGAGTGGCTCTCTTACAATTCTGCCCAAAACACTGTCATGAGTAAAGAATGGTACCAAAACTTTCTGCAAGAGCAACTTCTCCCAATGATCCAGGAGTAATTTGGTGATGATCCGTGCCTTTTCCAGCATGATTGACCACCATGTCACAAGATAAGTGTGATAATAAAGTAGCTTGGAGATCATTACATTGAAATTTTGGATCCGTGACCAGAAAAATCTCTGGATCTTAACCCCATAGAGAAGTCCACAAATTGTGATCAACTCCGAGCACTAATAAGGCCAGAATGGATCGCCATCACTCAGAAGTTGATATCCAGCATGCCAGAGTGAATTGCAGAGGTTATGAAGGAGGATCAACACTGTAAATATTGACTCTTTACATATATTATGTTTTTGCAAAAAAAAAAAAAAGCTTTTAAAACTTATTAAATGTATATCATTGTTTTCCAGTATACCATAGAAATGTGAAAAAAAAAAAAAATCTACAAATACTGAAGCAGCAAATCACAAAATCAATGTCACTGCCAGTACTTTTGACCACAGCTGTACATCCAAATCCAACACACACAACCACATATTTAGGGTTGGATTTGCAATAAACACCAGGGCATAACTTCACCATCCAGGCCAACACCAAATAGCGCAGTAAACAATAAAACAATAATAAAAAAAGCAAACTACTGTAAAGCATAGTTTGTCACATGGATTCACTGTGTGAGCTGTGCTTCATACATCGCTGCACTATTGACAATAAACAACAGACCTTTTTTTGGCTGCATGTAACTTTGGCAAACTTAAACGGGATAGTTCATCCAAAATAAAAAATTCTGTCATCATTTACTCACCCTCATGTTGTTCCAAAACTTGTATGACTTCTATTCATCTTTAAAACACAAATGAAGATACTTTTAATGAAACCTGAGAGATTTCAGTCCCTCCATTGAAAGCCCATTCCACCACAACTTTCAAGTTTCAAAAACTTGATAAAGACATTATAAAAGCAAACCATATGAATCATATGATTTAAACCAAGTCTTCTGAAGAGACACAATCACTTTATATGATCAACTGATTTAATCTGGCATTTAATCACATATAAACACTGATCAACACACATACATGTTTTCACATGTCAAGCAAGTATGGTTAAGCTTCCATTCACCATGTTTAATGTGCTCTATGTATGTGCGTTGATCACTTTATATGTGGATAAAAGAAAAAAGGACTGAGAGAGTGAGACAAAACTTTAGTGGATTGTTAGTGGATTGGGTGGAGTGGACATAACTGGAAAGATTTTGACCAAATAGCTTAAAGGAGGATGAAAGCTGCCCCAAATAGTTTACAATAAAAACAAAACAAAACAATACAAAACCCTCACAATACATAATCTTTATATTTACTATTATTGTCTGTTTCTATGGTTACAGCACGGCTGTCACATGGACTGACTGCAGTTACCTGTGCATACAGACATTATTCGATCCGCTCCTGTTGGCTTTTGTATGTACGAAACAATATGAATCACAGCTGTTGGTAAATACTGACTGTCTGAATGTAACTATAGAAGAATACAGAGAGAAAGAAAGAATAATGTGTGGTAGAATGTAAAATAGAAGGGTAGCAGGATTATCCATCTATTATCATTAACTCCAGGCTGTGCTGCTATACGTTCACGTCAGCTGAAGAGCAGCATTACACAAGCTCACTCAACCTGTAATCATACACACACCCGTCACTTAGTTTCCCACTCTGGACCACTTTACACTTCAACAATGTCCACCTGAGGAAAATTTTCCATTGGCAAATTTAGATTGAGAGGGAAGGCCAACCAGCAAATATATGCCTTGACAGCCCTCGGCATTTTTGGCCTGAAAGGTTTCATATGATCTGTTCATATAAACCGGAATGGCTTCTTATCAAGGATGAAACGCAAGCTTAAAAATGAGATGTCTAACATTGAGATTGCTTTGATCTCAACAAAGTTATTCTACATTTTTGTCCACAACACAGAAAATGGAAGTAATGAGCTTGCCTGTGAACAGTCTTTTGGGATTATGTTTCCCTGTGGTTAGCTGCCAGTTTCCCAGCTTTTCAGGACAGACGGCATTATGGCCTCTGCCAGTATAGCGGAAGGAAACAAACAGTGCTGGAATTAGCGAGAACCAAAATCGCATCCACTCTATCCTTGCCGGTTCTGGTATTTTGGGCTGGTCACATGACCATAGACTGGGCTTGTCTTCACTGCTGTGGTTTAAACTCTGAATTGGATGGCAGGCGGTAATTAAGGGGAGGTATCAATGAGGATACAAATTTGGACTTAAGAGTCATTGTAATTAAATACTCTATTAATTTGTCAAGACTGTCAAGATTCACTAACCTTGATTTTTTTTTTCTGCTGGATAATAAAATATGAAACAAATCCCTATATTGAGTGAGCATATCAGAGCAATATTTAGGCATCAGAATCTGTTTACACTTGGTCACTTCATGCACTTCTATTGATCAGATTGCTATCCAACCAAGTGGCAAATGCCCTCGAAGATGCAATTGAGATAGATGGATCTAAGGTCACATATGTCAATGTTATGTCAGCATATGGGTCATTATCAAAAAAAAAAAGAAAGAAGATATTTTAACAAATTTAAAGCAGTCTGTTCAGTTCAGGTTTCTCCTATTAAAGTTGATGGTATTTATTAACATCTTAAGATTACTGCTTGGCATATTTTATCATTTTATTTCACAAATTAAAAACTGGTTGTAAATGGTTTTTATCAGTGCCGTTTCTAGGCATAGGCAAACTAGGCGGTCGCAAACAGCTGGGGGGCGCCAGTGAGAGCCCCCGCCCCACCAAGAGATTTTTTATTTTATTTATTGTATTATTATTATTATTATTACTATTATTATTTCGTACTTTTGCTATTTCGAGGCATTATGATTAGGCTACTTGCGATTATCTGAGTGACAAGTCTCCCTGGTGATAGTGGCCGCTGATGTTAGGAAGAGTATAGAGAAATGAGATGTAGAAGGTGGCAGGGAGCGTCGTCATCCGTGCTTACCTGGATTAAGTGTTTTAGTTTCAAAAAGAGGATGAGAAAAAGAAAGTGAAATATACAGGTATGTTACTAATTGGTTAATTGTTCTGTTCTACTACAAGTCGCTCCATCATCACGAACAAAACATGCATATTAGCACAGGACGGATTTACCACACGTCATGCTCATTTCAGCAGCGGAATAGCCTATTATAGCCTGGTAAAGTTGAATGAAAAATGATTAGATGGCTGTTTAGTGTAAATTGACCAAGTGATAGTATCATAACTTTGACAAGTTTGACAACCAGCGTGGACCTGCCAAACGAACATAGTTTCGACAGAAAAGCAAAAAATAAAATAAAAATGAGTTTTACATGAATTCAGTGCATATCAAGAAATAAAGAAATAAACATCAAATAAATGCATTTCTTTATGCTGTAATAGTGCAGTTGAAGTCACAGACAGACAGGCATTGTAGATTATGAGAATCTGTTTGTTTATGCTGGAGAGTTTTATATTAATGGTACAAACAATCATGACAGGTGCACTCAACACATTTTTGGAGAAACACAAGGCAGATGCTACTGTAGGAAGAGAAGCAAAAAAATTATAGAACACAAATGAGTGGTGTATTGCTAATGAACATGTTTTTTGAACTTTGGAGAAAAAAAAACTTTCTTAAAAATAGAGGGGTGGGGTGTGTGTGTGTGTGTGTTGGGGGAGAAATCTCGCCTAGGGTGCCAAAAAGGCTAGAAACGGCCCTGTTTTTTATAAATAAACATTTATTCATATAAATATCTAGTTGAGTCATTAAACTTTAGAGGGCTCAAGCTGGTGCTTTACATACAGTCTGCAAGCAATCACATCATCATCGCATAGCACAAGCTGATTGGCCTCTGCTGATCCTGCAGCCAATGGGATTGCTTCCTCAATATTTAAATAGTCTGGTTCATTGTTTGCTGTATGGCTAGTCCTGTTCGTCTGAAACCCTCCACCTCCCCCAGCTCCACCTGCCTAGATTTGCTACAGGATTTATTTATGTCTATTCATACAGCAGCAGCATATCTTACATGCTCACAGCAGCGTGTCTGTATCTATTACCAGCAGTAGAAATTGCGTAGCAGATGTAGGCCACCAAGACCAAATACATAAACATTCAATAACACACTAAAACTATATTCCAAGAGTTCTATAATATATATACACTTATTTCAGTTTTAGGATTTTTTGAATCCTAAAAAAAAAAAAAAAGTAAATTTAAATGTAAATAATAACTTTTTCAACATGGTAGGAACATCGTGCACATCTCCTCTTACTCTGAACTTTGGCGTTGGAATTAGGTTTTCCAAAAACTCTTTATATTTTCAAAATAAGAATTTTAATTTTAATTAATTTTAACATTAATAACACCAATGACAAATAAATAAATACATAAATAAATACATACATAAATACAGGGACAAAGACCATTTTAAAATTTATAAAAGATCATTATAAAACATAAAATTTTATATTGTCAATGTCACTACATAAAATGTAGTGATGGGCCGATCATGAACGATTTGTTCATTTTGAACGAATCTTTAATAAGACTCGGAAACAACGAGTTATCTCAGAGAGTGATTCATTCATGTGTTTACATTTACATTTATGCATTTGGCAGACGCTTTTATCCAAAGCGACTTACATTGCATTATACTATACGTTTGTATCTGAGTATGTGCAATCCCTGGGATCGAACCCACGACCTTGGCATTGCTAGTGCCATGCTCTAACCACTGAGCTACAGGAAAGCTCAGTGGTTAGAAAGATGTGTTGACTGCACATGCGCAACATCCCATAGGTTCTGTACAGGAAACAGAAACGATTAGTTTGCCTCGATTCTTCGGGTTCGGGTCAGAACGAATCAATACTGTATCCTGTACAGACTGCCTTATAGGCTATGGGGCTGTCATGGGATGAACATTTTAATTATATTCTGCTGAAATTAATGAAATTACTTGAAAAAAAGATTTGTTCATTTTGATGAATGAGATTCAAAAAGATCTGAGTCAGCAAAATGATTCGAACTTCCCACTACTAATAAAATGATGCCATCTACGAGGAGTTGCTTGATTTGAAACCATTTTCATGACTGAAAATTTAAGGGACAAGTTATGGCACCATATTTAAAAAAAAATGACACATACATGCATAAGTTTGGGACCATAATACATGAGCGAGCAATCATGGATGACTCGCATGGACGGAGCAACAGCATATTCTGTTCAACAAAAAATTCACTACATGCAGTAGAAACCACCCAGAACACATTACAAAACTGCATTTCAACGGCGTTTGCATTGTGGTGGCAACTTTTGCACAAAGAAGAATTCTTATTCAGACAATGTAAAAATCTAGTTTATTCTTATCATGCTGTGCAAGCTACTTTTTATATTCCTGTTTCTGAAACAGGTTTGAAAGTCCTGGCTGACACTGTGTTATTACCAGATGGAATGTGAAAAGATTCCAGCGAGAAGCAATGACAAAATCAGTCAAAAATACAGCCAATCAGAAGAAAGTGTGGGCGGAGTCTCTCTGCAAAAGCACTGCACTCGCAACAAAATGGATAAGTACATAATCAAATTCATAATATTAAACCATTTTAACATTAATAAAAATACACACTGAAACATTTTTTGTCATAGAATACAACTGTTTGTTCACACTGAGTTCAGTTTGAATGCTGTCGCCTCACGTGTGGTTATGACAGGTACTGTTCTTTACTAATAGTAATAGGATTCTGGGTAACTTTATGGCTTATCTGGAGTGTGGAGCCTGTGATTGCTTATTGTGATATATGTGTGTCATGACATTCCATTAAAGATCTTGCTTGCTCTGAGAAACTCATTTGTCTTCTCATCTTCTGCAAAACCCCCACACATAGACCTCACATTGCCACTCACTTATGACCAGAGACTCCGTCACCGCTCATTACATCCACCTCAATTACGGCCAGTAGAAATATAATCAACATTGACTGATTTGATAGGCTCTGGTCACTTCCATTGTATCTGAGGGGATGCCAATATTGTCACACACTGTGTATGTTATTGTAAACTTTACATCATGAGAGTCCCTGGTAGAGAACAGCTGGGCCTGAGAGGACATTTGCTGGTATTTGCAGTCTAATGAACAACAGACCACATGGGCACACAGCACGTTTTATCATAAAACAAACTAGAAAGCCATCAGAGTTCAAGGCTCAGAGCAGTGTTTGGATTTAACAGGAAGTTGACCAACAGGGAAGATAAAACAAGCCGACATGAAGGGGATGTAGTCCACAGAAAAGTTCAGATTACAGCTCTCTTTATGCTGTACACAAATATATATGGCTAAATATGAAAGAATCATTCATATAATAGCGGTTTGTTATTACAGACTGGAAGTGTGTGATGGTTCCTGGGTTCCTGCTGTCTATGTGGTGATTTCTTTCTAATGGAAAATGTGTGACAAGTTTATTTCATTTAGACATATTCAATTTTGAAAAATCATTTTGACCTTTACTGCAAATGATAAGCCAAACAATACACAGAATACGCATCCACACAGAAAGAAAGATCTATCATAATCCTGTGTTTGAAATGAATTTCTGCGGTATTTCCATTATCACTCATGTTCAGCAAGGTGTTCTTGTAAGCCTCTAAAATTTCTCTTGTCTACTCAAATTGATTCATTTCACTTTCACACAATTCAGAAAGCAGATTCATGTTGATGAGATTTAAAATGCGTAACTGCTGGCAATCATTGCGAGTTCTTCTTCAAAGATTCCTTTAATTTGTGTGGTCAACCCAAAAAACAGCATAACAACACAGGGAATTACTAAGGTAAAACAGTACACTTCACTTGTACACTCTCTAAAGAAGATATGAGTGGTGTTTGCTGTAAAACCACAATGCTAAGGGTTCTGGATGGGTGCTAGGGTGTTACAGGGGGTTGTTTACTGGCTCAAGTCAACAGAACACATCTTCAAGACTCTATGATATGACAGATATGGATCTGGGGCCGTATTCACAAAACATCTTAAGGCTAAAAGTAGCACCTAAATCACCGATTTAGGAGAAACTCTTAAAAATAATGGCCGTGTCAGTCCTAATTTTAGGAGTACTTCACAAAGCATTTTAGCGCTAAAACTAGCTCCTAAATCTGTGAAACTTTAGGAGTAGTCAAGAGGACTCCTAAGTCACTAAGACCAAATCACAAACAGTCCTAATCCACCCAAAGACACTGTACACCATTGAGGCAATAGCGATAGAGCCTTAGGTGCTGAACTTTTTCTTCATAAATGCAAAACATTTTGATTTATAGATTTGAATCTATAGTACGATGAGGCGCCAAAATAAATATTGTCTGATTACCTGTGGCAGTGGTTTTCATGAGTTCACACTTACAAATGATTGAGTAGAGTAATAAAATATATAATAAGCGTATTTGGTGTGCTGTCCAAGGGGATCGAGGGCCCAGAGCTTGGAATTTTATCCCAAACCCAAAGTTCTCCCCATATCCTCAGCCGAGAGTAAGGGACGGGGTGGCGGAGGGATGCAGAAAACTGTCAAAGTAACTATAGGCGAGTCGGCTCTCGTCTGTGTATTTATTCCTCTTCTCATGCTAATTAGAAAGACCGTTTGAATGTGTTCCTCACAAACTTTGTTTATAAAACATAATTTGTTGCTTGAATTCTGCAATCTCTTGAGATGCAGACATCCAAGAGGCGGACAATTAACTGTATATACTAGTTTAATTAGTGACACTTAGCCTACATTTTAAAACCTTTATTTGAATATGGCAACATTTGTATTTTAAAACCTTTATTTTAATATGGAAACATGACACCTCAATTCTACAATATTTCTATGATTAAATCACTGACAGAGACTCCTCCCCCATCAGCCAATCACTGTGTGCACACTCCATAGCAACAAGGTCAACCCCGCCCTTACTCTTAGCTTAAGACTTCAGTCTATTCCTTAGTAAAAGTTTGTCTCAGCAGCTTTGTGAATAGGTTTTAAGAGAAAACTCTTAGCTAAGAACTTTTACTGCTATTTAGGAGAACTCTTAGCGGTAAGATAAAATGTTTTGTGAATACAGCCCCTGGTCTCTCCTTCAACGCAAGTTTAAGTTTTTTTTTTTTTTTTGCTATGTGAAAATAAGTAAGTCCAGCAGCACAATTTAAAGGGGTCATATTATGCTTTTTCACTTGTTTAACTTTAGTTAGTGTGTAATGTTGCTGTTTGAGCATAAAAACTGCAAGGTAAGAAAGCTTAGAGTCCACACCAAAGGGAGATATTCTCTTTAAAGAGGACCTATTATGAAAAATTCACTTTTATAAGGAGTTTGAACACCGATGTGTGTCGGCAGTGTGTGAGAACAACCAGCCTGTAATGGTAAAAATCCACTCTTTTTTTTATTTTTAAATCAGAAGCAGTCTCTTCAAATCAGCTGATTCAGATTCTCACTTACAAAGATGTCATCATAGGGAGAAACCCCGCCCACAACTGGTGACAATCTATAATAAATGATCTGTGGGGTATTTTGAGCTAAAACGTCACATACAAGCTCTGGGGACACAAAGGGGTCCCCTTTAACAGAAAACACTTTTTAAGAACTACAATAAATGGCTTGTTTGGACAACAACACGCTTCTTCCAGATCTTGTGAAGTCACAATGTCACTCATTTAAATAATCTCTGTCTGCAGAATATGCAAAAAAAAAAAAAAAAAGGGGGCAAGGCCTGGTTGTGCTGCGCTAGAGAAGTATGTTTTATTATTTGTGGCTCCATAGCCTGCTAGCTAACATTACAGTGTTGATATAGTGTTTAGCTATGGGGCTTTTGCTTTTGTAAGACTGTTCACCGATCTTTAGGAACTTACCACTATGAAATGATCCTCTTGTTAATAAACATTCTCAGGGGCTGAATGGGTCTGGAATTGACCCTTCGCAAAGACCCACCCCCCTTAGTTACTGTTGCTATGTCTGACAAGCCATGGCGCTCTCACGTCACACTTTATGCTCTCATGCAGTGAAAAATACATCGCAGATCAAAGAGGACACTGACAACGTGCCGACAGACAAGACAGAGGAGGTTACTTTTGGTATGAAACAATTTGAAACAAAAAATTTGGTAATTTTTTAAAGAAATTCAAACAATAAATACCGTTTTGTGCCTCTTTAATGTGTCGAACAGATCGCTGTAGTGCCTCAGTTCAAGTGACACGTACACCGATCATCTTGTCCTAGTTTTTGATTGAAATAATGTGAATGAACATCAGACGGTATATTGTTTCAACCGCGGAAAGACATCAATACACCATCAAGCCCACTGACATTAATCTACTAACTCTCCTGTCTGGTTTGTTTGTCAGACAAAATGGCGGATTCGGCATTATAATTGGTCAGATCACCTGTCAATCAAACCCGTGAAGGGTGAATTGGTATTGCAATATTGAAGCCATATTTTGGTCTTGTGTTTTAACATAAATCATTTGGATTTATCTCCGTTTAGTATGGCCTTTTTCTTGTTCACTGTTTTTCTAGCAAGATCTGGCGACACGAATGAGTCAAGGCTCGTACCGCTTTCTCTGTGATTTCTTACACTGCACATACAGAAGAGAGACACATCTCTGATGCGCATTTAAATATGTCATTAACAACTACTTATTCAGTTTGGTTCCGTACACATTGCTAGAATTTTTTTCCTGCAACTGTCACTAACTGAATTTTTTGGGAGTTATTTTTTTTGTAGAATGTGGTTGTCACTCCTATAATGTACTGAACTGTGTGTGTGCAGAACGGGATTAAGCAAAAAAAAAAAAAAACTGGTGAACTGACAATGATTAAAACCATGAATGTCACATAATGGGCATTTTTTAAACAAATGATAATGCAAATATGAAGATATATTATATATTACACAGAGAGAGAGAGAGTTTCATTTATGGTAGGGTTGCTCTGAGTTCAGTCAGGCATCCATTAGTCTTGCTCTCTATCAACACCCTGAGAGACAAAGGTCTGCTCAAAGGCTCTAACGATTTTCTTATTGATGGCGAGGGCAGCACAGGAGATGAACAGCAAATAACTGAATTAAACAGTACGGCTGACACTGCAGTGAGATCGCCTTTCTATGATACATGTTCCCACATGTGCGTATTCGTGAATCTATGAAGAAACGTGTATAGCTCATGAACACAAACAACTAGAGAACGCAAGCTAGCCATATGGACACAGAGAGGAAGCGGCCAATCCTTGCTATTATACCATCTCTTATCTCTGTCACGATGGATGGGCGATCAGTGTCCTTGTCATGTAATTGCCCTACCAGAATGGATGGACTGACATGCACTTTGATGAAAGGTTAGATATGTGCTCGGGCTGTAAGATAGGCCGGACACAGCTATGGTGTGACTGATCAGAGCAGGAACAAAGGTAGTTTCAGCCTCAGACGGCACGTCTACGGACCACTCAAAGTCCGCCTGATGCATTCGGCACACAAAACTGCCCGAGCTACAAGAAAAATAGGAAGTTTGAATCTGGTTGGCTGGCTTTCTAGGAATCTGGGTGCACAGGTTTTTTATCACTTCACTTGGATATGAAGTAGTGTTTACAAAGTGGTGGGCTGATACAGTGTGTGCTTTTGAGGAAGAACATTTCCACTAATTTCTTTTGTTTGATTTCTTTTCTGTGCAGACGGTTGGAGACTGACACTGCCGAAGAAGACGTTTTATCCATGTTGGCCTATGCAATATCAACTATTTAAAATATTTTTGCCCATAAACAGCATGTAAAAACAAAAAGACTTATTTTAGAGTGCATAGTCTCTAAGTTTTTTGAAAGAAGTCTCTTATGCAAAGATGCATTTAATTGATCAAATATACAGTAAAAACAGTAATATTGTGAAATGTTATTAAATATAAAATAATGTTTTCTAAATTAATATACTGTAAATTGTAATTTATTCCTGTGATGACAAAGTTGAATTTTCAGCAGCATTACTCCAGTCTTCAGTGTCACATGATCCTTCAGAAATCATTCTAATATGATGATTTATGCTCAAGAAACATTTCTTATTATTATGAATGTTGGAATTTTTGGTGAAAACCATGATAATTTTTTTTTTTTTTTTTCAGGATTGATTGCTGCTTTTTGAGTTCAAAAGAACAGCACTTATATGAAATAAAAATATATATTTTTTAACAATGTAAAAGTCTTTACTGTCACTTTCAATCCGTTTAATGCTAAATGTATTTATTTCTTTCAAAAAACTTTTTTTTTTTTTTTTTACTGACCCCGAACTTAGTGTGTATGTGTATGTTAGTGTGTGTGTGTGTGCAGAGGGTATTTAATAGAATGGGATGTCACCTGTCACCATGTGTCTGTATGTAACTCAGGAAATGACAGAGGGCATGACAAATTAGACTAGACATACAGTACTGATCATAGCGGTGTTGTTAAAGCTGCAAGTGATTTTAGTTTATGCTGTGCTGTATGATATGACAGCTGTCTTGGATTTGGACGGACACCTATGGTGTGAATTTAGCATGATAACATCATGGAAAAGCAAAGGTTTGCCGATTTTTATGGACTATTGCAGTATTTATTATAAATGCTTTATCTGTGGACATCATAATTTTTTTTTTTAAATTTCATGTGCCCTCGTAATCTTGAATCAAAACAACTTCTCCCTCTTGCGTCGACATCTCTCTGGTGACGTGTTTAGTGGTGCGAAGGCGGGACGACCTGTCATACACATGAGATCCACCAATAGATCCACTCACAACCATCCAATGAACCAATCAATTCCCCATGGACAAAATGTAGTTCCGTACCACATTGTGCTTGATTGGAAAGCTGTTTCTCTCGGATAAATGTCACAATAGGGAAAAGCCTATCACAACTTCCATTTCATTTCGACTTTAAAACAAGTCTGCTTTCATTACGCAACTGAGTCTTCATCTCATGTGAGTGTGCATGTCACTAGAACATTAAAGGGTTAGTTCACACAAAAATGAAAATTCTGTCATTATTTACTCACCCTCATGTCGTTCCAAACTCATAAGACTTTCGTTCATCTTCTGAACTTTTTTTCATGAAGTCTGACAGCATTCGGTTTGTTTGAGCTTCAGTTTATGTTCATCGATCAATGTTTATATTTGAGTAAAAGTCTAAATTAATCTGTTCATCATATAAAGTGATCGTGTCTCTAACCCACTTGATTCATATGGATTAGTTTTACAATCTATTTATGAACTTTTTAAAGCTTCAAAGTTCCAGTTGTGAAGACAGTCTATGGAGGGACAGAAAGCTCTCAGATTTCATCAAAAAGATCTTCATTTGTGTTCTGAAGATGAATGAAAGTCTTGGGTTTGGAATGACATAAGGATGAACTAACCTTTGATGAGCTATAATTTCTCCCAAAGTACTATTTATTTCTTTGTAAATGTGGTAAACCTTCATGAAGAGGGTAATATTACAGATGCACCATTAAATAAAAAAGGAATTATTTAGAATACATGGGAGGCAGAATATGCGATATCTAAAAAAAACCCAAAAAGAAACTGTGGACTTCCTGTACTTTTTTGAGAAAACTTGAAATTGAAAACACCCGAGGCAACTGTGGTGCTCTAAAATATATAGAGGAATCATTTATAATGGCTTCTGTGTGGTGTCTAGTTTATTGTATTGTTTTGTTGATGGGCTACATATGAAGGGCTCTAAGAAATGTCCTGGTTCCTCATTTTAGACAGAAACTGTGGGAGTGCAAGTGCAATTCGGTTATCTAGACTGCTCATAGAGGGGAAATGAAACCGTTTCTATTAGTTGCTGCTAAAATGTTAATGAATATTTTTTATTGCTATATGTATGTGAATTACTGAGACATCCCACTCGAATGAATAGAAGTTCATACTCCGACATAATGGGACACACAAAACCTAGACACCCATCTGCCTTTGTCTATGGGGGAAAAAAATCCTCATTTTCTACTGTAAAGTTTATATTTGAGTAAATGAGAGATGGTCCAGGAACAGCAGACACATCCCACCCCTTCTTCTGTTGTCTGAAGCGTGTCTGCAGTCCTCTGTCCTCTATCGAGGAATTGATGCGTCCCCACGGCCTGCACTGCTGATAGAGGTCTAATACTAAACGTCTTGGGAAGGGCAGACCAATGAATCAAAGAATGACATTAGACCGTCTGCCAAGAATAAAGAGAGAGTGAGATCCCATAGGAAAGAAAAATGACTTTATCTCAATTGTTTTCCTAGACAGAAATGAGATGAAATAGTAAATTAGACATTTTTCTTAAGCCACAGTGTGTCTCTCAGAGTTCTAGAAGAAATCTAGAAGAAGTCATAAACTGTACCCAGATTGGCAAAAATAACAACATCTGCATTTCATTATTGTTAGATTTACATAACTTATGATTACAAAGTCTCACATCTTCCACTATTTTTTCTGCGTAACCATTTGAGGGCTGATGCTGTTGTACAGTTGTTTGACTGTTTTTTTTTTTCTTCAACATCAGTCTATTATTTGTTGTCTCAATCATTTCTAATGGAGGCTCAAAGAAAAAAAATATTTTTTGCAAAACTCCAAAAAACATACACATACAATTCACTTCAGTTTCTGGCTGAAATAGTGGCAGTGAAACACCAACAACTTTTATTCCTTTTCACACAAATTATGTTTATCAGATTATTGAGACTTATTTTTATGCAGTTCCTTTGCACAAAACTATGTTATGACCAGGGCTTGACATTAACACTCGCCAACTTGCCAAATGCAAATGGATTTCAGCAGTCGGGTGTAACCAAAGTCTCTTTAAGACAAGTCATTTCACTCGGAAGCCATCTTTGAAATGACTCTCGGGCATCCAAGTGCAGCTCCTATCTCTTTGAATGGGGAAACATCAAATTCTCTAAAGCTGTTCGCCAAGCTTTCGATTAAATTTCATATTTGAAATCACCATTGAAATCACCAATGAAATCTGACAACAACTGTCTCATAAATTTTGTTTCTAAATGCTCGAATCATGACAAAAAAATGTATTTTTTAGGCTGGATCAACCTAATGCGCATGCACAGTCCTAAATGCGCGTCTCTTGTGCCTCATTTCGGAGGCGGGTGTCTGACTGTTTCTATAGAAACCGGAGCTTCTAACGGCCACTGCAGTGACACGACGATTTTACCAATCAGCGATTGGCTCTTATTTAGCCACTTTGGCGGGTTGAATTTTATATAAAATATATAGGCTATACATTTTTCAATTGTAGTCTTTTAAAAAGGCATCTGAAATAAACTGTGTGCAAAGTAGTGTTTTCAAAAATATCGATTTTTTTTGATAGATATCAATACTGAAAAATAATGCTTGCAATACTCACTTTCCGCAGAATACTGTAGATACATGATACCAGCTGCGCTTTCTTGCTCTCTCATCTCTCTGACAGCGTGTTGACACACAAACCCACCTCCCCTCACTCACTCGTTTCATTTGCTCCGGATGAATATTGTTGGTTACAGAGCTTGAATTTCGGCATGGGATTGCACATAGGTTTACTCATTCCCGCAGATTTTGTGATCACACCCAAAGTGCGCGCACATAAAGCCGCCTCTCAGTACTAAATGGAGTTCTTTTTCGCTGCTTATATATTGTGCTTAAACAGTCAAATACACACAAAACAATGACAAAATGCCAGTCTTGGTGAGTATTCACATAAACACAGTCAGCTATGTTTTAAGTGAACGTAAACATGCACGTGTAATCTTATAATGGATCCGTGCGTCAGATCTTAAAGTGACAGCAGCCTAATATACCATCTGCCGAATTATGAGATAATATTAAACATATCTATATGGCAGTTTTTCCCCCATTGTATCATTGTCAAAATTGTGGCCAGTGAAAATGCTGTGTGGCTAGAAACTTTGGAAAACCACTAGCCACAGTGTCTGGTGAGCAAAAAAGTTAATGTCAAGCCCTGGTTATGACTTCAAAATACTTTTACCATGATTCATCTTTATTTATTTATTTTTGCCATTTTTGCCTTTATTTAGATAGTATAGTTAGAGAGAGAGGACAGGAAGCGAAGTGGGAGAGGGAGGGGAGTGGTATCGGGAAAGGACAACGAGCTGAGACTCGAACTCGGGTTGCCCGCTATATGTCGGAGTGCTTCCCACAAGGCTATTGGCTCTGACGATTCACCATTATTTGTAAACTAATACATTTTACTACTTGTATCACAAAAGCTTGTATCTTGTGCAGCATTGCACTTGCAATAAAGAGCATTCAGGTATGAGTTCAGTGAAACATGGGTCACGACAACCGATAAGATATCAAAGACAAAGCTAAAATGGCATGGATGCTTCAACAAATGCGTTTTTATCTCACGTTTGGTTTTGTTAATACTATTGGTTGGGTTTAGGGTAGGGAGTACATTATTTTCAAACACGATAAAGCCTTTTAAACCTTTGAGCGCCACTCACTGAACTTTTCACAGTGCTACAAATTGAGCAAGAACAACATGAAATACAGTTTTTTAGAAATGTCGCACATTTTTCCAGTGAGCCTGGGCTGTTCACTTCAGATAACGCCGACTGGTATGTAAAAACAAAAACTAGATGGTTGCTTTACCTGTCAGTGAGATGGTAATTTTCTGTCCATGTGGCATTTCTTGATCAGACTAAGGCCCTGTTTACACCTGGTATTAAAATGCGTTTTGGTCGATCGGATCACAAGTAGATGAGGCAGACACATACCCAAGTCCTCCTGTTCAACTAAGTCATCAGTTACTTCAAATGCCAGCATGGTTGCAGCCAAGGCATGTGCAAAGGCTGAGGCTGCCTTGGCTCGTGCTTCGTTCTCAAAGAAAGAAATTGAAATAAAAACAGAAAAAGCCCGTTTAGAAGCTACCTTGGATGCTCTGGAGAGAGAGCGGGAAGCAGAAGCTGCTCTAGCTAAAGCTGCTGTAATGGAGGCTGTGGCTGTAAAATTAGAGTCAGAAAGTCAATGCTTTACTCAACTTCTACCTGAGCAGAGTACACAACAACGCACTCAAGAGTATGTGAGTAGATACAGTGGTAATGCAGAAAGCATGAATGTACCTAGAGATACATCTTCGCATAAAATCGGTAAGCCACACATAGATGCTCCTAACTTACCTGCAGACCAAGGATTGGATAATAAACCACCCTCACAGGGTCATCCAACGCATAGCATTCCTGCAGATAATGCCCATCCCAATCATCATAATTCCTTTAACGGTCATTCACGTCATGCTTGTGGATACTCCAGCTAGCTCCAGAAGATGTCCTTGGATTATGAGGTTGCACATGTTGTGGGCATCTTAATCCAAGGACATCTTCTGTTTGTTGATGGGGCATTCTTTTTTCACTGTACTGGCCACATTGAGTCCACATTCAATTATCCAGCAAGTTAAACTCCATCACACAATAACTCCCGGAACCACAAAGTGATGTTGAGAATGTTTACTGTGTGAATGCTCTGAAACTGAAAATACAAATACATACACCAATAAATTGGCATCAAATTACATGTGAACACAATTGACAAGCAAAAATGTTATCAAGAATGTTAAGCAATGTCACGTGAAAACTTGAGGAAACATGCTGTTCCAATCAATATCAAACATCAATTTTCACTATGCAAAATACATTCAATTCAATAATAACAATGACAAAACCAGAAAACTCACAAAGAATGCCCCATCAACAACTCCAAACAGAAGATGTCCTTGGATTAAGATGCCCACAACATGTGCGAGCTCTTAATGTCTCTAACTCACAGGATGATTCAGTTTGATTATAATGACATCACTGTCCCTCATTAATGAGGTCACACTCTGCAATCTTCCTGCTATACTCCACATAGCCATAAGAGGTCACTTGACCTCAAAGAACTGGCAAGGCCAGGAGACGGAGAACATCAGCTTTCGTTTCTGATCTGATAATGCCGCAAGACCAGCCGAATGCAGCGAGTGCCTGTTAGAAATCAGGAATGGTGAGAGAACATTGTGCTTGGTACGTTTTTCGTCTCCAAACCAAACTTGGGTCTTCAGCCGACAAAGTTTAAATCCCGTCTGGTGAGCATGCTTCCCATAATGTTTACCATTAGGTCAGTAGGCGGAGACTAGGCAGTCTTTTGTGGCTGTTTGACCACATGAGCGTCTACGCTACGAAAGCAATTTGATTTTTTGACTACCTCTGGAAGTGGTCAAAAGTTGACAAACTCAAAACATTTCAGACTCCGTTCACAACTGACGTCCACTTGTGATCTGATTGACCAAAACGCATCTTTAACTTCAGGTGTCCTAAGCTGTGAAGTGGATGAAGTCTAGCTGAAGTCTAGCAAAAAGAGAGTATACAAAGAGCCACCTCTGAGTGATAACATCTTTCTCTGAGATATTATGGTTGTGGAATGAGTTGAACAGAATGACATAGATGCTGTACACTATAACAGCATCTGTGTATTTTCTCTTTACTAAGCCTGGCAATTTAGATAAGTCTCCATTATCAACCATGACATTTGTCTTGCCATCAATCTCTCCTATAGCTCTCCAGAAATGTAGCTTAGCAACACCTTATCAAATAAGCTGTCTCCGTTTCATAATCCGCAAATATATATTACAAGATTCATCAAAACTGAAAAACAAACCAAACCATTTTAAAGACTCCCAGCAAATAAAAATAAACAGCAATCAAGATTCGTCAGAAATAGTAAGTAACATTTTATTGTTCAAAAAAGTGTGTGTGTGAAATAACAGCAGCCTCTCCACTTCCTCAGCAAACAGCATCTATCTGTGGAAAGTGCACCTGTAGAGTGCTTGTCAAAATAACCTTGAATCGTAAAAGGCTGTCAATCTGTTCAAATTACAGGAGAAAATAAAGAGGCCATTTCCAGAGCTATGGTTCTGTCGTTTCAGGTATGACTAGGAGTGTTTGTGTGTCTCTGCCAGAGACAAAACAGAGAAAGTTTGAGTGTGTGTATGTGTGTGAGAGATGATTATAGAGGAGGGAGCACTCCTAACAAGCCTGCAATGGAGGATGGAATCAGAGGACTCTTCCCCCCTCCTTTAGTAAACATTTCTGGAAAAAGACAATTAGCACCAGAATCTTTTATCACTCTGGCCAGCCGCAGCGGTCGATACAGATTAGCTTTATATATAGACCTGTTTTCCTTTTTTTTTTCAGTAGAAATGTGGCCGATATATCATTTGCCACTAACTGGGCCAATTAAATTATGATATATACTGATGGTTTGAATTAAATCCACTAATTTCAGCTTGTCATTTAGAGTACATTTAATTAATTAATTTTTTTTTATTTGGTAAAGGAATCTTTATGATTTAGGGGTCATTCATACAGGATGCATTTA
Organism: Hypophthalmichthys nobilis; assembly: GCA_037950665.1. NCBI lineage: Eukaryota > Metazoa > Chordata > Actinopteri > Cypriniformes > Xenocyprididae > Hypophthalmichthys > Hypophthalmichthys nobilis. The sequence continues at coordinate 38,357,055 of CM075468.1, read as the reverse complement.
CACTATTCTTTTAATTGGTGGTGGTATATGTACATACTATGCAACAAGCAAATGTCTTTTGCTATCATGCCAAATATCTCACTGTTAAACATTTTAAACATGATTCCAGTTAAAAGTAGCTCAAGTTAGAAATAAGGTGTCTGAGGTAAGTTTTTCAATTTCATTCTATTACTCTCAGTTTATCTGTTTTATTTAACACAAGAATGCTTCCTGTCTAAACGTGTCCTGTCTATTCATCAAAGAATTCTGAAAAAAAAATGTATCATATGGTTTCCACAAAAATAATAAGCAGCAAAAACTGTTTTCAACATTGATAATAATCATAAATGTTTCTTGAGCAGCAAATCAGCATATTAGAATGATTTCTGAAGGATCATGTGACACTGAAGACTGGAGTAATGATGCTGAAAATTCAGCTTTGTTTCACAGGAAGAAATTACAATTTACAATATATTAATATAGAAAACATTATTATAAATTGTAGTAATATTTCATAATATTACTGCTTTTACTGTATTTTTCATGATATAAATGCAGTCTTGATGAGCAGAAGCGACTTCTTTCAATTTTTTTTTTTTTTTTTAAATCTTACAGACCCCAAACTTCTGAACAGTAATGATAATTATGATCATTTGTAAATTAGCTATCACACCAGTTTTAAATGATCTAACATTATCAGCCCGGAATTTCATATTGGTTCATGCCTATGTTTTCATTCTGGTTTATACTGCAGTAAACTGAGGATGTGGTAAAGCAGACCTGCTTCTTGATTAGCATGAGAAAGAAACATTTATGCTGAGAATCTCAAACGCTGACAGAGGGCAGACAGACAGGCCGGTGTCTGTATCGCTCCTCACGCTGTCACACACGGCCATCACACTGACAGCTCCTCAGCAAAACAATCAATAGAGGAGCTCTCGCTCATGCTTTGTCACACACATGCGCACACACGCACACACACTCTTATCATTAGAGCTAATTAGAGTTCAGATGTGATTATAAGGAGGTTCTTTTGGTTAATATGTGATTATTTCCGTTCATTGGCTAAAGCAGTTAATCAGAAGCACATTAATGAACAAGAGAGCAAATGGGACTCAATAGAAAGGTTTCTAAAGACACTATACCAACAAACCATGCAATTTTTATGTTTTCTTTGGATCACATTTTTTTTGTTCCTCCCGATTTGTAGCGACTTTTCTGATTCAGTTCTTTGCAACACTGAGGATTATGGGGTGTTTTTGTAAAACACAGCATGTTATCAAACAAGCTTAATTTTAACAGATTTAAGTTTTCAAAAAACTTTAAATATCAACATTTTTAATTTGTTAAATTAAATTAAATTATTGTTAAAAAATAGTTTTTAGGATTTATTTTTGGCGTTTTTGCCTTTATTGCGAAAGGATAGTGCAGAGTAGACAGGAAGCGAAGTGGGAGAAAGAAGGACAATACAATACAATATTAATATACAATTGCAATAAACTATACAACACTACTGCATTACTTCTGCCAAAAAAGTAACTAATTGCATTACTTAGTTACTTTTTATGGAAAATAACGTTTTATGATACTTTTGCATTTCTTTTTCTCACTAGGGTTGGACTCACTTGTTTTTTTGTGTTTTTTTATAAACAAAAACAAAAGTTCTATTGTTGGCAAATATAAAGGCCCTTTCACATCAAAAGTGAAATGAATAAGCTTCAGGCAGAAGGAAATGCAAATTCATGCCAAACAAACCTTTCAGCTGTGCTGCCATTCTGGATTGCAGAAGAACAGGATCAACACTCTTACTTCAGCAATAAAAAAAGAAAGAAAAAAGAAACACAAATGTGATGTTTATCTAAAGTAATTTTTTCTTACTCATATGGTTGAATTGGATCATCAAAGGTCCGCAGCAAAGACATTGGTCAATAAAGTGAGATTAAATACATAAAGTATATATGTGTTATATATATATTTAATACTTGCAAGTTTGCCTAATATTCTGAGTTTGTGTTTCACGTTTTTATATTTATTCCAAGAAATACAGAATCTGTTTTTGTCAGTAAAGCATGTTCACATTTAATCTAGATCTACAATAACCATCATGCGCACACAACACCTCTGCACCTTATTTCTTTCAACATGGGGACAGGAGAGCTGTCAGTCAATAAATGATAAAACAAAAGTAATTGAGTTATTTGAAAAAGTAACTGATATTTTGTAGTAAATTTGTAAATGCGTTACTTTACTAGTTACTTGAAAAAAGCAATCTGATTACGTAACTCATGTTACTTGTAATGCGTTACTCTCAACACTGATCGAGATACATGTCGGAGTGCTGCCCAAGAGGCTACTGGCTCCGACCATTGTATAATTATTTTACATTTTTTAAACATCGTCTTATAAATAATAAAAACTGTAAAATATATTCTACCGTTCAAAAGTTTGGATTAAAGTCTCTTACAGTGATCAAGGCTGCATTTATTTAATTAAAAATACAGTAGAAATGTAATATTGTGAAATATTATTACAATTTAAAATAAGAGTTTTCTATTTTAATATATTTTTAAAATGTAATTTATTCCTGTGAAGGCAAAGCTGAATTTCTCCATTCTTCGGTGTCACATGATCCTTCAGACATCATTCTAATATGCTGATTTGCTGCTCAAGAAAGATTTCTTATTATTATCAATGTTCAAAACTGTTGAAAACCGTAATGCATTTGTTTTCAGGATTCTTTTATTAATCAAAAGTTCAAAAGAACAGCATTTGTTTGAATTATAAATCTTTTGTAACAACTTAAATGTCTTTACTGACACTTTTGATTAATTTAATGCATTCTTGATAAATAAAAGTATTAATTTCTTAAAAAAAAAAAAAAATTACTGACCCAAAGCTTTTGAACGGTATTGTACATTTAAATCTTAAATATGCAATCGAAATTAAATGCAAAACTTAACTTATAAAACATTTACTAACCGTTTTAAAAATAAACATTTGAAAACTGCACTTTTTGAATATGCCCTCTGCTCATCTTGCTGCTGGATATTTTTGTTGTTAAAACTGTAACATGCTTTATTTTACAAGCAGCATTGTGTATCTGGGCACATTTTAGGCCAGGGCAAAAGAGACCCTTTTCAGCACTAACACTGCATACAGCCGTGACAGATTCACTTCTCACATTCAAGTTTCTCTTTTTAGGTTGCATTGTGCTTTTTCCATTTGAGGCAACAGAAACGAGGATAAGTGGAGGGTCAAAATGCTCCGGTGCACGATGACACTCACCTTATTCAAAACCTGCTTCTGCTTGTACATGTTATATAAAATAAAATCTCATGAGTAATATCAGAGGATCACATTACACTTATAAAATATGACAAATGAGTTTTCACTTACATTTAGTCACTCCACAAAAACATAGCACAAAACCCAGGCGGAATCAACAAGGTATATGAATAATGTATGACAATTTTTAGCTATCAAACGAATATTCACAGGCTTGTCACGTCTCACTGTAGAATGATACCATGTTACAGCATGGTATGTAGACTTCTCGATTTTCTAATAAAAAAAAGCCCACAGGTGGCCACGCGTCTCATCAGAACAGACCACAGGCTCAGATTAAACACTGTAAATGAATCTTTATTGAGTTTCACATTAGGTCCATGTAAGAATCCTGTCTGTTACTCTGGTTTATTGGCTCCCTCTGCCTATCTACACACACACAAACAAAAAAGAGATCCACTCATCTCCTTAAATATGATAATAATGCCAAAAATAGATATGCCTGCAGTAAATAACGTACTACTTTCTGTCTTTAACAGTTATTTGTCGTGATTTGTCAAGCTGAAACGTATCACTCAAAGCTATAGTGCATATGGATAAAATCAAGCATCAGATTGTTTTCCAATATGTGGTATCAACAAACACCTGGCAGGACTATTTGGCTCATTACTGTGTTACCTCATTGATAAGAGACTCTAAAGATCTGGCTCAGAGATTTTACAGCTTCAGTCATGCATTACAGAAAAAAAAAAGTATATCAATGCTGTTGGGCGTAAACCTTGTATTTCCACATTTCGTCGTTTTAATTTATTTTTCATAAATCATCACTATTGTTCATACTTTATGTCTATCTGTGGGTTTTGAAAATATTTAAAGAATTAGTTCACTTCAGAATTAAAATTTTCTGATAATTTACTCACCCCCATGTAATCCAAGATGTATATGTCTTTCTTTCTTCAGTCGGAAAGAAATTAAGGTTTTTGAGGAAAACATTCCAGGATTTTTCTCCATATAGTGGACTTCAGTGGGGTACAACGGGTTGAAGGTCCAAATTGCAGTTTAAATGCAGCTTCAAAGAGCTCTACACGATCCCAGACGAGGAATAAGGGTCTTATTGAGCGTAAGAATCTGTCATTTTATAAAAAAATTAAAATGTATACTTTTTAACCACAAATGCTCGTCTTGCACTGCTCTGCGATGCGCCACACATTACGTAGGGCGAAAAACCGTACCATGGTAGGGTGAAAACTCTAAACATCGTTGTTTTACCTTTTTTGTAAAGGCCGTTTGACACATTCGCTTTTTAAACACTTGCTTGGTATTTCCACCTACGTCATGCGTGACCTTTCTAACGTGATTACGTAATGCGTGGCGCATCGCAGAGCAGTGCAAGATGAGCATTTGTGGTTAAAAGTATATAATTTTTTTTTTAGAAAATGACAGATCGTTTAGCTAGATAAGACCCTTATTCCTCACCTGGGATCGTGTAGAGCTCTTTGAAGCTGCACTGAAACTGCAATTTGGACCTTCAACCCATTGGTAGATGTTGAAGTCCACTATATGGAGAAAAATCCGGGAATGTTTTCATCAAAAACCTTAATTTCTTTTTGACTGAAGAAAGAAAGACATGAACATCTTGGATTACATGGGGGTGAGTAAATTATCAGGAAATTTTAATTCTGAAGTGAACTAATCCTTTAACCAATGAAAAGTTTTAAAAAGAGCTTGTGACTCGTAACTCAACTGAAGCCTCAAACTGTCAGTCAAACCTCATAACTTCACTAACCTCTATTGTGAACGAAGTGCCGCACAGAGTTTGGACCATCTCTGCTTGTTTGCAATGCAAGGGTAAATAAAAAACTGGTTGTTTGAATAATTACAGCATTTTCTTTACTCAAGAAACACTATATATAAAGGCTAATATTTTATCTATTTGAGGAGCAGAGAAGAGTGTCTTAGTTTTGCATTTGTCATAGGGCCAATCCTGTCTTAAATAGCCTGTGTGCAGCACTTCATATTTTATAACATGAGATTTTGGCTAAACGACAAAAAACTGTGCGCCCACAAAGCTACAGTAAACTTAAGTTGATGAAAATGTAATGTGATGGATTTACTGCCTCAGATGCGGCAAAACAACGTGGACAAAACGTGTATGTCTGACATTCGCTGGTCAAAATGCAAGTGTCTGACCATATATAAAGCCACAATATCAACTTTGACAACACAGTGTTTAATTATTTAAAAAATAGTGTTTGTTCTATTTCCTGAAAAGTGGTCCTTTTGGAGATACGTCTGACAGCAAGACTTTATAATTGATTAAACAGTTTTATAAGAATACAAACACTACCATCTACAAGTCCCTAAAATGTGGTCAAACAGATTCAAATAATTTCAGAAGAGAGATTTTGTGTCTTTTTTGGATAGTGCACTATTTACACTGTTTTTATTTTGGGAAATTATAAATGCTGAGCTGTTTCTTACTGCCAAAGGCTTCTTTCATCACACATTTTAGGCATGACAGAAGTGACATACAGAATGCTACACTGGAAGCGTATAACATTTAAAGAGTCTTACATTATGGCAGATTGAAAGAAAAAAACATTCAAAACAGCCCAGCCTGTCTAGAGAAGTGCTGGTTGAAGACTAACATATGACACATTACACAATGCTCTAATCCTACAGAGCCACAGGCACAGAGGCTATTATATAAAAGGGTGTGTTTTGCCATTAGAGAGGCTTTCTGAATGTTGCAGAGAGGATGACGAGAGCAGAGGTCTTTCACTGTGTCTCTTCATTTTTAATCTTTGACTCTGCTTTGAGCCAAGTGCAATGGCCATTAAAAAAAAAAAACCTGTATCCTCATGTGGCCTTCAAACCATGCTGATTTATAAACACACAGGTTTATGAAACACCATAAACCATCAAGAAGATACGAATGTAGAAATGAATCAATCCAGGAAGGAGAATGTAAGTACTGGCATAAAGTGTGTGTGGAATAACAGCAGGGTTTGCCCAGGAATCAAGGCCGGCACTTGTTATTACTGAATTGTAGACTCTAATGAATGGTTTATACCATGTTCAACCCCACATAAACTGGAAGTATTGATTTTATTTTCCTTTTATTTTAACCACAGTTCAGTTTGTGATTCTACAAGTTTCAATAAGGTAATTATGACTTTTTATTTCACAATTCTGACTTTTTTCTTGCAATTGCGAGTTATAAATATCAGAATTGCGTAATATAAAGTCAGAATTACGTGTTATAAAGTCAGAATTGCGAGATATAAACTCACAATTGCGTCTTGTAAAGTAAGAATTGCAAGATCTAAACTCACAATTCTGACTTTTTTTTCTCAGAATTGAGTTTATATCTCGCAATTCTGACTTTATAACTTGCAATTGTGAGTTTATATTTCTCAATTCTGAGAAAAAAAGTCAGTCTTTTTTACCTCACAATTGCACATTATATCACGCAATTCTGACTTTATAACTTGCAATTGTGAGTTTATATCTATAGAAAAAAAGTCTGAATTGTGAGATAAAAAGTCATAATTACCTTTTTTTTTTTCATGGTTGAAACAAGCTTCCATAAAAAACAATAGTTATTAAGGGAAAATTAAAAATAAATATAATTTCAGTTGAAATTGTTTGGAAAATTCTGAGAATAGAATAGAACTACATGTTGTTTAGGTAGCAACTTTCTTTTGAACTTTTCTTTTGGTAACATCCTGAACTGTAAAATGATCATAAGAACTTTACAGTTCAAAAAATACAAGTTTTGACAACAAAAAAAAGTTGGTAACACTTTAGTTTAGGGTTTAATTCTCACTATTAACTAGTTGCTTTAGCATGCTTATAACTCGGATATTGGCTGTTTATTAATATAGCACATATTAATGCCTTTTTCTTCATGACCATATTCTACATCCCTCAATCCTACTCAATACCTAAACTTAACAACTACCTTACTAACTATTAATGCGGAGTAAGTGGGAGTTTACTGAGACAAAGATCTTAGTTAACAGTTAGTTAATAGTGAGAACTGGACCCTAATCTAAAGTGTGACCAAAAAAGTTTTATACAATGAAGAAACCTCACATTTCAGTCTAATAAATGTTTGTACATGTTTTATATAATTGGTCCCCCAAATAAAAACACCTCAGATTTGCACAAATTACGTGAACAGCGTCAGAACAACAAATTTGGCCGGTTTGCAGGTATGATTTTATTCAATTACAAACATATCTAGTAGCATTTCTAAAAGTTAAAGATTCAGAAGATCTGAGGTGAAGATCTGAAGAGAAATCGACCCACCATAAGTACGGATTAGCTAAAAACATATCTTGAAAGAAAAGCTCAAGTCAACTCAATACCTAAAGCACGTAGCATTAGAGCCGGTTCTTAGCACTTACTCAAAGGGGGCGTATGAGGATTTCACCATATAAAACATTCTCTCTGATAACAGTGATCTGGGGTAGGACTCGATGAAGGACCCTTATGTTCATCCCACATCACATGCTTCTGAATGATATTCAGCCGTCAGACCCTTAATCACTGGATCACGAATATAAGAGAGAGGATTTCCACTCAGTGCTCTCTGAGCTGAGGCACTGGGACTGAAGTGTCCATGTGCTGTTGGGACTGTTAGTGTGCGGTGTGGTCGAGTTCACAGTACACCATTAGTGTCCAGCTAAAGCTCCAGTGGTTTGGCTGAAGCTGAGAGGATTAGTAAGGGAAGCTCTAGTAGATCATGGAGCTGTAATAGCCTGCTGGGGCCTGTTCATACTGAATACTATTTAAACAATTTACTAAAAGCTAGATTACCTTCAGCTGAATCACAACCATGGCAGAACTACACGATGAGTGTGAGTGTGATATTGCTCTAATACAACAGATCTATCAACAAGTAGTCAAAATTTGGCCAGTTAGTTTTTATCTTTTTCTGTCAATGAAATCTATACATTAGGCTTTGTTTCGCCCAGCAACATACACTTCAATTAAAATGTTTGGGATTGGTAAGATTTTTTAATGTTTTACGAAAGAAGTGTCTCATGCCCACCAAGGCTTAATTTATTTGATCAAAAATACAGTGAAAACAGCAACATTGTGAAATATTTATTCCTGTGATAGCAATGCTGAATTTTCAGTAGTTATTATTCCAGTCTTCATGATCTTCCAGAAATCATTCTAATATGCTGATTTGATGGAAAAGAAACATTTCTCATTATTATCAATGTTAAAAACAGTTGTGCTGCTTGATATTGTAGTGGAAACTGTGATACATCTTTTTCAGGATCCTTTAATGAATAAAACATTAACAGAAAGAACAGCATCAATATGAAATAAAAATCTTTTGTAACAATATAAATGTCTGCTGTCATTTTTGATCATTTTTGATTTTTTGATTTAATGCACCCTTGCTGAATAAAAGTTCATTTCAGTTCAAAAAAAAAAAAAAAAAAGAAAAAAAAGAAAAAGAAATGAAATAATAAAAGAAAAAACTTAGTGACCCCAAACTTTTGATTGGTAAGTAGTATAAAACAGTGAAACGCCCCAATGCTGTTATACTACAATGATAGAAACATGATATAAACCACAATATAAAAATGAACTATAAACTACACTTATCACACAACTACATGCCAAAATTTATAGTCTTATCACCACTGGTAGCAGGAAGTGTGGCAAATACAACTGACTGATGTTGTCCTCCTATATTTATATACTTAAATGCATATTGTCCACTGTGCTCTGTTTTCCTAAAGCCACTGGGTGATGGTGGCATGGCCCTTTCATCACTGCTTGCAGTTTTAATTTACGATTGTTCATGCAATTAAATCACTGTTTACTAACAGGTTATTTTATTGGTAATGTTAAGTAGTTAGTGCTTGATTAGGAAAGTTGCCACAGAAAAGTCAAGCTCACCACTTAATGAACTGAAATCACTAACTAAAATAGAATCAGATTCGATCATGTTCCTGTTTTATATCCATTGTCAAATAGCTAAAATTTTAGTTGATTACAAAAGGATAAATTAGCATGAGAAACTGGGACAATCTGCATGTGGAATAAGAATTCTTCCTCTTCCATTGGATATTTTCTCATGATAGTGTGTTTTCTTTAAGTTTTAATGAATTTTGCAGGATTGCATATTAATGCATATTTATATCTTTTTTTTAGGATTTAGGCATTTTTTTAACTGGTCATCAGAGCTCTGACACAATCGAATACTGGTTATTATGACAATATTTGAAGAGTGAAATGTAATCTGCAATCAAGATGAACCGAGCATCACGCTCTTTTTCTTTCCCACTTAGCATAATGAGTCACATAAAAAAACTCTGTTGATGCTTATTTTCAGTAATGTGACGAGTAAATTTGTTTACATCTGTGGAAAGAAGAAAAATGACAAAAATAGCCACCAAAGTTTTTTTTCCCTTCCAAACCAGCTTTCTTGAATGATTTCGAAGACTCACCTCATGCCCTTGTGGCGCACTACAAATTATCTGCTGCCATAGAAACAAAGGCGAAAACCTCAGTCTGCTTCAGGAATTCCTGTTTTAGGTTATGTAAAGAGTGTGAAAAATTCACAGATATAGCAACTGGCACAAAGCCTGGTTTAGCCTACACTGATCCAGACTGTACATATAGGGGTCTCGCTTAACTTTTATGTCTTGACTAACTGTAAAGCCAAGCTGTTTGTGAAATGTATGCCTTTTCTAATTCCTATATAGGTGACAAAAAAGACTGTTTGGTTAAACTTTTTATTCATCAAAGAGTCCTGAAAAATGTATCATGGTTTCCGCAAAAATATTAAGCAGCACAACTGTTTTCAACACTGATAATAAGGAATGTTTGTTTGAGCAACAAATCAGCAGAGAATGATTTCTGAAGGATCATGAGACATCGAAGACTGGAATAATGATGCTGAATATTCAGCTTTGCCGTCATATGAATAAATTACATTTTAAAATATATTCAAATAGAAAAAAAGTTACATTAAATTGTAATATTAATTCACAATTGAATTTTGAACTGTGATGTGATGCTCTAGCTGTGATGTCACACATCACTTTTGATTTCAGTAAGGACAGACATTAAGTCACATTGTGCCTCATTAGGACATGGTGCAAGGCATAGATATTTCCCAAAAAAATGTTAGGTGAATAACAGACATTTTAAATTTGGAAAAACTAATTTTACTAATTCGTGCAACAATCCAAATCGTTGTATCTAACCTAGACAAACCCTTTAAGTTTTATATCTTTGCCAAGGCTGTGCTTTATTGTGGCCTTCTGTGAGCTTTTATTACTTGCAGTGTGTAGGTGTGTGGGTCAGGGGTTTGTGGGGGCTGGGTATCGTACAGCCGTCTGGGCAGATAAAAGTTAATCCTGTCTTAACGTGTGGATGGAGAAAAATGAACAGATCTGCTGGAGATCTGAGCATTAAAGCAAAACTTAAAAAACAATGATGTTTTCACTCAATGTGCTAAAAGAAAGAAAAATTAGTATTATAGAGATGCTACACCTGACTTGAGTATACAAGACAAAAAAATAATGCTTTAAAGCAGCATTCTCATTGATTAACTTTGACATCTATGGAAGTAAAATAATGCCATATGTTTTTGAAACAAAAAGCATCTTGAATTGCACTACTTGAAAAACAATATGCATTGCATTAATCGTGCTTGTATTTTTAGGGCTTGCATTTTTATGGGCTGAAATTCAACATGGTTGTATATTCAAGTTGTGAATATTTCAATTCAAAACATTTCACACACATTTTCATTGTTAAAAATGCAATCCATATTCACCATTCAAATTGCACTTCCAAAATATTCATTCTGTTTAAAAATACAACCTATAATATTTAGCAGGCAATTTTCTGTCCATTTTATTTTGCGTCCACAAATTCAGTGGTTCAGATTTCAACATTTCACATCCGGGAACTGCAGGAAAAGCAGTAGAGTACCGAACATAATCTTCCTCTGCTGTTAGTCGACCTCACCAGCAGGTGGTGCAAGAGCGTGTTGACGAAGAGCAGAGCAACAGTTAGAGCAAGTCATTCGTTTCATTCATTAAATCAGATTTACATTAACGGAGCAAGCTGTAAGTGCATGTGTGATGATTATCAGGGACAGTATATATGCAGAAAAGCTGATAAAGACACCAAAGTTGTGTTTACATTTAATTCAATATCTTCACTGTTACTTTCCCTGTGTAGCCTCCATGAAAGCAGCTTTCTCTACAGTGAACGAGATTATAACGTTATTCCCCGATGCTGATTTACAGTTCAAACGTTTAATCTGAGATATAACTTTCCTTAACTTTATATCACAGCTGTGCAGCAGTACTGGGGTTTCCCTCAATACGTCATACTCCAGGATTCCCTTGCCGTCGGGACATATAGAACGCTTAACTTATCTTTATAGACTAAATACAGTGATATAAAAGACCACCAAACGCGCACATTATTGAGAATGTAGGCTATAGGCTACAGGCAAGGTGGACTCAGAATATGGATGTAACGTGCAAAGTTTGACGCTAAGCGTTTCCTAGTGAAATACTGGCATAAAGTTGGCTTGACATTGGATGGTCCATATTCGGTCCATAGGGACCATCTCTAAAGTTACATACGACATTGGTGAACACATTTCTGACTTCAATATCATTTGAAGATAATGACTAACAGTCATAAACTGTAATGTTCTGGTGTAGGTGTCAGGTATGATGCACACCTTTTAGATTTTTTATATTTAATAAAATAAATTTAAAAAATTGCTATTTTTTTTACTACTGCATGAGCTTCTATTTATTTTAATATCAACAATCTAAAATTATGGTATATGGTAGATTTTTGATATTTAATAAAATACACTGTCAAATAATGTGTAAATATTACTATTTTTTACTACAGCATGAGTTCGTATTTATTATCAACAGTCTAAAAGTTGTGCATCACACCTACATGAACACTTTACAGACTGTTATTCATTCTCTTCAAATTCTATAGAGCTTTAAATTATGGTACGTTATGTGAATGAGCATACAGTAGGCTAAATGAAATATATAACGATATGTACATATGACTTGACAGTTTATTTTATTCAATATCAAGAATCTAAAAGGTGTGTGTCATACCTGAAACTTACATGAACACTTTAGTTGGTTTTATGACTGCTAGTCATTCTCTTCATATGCTACTGAAGTTAGAAATCTCGTATGTAACTTTAGAGACGATCCCTAAATTTGCGAATATCGACCGTCCAATGTCAAGCCAACTTTATGCCAGTATTTCACTGGGAAGCGCTTAGCGTCAAACTTTGCACGTTACATCCATATTCTGAGTCCACCTTGCCTGTAGCCTATAGCCTACATTCTCAATAATGTGCGCGTTTGGTGGTCTTTTATATCACTGTATTTAGTCTATAAAGATAAGTTAAGCGCTCTATATGTCCCGACGGCAAGGGAATCCTGGAGTATGACGTATTGAGGGAAACCCCAGTACTGCAGCACAGCTGTGATATAAAGTTAAGGAAAGTTATATCTCAGATTAAACGTTTGAACTGTAAATCAGCATCGGGGAATAACGTTATAATCTCGTTCACTGTAGAGAAAGCTGCTTTCATGGAGGCTACACAGGGAAAGTAACAGTGAAGACAATGAATTAAATGTAAACACAACTTTGGTGTCTTTATCAGCTTTTCTGCATATATACTGTCCCTGATAATCATCACACATGCACTTACCGCTTGCTCCTTTAATGTAAATCCGTTTTAATGAATGAAATTAATGTCTTGCTCTAACTGTTGCTCTGCTCATCAACACACGCTTGCACCACCTGCTGGTGAGGTCGACTAACAGCAGATGGAGATTATGTTTGGTACTCTACTGCTTTTCCTGCAGTTCCCAGATGAGAAATTTTGAAATTTGAATCACTTAATTTGTGGACGTGAAATAAAATGTCAAGTCAAGTCAAGTTTTTGGAATATTTCCAATATTTTGGAAGTGAAAGGTGAATATGGATTATTGCATTTTTAACAATGAAATGTGTATGAAATGTTTTGAATTGAAATATTCACAGCTTAAATATACAACCATGTTGAATTTCAGCCCATAAAAATACAATGCATTAAAATACAAGCACGGTATATTTTTTTCAAGTAGTGCAATTCATGATGCTTTTTGTTTCAAAAACATATGGCATTATTTTACTTCCACAGACATCAACAAACAAAGGCTGAACACGTCAAGGAAAAACCTTACAGGGCTATAATACAACTATATTTCTACTTTGTGTACCCTTTTATTGATAAAAAAGCTGAATTGTTAATGATTTCTGAAACCCATGTACTGTATGGCATGTTTCCATTCTTCACTCTTGTCTGTCAACAACTGCATCTGTCAATCTGTCAGCGAGCTCCCTGAATACACAGAGAGAAGTGACATAAACAACACACAAACAGAAAAACAAGACACAACTCCATCAATGCTAGCCACAGATGGCAGACAGGACCTCACTCTGATCTATTCACTCTATCCACAAAGGAAGAAACAAAGAAGGGAAGGGAACAAATAAGGAATAGAAATGAAAAGGAAAAAAGGAACGGGTAAAGGAAACAATTAAGGAAGATAAAATAAAGAAATGTACATGGAAAGTAAAGGGGAAAAAAAGAAAAATAAGGAACCGAAAATTAAAGAAAACAAACGTACAAAGAAAAAAGGACAGAAAAGTGGAAAGGAAAGGAAAGCAAAGGAAAATGGAAAGGAAATGAACAGCAAAGCAAAGAAACACAATGAAAGGAAAAGGAAAAGAAAAGAAAAAAGAAAATGGAAAGGAAAGGAAAATTAAAAGGAAATGAACAGCAAAGCAAAGAAACACAATAAAAGGAAAGGAAAGAAAAGGAAAGGAAAAGAAAGGAAAAGAAAATGGAAAGGAAAGGAAAATGGAAAGGAAATGAACAGCAAAGCAAAGAAACACAAGGAAAGGAAAGGAAAATGAAAAGGAAAAGGAAATGAACAGCAAAGAAAAGAAACATACAAGGAAAGTAAAGTAAAGGAAAGGAAAGAAAACAATGGAAAGGAATAGAATAGGCAAATGAAAGGAAAATGGAAAGCAAAGGAACAGACAAATGAAATGATAGGAAATGAAAATGGAAAGAAAATGGACAGCAAAGCAAAGAAAAGGAACATTCAAGGAAAGGAAAGGAAAGGAAAGGAAAGGAAAGGAAAGGAAAGGAAAGGAAAGGAAAGGAAAGGAAAGGAAAGGAAAGGAAAGGAAAGGAAAGGAAAGGAAAGGAAAGGAAAGGAAAGGAAAGGAAAGGAAAGGAAAATGGAAAAGAAAGGAAAATGGAAAGGAATAGACAAATGAAATGAAAAGAAAATGGAAAGGAAAATGGAAAGGAAATGAACAGCAAAGCAAAGAAACACAATGAAAGGAAAGGAAAGGAAAGGAAAGGAAAGGAAAGGAAACGAAAGGAAACGAAAGGAAACGAAACAAAACAATGAAAGGAAAGGAAAGAAAAGGAAAGGAAAAGAAAGGAAAAGAAAGGAAAAGAAAATGGAAAGGAAATGGAAAGGAAATGAACAGCAAAGCAAAGCAAAGAAACACAAGGAAAGGAAAATGGAAAGGAAAATGAAAAGGAAAAGGAAAAGGAAATGAACAGCAAAGAAAAGAAACATTCAAGGAAATGAAAGGAAAGGAAAGTAAAGGAAAGAAAACAAAGGAAAGGAATGGAATAGGCAAATGAAATGAAATGAAATGAAATGAAATGAAAGGAAAATTGAAAGGAAAGGAATAGACAAATGAAATGAGAGGAAATGAAAATGGAAAGAAAATGTACAGCAAAGCAAAGAAAAGGAACATTTAAGGAAAGGAAAGGGGCAAAAAAATAAGAACAAAAGAAAAAAAAAGCAAAATACAATTATCCATTTGTTTCCCACACCCAGTAGTTTTTAGTGTGTAATATATCTCCAGAGCTGACCATACACATATGGCATGTTTTTTTTTCATAGCCAAGGCCCATCTAGAAAACCCCAAGGGCACAAACACAGGGAAAAATACAGTCTATTCCTCTCATTATCTGTTATCTCACGACAGCTTGCAGATAGGCTCTTTAATAGGATTCGACAGAAGGTTGTAGCCTGCTTTCAGGAAATCCTCCCTCTGCTTATACCTGAGCGTGCCTTCGCTTTATGTGTCAGAGCGACTGACTGTACAATCCATGGCACAATGGCACTGCTACAATAACATACCTGCTATCTGATCAGAAAAAAAATCAACTTTACCTAATTGTACAGTTTCTATTTTGGTCATGCTGCTAGTATTGTGCCTTATTTCTACAGGTCAAGAGCATGTAGTTTAGACATAAGTAGGATCATTTAAAAAGGTTCTCCCAATTAGGGAAATGCATCAATCTTCGTCTCGTACTTATGAAATTAGCATTGCTCCATGACAGGAATAATATTCTGAGGAAAAAAACAAATAATCTTTTCCATGTCTCTGATGCGCTATGGGACATCATTAATGAACCTGTGATCAGATGCGATTTGATTGGACTAAGTTGGGGGTCTGCTCAGTCGGTGTTGCACTTTTCTGTATCAATTAACATCCAAGTCGACAAAAAACACATCAGATAACGCTACACTTGGTGTCTGGTCTTCATCATGCAAATTTACCAATATGATAATGTGTGTGTATGTGTGTGTTGTGGAGTCAGTAAGATTTTTGAAAGAAATTAATACTTTTACTCAGCAAGGACACATTAAATTGATCAAAAGTGACAATAAAGACATTTATAATGTTACAAAAGAGTATTACGTCAAATAAAATGCTTTTGACTTTTGAGTGAAAAAAAGTGTCATTGTTTCCAGAAAAATATTTTCAACATTGATACACTATAAAAAAAGAATTGTTGGTTTAACTTTAAAAAGTTACCAGGTTGCCTTAACATTTTGAGTTCATTGAAATTAAAAATTTGAGTTAATACAATGAAGGCGATTGATTTAATCAACAGAAACTCTCAACCACATTAATTATCTAAGCTGATTTGACGAAAGAACAAATGTTGTGATAAATCATGAAAATATTTTTTTACCGTGCAGTAATCAACATATTATCAAGGGTCATGTGACACTGAAGAATGGAGTAATTCAGCTTTGCCATCACAGGAACATATTACATTTTAAAATATATTAAAATTGAAAACTGTTATATTAAATTGTAATACTATTTCACAATTTAACTGTTTTTATGCCTTGGTGAGGATAAGAAAATTCTTACTGACCCCAAACTTTTGAACAGTAGTGCCAGATGGATGATAGGATGCTTTGGGTGGTTGTTATGTTATGTGTTATGTGTACAGGATTTTTTTTTTCAGTGTTGACACCATATTAGGTTACCACTAGAGTACCTGAAACAAGTTGAGAAGCACAGTCACAAGGGATTTTTTCTGAAATGATGACAAAATACAAAAGGGAAGCGAAGCATAAATACAAAAAAAAGACATGATGTTCCAGTGTCCTCATTGTGCTTGAGGGTGTCCTGCCTGATCCTCACGGGTACCTTGTTCATGTGGGAGAGTGATATCTCATAGGAGTTATGGCACTATTAGCTTCAGATGTGCCATTAGCAGAGCCGTTGCTAGAGGGGAGAAAGGTGGTGACGATTCTTGGGCTGATTTTCACCAAGGGAAACCGCGGAGGGCACACAGCAATAACCTGCACCGGGCCCCAGATACCCTAGCTACAGCTCTGGCCCCTTGTACTTTGGGAATGCCATAAGAGAAGTGGATCTCCCATCTTAAGAAGTCATCAAACCAATTTGGAAATCAAATCCATCAGCACAGAATTGACTCTTCACAAACACATCCAAACCTTGGATATATTCCAGAGATTTCTGTACAACTAAAGCCAGGCTTTCTAAAATCTAGTGGATGGCGAGGCGATTTTCTGCAAGTTCATTTTGTGTCTTGTCAACTAATCCTTTAAAATCCCATCCACCTCAGGGTTAAGAAGAAAAAAACTCCCAAACTCCAGTTCTGTTATGTAATCCAACGAGTATCTGGTGAACACTACTCTTTTATATCTCTTTCAGTCTGATTGACCAAAGCCTAGAAAACAATTAACCTTTAGTGCAACTTCCCAGTAATGGCCTGTCTTAATTGCAGGGCTAATATGTCATGACTCAACCAGGTATATTTAATGATGCTTAAACCTCTAATCCTCCTAAACATAAATATGTGATTGCATGTGAGATTCTGAAATGAAACACAATCGCTTATGTAACTGTGAGACAGTCATCTGACAAACAAACAGTCGCTCTATAATCTCTCTATGCATCTCAAGCGATCTCTGTTTCAGATTCTAATAGAGTAATACAGTGGGGTTATGCATGACTAAGAACATCATGTTGGATTGATCTGAGAAAAATAATTTACCATTTCTGTGGCCTCTGAAAAGTGAAAAGTTGTTTTATTTGTCTGCAGCTGAAAGGTGCATTAACACTGACAGTGATTAAATCTGTGGAGGCCGGCAACTTCTTGTACAGCTGCATTAGAAGAGTGCCACTATTTATGTTTTTCCACATTAAAGAGTTCACTCAAAAATGACAATTTTATCATCATTTACTCAGCCTCGTGTGGTTCCAAACCCATAAGATTTTCGTTAGGGATTTCGTTAGGGAATAGATAGTATTTTGATCATGTTTTAAATAAGCAAAGTTCAAAAACATCATCAAATAATTTTTAATGAACATCGATTGGATCCATTTCACATTCAGCAGGGCCTACATAAAGACAACAGAACAAAGAGATATATGAAATCAATAGTGCTTTTTAGGTAGGTTTAAAAGTTTTCATGGACAGAAATAAAGTAAACAAATGTAAAATAGCACTGCATATTCTTCACTGTATAAATTAAATACATATTAATCCTTCTTTATTGTAACAGACTTTGTGATTATGTTTTTGTATACATTTTATTATTTTTTGTAAAATATTGACACTTTGGGCCCAATTTGGAAATTTTCACTTAGGGGTGTATTCACTTTTGTGGCCAGCGTTTTAGACATTAATGGCTGTGTGTTGAGTCATTTTGAGGGGACAACAAATTTACACTGTTATACAAGCTGTACACTCACTACTTTACATTGTAGCAAAGTGTCATTTCTTCAGTGTTGTCACTGAAGATATAATAAAATATTTACAAAAATGTGAGGGGTGTACTCACTTCTGTGAGATACTGTATATGAAGGTTACTTTGGAGGAGGGGCAATCTGTTTGTCCACCAATTCTTATTAAAAACAAATGACTCCTGGTCACTTCAAAAGGCTGTCAATGTGAACGCCCCATTAGACTGAAGATTATTCTTTCTCAGGAATGTGTCACGTAGCAGTGCACAGAAACCACCAGAGGTACAAAACCCCAAGGACCTGCTTCCCTGGTAAAGGGTGAACAGGTACTCATGGGTAAAGGGTTGAGGATTGCATCAGTCAAAGTGGCTTGTTTTCCCAAAGTGTCTGTGTTTAGTTAATTCAAGTCAACAGGTCAGCAAGGCTCTCAGCATGAGTGACAAATAGGTGGTATTTTGTTAGGGGCTTCGAAGGAATTCATCATTGTATTTTTAATTCTTCCAAGCTTAGATACTATTTACTGATGAAGCATCCCATGTTTGCAACTAACAAAAGTGCTCAGCTAAAATTCAAGTCCAATTTTGTCTGGATCCGGCTCTTAATTAAGCTCCGAAACAGAAGACTGCTCTGTTTGCAATCTGTCCTGTAGTACTCAACTCGGTTTGTCGGCAGAGCTGAAGAGATGCCATCGCCAAATGTTTGTGGAAGTTCCTTGTAATCCATCTGTTGCATTTCTTCCTCTTAAGTGACTGCTAAAATCCCAGTAAGACATTCAAACCATTAAATGCTCTGGCAAATTAGTATAATTGGCTTATTTGTATTTTATGAGTCACATAACAAACATGTCAGGTTAGGATTTAATTTGTCTCTCTGTTGTGCAACTAATATGTGCATTGTGATTCAGACAACAGATGAGAATGAGAGAACAGGAAAAGGGTTATGATTTAGAGCGACACAATGATGAATCACAGCACAATAGCTCCATGCTAATCTATCATCATAAAACACGGGCGCACCAGACCGCAATCCTCTGCTTTAACGATCACACCCGCAGATACAGCATCTACATGCATTGCATTCCCTTGTGAAAAGTGAAGGACTGGTTTTATCGGCAGGTACATTTCATCAACTTGTGACAGATTGTTGCTTATGAGTGACTGATATTGATTACTGCGGTCGACAGCAAAGCATGCAATTATACTACGACAGAGATGCACTTAAGATAATCTTTGGATGGTTAACGTTCTACAGATTGCTCCCTTTTACACATTAATCTACTTTTTGATGTCCTAATTTGTCTTGTTTAAAGCCATAGTTCAGCCAAAATCCTGCCATCATCTACTCACCTGTATGAATTTATCTCTCTGTGGAACACAAAAGGAGATTTTTTAAAACATGTCTCAGTGTTTTTATTTTGGCCATACAATGAAAATCAATGGGAAGCAATGTTGTTTTGGACACCATTGACATTCAATTGAAAATATCTTCTTTTGTGTTCCACATAAGAAAGAAATTCATACAGGTGTAATGATTGTATGTGCTTGTATTTTCATTTTGGGGAAATCTATTCCTTTAAGACTTGTATATAGCTCTGTTCCAAAACCTAGAGAGCTCCATACATAGGGTGCATCGGAACTAAAATGACTTGATTCTGTTTTAAGGGTGTTTAGATTTTTTCCTGAACAAAAAATAATGATTTTCACTGTTGGTCTTGCATGCAGGTCAAAGGTTAACATCTGTCAGCAACAGAGCAGTGCATGCTATGCCAGAGCCGTCCAGGATTAGATCCAGACCCCATCGTTGCAGCTCTAAAGCCACTCGTGTTTTCATCAGCACACATGCTCGGGTGCACACGTTGAGCTCGACACTGTATGGATTAACCCCATCTAAGACAGAGCACGATAATGATAAAATAACCACATGAGACCGCAGGGCTCTATCTAATCTAGTCTACAGGCTGCCATGATTGAAAACCGGACTCCAAACAGAGAGGCAGGCACAGGTCCATAATAGGATTTACATCTGGGACAGGCAAGAGCTCTACAGATATAGATATACAACAGGAACTGATGACTTGCACCTGATGCCCACAAGAATCGCTTTAAAGATGTGTCGGTCTAAGGAACGAACACAAAAACCAGATGGATCACAAAGAGGCTCGATGCAACCCACATTCACCTTCTAAACATTGTCTGTCTGAACTCAAAGAATCACATGTGCTAAATAAACCTCAGCCGTTTCCTAGCATTCAATCAGAGCTGCCAAAGTGGAGCTCCATTCAAACAAACAGACAGAGGAATCTGAGGCAACAGTTGTCATTCTAGAGTGGCACAAAGAAAAGGAGTAAGAAACAACTACTCACTGGAGTCGTCTGAATCGTAGCCTTCCACATCCGGCTCTTCCTCCTTCTTGCTGGCCACGAGTGCGGTGGCGCCGAAGGCTTGGTCCAGATCTTCTTCATCCCTGTTGGGGTCCGCGGCCGGGCCCTCTGACTTCTGGCTGGTGGAGCTGCTCCGCAGGGAGCTGGCGCGGCTGAGGGCCGGAGGAGCTGTGGGGGGGAGACCCCGTGGGTAACGGGGGAAATAGTCAGATATCTGCTTGATGGGCTGAATGGGACCTGGACATACATCAATGGCCATGTGCTCCTGGATGCTGATGGTCGTCTTCTCGCCTTTGCGTTGTGTCATTCATGCAGCCCTTTTGAGGATGTGCCACCACCCCTGAACCCGGCAAGGGGTGGCGGGTGGTAGCAGTAAAAAAAAAAAAAAAAAAAAAAAAAGAAGAAGAAATAAAGAAAATGAAAGGAAAATAAAAAAAAAACAACCTTCAAAAGTAGAATCTTCTTTGCTCTGGTAATCTGTTAGTGTCCCTGAAGAGCAACTGAGCGTGTCTTGGTGTGTAAGTGCATGTGTGTGTGAGTTTGCGATCACAGCGGTGGGCTACATGAGAGGCTGCGGGCTGCTCCAGCACACTGTGGTCATGCCGTCTGCCTGTGAGCTGCGCTCAGACTACTACAGAACGCTAAGACTGTTACCGGGATGAGTGCATGTGGGAGAGAGAGAGAGAGAGATAGGGAAGGAGGGGGCAGGATTATACAGAGGGACGGAGGGATTGGCTGATGTCATTGCTTAGCAACATGACGGTAAACAGGAACAGGGCGCGCGGCTACTTAATTATGCTATTAGTCCATCTGTTAGAGAGAGAGAGCGGCTGGGTTGTCTCTCTGTTCCTCATCTCCCTTCAGTCTAGCATCTGACTGAACTGCTATCGCATGTGTTGAACTCCAGCACAATTACCAGCAACAAGTGCTAAATGCCTAAAGTCATGCCAGCTTATACATCAATCCAGCTATTCAAATAATACAATGGGGTAAAGGCAAAAGATAGATAAGAAGAAATGCAACATTTATAATGCATTATAATCCAGTATTCTTAATGTACAGACAGTGTAATTCATGTAAGCATGAATATTCAAGGAGTAGTTTATCCAACATGAAAATTCTGTCTTCACTTACTCTCCCTCATGTCATTTCAACCCTGCATGACTTCTGTGCAACATAAAAAAAGACATTTTGAAGAAAACATCTAAAAAATAAAGAAAAAGAAAAAAAAGTTGAAGAACCATTTTTATACATACTATATATATATATATATATATATATATATATATATATATATATATAAATACAGTCAAACCAAAATTTATTCAGACACCTTGAACATTTCATTCATTATTACAGTTTATTCACTATAGTTTAAAAAATGGTAATAAAATATGACAAGGTCTCAGAGATAAACTGTGTCAGAAAAAATTAATCTTGATAATGTCAGATAACACTTAAGCAAAACATGGTCAGGTCAAAGTGTCTGAATAATTTTTGGTCCTAAATTTTTTATCAATTTTACTAGTAGTCCACTGTATGAAGAATTTTTGGGTATGATATGTCACAGTTTACTTTATTTTGCTGTCCTCATTTACATAAATGAACTATAGTGTCCTGCACCCGCTAGCAAAAAAAATAAAATAATAATAATAAAAAAATCTAGTGTCTGAATAATTTTTGATTTGACTAATATATATATATATATATATATATATATATATATAATTATTATTATTATTAAAAGTCAGTCACACAGATTTATATATATATATATATATATATATATATATATATAAATCTGTGTGACTGACTTTTAATAATAATAATAATAATAATAATATATATATATATATATATATATATATTATTAAAAGTCAGTCACACAGATTTTTAATGACATGAGGGTGAGTAAATGACAGTGTTATTTTAGTATCATTGAGATACTATTATAATTTTTATTAATATATTAATATTTTCATTTTAAGTAAAGTTTTAGTGTATTTGTGTTTATTTTTTAAACTATGTCTATATTTTATTTATTCATTTTTATTCCAGTTTTAGGTTTAGTTACTTTAGTATTTTTTTTTTTTTTTTAGCAATCAAGTCAATTTTAGTAATCAAGTTAAACTAAATGAAAATGAGAAATGTTGCTTTCAAATAGCTGAAATAAAATAAGTTTTTTATATATATTATTTTATTTCAGTTAACATTTATTTTATTTCAATTAATGAAAATGTTTTTTTTTTTTTTTCAGTTTTAGTTTTAGTTTTAGTTAACTATAATGACAGAATTTTTATTTTTCATGCATACTTTGCTGGGAAGTTAACATTGAGCATCATGTTGCTAATTGGCTTTGGTTTCTAATACAATGGCTTTCAGGCAATTTCAAGAGTGGCTTAAGTGTCTTTGGGGTCACTCTATTCATAACACTTATCTGCACGAACTTCTCTTAACCTGATTTCTGCGTCATGACAAATAACGATGGTAAAGACATTTACTGGGAAAATTGCATCAGTGCTCTGTTGCTTTATGAAAACTAGCAGGGGGCTATTCAACCTGTCCCCCGCTTTACAGCTGTGATAAATTATAGGCAAAAGCCATTCTCACATTTTACAATAGCAAAGATTTATAGGAAAAACAGTGAGTAATCTTGATGTACACTCTTAAGGGACCTAGACAAGATGACAATGCAGCGATCTCGACTGATGGTGTCGCTTTTAACAAGGGAAGAGGAATGAAGAAATTAATGAATGATGGCAAGGGATATACATAGGGTATAGTATAATGTTATTCAATCACAATTTTAAATGATTGTTCATAATTTAGATTCAAATGTTTGCCATTTCCCACATGGTATCATTAGGAGACAAAACCTGGCAATTCATTTACTCTTATAATTAAGGAGTCGCCCCCATGCTTGTTGTAATTCTTCAGCGGAAAACACTTAGTGAGAGAGAAGCTCATTATTTTCTGTCTATTTCCGTAATTCCTTCTGGAGATCCTTTCTTTTGTACTTCCGGAAGAGTCATGGTTAAAAAAAAAAGGGAAAAAAAAAAAAAAAAAAAATTGAAGAAGAAGAAAAAGGCAGAAAAAAGTTTGATTACCTCCAAGTCCTTCATAAGAAAAGTAGCACAGCTGCTACCATTTGTCATACTGATAATGTGCAGGTTATTAATTTATTGATTCTAATGTCTGGCACAGAAATGTAGCTGTGAACCAAGTGAAGGCTAGAAAAATAGTACACACTAAATGTAGGCAAGCAGCCAAGGCTTCTATAATCTTTTTTCCTGTGGAACAATGTACCCGAATGGGGTGCTATTCAACAAGCATTTTATTATGTAAATTTGCTAATATAAAGACAGCCAGAAAATTGTGTTTAAATGACTTTAATGATGTAAAATGTGATTTGTTTCCATGGTCATAAATTAAAAATCTAATTCGTGCTGACAGAATTATCTACTGCTACTGAAAGTGATTTGCACTTTCCAGAAAATATCATTCAAACATAGACGCTACAGGAGAGACACAGCTTAAAGTGGCCCCATTATGCTTTCCCCCCAGATATTAGCTTTCATGCAGTGTGCAATATAGCTGTTTGTGAATGTAAAAGGTCTGTAAAGTTTCAAAGATCAAAGTGTACAATGAATGGAGTTATTGTCCCCCAAAAGAATGAACCGATTCTGAACTGCCTGAAACGAGTCATCAGTAATTCCAGTCTTACTTTCTGCACAAACCAAAGTAGGTTTGTAACAAATTTGCATAATGTGAGAGCCTATGGTCTTCATTGGCTGTCTGCAAACAATGTCTACTTTGACCCACCGTCAAAGACTGTAGTTGTAGCTGAGGCCTGGAAGAGTTCGGTTTATGTTGTCAACAACTGAATAAGATGCTGTTTTCTATACTGTGAAAGCAAACCCACTTTCCATGCACTTCCAAAGGATGAGGACTTGGGCTCTAACTGATACGGTAAAACCGCCGCCATTGTTACTGTTTATATCACTATGTATACAAGCGCTGAAGAAGCCTCCAGAACTGACATTCAGATATTGTAATGGGCGTATCGCTTCCGACACACGCAGCAGACCAATCACAACAGACTGGTCCATCTGACCAATCAAAGGAGAGTAGGCACTCAGAAAGGAGGGGTTTAGAGAGACCAGATCCTTGATCAAACCATTTCAGACACTGGCTATGTTTACATGCACCAATTTTTGTCAATCTGAATGAATTGAATCCGATTGCAGATCCTTTTACATGTATTCTAAACATTCTAATCTGATTCAAAGTTTATATATCCGTTTATATGTGTTTTATATACATTCCGATTAAAACTTTTGCGCACGCGCTCTGCGTGTGTGATGTCATATCAATCACACTTGCGGTAACCCAGGTTGCGTCAACAGACGATGATCATGTATCGACGACAGTCAGAGATATTGTCAAAAGCATCAAATATTGGCAATATTAAGAGGATTTGGTATTTCCAATTAATGTAGGCCTGTTACATTAATGGATACAAATGGATTATTTGGGTGCATGTAAACGTAGCCACTGAGACAAGAAGTGATGTTGCAATGTGTATTATGAGGAAATTAACAAGTTTATTTATTTATTTGTTTATTTTACCTTGGATGCATGTAAATTATTGTAGGAGACCTCCAAAACAAAATTAAGAACCTTTACAGGGGTCATGAATTGAGAAATCAACTTTTACTTAAGCTTTTATATATATGTAAGAGGTCATCGTACTATAAGAATATCCTGTAAGTTTCAGAACTGAAAACTCCCTTGTTAGTCCAATAAAAGCTTTTATTGACTCCAGGCCCAGCAAACCGCTCATCCCGGAATGTGCCTTTCTGTCACAGATAGGTGAAACGCCACCTCGGCAGAACAAATCAACGCCTACTTCATCATTACAACATTAGCCCCGCCCACTGGCGTGTTAGTAAGATGACGAGAAGAGAAGAGCGATACAGGACTAAAACTTACATTACCTTTCAAAGGATCCTAATGCTAGGAATATGGTTATTTATTTTCAACAATGTGAATGTCTCAGTTGAGCTTTATTTATTTGTATTTGGTACATTTCACTGTGAATTTGGTAAATCAATGGCATTTCAGCACAGGCTTTGCTAACAGACTTTTACGATATGGACTCAACATTAACGCAACAACATGTAAGTAACTGAGTTACTTCTACTGTTCTAATGCCTGATATGATATATAATGATTCATGTACAGTCAGATGTTCTTTGTCTATGTGTCAGTAAATCAAACCAGTGACTAAATGCTGAACTTCACCTTGTTTCTCTTAGTAGGTTGAAAATAATCTGTTATTTAAATGGTGATTAAATTATATATAGAAAGCGATCAAAGAACGCCCCCTTTACAATCAAACAGCGCGTGCTGAAACTGTCATTCAAACAGCGCGAGTTCTAGAGTCGCGCCAAAACGTTTCACCGCATTTGCACTTATAGTTATGATGAAAGCATTTGTTAGTGTGCAGAAATTGAGTTGCAATGAAGAGATCACTGCTTTCATGCGCTCAACAACATGTCTGTGATCGGGTACAAAATCGGCAACACTTTTCATTATTAGTTAACCTTGAGAGCTGTAATAGTAAAAATGTGCTAAAAGTTTTCGAGAGAGTAATACTTAGCTATTTCGTATGCAAAGATGTTAGCCAATCACAGCAGTGGGTGTTTACACCGAAGTCTCACAGAAACAGAGCGTACAAATAAGAGGGCTAAAATCAGGGCAGGAAAATTGACTTTTATTTCTAAATTATGAACATTTTTGATGTAAAAAGCATATTAACATAAGTG
The DNA here is from genome assembly GCA_037950665.1 of Hypophthalmichthys nobilis. Taxonomy (NCBI): domain Eukaryota; kingdom Metazoa; phylum Chordata; class Actinopteri; order Cypriniformes; family Xenocyprididae; genus Hypophthalmichthys; species Hypophthalmichthys nobilis. The sequence continues at coordinate 38,330,454 of CM075468.1, read as the reverse complement.
CACATCAGGAAACATAAAACAATAAAACAATGCAGTTCATGACCTCCTTAAAATAGTATAATAGGGGAACTTTAAATATTCCAATGTTTCAATACTGCTGAATAAAAAGAGCTTAACCAGTCTAAAGGGTTTGCTGGTGTTATCTGGTTTAAGCCGGTCTAGCTGCTCTCCCAGCCAGCTAAACCACCATGATTAACTGACAGTTGCTCAAACCCCAATTAAAACCAGCAAAACAGACCAGCCTAACCAGTCTGGTCAGGTTTGAGGTAGTTTAAGCAGTTTTTATTTTAGCAAGTAATACACACTTCAAAAACTTTGAAACGCGATATGGCATGGGCCGCTGAAATAAATAGCAGTGCATTTTAGCTCATTTCACATTCTGTGTCTGACTCTCCACGTGCAATTCATAACTTGGCCTGTCCATAATGGCTCTTTAAGGCCATGGTTCTTAATCCAATCTGGCCTCTGTAATCAGAGGATAAAATGGGTTAGTGAATACTGACTGCTCCGGCCCTTGGCCGAGATCAAATGTCATTCCTATGAGGCTCCAGTGTACTGAGGGAACCTTTGGAGACAGCTACAGACCAAATATGAATCAGGAAGGCCATTCAAGACAAAGTTCATGGGTAGTGACATTTCTATAAGAAAGTAAAAGCCACTTTTGTTCTAGCTGTTTCTCAAAGAATCATAATAGGCTGATGAAATAAAAATGTATACTGCTTTTATTATTATTAATCCTCCAAACCCTGGCAGCTCATAGTGGTGGTGAGATATTTTATTTATCAATTCATGAGTGGATGCCAAACCTTTGACATTCACTCCCTAGTTTCTGTAAATTATTAAGGGAACAGCTCAGCACTGATGCCGCCATTTCAACTTATGTTGAAATCTGAAGAACTAAAAACGTAGACCTGCTATCATTGGTGATGGAGAACTCAGATCCAAATTCATAGAGGGCAGATATAGGCCATATAATATGAGGTTGTGCTGCTCAGAAGAGCTCTTGGACCTGCTCTCACCTGTTCTAAAAATGACTGGAGAAGAACTGCACAGGCGAAGCGAACAAACTGCTCAGGAACGCCAGTATTAACATACTCAAGTTCCAAGCGGAACTAAAGCCATGCATTTATTTCACTTTACTTTCCTCTGAGTTGTTCAAGGAGAGTTTGGTAGCACCAGTGAGATTTCAAAATGCATTCCTTCACTATGAGCTCTGCAAACTTAACACTTGTTTTTTTGTTTGGATGTAGAATTCATGCTCAGGACTTTGACTGAACTGTGACGTTCACAGGGTGGTGAAATGGCAAAAACATGATTCACTCTTGTATGGAACTTTTTAATCTCACAATTGCGAGTTATAAAGTCAGGATTGCAGGATATAAACTCGCAATTGTGAGAAATAAAGTAAGAATTGCGAGATATGAACTCACAATTGCGAGAAAAAAGATATAAGATAAGATTGCAAGATATAAACTGACTTTCTTCCTCACAATTGTGAGATATAAACTCGCAATTGCGAGAAAAAAAGTCAAAATTGCGAGAACCAATCTGTCTGTCTAATCTACTGAAATCACAAACTCACTCAGTAACATTTGCAAAGGTCAAAATAGAGTTTTAAACAAGCATGAATGGTGATTTAAATACAAAAAGAATGTGTCTAAATTCATATTAATATGTATTATTCTTCTATATTTTAAGGTGCATTCAAGAAATTAGTAATGGTCCCTACCATGCTGTGAATCTGAAATATATTCATAAGTATGCTGTTAATTAATGAACCAGCCAACAGGGTTTTGTCTAGGAGATGCCCTTTAAAGGAGCAGTTAACGGAAAACATCATCTATTGAATAGTCCTTGCCTGCTGAGAGGATAAATTATTCTCATACTACAATCTTCAGTAGAGCAGCCAATTTAACTCAGTAGCACAAGATAAATTTAAACTTGCCATGATAAAAGACTAGCGTTTAAACAGAACCAAGTCAAAACATATTATTGAAATGGTGTGATTGTGAGATCTGACCCTTAAAAATTGTTTGCTGGTGCAACTTATTGTATTTAGGTTGCTTACGCAATATTAAATATTACCAGTTAATTTTAATGATACAACATGAAGAACATTCGCAGGTTGCCTGACCAAAATAAACTAATGAAAAAAATCAGCATTGCATCAGTTCTCTTCTGCTACACTGTAGTCAGTTCACAATTGGAATAAGAATAAGATATGCAAAACAATGCACCTATATTACAAACCATTAGCAATGATCCTCCATATTCTGCAACTGTCACTGGCAAACCACTCTCTTCTGTGCACACGAGAATGCAACAGGCTCCATATCTGTGAATAGATATTTATGACTGCAGCATGTGGCACATTAGGGTTTTACACTGTAACAGCCTGAAGCGTTGGATGCAGGGAGGAGAACAGATGTCAAATGGAGCTTGATAGATGAATGCAGATCCTGAGACACGCAATGATCCCAAACAAGACTCAGCAGAACAAGGGAAGAGAGATATTCGTATTATAATCCCTACTGCGGTTGAGAAGTGCTTAGAAAAACTCAAATTAGCCGGGTTATCTTGGACTCCCCAGACACACTGCAAAAACAGGTGCATGGCTGTTTATTTAGGATGCTCACACAGTGTTAGTCAGGACTTACTGATGAGCACTGCACTATCAAATGAATTGTTCCCCCTAATGGGCACTGCCTGCAATTGGTTCCTTGGATTCCTAACCGTTACGTGACAAGTGATCCAAATGGCTAATACAATCTGCTCTAAGTGGACTATTAACACTGGTGCTCTTGAGGGCTTCTGCTCTCTGGTGTAGTTACTTAACCTAAACCGTTCAGCAACACATACCAAACTGACTGATGGAAGCCCAGTAATTGGGCTGATAAGCAGTGATGAAACGGCGCACCGGGAGGAAGTGGCCGACCTCACTAAGAGGTTCTGCATTAAGACCAAGCCCAGAACATCGACAACAAAGCAGCTCCACAGGCAACGGAAACGTTACCCACCAGGGTTGGACAAATCTCGAGGTATAAAGGCATAGTTCACCCAAAAATGTGAATTCTGTCTTATTCTGTTTAAACACTGAAGCAATTTTAAGACATCTGAGCGCAAGAAGACATGAAAGAGAACTTGCGCAATGTTTTCTGGGTTTGTAGACAGCACGAGAACACCGAATTCTGTTCTCTTTTGCGTCTATTTGTGCAAAATAATGTTAAAGTACCCTTCACGGTGAGTATCCTCGTAAACACAGTCACATACGGCTTATGTGAATGTAAAACACTTGAGAAAGAAAATGGATGTGTATCATTGTATTGGATCTGTGCCTTAGTTCTTAAAGTGACAGCAGCCTAATATACCCACTGCTGTCCATGTCATTAATGTTAATCAACAAAATACAAAGGGAAAATCACTTTGTTTTTTAACTTTGGTAACATTTATTTATTTATGAAAAGCTATAATGCATTATAAAGTATATTATGAATACCTTTATAATGCATTATACAATAAAGGCTTTAAGTAAAGTGACCTTTTCTTCTGCGGAACACAAAAGAAGATATTTTGAAGAATGGTGGTAGCAAAACAGTTTTGATTACCTTTGGCTTCCACTACATGGACCAAAAAAGAAAAAGAACAGGTCTGGAGCAACATGAAGGCAAGTAAATGATGACAGAATTTTACTTTTTGGGTAAATTATCCCTATCTTTATGTTTGTGAGTGTGAATTTCATTTGTCCATGAGATGTTAAATTAACCGAATAGTTGAAATTCAATTAAATTCAACAGTAATTTCTCTAAAATCTTTAAAGGCCCGTTCACACCAAGAACGATAACTATAAAGATAACTATAATGTAAGGTTGAAAATATCCAAAGATATTTTAAAGTGAACAAAGAAATTTGCTTTACTGTTTGAACCCATTTGGAAGGCACAAAGGTGCTGATAGTGATCAAGGCCTAAAGGCCAAGATGTGTACATCGGGGGTCTATGAATTGTCACACCTTTAGTACAGAGGGGGAAGTTTTAATCTTCTGATTGGTCAGTTTGAATGTCTCACATTTGGGTTTCAGTCACACGGTCAAGGACGGGATAAAAGAAGATTGTAACTTGCTCTGTCTCTTTTTATTCTCTGCTCTTTTCTGGGCTCTCTCTTTGATTCTCGGCCTCTTCTCTTGGGCACTCTCTGGCCCTCTCTCTCTCTCTGTCTGTCTGTCTGTCTTTCTCTTTCACTCTCCCTAACTATTTCTCAGGTAACTTTTTACATACATGCTGGGTACGATTAATGGTATATGATTTTATCATCTCATCCATCTATTTTGTAACTATTTTAAGTGTAACCATAATCAGATATTGTCATTAAACTCTTTCATTATAAATGATGTGCGAACTAGTTTTGATTTGGTATTAACATTAATGTGCTCCCTATTGCAATATACTATCGTCACACTATAGCAACGCTCTCCCACATATTTTGCTATTATAACTGCGCTTATTTCCGTTGTTGGTATAAGTTGCAGTGGGTGGTAATAGACAAGAAATTTACAGATTTCTGCCATCTTGCTGATAACGTTTCTTTAGTCATTCAGCAACCCTACAGCCTGAACCCCTGTAGGCGAACCACCCTTACAATAACGATAACTACATTTGCGTCTACACCAACGAACAAAAATGGTCTGTTATTCTAAGCTCACGCGCTGCGGTTTCAAAGTGTGTACAACATGTTTTTGCTGTTCTTGTTGCATTTACATGGCTTTAACCAGCAGATGTCCTCAGCATGCTATGTTTCGAGTGAATAGCTAGTGTAATCGATCTAATCTAACAGTGAATTTAGCTGACGAATCAATATAGTGGAATAAAAGCAAGACAATGTTTGTTGAATCTAGCACTGGACACCTGAGGTAATTTTATTACACTATTAGCTAGCCTGGCATAATGATCTCATGATTAATACTTCTCACCATTTATTCCGAGGGTATGACCGATTGTTTTCCATATATCCATTTTCTTTAAAATATCCTTGAAAAGAGGGGTTGACTTGTCAAACAGTGGTGTTTTTTTCTGGATCTTGGTGATTAACTTCTCCGTAATGTCGTCTGCCATTTTAAATGCGCGAGCCCTTAAATTACAATGGATTCTGATTGGCTGACAGTGTTTTATCGTTTAACAGTTGGAAAAAAATCGTTCTGAAAGTGATCCCAACGATATTGTTTCTCTATATCTTTATCGTTATAGCTGTACTGTGGATAGTGCTACTCTTTTATATTTAGAATGATTTTTAGGACTATATCTGTATCATTATCTTTATAGTTATCGTTCTTCCAAAACTGTTTGGTTACCAACATTCTTCAAATTATTTTCATTGAGTTCAGCAGAAATATGTACAGTACATCATGCAGGTTTCATGCTGACATAAAAAAAAAAAGTGAGACTGTTGTATCTTAAGGGGCTGTTTCACACAGAACGCGGTTTTCCATTCCAATGCGCTACTTTTCCATTGTTTTTCTACGTAAACACGCTAGACGGACGTGTATGACCATTGTGCTCGCGTCTTGCGTCTTGCGTCTTTTGCAGTGTCTCGCGCATGACACAGCATTCTAAAACCGCGGCGCTCATGTTAAAATCAGTTCTCAATACCTTGCATTTTTACTCCATTCTACTGCCCGCATTTTTCAAAGCAAAAATGCGTTCTGTGTGAACGAGCCCTAACTCTGAATAAGAATAAGATGTTTCCATTAGCAGTCTGTTCAGATTTTTGTGAGCAGGGACCTGCACACAAAATGTAAATAAAGGGATTACAGGAACTGACCGACAATCCAATGACCAGATGTGAACAGGCCACTTGTCGAGTCCACCTAAGCTACAGACACCTAAGTTGCATTTATCACAAACAATCAATAATGCAGACAACCTCAATACCCATAAGGCCTCTGTTATGTGGTGCTTCATACATCACTGACATTATTACTGATTATAGCTGAATGCATCGCTTATTGCTTTTTGATTGCTTTATTCTTGTCTTGTCATTCCATGAGAATGAGCATTAAAAATCGTGTATAAAATAAATGAATTTCAGATTTTAAATGCCATGTCTGTAAGATATCTAATCTATATTTACATTATGTAAAATTAACTGGAAAAAAAGGTTAAATAACTGCGAGTGATTATGTGAAATGTGTAGGATTGAAAACAGAGCCTATGGAAAAGCAATTCATTATATGTTAACAGAAACTCTCTGTTGATTATGCATGAGAATTCAGTGTTTCTAGAGAGGCTGTAGCTGATCAAGTAAATTACACCTGTGGCCTTCAGAGTCAATCTATTGACAGAGCCTAGGAATGTCTATAGAGCTGGAATCAGCATGTCTCCAGTGCAATAATAGCAAAAAGAAGTAATAGAAGACTTAGTAATAGAAGTAACACAACTCTCCAAAACAAGTTGTATGATTTGAGCACTCACTCATGCCACTAACAAACGTGAGCTACACAGCCAAGTTTCATGCAGTATGAGCAATAGTACACCCAGTATACCACTTAAATAATTGCCAAACTCAAAATACTCTCTTGCAGCTAAAAGGAAAATCTTCAAATAACAGATTTCAACAGATACACAGTAGCCTCCAAAATACCTCAACTACAGCTCAACGGCCAGCTCTACACTCACAAATATTTAAGTTATTCAGCTTATGAATGCATTAAAAACATAAATGTAAAATACTAGATTGACTGAGATGCTGAAATGCAAATGAAATCTCAATTTGCCCTCATTCATTTTGTTTAGCTGGATGGAGATAAAAATATTAGCCAGCACAATGTTGCAGATTTAAATGGCTTTCTGAGGGGAAGCCTGCAGGGATGATAATGCTTCCTTCAACAAGTACTTTATTTCTGGTCAGTTGAGAGAGGTAGGAAACAGGCTCCATGTAGGAAAATCACAGGTCAATTAAATGTAATTCACCTGAATTAAAAATAATAATAAAATAAAAACTTGATTAAATACGTTTTCCACACAGTGAAGGTGGATGTGATATCCAGGCCAACATATTTTTGAGCAAACTATTCTTTTAATTAACTATTCTTTCCTATATGTGACTATTATTCCAACTATTGTATGACACGTTTATATGACAAATATGCATAGTAAGCAGGGTTTGACATTAACACCCGCCAGCCCTCCAAATGCGGGTGGATTTCAGCAGTGTAAAAAATTTGCACTTTAAATTTTATGCAATACAACTTTGTTAGGTATGAATGTTAAAAATTATTATTTTGCACAACACAGAGGAGACAATAACGTGTCTTTTGATACTTTAGCTGATGTGCTATGTTGAGCGAACCTTGAGATTTAGCCAACATTAGCACACATGTCAGTTTGGGGCAAGTTGTCTCAATGACTTTGGGGCAAGTCGTCACATGTGACAACTTGCCCCAGTACAAATAAACACACAGAATATACTCAAAAAAGAGGTTCAACATGTTAAGTCAGTTATGTTCAGAGATTAAACATGTTAAGCGAATTATCTGCAGTATTCCATTCAGTTATCATGGATCTATGTGCAAGCTAGAGAAAATTTGAGTTTAAAGTTCAAAGTAAAGTGGTCTTGCCACTTAATGTGTTTTGATTGAAATGTGTATTGTTTGGATTGAAATAATTGTTTTTCCAAATTCTCTAGGCATGATTGTTTATATTTGCAGTTCTGATTTGAATTTAAAAACTGAAATCAATAATAACAATTAAGTAGTTGCGTTCTTATTTTTAGATAAAATAGTGTGACAACTTACCCGCCGATGGGGCAAATTGTCACAAGTGCACATTCTCTATTCAACAGTCTACAACTCCGTAATGAGATAAGATATGAAAATGTAATGAATACAACAAATGTGCCCAAGACTTCCTTCTTTCATTTGGTATGACATTTATACCATTGTGATGTATGGTGCTCAGTAAATGTTAGACAGTGTGAAAAGTGTGACAACTTACCCCGCTCTCCCCTAAATTGTTGGTGTTACAGGGCTTGAATTTTGGCATGGGATTGCGTATATTGTGCATAATTTTACTCATTCCCGCAGATTTTGTGCTCACACCAAAAATGTGAGCACATAGAGCCGCCTCTCTGTACTAAATTGAGTTCTTTTTTGCTGCTTATTGCGCTTAATCAAATACACACAAAATAATGTCAAAATGCCAGTCAGTTACTGTATGTGTAACAGTATAAAGGATCTGTATAATGGATAGCCAATGCCTTCAACTATTCTTAAAACTCCATGATACAAAACCCTCTATTAACTGAGGGGGAAAAAAACAAACAATAATGAAATAACACCATGAGCGATCACTGAGGTCCAAGCACATGTGTGGAGATAATGATCAAAACAGTAATATTTGAAAAAAACAGATCATGTGGTTGTTGTGGAAATTGATGTTTTACGATAGAAAAATATTTGAAGAAGAAAATTATTACAAACACTGACATCCACCTTTCACAAGCAGTTTCACTGAAATGACTGACTAGGGAGGATCTATATTCACTATTCATAGTTTCCAGTCACGTGACTTGCACAGAGACCTGGCGGGCAAAACATCTATAGAACTGCATTACAGGCCTGGCAATTTTCCATCTCAAAAGAAGAAAAACAAATATGTGTGAACAATGTAAACAATATGAATGCAACATGCCAAATGGTTAAGCGCTTTCTTTATAATGATTTTCTATGAAAAAACACATTGTATTTATATTCTGGGCTCATCTGCTTGCCTGCGTATAGTATGCATCACCAATAAGGCTTATACTGAATTTGGTCTTTTAATATCACTGTCTTACTACATGAGGTAAAAATGACTGTTGGGTAATGGAGGAAAAGCGCTGTTTAGAAATTCCCTCCAGTGGGCATTTCTATAAGGGTGTGATGTCACATGAAAACTACAAATATCTACATATACACTGCATTTCTACTAGGTACTGTGAGTCTAATTCTCTATATATCACAATAATACTTAATTATCTTATCAATATTCAGTTTAATTCCCCACCAGACCAACAACAATCAACTGGGCCAAGACAACACTTTATCCCTGATTCAAAGCTGACTCCAAAAAAGAGGAAGAAAATGTGTTATTTGACAGATCTAAGGGATGTTCGACCCACAGTGCTTCACATGCTGCAAATGTTTGATGGTTGGGACTAATTCTCTTCAGGAATTAAGGCTTGGAGTCACACTCATGTCAAAACAGAAGAAAAGAAAATATGACATGATGTCTTCCAATGTACTGTTGTTTTCCATATATCGCAGCAGCATGCTGAAATGCATATATACTTTTGATACATTATCTGCAACATATTTGTGCAATCACAAGAAATGGCCTATGATTATTTTCCCCTTAACTATTAGAAATAAAATCTGTTTTCAAAGCATTTCACTGTTTTAAAGGATTGCTTTCAAATTATATTAAAAGTTTAAATAAGAGCTACTGGTCCTGAGTTTTTTAAAGGAAAAAATGGCATTGATTTGTTTGATTATATAAACATTCTGTAGCTTATAAATGAAAAACTGTTTCTGTTGTATTTTTGAAGGTGTTTGTTATATGACTTCTCAGTCTGTGTATTAATAAATGTCAGAAAATGAAAAATTGCACTCCACATATCTAAAATACAATCACACAATAGTGGTACTCTGTCATTTTGATATACGTCAAAGCTCTTGTCTGGAAACCCCTCATATTTCCATAAAATGCACTGAAAGTTCTGGAGAAACAATCTTACAATCAATAGTAGTAGTAGTAATATAGCTTAGTCAGCATCTGAGGCTATCTTAATGGCAAAAACAGAGTTACAAAAATACAAGAGTTGCATAAATACCATAAAAATAAAAACCAAACAAAAGGACAAACAAAACAGCAGGAAATAATATACAAGATGTTTTACATTAACATACTGTTTGATAAAAATTCTAAAATCTTTTCTGGTAAAATTTCACTAAACAAGTCCTTAAGTGAGCTTACTATATTACAATCAATAGTACCAAAAAATTCAGCAAGGATGCACTGATTTGATCAAAAGCAACAATAAAGACTGTTACTAGTTTTACTGTACACAAGACTTTCTCAAAAATATAAAAACTGTTACTGACATTAACAGGAAGCCCTTTTTTGCACATCACTATATTAAAGGTTACAATTAACAACAGAACCCAAACTATTACATTCAGTTGCTATTTATTTTAGATATAATAATTAACACTCAAAAAAATAAAAATAAAAAAATAAAATATATTACTCCAATTCATTTTTGAAATATAATCATTTACACAGTTACTGTCATAACTTGTTTTCATGACAAATTTATTACTATGTAAGGTAAATATAATGAATATATAAGCTAATATAGTGCATATATTTAGTGAAATGCTCCACTCTAGTGTTAATTTCTCTAGTGAACTAACATGCTGTGGACAGTAAATGACTTGCCTGAGGTAAATGTAATATGCTATGATATTCTCAATCTGTTTTATTGATATCTTTCCGCAGTTGAAACACTCGGTGCAGCACTTCGGAGTGAAAACAATCATGGCTGCCATATTGAAGGGAGGCTCGGAGTTCGATTTTACCTATAAGTGTATGTATAGTATTTTTCTATACTACTGTAATATTTATATGAATTAGATTTGGTACATTATTATGGTCAAAATGACATTGTACTTCAACAAAAATACTTCACAGCTACCTTTATCAGTCCATTCTACGGAGCTCCTAAAGGGATGTGGTGGTGGAAAAAAATTGGGATGGGAGGAATTTTTTTTTTTCAAATCTTTTGCATTCCCTCGTAATATTTGCATTCCCTCGCAAAGATATTATCGTTCCCTTGCTGTGAGCTCGGACAAACGCTTTTTCTTTAATGTCCTGCTGGCTGGCAGTAGTGTTTCAGTTAGTTCCATACGTTAATAATGCACACAAATAATGCGCGGTTCATAGAGTTTGAACTTGTTGGACTCAAATATAAAGAAATGCAGATATAAAGAAATGCTTTTCAGACGGTCCCTTCAGATTAGCCTCTCCGCTGCCTGCTCATAGAGATTTATATATTATAAAGCACATTTGTGGAAAATTGGGTTGTTGTAGCTCGTTTTCTAGGTTACTATGATTAGAAATAGCTGCATTTGTGTTTTAACAACGTTTAGCTCACAAGTTATTGATCCGGGAAGTTCGAATCTGTGAATATATTGCCAACTTTACTGAACTCCTTGACTTAAGCACTGACTGCATTTCTTTATATTTGAGTCCAACAAGTTCAAACTCTACGAACCGTGCATTATTTGTGTGCATTATTAATGTATGGAACTAAATGAAACGCTACTGCCAGCCAGCGGGACATTAAAGAAGAAATGTTTGTCCGAGCTCACAGCACGGGAACAATAATATGTTTGCGAGGGAACGCAAATATCTTTTCAAGGGAACGCAAAAGTTTTGCGAGGGAACGCAAAAGATTTGAAAAAAATTTTTAACCACCACCACATCCCTTTAGGGGCTCCGTACCATTCAAATGTTTCAAATACATAGACACAATATACATTATATTTAACGTAAAAGACCGGCAGTAGCTTATAATGTTACTACAGTAAATGAATGCGTTTTAATACAAAGAGTATACCAGGCGAAAAAAGACGAATGCGCCTCCTTGATTGTCACGTTAAGATGACGCAGAAGTGCGTTCCAAAAAAAATAGTTTTTTTTGACCCCTACACCCTTCATCCCTTCGAAGTTCTCACTCCGGAGGGTAAACCCTTTGAAGGGATTAGGGCATAGGGATGAGCCCTTTCGAATGAAACGCAGGAACTGGCTGAGAGATTACACACATATCTGTTGTTGTTCTGCGCTTTTCCTGTTGTGGCAGTTAGCAAACAGCGTTGCAATACCACAAGCGCCCTCTTCTGGATTGGAGTGTGGATTGCCTGTGACTGACTGTATTTGTTGTCTGACTGCATGAACTGAATCGTGTCGTCTGTACCGTATGGGTCGGGATGACTACATGTACCGTTACACCCCCACTGTACACCCCCACTGTATACACCTTATCATACACCACCTTATATACAGTACAGATCAAAGCAACTGTAAGCCACTAAAAACATAAAATAATCTATGAAATTACATTATCTGTTGGATATTCATGCTCTAAATTTAGACATGAGAAGATTTTTTTTTTGCAATCAGCAGAAGGATTGGAAACGTTAATTATCCTTGAGTTGATACATTATGCAGAGAAATATTTCTGCAACAGTTTTGCCTTAGTCTTCTGCTGAAGCCTGCAGAATTGGGTGAAGACTCCACATCTCTGTGATGCTGAGTCTGCCGTTACAGGAACACAATGATTTCACAGTCACGAATCATCACACAACTCAGTGATGTTCCGTAAGTCTGCCTTATCACAACTAACACCTCTGAGAAGAGTTCAAAAACGTTCAGCAAAATCATTTTCATTGTTCTCTTCTCTCCATTCACAGTTCACTTTGTACTGTGCTTCAGAGCTACAACATAAAGGAACAAAAAAACCTACAAGATCAAAGATTTTGCAGAACCCAGCTGAAAGATGAACAATATTGATCAAGGCTTTAGATTTCGGGGTTGATATAGAATAAAAAAAAAAAAGACCTTCATGCACGACTGAAAACTTTAATACCATAAATGGGGTTTGTGTCAAGTTTCTTTGGTGGGATATTTCTGATTTGAGTCTAAAAAGCCAATAATGACTTCGAAGAGTGCTGAATATCTGACAGGCGTCGATGAGGATGATACAATTTTTATGAGTTGTCACAAAGCTTTTTGCTTCCTGCTGATGAATTAGAATTGGTTTTTTGTTTTGTATTTTACGAAATCTATAAGAATGAAATGAGGTTTGACTGATTACCAAGATAACCAGCAGTGCAGCCTGGGAAACAGTCAGATCATGGGCAGCCCACAGATGTCACACTGGAGGGCAATTACAAGTCAATAGGGACTTTAAGCAACAGCTGCTGATGGAACGGCAATGGCCTATTGCGCATGCATGTGAAGGCCAAGTATAGCACTCATACTCAGAATTTGTCCACTGCATTTAACCCATCCAAGTTAGTGCACACACCCGGAGCAGTGGGCAGCCATTTTTGCTGTGACGCCTGGGAAACAATTGGGGGTTAGGTGCCTTGCATCGAACCTGCAACCTTCAGGTTACCAGTCTGACTCTCTAACCAATAGGCCACGACTGCTACTTTGTGACGTTCTATTGTAACGTCTACTATGGGAGAATAGCTGATTTGCTGTAGTCGTTAATACAGTGCTCAGCGTAAATGAGTACAGCCCCTTTGAAAAGTAACAGTTTAAACAATATCTCAATGAACACAAAAACATTTTTCCAAAATGTTGACAAGACTAAGTTTAATACAACATGTTTAACTTATAACATGAAAGTAAGGTTAATAATATAACTTAGATTACACATTCTGCAGTTTTACTCAAATTAGGGTGATGCAAAAATGAGTACACCCCACAACAAAAACTACTACATCTAGTACTTTGCACCAAGTCTTCTAGGCATGGAATGAACAAGTTGGCGACATTTTGCAACATCTATCTTTTTCCATTCTTCAAGAATGACCTCTTTTAGAGACTGGATGCTGGATGGAGAGTGATGCTCAACTTGTCTCTTCAGAATTCCCCATAGGTGTTCGATCGGGTTCAGATCAGGAGCCACTGAATCACTTTCACCCTGTTCTTCTTCAGAAATCCAACAGTGGCCTTAGATGTGTGTTTAGGATCATTGTCATGTTGGAAAAGTGCACAATGACAGAGTGCACAGAGTGATGGTAGCATCTTCTCTTTCGGTATAGAATTATTAAAAGTATTAGTATTAAAAGGAATTAAATAATTAAAAGATTAAAAGGGATTTAAGGGAATAACGAAAAAGAAACAAGAACGGCAAAGTTCTAAGTTCTATCAGGTCTATTGTAGTTAAGTAATCAATTTAAACTATTTGCAAATAATATTTTTAAAAAAAAATATATTCACTCTTATTTGTATGTCTGATTACAGCCCTGATCTGTAACTGTTCTCTTGCTTTTTTTAAATTTTTTTTTTTTTTGATAAATGATTAAATGATCTTCTTTATTGTTGCTTTTTTGCGTTCTTTGGCCACGTCCTGACGCCTTTGCCATTCCATCAGCAGCTGTTGCTTAAAGTCCCTAATGTAATTTCACAGGGTGTGGTCACAGGGTAGAATCAGACTAAACCGAGTCAAGGATTGTATGATGTTACCAGAAAATGATTCCCCTCACAGGTTCAGGATTGTCTCATTGAGTGCAACAGTATATGCAAATGTGCACGCGGTGCGTGGCAGAATGTCAAAAGAAACCAGAAATCAAAACATTTGTTTGAGAACGCACCTCTTCCAGAACACACCTTTTCTCAGATAACAACAGAAAGTTGCAGAGAGGTGCAACTCTGAATATCTGGAAACGTGGCAAAGTTTACTGAGCATTTTAAAATGTGAATAAGTGCAGAACTGAATTATTCATTTTGTTCACAGGCCTGAACGATGTGATGGATGTTTATCCACAGCAGCCTGACAGTAAAACATCATCCTGCTGTCTGTTGAATTCATTACGTACTCCACATTATTTCTCTTTTTTGCCTACTAGTTTACACACATGAGAATCTGAGATACTATAACACTGTGGATGAGACAGTGAGAATATAAAAGGTTTTGTTGCATATGATAAAATCAAGTTAAGATTAAACTAAAACTAGGCTGAAAACAGCCTATAAAACATATGATATTCTGCTCACTATATATATCAGGTCCCTCCTGCAATTGAAGTATGAGATTTTTTCACCTGATTTATTTTCTGCCAGCAAATATTGTACAGTAGGTCTGATTGATTAGAAAAGTAAAAGCACAGCATAGCAATAGCAATATTCACAGCATAGCAATAGCAATATTAATGCTTGACTAAGCAAGTGCAACTAAAAAGCTGAGCTGTGATCTCAAAATGTTATGTAATAGTTTTTAAGGGATTTTTGTTAAAGTCTCTGAAGTAGATATAGGTGTTTATGTAAGGAGCCTGTATTGACTAAAGTCTTGTTTCTCTGCATTTCTAATGAGACAGGGTGAGGAATCCATCAAGGTTTATTGAGGGGCTGTACAACAACCCAAAGATTGATCTTACTGTGACATCTGGCCTTAAACATCTGCAAAGCAATTAGGGGCCAAGAACAGTGTTTATGATGAATGGATGAAGGAATAAAAGAAATTAAATAAAAAGAAAAAAAGGAGGAGCAATAACTAAGTTCGAGGCAGGAATGTACTGGGAATAAAAAAACATTATTCTAGCAGAAACATTATCGGTAACACTTTAGTATAGGGAACACAATCTATTAACTATGACTTTTCCCTCAATAAACTCCTAATTTACTGCTTATTAATAGTTAGTAAGGTAGTTGTTAAGTTTAGGTATTGGGTAGGATTAAGAATGTAGAATAAAGTCATGCAGAATAACGCATTAATATGTGCTTAATAAGTACTAATAAATAGACAATATTCTAGAAATATACATGCTAATAAGCAACTAGTTAAAAGACCCTAAATTTTTTTGGTAATTTGAATACATTTTTATCCAACAAGAAAACGTGAATAAGCCATGATGGAAACGCATTTACCGGATAAATTCCTGCAAATCAAAAAAGTCATGTGACTTTGCGAGATGGGATAGCATAACTAGACTAAACAGCGGACCGATCTCGTTGCACAACATCTGAAATGCAGTTTTGGTCATTCTGAAATGCCTGATCAAAGTCTGTCATCAAAGTGGTTCGGTATAATTACCTCTCAGAACTGTCTTACACGACTGCGTTCCCGAACAGCAGGCCTCTGCCTCCGAACGCAAGAGAACATGACTGCGCTTATTAGGTTTCGTCTGCGCACTCTGAAGCACAAGTAATTTATTACATATGAAAAAATCCCACAGTGGTTTCTCCTACTGCAGCAACTAACATTTTTCTTAGTGATATTTGACGCCAGTTTATCAGGAAGTGACGATTTTGTTCTCTTCGACTCACTGGAGGGAAACAACTTTGGATGGAAACATAGCTACAGAGACCGGTGTTCAAATCCCACATTTTATTAACCGTACATTTCAAATAATCTAGGTTTTGTAGGGTGCATTTAATTGCATGCATTTTGTGATTTTACAGACTTCATCAGAGACTACTGTCATGTTAATGTGCATCAACTCATTTGTGCCATCTCAACATCTTTGTAGTGTGACTAACGCGTGGTCACGTCTGCATTTCGCCTCTGCCAGCTCATAAACAAGATGACTCGGGGGGGAAATTACTTTTACCTTCACTGTTTAAATAGAAGTTTCTGTGGATGACAATGACTGACATCCATCTTTCTGAGAGACAGGCAGCTGTTGCTTCATCTGATAAGTATAAACATTACTGTACAGGTGTATAGGTGGATTATTCTTGGGCTACAGTATATAGCTCATATACATTGCTTCATATACGTTTTCTTATTTTCATAATATTTTTATTACATCATATGGCACATGACCATTCATTCTTCAGCTGCATGTCAAATATTGGGTGATTCACGTCAGATTCTGAATCATAAAAACAGTGACCCTAACTTTTATCATAGCATCTGCCTAGTAAAAGCCAATTATACATGGATAGATTTTTTACTTTCAGAATAACTGTCATTATGTGTAATTTTCAAAAAAACATCATGTAATGAGAGATCAGCATGAAGGGTGAAGACACAATGATCTGGTGTATTAATGAAGGCAGTATAAGAAAATTGCCTTTTTAAAACCTTTTTTTTTTTTTTGGTAAAAACCCTCTACAATAGGAATAAATCACTCGCATATGCAACTAAATCTTCACTCTGGGAGACTAAATAATATCTATCATTAGGCACTGGCTAATAAATTCTTAGATTTTAGTGTGTGTGTTGGATGCTAAGTATAAGTTTAGCATAGATACATTTTCACTCGCTGAACACTCTGAGCGCTTGAGAGTTTTGCTCTCTGTCAAGTGATCTGTACTATTTCAATTCAGCTCAATGGATGCACAGCAAATTTCCGATTCCGATCTTTCTGATTCCGAGCTGATCCGTTTTGTTACCAGCGCCACAGGCAATAACGTCACCTGTGCATTCTTGCTCTCTTCTCTTCTCTCCTCTCACTCACTCGTCTCATTTGCTCCGGTTAAATAGTGCTTGTATTGCGCATAATTTTAGTCAATCCCTCAGGTTTCGTGCTCGCACCAAAAGCGCGCGCACCATTGATCTATATAAGTGGAGCACACAAGCCGCTTCTCAGTCTAAAAAAAGTTTGTGAGTCACAAGTACCAAAATGAGTGGTTTACTGCTCTTAAATGGTCAAATACATACAAAATTGTCTAAATGCCCGTCTTGGCAAGTATTCAGGTAAACACAGTCAGTTTTGGAACGTTAAATAGTTGAGAAATAGAACGCATGTTGTGTAACAGTATATTGGGTCCGTGCATGAACTCTTAAAGTGACAGAATTCCAATATTCCTGCTGCTGTCTGTGATCGTAATCAAAGAGCAAAAGAAAGAAAAGTACTTGCTGCTCTTGACTGAATAAGTTTGATAACTTTAATTGTAAGCATTAATCTGTATTTAATTTTTACAATGAAGACTATCCAGTGTTATTTTGCATTTGATTACTTTCATTTCTGTAGTATTTCCTACCTGAATAAAAACCTACTTAACCTGAAAAACTTAGTTTCATAGCTCTCTTTATTCTGTTGCATTTATTTGTGCTGTTGTTTGCAATTTATTTGTTCTTATTTTATTAGTGACATTTTACTTGTGTTTTTTAATGAAAATAAAACTGCATTGAAGAAAAGTAGATTTTTGTTTGTATATGCTGTAAATTATAGTTCTTAGAAAGAAAATCGGAATCGGCAAAAATCGGTATCGGAAGGCCACACTAGCAAAAATCAAAATCAAAATCGGAAATCGGAAAAAGGCCAAGAAAATTGCAATCGGTGCATCTTTAGTATTTGATGTACCGCAAACTTCGCGCTTCACCGTCACTTTGCTGAGAGTGCTGTATTTTTTCACACACACACAGAGAGAGAGGGGAGAGTCTTACATACCACTGTTATCATCTTTTTATAATAATTACTATTATCTATAAATTTTTTACAGAAACACTGAATGACCAACAATATCAAGCACCAACAATATCCTAAGTTCAGTTAAAATGACAAATATGCATTCATACATGGTTACCAAGTTTTACTTCTAATTACTAAAGTTCTATCATGCTTGATTATCATAATAACATAATACTGTATAATGCTTGACTGGCTGATGTTAAGTGTGTACGTTCAGATATTAAAAAAGCTCTGCCATTTTACAAAGATAAGCTGATTTGGTGGTTTCATATATATATATATATATTCTATTGCCAAGGTGTGCGTAGAGGGTTGTAACAGTTTATTTCAATAGTCCACTTTAGACATTCTACTAACTATAAGTAACTTTGCAACTACATGTCAACTAGCAGTCATTAGAGTATTAGTAGACTGTCTGCTTAATATCTGCTAACACTTTATTTTGATGGTCCCCAACAGATATTCTACTGACTACTGCAACTACATGTCAACTTGTTCTAGTTAGTAGAATGTGGCCTATCGAAATAAAGTGTAACCTTTTTTTTATTCTTTTTAAAGAATTTATATCTATCTATCTATCTATCTATCTATCTATCTATATATATATATATATATATATATATATATATATATATATATACACATACATACAGGGCTTGACATTAACTTTTTTGCTCACCAGCCACTGTGGCTAGTGGTTTTCCAAAGTTACCAGCCACTCAGCATTTTCACAGGCCACAATTTTGCTGTTGGGAAATTGCATTTTATATGATTAAAGTTGACTTTGGCATGCTAAAATTACTTGAGTCATTTTACTTGATTAACTAGATTTAAAACCCTTTTGAACTTTCAAATGCAGATTGACCACCAAAATCAAGAATAGGCCTACATGGTATATCAGCTGGTATGTACGGGTGGGCAAGGGGAGGGTAATATGACCATAATATGATAAATTTTATAATTGTCTAAGTTATTTTTGTTAGGCTATATAAAAAGAACAAATTAGCAAATTACAAATACAGTAGTAAATTAAATAGCCTAAACTCTTTTTTCAGATACAGTAGGTTTATTTAACATTTATTTAACATCTTCTGTTGTTTGATTTAACATTAATGACATACAGATATTTAATTGGGCTGCTGAATGCATGTATGTAAAATACTGACACATATCCGGTTTTTACCCACCCGTTTACGTCCACTTAAGCCATAACCGACTGTATTCACGCGAGATACTCCACACGATGGACATTTTGACATCTGTGTGCGTGTATTTGACTATTCCGGCGCGACAGAGAGAGCTTCTGTTGTGTGTCATTTAGCGCGATTCCGCCGATCCCGCCTTCACTAACTGCAAGTTAATTGATAACGAATTGTGATCGGATTGTAATTTTGTGCTACAACGATCTTAGCTACCTTTCATTTGACTGTAGGCTGAAATTATTTTCAACCCGCCAAAGTGGCTAGTGGGAGTGGCTATCTTACCCGCCACAGCTGAAATCTACCCGCATTTGGCGGGTTGGCGGGTGTTAATATACACATATATACACACACTACTGGTCAAAAGTTTGGAATCGGTAAGATTTTTAATGTTTTTAAAATAAGTTTCGTCTGCTCACCAAGGCTGCATTTATTTAATTAAAAATACAGTAAAAACAGTAATATTGTGAAATATTATTACAATTTAAAATAACTGTTTTCTGTTTGAATATATTTTATAAAGTAATTTATTCCTGTGATCAAAGCTGAATTTTCAGCATCATTACTCCAGTCTTCAGTGTCCCATGATCCTTCAGAAATCATTCTAATATGCTGATCTGCTGCTCAAGAAACATTTATTGTGTACAATTGTACAAAATATTTGTGTACAATATATTTTTTTCAGGATTCTTTGATGAATAGAAAGTTCAAAAGAACAGCATTTATTTGAAATATAATCTTTTGTAACATTATAAATGTTTTTACTGTCACTTTTGATCGATTTAATGCATCCTTGCTGAATAAAAGTATTAATTTCTTTAATTTCTTTTCAAAAAAATAAAAATAAAAATTCTTACTGACCCCAAACTTTTGAACGGTAGTGTATAATGTTACAAAAGCTTTGTATTTCAGATAAATGCTGTTCTTTTGAACTTTCTATTCATCAAGGAATCCTGAAAAAAAAAGTACACAACTGTTTTCAACATTGATAATAATCATAAATGTTTCTTGAGCAGCAAATCAGCATATTAGAATGATTTCTGAAGGATCATGTGACACTGAAGAGTAATGATGCTGAAAATTCAGCTTTGCCATCACAGGAATAAATTACTTCATAAAATATATTCAAACAGAAAAGAGTTATTTTAAATTGTAATAATATTTCACAATATTACTGTTTTTACTGTATTTTTAATTAAATAAATGCAGCCTTGGTGAGCAGACGAAACTTCTTTTAAAAACATTAAAAATCTTACCGATTCCAAACTTTTGACTGGTAGTGTGTATATATATATATATATATATATATATATATATATATATATATATAAATATATATAATTTTTTTAATTCTGTGTTTATTGTTGTTTAAGTGAATGTGATCCATAAATCACACTTTATGTAAAGAAATATGAATAAATGCTTAATGTGAACTTTTATTAAGAATAACAGTGTGTTTTTCTCCTCTAGCCATAATTTATCCATTCTGAGAATTTACAAAGAGGCACATTTCTGTTTAAAACGGATTTCTGCTCCAGGTTAAGAGAGATGATTTGTGTTGCTTCACCCTGCAGATACAACACTAGAGCTTCAGCTGAGCAATGGACTGTGTCTCCTTTATTTCATCTGACTTCGTTCGATCAAAATACAGCACTGGAAGCACAATCGCTCACGGAGATGTTGGCGAAAGCTTTAGCTGCATCTGAACAAAAATAGGCTGTGACGTAAGGAAAATACACAGCACGTGGAACAACAGCTGTCCCAGTTGAAACATATTTCTTTCCTTACACAACATGCAATCAATAGATCCTGCCCATCAGGACCTCTTATTCACCAAATGTTTGGACGCATACTGTCAGATCTCACAGGAAAGTGAATATGTATCTATGTTGGTGTATCAGCAGAGCGATTCAATCCTGCGTGGAGAACTGAGCTCATACTGCAGCCCAATCGATGGCACTGAACTTTCAAAGAGAGTGACTCACTGATCCTCCACCAGCTCTGATACAAAGAAAAGACGTGCAAGATTTATATATAGCCATTTATGTTAAAATGAAAGGTCTGACATCTGTAAAATAGATCTGGACTCACTGTTAAACGCTGGTTTCAGTACAACAGTCATCCATCCTTAGATTCACACTGTCAGATGTCATTTTGAACATTTTGGGATGAAAAGAGTACACGGTCAATGTGCACACTCCTCAAAGTAAATTCAATGAATGTGTAAATAGATGAATGAATCAGCACATGAATTATGAGAAACCTTTTTCCATCATCACTACATCCACCAGAAGCTACAAAATTTGTTGTCATGAATAGAGGCTTTCATGGCTGTTATAAAGTATTTTTTTTAAGGATTTCACTTGCCTTAATTTTTATTCCCTTTCTAATGAAAATAAAACAATAAAACAACTAACAATTTAGAGTTAGGTTCATTTTAATTAATATTTAATAATTTATAAATATACTATATTTCATAGTTCTTAACTACCATTCAAAAGTTTGGGGTTGGTAAGATTTGTTCATGTTTTTGAAAGAAGTCTCTTATGCTCACTAAGGCTGCAATTAGGTATTTGATCAAAAATACAATAAAAACAGTAATACTGTGAAATATTATTACAATTTACTGTGAAATAACTGCTTTCTATTTGAATATATTTTGATATGTAATTTATTCCTGTGATGGCAAAGCTGAATTTTCAGCATCATTACTTCAGTCTTCAGTGTCACATAATTATTCAGAAATCATAATAATATGCTGATTTACTGCTCAAGAAACATTTTTTTATTATTATGAATGTTGGAAACTGCTTAATATTTTTGCGGAAACCATGATAATTGTTTTCAGGATTCTTTGATGAATAGAAAGTTCTAAAGAACAGCATTTATTTAAAATAGAAATCTTTTGTAACATTATAAATATCTTTATTGTCTCCTTTGACCAATTTAATGTATCCTTTTGAACATTACTATACAATCATGTTAATTTATACAAAAAAAATTATATGATACCCAACTATAAGAAGTAATTGTTTTTATTGTTTTAATTAAACCTTTTGAGTTGCAAATATGATTTTGTTGAGTTCTGTTGACATCATAATGTTAATCATTACACCAACGTAATATCTTCTGTAATTTAAACTCAAATTTCTGCATTAAATGTTTTTTTTTTCTCAATTAGGTTGTAGTAACTTAATGAAACTGTCTTGATAACATTGGAAATTAGGCAGTGGATTTGTTTTTAGCGAAGGGAAAGACCTGTTAGTGTTTAATGCTGTTATATCTGGCATTTAAAAAAGTTTCTGTAATGTTGAAGTTTTTGTGGTTACCATTGTGCTGAAGAGTAGATACATGAAGGTAAACACTACATTGACTCTATGAGCAATGACTGCGCTAATATGCCTATAACGCTAATATCGTACTTGTTCATTAAATATACATGCTAAATAAGTTACATTTAGCATGTGCTCTGACAGCACAATGCAGTATATGATATGATATGGATTATAACTAAAATACAGTACATAAGATTCATTGGTTCCAGGGCTACAACTCTGGTTGTTGGAGTGACTTAATTTTTTTGAGTAATCAACTTAAAAATTTGTGTTTATGCTACTAATTATTAAGTTCCTCTAACTCAGTGTAGCTTGTTGATTGAACGTACATTTACTCAAAGTTGTCATAACTAAAAAAAAAAAAGGATGCAAACTGTTGCGTTATTTTTTCTTTCTTTTTTTTCTTTTTTTTTGTAGAGCAAACATAATTTTTTTTTAGTGTTGGAATAAAAAAAAAAAACCCTATAAAGCTTTTACACGTTCTTGATCCAAGTTGTACAATATTATATGATTTCACCACAAATGCATTGTGTTCATCTTTGTAATAATTCCTGTTAAAAACAATAGCCTTGTCCTGAACTCCTTGAGTGTTGATCAGTGGGATCTTATGTGATGCTGCCCTATGTACTCCTCTCTGTAAGACTGACGTACCACACAAACAAGACCTCTGAAGTGTCTCTCTCAATGATGGATGAGCCTGGGGGACCTCAGGGTAAGGACATAGACATAACAGCAGGACAACATCCTGACATTCGCGCACAGCCTGTCTGTGGAGCTGACAAGTGAGGGGTGCTAAGGGAAGTGTTGAACTATGGATACTTGTCTCTGATCAGAAAAGCAGCTCTTCACCCAGCGGGAATGGAAGGTGTGCACTGACAGGCCAATGCCTCTGAACAGTCACCTGAAGCCTGAATGGGACGGATTCCTGCAGAGTTTTTGAGATGCTGGGATTATTTTCTACTGAGGTGACTAATGAGACGTAATGAGAGTACGTTCTGTTCGGTTTACTGCTGATGTTATCACAGCAAACTTTTCAATGCAAGGCCTAATTTCACAGTCTGTTTCAAAGCATTTGGAACATCTTGACATTTTCACAGGATGTCAATCAAATATACTATATAGTTGAATTTTATATCGTCACAACCAGGCAGAAACCTTGTATCTCCAAAAATGCTACTTTTCAGGAACACTGTACTTTTAAAATATTAAATAGCAATTGTCAAAGTTGATATTGTGGGTTTACATTATTTATGGTCAGACACTAGCATGTGTCATTATATTATCATTTTACCAAAATCAAGCTCAAAAAGAGTTACAAGGTTTTTGACCAGCAAATTTCTGAGAATTTCAGACATACATGTTTTGTCTGAGTATATATACAAGTAGTGTTGTCAAAAATGTGTATATGTATTGATACTGAAATATCCGAAATAGTTCCAATACTCCTTTTCTGGAGCATCGAAACACTGATACCAGTTGCGTGTCCTTGCTCTCTTGTTTCCGACACAAAATTGACACACACCCGCCTCCTCTCACTCGTCTCATTCGCTCCGGTAGTCCGGTTGAATAGCGCTTGTATTGCACATAATTTAAGTCATTCCCACAGGTTTCAAGCTCACACCATAAGCCTGCGCACCACTGATCTATATAAGTGGCGCGCAAATAAAGCCACCACTCAAACAGCTCACGAGTACCAAATTTACTTCTTTTTTTGTGGCTTATTGTGCTTAAACGGTCAAATACATACAAATTTATTTCAAAATGCCTGTCTTGCCGAGTATTCGGATAAATACAGTCAGTTTTGGAACGTAAATAGTTGAGAGAAAATGCATGTTGTGTAACAGTAATTAGATCTGTGCATAAACTCTTAAAGCGACAACAGCCTAATAAACCTGCTGCTGTCTGTCACGTTAGTCAAAGAACAAAAGACCAAGAAAAAATCACTTGCTGCTCTTGACTGAGTAACTTTTGTAATAATCTGTATTTAATTTTTACAATAAAGACTATCCAGTGTTATTTTACATTTGATTATTTTCATTTGTGTAGTATTTCTTACCTGAACACTAAGACCTGTTAGACCTACCTGAAAAACTTAAAGCTATATTTATTTAATTTGTCTCTATATTATATTGTATTTATTTGTGCTATTATTTGCAATTTGTTTATTTGTTCTTATTTTATTACTGACTGTTTACTTTTTTGGTAAATTTAGATCAACAATTCAACTAAAGCTATTGGAACAAAATTACCCAAATAATAAAAAAAAAAATGAAATAAATCATCTGTATGGTTGTATATAAGGAGGTTTTGAAAATGCCATCGAATATCGATATTTTTCAAGGTATCGTATCAAAGTTGGAAATTCCAATATCGAGACAACACTATTATATAAGTTATTATGAATGTGAGGTTAACAAGTCTTGAGTCCTTTTTTTTGCATTGATGAAGCTCCTTAATCACTTCCTATATGAAAGTGCCAAACATGGTGCCAATAAAGTGAATCAGTCCCAGTCTGTAAATGTAGAGGCCTGAGGTCAGTCAGCTGATGGCGAGGTAGAAAGAAAGAGAAAGCAGCAGAGAAGCATCAACACTCACATGCTGCTCGCTGTGCAACCCATTATAGTGGTGGCACTGTGAAAAGGTCACGCTGATCGTTCGGATCCCCTTTCTCATTCCCGCACAATCTCTCACTCTCTATCAATTTCTCACTTTGCGGCTCATTTGCATGCCAAAGGATACAAAAACCTCTTCCTTTCCCAGCCGATCGTTATGAAACCCCTAATCACAGGCTTGCAGATGCTCTACTCACTTAATACGTCTCCATATCGACCTGGAGGAAAGCACAAGCGTGAGGGTGAGATAATCCTCTTTATGTACGTATAGTCTGAAGGGCTCTGGTGAAAGGAGTCCAATGCCCAACACAGCATCAGAGAGCAAACATGATCAGAGAGGCCTTATACCAGTTGATTTCACAGTCTGTGAGTTCACGTGAGAATCCGTTCATTTTCTTGTTCTTATATGCTGCTGAATGCGGTCACTGTGCTGCACACAAAGGAGTTTTGGTAGCAGTTTAGTTTAGGGTCCAATTCTCACTATTAAATTGTTGCTTATTAGCATATTACTAGGATATTGGCTGTTTATTAGGACCTATAAAACAAATATTACTTCCTTATTCTGCATGACCTTATTCTACCAGGGGTGAAACGGTTCTCGATAAAAAAAAATCGAATCGTTCGGTTCTACACCCACCGTTTGGCACACGCTCGCACTGCGGTTCATCCTAAATCTGACAACGCATCTATAATATGGTTTGTTGAAAACAACAATGTGCAAAACAGACAGACGGATTCGGCTAATGTATGTTTCAGTCGATGGATTCCCAATACAACAGCGATGATCAAAGGAACATGGATAAAACAGTCACTCTTTGTAAACAGATGTTCAATGACGTGCCGAATGTGAGGAGATTTGTGTGTGTGTTTGTGTGTGTGTACTCATCCGAAGCGCATACACGGACAGCCGCGTCACAGCGCACAAAATACTTTCATGCAAATTCTCTTTCAAGTCTTGCACCTAAACGGATAAATTCACGCAAAAAATGTCAACGTGCCCATCTTAGCGAATATCCTAACAAACATAGTAGGTTATGTCATGAGAGAAAAATGAGACAGACAACACATGTGTACAGTACCAGTGTACTGGATCTTTGAATTATGTCTTAAAGGGGACCTATTATGCAAAATTCACTTTTGCATGGTGTTTGGACATAAATGTGTGTTGGCAGTGTGTGTACACAACCACCCTATAATGATAAAAATCCACCCACTCCTTTTTTTTTTAAAATCATAAGCAGTGTCTCAGAACAAGCCGTTTCCAGATCCCTGGCAGTGTGACGTCACATTAGCCACAGGCCCCACCCACGAATGTTGACAGACACTGCCGTTTTAACATAGAACCGCCCTGTGCGAGTTTACAGTCCGCCACTGCTGCACTGACGATAATGTCTCCCAAGCGTTTTAGGTGTTCTGTAGCTGGATGGAATAATCCACATAGCTCTCTCCATTTACTCCCGAAATCTGAGCCGCTGAAGACGAGGTGGATTCATTTTGTTTTCGAAGAAAATGCTCCTTCAACTCTACCAAAATGTGTTCATGTCTGCACGAATCATTTCACACCGGATTGCTTTGTGAACGAATGTCAATACAAAGGGACAATACAAAACATACAGTCTCCAGAGTGATACTGGATACGGCAGTAATGAAGGTGAGAGAACTTACAGATTTACGGATATAGTTTACTAAGCACCACCCGAAAAGGCATAAGGTCTTTATATTTGTTTACTGTTAGTTGTAACAAGTGTTTCTGTGTACTTCGCTGTGTATGTTGATGATAATGCAAGGGAGAGAGAGAGAGAGTTTATGGATAATATTTTAATGCACACTTGCACTGTGTTTTATTAAGCTCTTACAGTGATTTTCTAGAGTGAAAACGGACGCTTCATATTTTGTGTGTGAAGTACAATAAACGTTATAAAACTCATCAGTTAACAGGCTTGTACTAATATAGTGGATAAAAACAAGAAGACAATATAAGTTATAACCGTAATTGAACTAAACTATACTTGTTCTATCTCCATGCAGCATATATTCGCAGTTTCTGACATTATAGCGCATCCTGACTGAATCCTGACACCAGAGAATGAGCTCTTGAAGCTCCGCCCTCTTAGGCCTAGCGCAGCAGCTCATTTGCATTTAAAGGGCCCACACTGAAACGGCGCGTTTTTGCTCACCCCCCAAAAATGGCAATTTTAACATGCCATAAAAAATTATCTGTGGAGTATAATTTACATACACACTCTGGGGACATCAGAGACTTATTTTACATCCTGTAAAAGGGGGCATAATAGGTCCCCTTAAAGTCTGACTTAAAGTCAGCAGTCTAATATTCCTGCTCTGTTTTTGATGTTAATCAAATGACAAAATACGATGAAATCACTCTTCACTGAATAGCTTTTGTAACTTCAATAATGTTGTAATGTAATCTTTAATTTATTCAAAGAAGTTTACATGCAGTGTTGTTTTATATTTGATTACTTTATTCAATTTCTGTACCTGAAAACGACCGATAGATACCTGTAACGCATTGTTTATTTTAGTTGTATCTTAGCTCTCATGTATTTATTTGTGCTGTTTCTTGTAGTTAGATTATTTGTTTTTATTTTCTTTATCTTTATTTGACAATTGTCCTATTTTTACTGAACATAGCACATATCGAACTGTAACGAAACCATGACCCTAAAACCGTGATAAAAACCAAACCGTGAGTAATCTGAACCGTTCCACCTTTATATTCTACATCCCTTAATCTTAACAAATTCCTACCCAATTCTACACTTAACAATTGACCCTTTGCCGGGAGTTTGATTGACAAGTGATCTAACCAATCAGAACGCCGAATCTGCCATTTTGTCCGACAAAGCAGTCAGGAGTTAGAAGATTAACCTCGGTTGACTTAAACTTGAAAAAGCATGTGTATTGACGTCTTTCCGCGTTTGAAACAACTTTCCTTCTCATGTTCATTCATGTTTATTTAACGCTATAAATTAAATAAACTAGTAGGAAGAGATGATCGGTTTACAAGCCGCTTGAGCTGAGGCGCTACAGCAATCTGTCATGACACATTAAAGAGCCACAAAACGGTTTTTATTGTTCGAATTTTTTAAAAAAATACACAATTTGAAAGCTGGGACTTTGTTTAATATCATAAGTAACCTGCTCTGTCTTTTCTGTCGACATGTCAGTGTCCTCTTTGCTCTGCAAAAAATGTTTTTCACTGTGTGGCGTGACAGCGCCATGGCTTGTCGGACAAAGCAACAGTAACTAAGGGGGGGCGGGTCTTTGCGAAGGGTCAATTACCTTACTAACCATTAATAAGCAGTAATTAGGAGTTTATTGAGGCAAAAGTCACAGTTAATAGTTAGTTATTAATAGTGAGAATTGGTCCCTAATCTAAAGTGTAACCAGATATTTTTGCATGAATAATCAATGTGCAAGATTTGAATGGTGGAGAGGAAGATGCCTTTAATGCCTTAAATAACAATTTTTTTTAAATTATTAATTTAAGTGTTGGGATTTTTTTAAAGCCATTTTTATAATAAAAATGTACATATAAATATATACATGTGGTATATTTCTTGTACACAGAAAAATCAGTCTACAGGAACAGAACAATCTACGCCAAGACTTATGATTCAACAAAACAATGAAAACTGAAAGAACAAATGCAAACATTGTTTTTGTCCAATAAAGCTTTTTTCGTTGTTCAACAAAAGGTGCCAAATCTGAAATAAAAGTGCAGTTATGTTTTTCCTATAGTAATAAAAAAATATTTATAGTATTTAAAGAAAACACATCACAGTTCTATGTTAAACTGCTTGTTTTTCCATTAAGCCATCAAAAAAAAAAAAAAAAAAAAAAAAATGAAAGCAAACAAAACAAAAAAATACCCCCCAAAACAACAACAACAACAATACAGAACAAAACAAAACAAAAACAAAAAACACGTTTTGGGTTTTTATCTTCATTATTCAACATTTTTAAAAGGTGATCAGATTATGATGGGGGAGAAGCTTTTCTAGTTTCAAAAGAGGATGTGACTAAAAAACAAGAACCACTGCCTACTATTGACTTCTCTCACTTTTAGATGATGCCACCTTCAAATTCTAATCTGTAAAATGTAAAGGTGACAACATTCATTTTGATTTGCTTGAAGCTGGATAAGCATGATGGACACTTTCAAGGCCGAGGCTAAACGGAGGGAGGAGGTTAGATGAGGACTGTTCATCGCTACAGCAGAAGCAGCAGTAGACTCAGCTTCATCCATCAATGCATGCAGACGATTCTCTTACACCTGCTCCTCCTCTATCTCTATCTGCGTGTCTCCCTCCCTCCAGGTCTTAAAGGATTAATCACTAGCCAAAAAACCCAGTTTGCCTAATTCCATAAAATACAAGCAATTAGGCATGTGGTGTCACTGTGATGAATTCACCATTTATTTCCTGCTTTCCTCGCAGCAGCTCAGGGTTCACATACACAGTTTAGAGGACAGAAAACAGACAGCTTATACTGCAGAATCAGTGTTTTTGAATGAATCTTTCAAGTGAATAAATCATTTTCATTCACTTCCATTTTCATGACAGTCTTTTTCATATTTTCTATTCAAATGCAGTCCCGTGAAGCCTAGCAAAGCATGTGACTGTATTGGTTGGATTTTCTTGACTTTCTTGCCTGAATGAGTCAGCGTTTTGAGTCTTAAAAATGAACTAAATTAACTGGGACATGCCATTCGTGAACAAACTGTACTGTTTGTGAATGAAGATCTGCTGACCAACGAGACTGAATAAAAGGGGACATGTTGTTTGTTCAGTTCAGCAATTGAATCTCAAACAACAACTTGAGAAAGGAAAAAGTTAGTTGCTGCTTCCGAAATCAAATCAAATACTTCCCTACTATATAGTATGCGAAAAAACTAAGTGAAAAGAGTAGTATGTCAGAATACATAGTATTTGAAAAACAGTAGGCGAAAAGTACCTGGATGCCCTACTACTTCCGCAGAGATTCTGAAGTGCGCATTCCATGGAAACTTTACTATCCCATGAGGCCATAGGAGAGGATTTATGAATGGCAATGAAGCGACACAACTGACGCTGGTATGTCACGTGACAGTAACAACATGGCAGATGTATGTCCGAATTTCATTCATACTACCTATATTCATACTATATGGAACATACTTTTTTAACAGTCACAAAGTAAGTTCAGATTCAAATACCTACTCAGACAGTATGCGATTTCGGATATAATAAGCAACTAGTTAAAAGACCCTAAAATACAGTGTTACCAAAATCTTATTTTTAAGGAATATCAAATAATGCTTAATTTGATATTTCTCATTTTGTTAAAGGGACAGTTTACCAAAAAAAAAAAAAAATCTTCATTCTATCTTCATTTACTCACCATCATGTCGTTCTCAAACCCATAATACTTTTGTTCATCTTCGGAACAGAAATGAAGATATTTTTAAAATCTCTCTCATTATTTCTGTCCCTCCATTGAAAATCCACGCAACCAAAATCCTCAAGCTTTAAAATGTTCATAAAGAAATTGCAAAAGTAATCCATATGAATATACCAATTTAATCCAAAGAGACACAATTGATAAACAGATTTAATTTATGCTTTTCTTCATATGTTTATATATGAAGAAAAGCATAAATTAAATCTGTTTATCAATTGATAAACGCACATATGTAGAGCACATCAAAAATGGGCAAACGGAAGCTCAACCATATTTGCTTGACGAGTAAAACTCATTGGTTCTTATGCATCAAGCAAGCACATTTGACCTTCTGAATTATAATTTTTTGGGTGAACTAAATCCTTTAAAGGGTTAACTAAACTTGGTATGTACATATTTCCCAGTGCATATAATTTGAAATCAGTCAGCATTGCTCAGTGTATACTGCATTCCTATCTGTATGTTTTGCAGTATGCTGACATGGCCTGCACATGGTGCATAATGAAGACTGATGTGTGAGGGGAATGTGAGCACCATTGTTCTGCTTTGGAGGTAAAGAGTGAATGTGGCTTTATCCAGAGCAGATTCCTGAGGCACACATCTGTGTGGCTGTCCTGCTGTTACCATAGTGACACACGAAACGCCGGTCCCCTCAGACAGCACGCATCATTCTCCTCTCTCAGGGAGAGATATGCAGCCATCGAAGGGATTACTTTTATCAGAGCATCCATAAAATGTGCTTTATCTAATCTCTCGACACCACTGCCGCACAACAAAGGTACGAACACGGGCAAATAGAGCCAACTCACAAAATGGCCGCCAGCTAAAATTCCAGCATGACTCTCCAGCCGCTGCAATGGACAGACTTCAATAAAATAAAATTACCTTTGTAACTGAATGATTTTATGATTAAAACACTCTTTCAAAGTGAAAGGGCAAAATGTTCCCAGAAAAAGTCGATGTAAACTTTGAGTCTGTATTACAAACTGATGAGCTGCACAAAGGGCACGTTACAAACAGACTGGCACGGCTTTAGTGACTTGGCAGACAGCCCATTTTGGGGCACTGGGTTACATTTGTGTGTCCGTTTTTAGGGTTTTAAAAGGCATGAAGGTCTTTTTACTTACTAGAGTTAAGTAAAAGCTAACTACACTGTAAATAGACCTTCAGTTAACAGCTGAAATGGAGTTTGGGATAGATTAATGAGAGGAACACTACAATAAAGTGTTTGCCAAACTTTCAGCCAACAGTGAATTTCCTCTACTATGAATGCCTTTGTGTATGGAAGTCCATGAAAGCCTAAGTACTTCTCAGAAACATTATGAAATCATGGTGGACACAAAGAAGTCTGATTTGGCCAGACTAGGCTAGTCTGGCCCAGTTTGCAGCTGCTTCTGGCCAATAAGCATCCACTGAGACAGGAAGAAGCTGACATGTGAAATAACAGTCCAGTTTTACATCCAGTTCAGGGGCGGGCTTCAGGGGGTTTAAATAGTTGATATCACGATAGAAAAACATTTAATTGCACAACTGCATCAATTTACAATCAGCTATATAGAAAACACTGACAAAATGATCAGAAATGCGTGCAGATTTTGTTTCTGTCAATCGAAAAGTATCCATTCAGAACCAATAATGATAACCATAAAGATAATTAGAATGATAACTATCTTAGCATCCACTCCAATTGACAATAATGTTCTGGCCAGATTCACAAAAATCTTCTTAAGATAAACTAGATAAGCGCAATTCTTATCTAGATTTTAAGTTCCCAAATATTTTCTTCGAAACATCTTATTTTTTTCCTAATTAGAAAATGGCACACTTTAATGTTATTTATGGAAGCTTGTTTCCGCCACAGAATTTAAAAAAAAAAAAAAGGTAATTGCGACTTTTTACTTCCCAATTCTAACTTTTTTCTTGCAATTGCGAATTTATTTCTCACAATTCTGAGAAGAATTAAGGCCTTTGCACACTGAATCCAAAATTTTCGTATGCGTTTTTCGTATTCGTGATCCTAAAAATTTGTCACGCACAGAGACCTTGCACACTGAGTCTGATGCGTATTAATGAATCCGTTGCGAAAAATTCGCAAAACAATACAAAATGAAGTCTTCAAGCAGTGAGCACGATTTAGCTGTCCTCTCTCTTCTTAAAAAGAGAAAAAGAAAGAGGAAATATTGGGTCCATCCAATCCCGAGATTGCGTAGAGAGAAAGGAGAGTTCACCTCATCAAGGAGCTGCGTGATTATCCCGAGTGTTTCAAAGTTTACTTCAGGATGTCAGTGGCTCAGTTTGATGCTTTGCTACTGGCACAATCTGACTTTATATTCTGTCTCTTTGTATTCCACACTTTGTTTGTCATACAGTGCTGCTGCTTTGTGCTGTAGACGACGTGGCTCAACTTGTCAGATGGCATTCGGGATTTTGGCGTTCGCTTGTATGGTGGCTCTGAATTGTCAAAACGTCTCTTAAAATGCGTGCCACGGATGCGAAAAACGCAGAAACTCGAACCTGATCCAAATTTTTTTATGACGGACGAAAGTTTCGGAGGCAGTGTGTAAAAATGATTGACACAACATGAGGTTGTATTTATTTTTTAACGTGCGAAAATTTCGGACGCGAATTTCGGACTTAGTGTGCAAAGACCTTTAGAAACTAGAAATTTTGAGTTATAAAATAAGGCAGAATTGGTAGATAAAAAGTCACAATTAACTTTTTTTAATTGCGAGTTTACATCTCACAGTATTTAATTTTATAATTATTAAGATGTAATTTGGACTTTATTTCTCGCAATTCAGAGTTTATGTCTCGCAACTCTGACTTTATTTCTTGCAATTGTGAGTTTATACCTCACAATACTGAGAAATAAACTCAGTCAGAATTATATAAATGATTATAAAGTTAAAAATGATTGACTCGTTTTTGTAGAGTTATTACTGAATTTCAAATTTAGCAAAAAGTCACGTTGCACATATTCATGACTGATCACTGTTTACATGATCAATTTGGTGTCACCTCAGAATACTCACACACATAATAGTAATATGTAGCCCCACCTTCCGAAAAGCTAAGACTGCTCCGATTGGCCAACTGACCCAGTGTGTTGAACACATCAAGCGTGTGTCATAAATGTTACGCCCCTTACCATAATCGTAAGCTTCGGCTTTTAAAGCATTTTTAAACACAATTATGTGGTTGGTTTAACCATATCAGTTTGATCCCGAGATTCCCAGATTCTGAAAATGCGGATGATCAAGCCGATTGATCGGAACCAACTTTGCAAGTACGACTTGAGCAGAACGTTTCACAGTGGTAAGTAGTCTTTGTATGTAGCCTGGGTTGTACTCTGCCAAGTTCAGGAAGCTGTCCTCTGTAAAATGCTCTGTGCACAGGCAAACTATTGGGTTGTATGGCTCAGGAACAGTGTTGGGCAAGCTACTTGGAAAATGTATTGAGCTAAACTAGCAGATACTCTACATTAAATGAATCTTTACTATACTAAGCTTCCCCTAGGAAATGTAGCAAGCTAAGATACAGCAACATGGCAAAAGTAGTTTACTACATCTACAGTGCTCAGCGTAAATGAGTACAGCCCCTTTGAAAAGTAACATTTTAAACAATATCTCAATGAGCACAAAAATAATTT
The DNA here is from genome assembly GCA_037950665.1 of Hypophthalmichthys nobilis. NCBI lineage: Eukaryota > Metazoa > Chordata > Actinopteri > Cypriniformes > Xenocyprididae > Hypophthalmichthys > Hypophthalmichthys nobilis. The sequence goes on along the minus strand of CM075468.1, from coordinate 38,296,016 downwards.
CCAAAATATTGACAAGACTAAGTTTAATATAACATCTGTTTAACTTATAACATGAAAGTAAGGTTAATAATATAACTTAGAGAACAAAATTTTCAGTTTTACTCAAATTAGGGTGATGCAAAAATGAGTACACCCCACAACAAAAACTACTACATCTAGTACTTTGTATGGCCTCCATGATTTTTAATGACAGCACCAAGTCTTCTAGGCATGGAATGAACAATTTAGACATTTTGCAACATCTATCTTTTTCCATTCTTCAAGAATGACCTCTTTTAGAGACTGGATGCTGGATGGAGAGTAATGCTCAACTTGTCTCTTTAGAATTCCCTATAGGTGTTCAGTTGGGTTCAGATCAGGAGCCACTGAATCACTTTCACCCTGTTCTTCTTCAGAAATCCAACAGTGGCCTTAGATGCATGTTTAGGATCATTGTCATGTTGGAAAAGTGCACAATGACAGAGTGCACAGAGTGATGGTAGCATCTTCTCTTTCAGTATAGAGCAGTACATCTGTGAATTCATGATGCATCAATGAAATGCAGCTCCCCGACACCAGCAGCACTCATGCAGCTCCACATAAGGACACTGCTACTACCATGTTTCACATGTAGGCACCATGCATTTTTCTTTTGTATTCCTCACCTTTGCGACGCCATACAGTTTTGAAGCCATCAGTTCCAAAAACATTTATCTTGGTCTCATCACTCCAGAGTATAAAGTCCCAGTAGTCTTCATTTTTGTCAGCATGGGCCCTGGCAAACTCTAGGCGGGTTTTTTTGTGCCTGGGCTTTAGGAGGGGCTTCATTTGTGGACGGCACCCATGCATGCCATTCCTCTGCAGTGTACGCCGTATTGTGTCACGGGAAATAGTCACCCCAGTTTGGATTTCTACTTCTTTAGATAACTGCAGTGAACTTGCATGCTGATTTTCTTCAACGCTTCTCATCAGAAGACGCTCTTGTCGAGGTGTTAACTTCCGTGGACGACCTGGATGTCTCTGTGAGATGGTTGCAGTTCCATCTTTTTTAAATGTTTGTACCACTTTTGCTACAGTATTCTGACTGATAAGTAAAGCTTTGCTGATCTTCTTGTAGCCTTCACCTTTCTGGTGTAAAAAAATTATTTTCTTTCTCAGGTCTTGTGACTTTTTCTTCCATGTGGTGCCATTGCTGACAGTATGAAACGGGAAGGGGTTTTAACACCCTTTTATAGTCAACCGTCTGCTGGACACCTGTGTAATTAAAAATTAGACTCACCTGTAGTGGAATTCTTGTTAAATTAGACATTTGTAGTCTAAAATTTAACTTTGCTCCAGAGACTTTCAGTGGGGTGTACTCATTTTTGCATCACCCTAATTTGAGTAAAACGTAAAATTTTGTTCTCTAAGTTATATTATTAATCTTACTTTCATGTTATAAGTTAAACAGATGCTATATAAAACTTAGTCTTGTCAACATTTTGGAAATTGTTTTTGTGTTCATTGAGATATTGTTTAAAATGTTACTTTTCAAAAGCGGTGTACTCATTTACGCTGAGCACTGTAAGCTTTTTTTTTTTTTTTTTTTTTTTTTTTTTTTCAGAATATAACAAATAGTACAAATAACAAAAATAATAGAAGTAGAAAATGAGAGGCTTAGTCATAAGATGTTTGAAGACATTTCAGGTGTCGGAACCCACACAATCCCATTTGCTTTGGTGAAATACGACAACGCAAAACAGAACAGAATAAAATCAAATGTATTTTTAGTGTAGCAAACCTATTTAAGATGAATAATACACATCATGTATGATAAGCCACAACAAATAGCACTTAAAAAATGATTAGCATGCCAATTTCATCAAATGCAGGCTATGTAAAGCTGTTACCATATGTAAAACCTCTTTTTCACTGAATTTGGCAGAGTATGTTTAGCTCAGCTTATGCTTTACCTGATGACACATACATACATTTCTCTTACTGCTAAATGTTCCTCTCATTAAGATTTTCTCTGCTTGGTACCGTCCGCTAAATGTGTAGCCATGAAATCTTATCATCTGAGAGTTAGCTGGACGAGTGCGAATTAAGTGCGTGAGTCATCCATAGGAATGCAATTCCTGGCTGTAGGATCCTGACAGATGCATTCAAACACCACAAGGCTTGATGCTTCTCCTAAATGGAGTGTGTCATGGGCTCCTCAGCACACTGTTAACCAAGTGTCATCTCACACAATTTTTTAAAAAATATATAGTCACTTAGTGCTCTCACACATTTAGTTTATGGACCACTACAGGCCCAAGGCATTTCTGAAATGAATACTGTTCATAGTCCTGCTGTGCTCTAGCAGCATTGCCTCCTACTAACGAAATCTGAAATGTCTTAGCTATAAAACCAACCCAGAGGGTTTGGGGATTTTCACATTACTTCAAATGTAGTCAGCTGATGTTCTTTTTAAAGAGCTTAAATTATACTTTTTTATCAGTTAATTTATTTCCCCCCCCCCCAAGGTCCACTTATAATTTTAAATTAAGGTTTTTATATCAGAAACATTCCTAACTTGAGCCAAATCTCATGAAAAAAAGTGCCTGAGGCAACATTTGTGCAAAACATTACTTTATTGCACGTTTTGTGGCACTTTCAACGTGAAATGTCCAATTAGTAGCCCTAAAAACAAGAATTTTTTTTTTTTTTTTTCTCAATGATTTTATTACATTGGTTGTTTGGAAATGAAATGTCTAGTGAGTAGCTCTATTGTAGGGGTGTCCAATCCTGCTCCTGGAGAGCCAACCTCCTAAATAGCTCCAACTAGCTCCAACACAGTTGCCTGGATGTTTCTAGTAAGTCTGAAGACCTTGATTAGCTGGTTTCAGGTGTGTTTTAGGCTTGGAGTTAAACTCTGCAGGACAGTGTCCCTCCAGGAGCAAGTTTGGACACCCCTGCACTATTGTGTTTGAAAATAAAGTACCACCTACACTAAACCCAACTGATAGTGTTAACAGAAGAAATGTGAGATAAAAATTAATTTGCTGAAGCAACCATGCCATTTTATGTTGCTTATCTTGATTCTTATCAAGTGTCGAGACTGCATTTTTCGCTGTAGGTCTGTTTAAATTAACAATGCATTAAAGGCACAGTAAGCGATTTCTGAGAAACGCTGTTGAAAGTAGATCGGACAGAGCACCACAACAAACCTGTAGACAATCAGCAGTAGGGGCCGTGTCCACTCATGATGGAGGAGGAGAGAGAGTGAGCGAGAGCTAGATTTGAAGAAAGACTGTAGAAAGTGAGATGGCTGAGAGACATTACAAAAGATATAAGGTCAGAGGAATATCACTGGAAAAAAAAGGGGATATGATCAGGCAAGATCTTTAGGACCCGTGTTAACATTAGAAAAGCTTTCCAGTGCTGGAGACACCTAAGCGCAAAGTAGAACTGGTAAAAAAAAAAAAAAAAATCTTGAAGCTTGAAATAAGGGCCAACAGAAGAAAAAACATATTTAAAGGGCATATTGCAGGTTAGAGCTTCAGTGATTCAATGTATAGAAAAATAATGAAGGAACTAGATTTTCTTTAAAATACACGTATAAATACGCTACTTAGGCTTCTGGAGTCGTTTTTTTGTGAGAAAATTTTACTTCCGCATCTGAAAAATGCCAAATCGGAAGTGACGTAGCGGGAGTGAGTGCGGTCTATATAAACAATAGGAAAACAATGTATTACAATGACAGTTCGGACGCTAAGGAAATTGTAAATGTTTATTCATACTCGTATAACAGACCACAGCCATAATTAGCCTGCTATGCGGCCAAGAGAACAGGAACAGGCCAGGATTAGACAGAACAACGGTCAGAGGAGACAAATTGAGCCGTGGTGTGAGGAGAGCCAGTGGAGAACAGGGCAGGAGACCAGCATTAGCTTGTAGATATATACACGTTAGCTAACGATATGTAACACTGTGCTCAGATCACAATATTGTACAGATTATTATCATGTATCAGGTAATAGCAAAGCTAGTATTGGTTATCTAGGAGTATTGATACTTACCATTACCAATAACAGAAACTTTGATCAGGCATATGTCACACTCATTAATTTCTGTCTACACTAATGTTACGTGATATAAAGGTTTCTCATCACGACTAATTTGGTAGTTAGCAAATGTAAAAAAAAAAAAAAAAAAAAAAACAAGACTTATGGTGCACAATTCACATTTTTATCGAGCTGCATCTCTGATGGATCCGTGATAATCATGTCTCCAGCCGGCAGCCGAACAGACGGTAGCCTAGTGTTACTGAATGTGTTTCATGTTATCCTTTATTCATTAATTCTGTGTTATGTGCCCATTCAGTGTGAGGATGCATATGACGTCGTGACATGTAGTTGAGTGAACTTGAATGTACATACATGGCATGAATGAAATTGGAGTTACATTGCCAGCACATAATTCAAACTGTTTTGATTGAGTGTGATACTGTATGCATTTGTCTACATAATTTGTATTCATCAGTGTTGAAATTGATTCACGTAAAAACGGTGAAGAAGCATTGCATGTGTAAGTTTATTCATTTAATATCATCATTTACAGTAGTATTACAATGTTGAACTCCATCAAATCGCTAGGATGATAATCCTCCGGCCTACAATGAATGCGTTTTTCGAAGCAGATGCAGAAGTGAAGTCCCGTCTCTTCACCTGCACAAAACACACCCCGGCACAGAAGATAGCACCGTCCTTTTTCTTGTTAGTAAACCTCTGGACTCAATGTCCTGACAGGCTGGAGTTTGTGCAACCTCCACAAACACAATAACTTGCCATGACGATGATAAATTAAAATACAAAAACTACTGAAAACACACTGATTCACGACTGCTGTTACTAAATACCAACTCTATGATACCAACCTCTGCACTGAGCTCAGCGAACGACTCCCTCTCGTGACGTAAAATGACGCGACGTTGAAAAAAAGCATTTTTTCTTACAGAGACGTCACTTTATCTACCAAATTTGTGCCCTTATGTCCTGCAAAACATTTTTAAATCCTGCAGTACCTTTTTATATGGTATTTTCGTACAAGGTTATATACTCATGTCGAAAAAAAAAAATTAACCTGCAATATGCACTTTAAACGAATTCACCAATGACTTAAGCACCTAGTTCAAATGATCAGAGCATTCCCAGGATGCGAGGGACTTTATATAAAGATTTGAGCCATGTAAGTTTCATTAACTTGTGCTGAAAAATAGCTTATTACTGGATTCAATACTGGATAAAGCCTTTGCAAGTCGTACAACTTTCCTCTGGAATGCAAAGAGCAAAGTTCATGGCTGCATTTCAAGTTTTACTGGCTCCTGGAGCTGCTCTTTATTTTCACATGAAGTTCATAGCGCCCTTGATGCTTCTGAAGGAGCGACAGGGCAGATGAGAATGTGAAGAGCGTAATGTCACTGGTATAAAGTGACCAAGGTAAATTTCTACACAGTAACAAGACAGCACATACCTCAGCGTCTGGGAGTCAAAGGACAAGGCCAGGCAATGAAACCGTCACAGACCTTTGTCTTTGGACGCCTCTCACCACATCAGAACAAATAAAGCCAGCCAACCCACGCAGAGCCGCGCCGACTCTAAACAATCTCCGCTTCAGACTGAATGAACGCTGAAAGAAATGCTGTCTCTTTTCAAAAGATGCTGATTTCATAGATTCATTACATGATTGGCTTTCTGTGTGGGGGCTGTTTTTCTGCACTTGATTGAAAAGCCATTCACCTGCCACAATGGACAACATCTCTTCATTATTTCTCAGTGCAGCACCAACAACCTTGGGAATTATATGTTGAGTGAAAAACAGCCTCCTAAGCAACAGACTTCTGGTAAAACTTGGCCTGAGTCTTTGGATGTGACATTAAAGTAAGAAAGTCTGATATTGAATTACACTCAGTTGCACTTGAAGCCTAATTTAATAAGTGCACAAAGAGTGTTCCCTACTTGCCTAGTTCCCTAGTTTTTTCAATTTTTTTTCATCTGCGGCCACAATATGATAAAGGGAAACGGCACAGGTCAATTGCAGGTATTTCATGCAGGTATTACAGACATGTATGAGTTCTTTCATGACATTTTAATTTCATTTCATAGTTTTTATATAATTCACTCATTCACAATAAGCCACTAAAGCATTTTCTGATTTGGTTAACTAGTGTCTGTCTTTTTCTGTTTATTTTGTTATGGTAGAACATTCACTGCCATTTAAAAGTTTAGAGTTGGTAAGATTTTATTTTTATATATTTGAAACATATGCTCATCAAGACTGCATTTATTTGATCAAAAATACAGTAAAAACACTAATATTGTGAAATATTATTACAAAAATTAGATATCATTACATTTTGACAAGGAATCAGTTTATATTGCAGCACATCATATCATGAACGATTATCAATGCCTGAATCAAATTCACTCAGAATATGAAAAGCATTTGTGTTTCTCACACATAATTTTTTATAGTAATTATATCCCTGTTTGTGAGCAAAGACATCATACAGAACAGGGAAATCGCTCAGGTGAACATGAACTTCACCTCTGTGTATTGATAACAAACACATGACCTCCAAAATCTTCACTCCCAGTTGGTGCTCATTTGCATAATACTAAACTTTTGTTGCTGGACACCCCCACATCGCTTCAACAATAGCCACTGTAGATGAAAGGCGTCCTTGATTATGATTTCACTTTTTCAACTTTAGTTAGTGTGTAATGTTGCTGTTAGAGCATAAACAACATCTGCAAAGTGACGACGCTCAAAATTCAATGCAAAGGGATATATATATATATATATCCATGTTGGGCTGCTTCAGAGAAGAGGAAGAGTTGTTGTAGTAGAGTATTGTCATTGTAATTTTACGCCGGACTGCTTCACAAATGAGGGTCAATTCAACGCTGGATTTGCATAAAAGATTAACATGACAACACATGCTAGTCAATGAGTTGAATCAACTCCACAGCAACTACATAAATTGTTCAGAAATGTCCAGATGCATTCTAAAATTTTAACTTCTTCCTGAGTCTCTCCATCAGTGTCCGACTCCGGTTTGAACAATGTAAGGCTGAACACCGTTACTGCGTGAGATTCTCCAGCTTTGTTGTTGTTGAGCAACCAAAGCGTAAGCTGTTAAAGCTCCGCCCTCTTCTGGAAAGGGGGCCGGGAGCAGCAGCTCATTTGCATTTAAAGGGACACACAAAAATGGCGTGTTTTTGCTCACACCCAAATAGGGGCAAATTTGACACGCTATAATAAATGATCTGTGGGGTAAACTTCACAGACACATTCTGGGGACACCAGAGACTTATATTACATCTAGTGAAAACGGGCATAATAGATCCCCTTTAATGTTGTCACCCTAATTGAGATTCATTCATTCAAAAATCCAAACAGATGGGAAGATTTAAAAACCTTGTGACACCAAAATGGTGTGATATAATTCCAGGCTGCATCACAAGTCAGATTGTGGATTGGTATCATTCAGAATATTCATCCAGTTCCTTCTGCTTGAAGATTAGCTAATAAATACTGTAATATTATATAAGCAATACTAAAATTGTGCTGAAAATGGCAACCTTACCAACACTGCAATACACCAGCACTGATCATTCACAGGGGCTGTTCACACAGAACGCGTTTTTGCTTAAGATGCAGGCAGTCGAAAGGGGAAAAAACGCAAAGTATTGAGATGTGTTTTTAAAAAGTTGTTATATGTTTTAAAAGTTTTTAGAACACCGTCATGCACGAGACACAGCAAAAGACACGAGATGCACATGTAATAGTCAAAGACGTAGAAAACATATAGAAAAGTGGTGCAATGGAATGGAAAAACATGTTCTGAACCAGCACATAATAAAGGCAAAAGATCACAAAAATCACAGCAATATCCATTGTGACAAAAAGCAATTTTTCCAGAGGAACGTGTAAACACGGTAGTTCTGTAATTTAGCATAGTGAGTCATTGTTTTCATTTCAGTCACATTTCGGGGTCAAAGTGAGAGGCGAGACTGAAGTGGGGCAGCCTGATGAGAGAAATCGGGTGAACTGATTAGCCCGAGAGCTCTGTTTCACAACCCTCCATCACAGGCAAATCAGTGTGACTGAGCTCTCCGTCCAAAAACCTGATGGCCTGAACACCTCGCTTAATTCTGATTGGAGCGCTGTTGGCAGGGCTGAGAGGGGACAGCAGGAGTGGCCGGTTACCGTAGCAATGAGCACGATCTGGAGTGGCTTTCTCATATGAATTGTACCTTTGGGTACATTGCAGCACGCAAAGTGTATAGAAACAGGAGGGAGAGAAAGCGGAGAGGTAATTACAGACAGCCCTTGTCTTTTAATTAAGTTAAATATTCCTGTCATTTGCTTTATCAGCTAGTGGCTGCTTTGAGGGCCATCTGTGACCCTCCATACCCTACAATGAGATATTGTTTCCTTTTACCTGTCAGCAATTGGATCAGCCAATTGTTGCTTTTATTGAAGGTAGGTTTTGAAAAAATACCTATGCTATTTTTGCAGCGCTGGATTCTGAACTTCAGAATCCATCATGGGGGAGCTACATTTAACCCTCAATACATGAAATAGAAGCCCATAAGTCAATAATTCCTGGGGAGCATTATCAAAAGTAGAAGAACAGGTGACAGGAATTCAGAACAGCTATTGACTAAAGGTCAGCACAGTCAGCAGGACCAACATTCGACAGACCGATTCCTCTACGCTCATGGTGGAGACCAACATCATGAATTCAGACAAGCAAACAACTCTTTCAAACACACATGACTCTTTACTCTCACACAGCAGAACTTCATTTTGATAAATGATTGATTGTCCTTGGAATAATGTGCACTGATGAATTGTTAAAATGCCTATATTATGCTATTTTAAAGATTCCTAATTTCGTTTTGCAGGTTTAAACCCCTCCTTTTCTGAGAGCCTACTCTGCTCTGATTGGTCAGATGGCTCAGTCTGTTGTGACTGGTCTTCCGCTTATAGAGCGTGTTGGAAACAAAAAGCCCATTACCATATCTGAACTTCATCTCCAGAGGCTTCCACAGCACTTGATACACAGTGAAATGAACAGCAGCAATGGTGGCAGTTTCACAATGTCCAATAATGAAACATTGGAAGAAGTAACTAATCATCCCGAACCACCATCACAAACAAGACCTGAGCAGGTTTCTAAGTGGTAAGTTTTTATTTATTTTGTCATACATTGTAGATGAGATTTGAAGACCATAGGCTAACATTATGCAAATTTGTTACAAACTTACAGTTCATGCAGGAAGTTCATGCAGGAATAACTGATGACTCATTTCAGGCAGTTCAGAATCGGTTCTTTCTTTTGGGAGACAATAACTCCATTTGTCCTGCACTATGATTTCTGAAAATTTGCAGACCTTTTATACCCACAAACAGCTATGTTACATTGCATGAAAGGTTATATTGGAAAAAGCATAATAGGGCCCTTTAACAATAAAACCACGAGTAATCAATGAGAAAGTACAACCCGAATTCTGGAAATGTTAGAGCGTTTTTTAAATTTGAATAAAATGAAAACTAAAAGACTTTCAAATCATGAGCTAATATTGCATTCACAATAGAACATAGATAACATAAATGTTTAAAATTAGAAATTTTACATTTTTATGCACAAAATGAGGTCATTTCAAATTTTGCCTGCTACAGGTCTCAAAATAGTTGGGACGGGGGTAGGTTTACCATGGTGTAGTATCTCCTCTTCTTTTCAAAACAGTTTTAAGATGTCTGGGCATCAAGGTTATGAGTTTCTGGAGTTTCGGTGTTGGAATTTGGTCCCATTCTTGCCTGATATAGGTTTCCAGCTGCTGAAGAGTTTGTGGTTGTCTTTGACGTATTTTTCGTTTAATGATGTGCCAAATGTACTCTATAGGTAAAAGATCTAGACTGCAGGCAGGCCAATTCAGCACCCGGACTTTTCTACGACGAAGCCATGCTGTTGTAATAGCTGCAGTATGTGGTTTTGCATTGTCCTGCTGAAATACACAAGGCCTTCCCTGAAATAGACGTCGTCTGGAGGGGAGCATATGTTGCTCTAAAACCTTTTCCCACTCTTTGTGTGTTGTTGTTTTGAGTGGTTTACTCACCGCCTGTGGTTCAAACTCTTGACCGTGAACCTTTATCGCTGGGACCGCTCCATCTTTCAGCTTTAGATGATCTGCAAAACTGGCTTCGAACTGGGCCTTGTTTATAAAACAATCATCGTGAAATGAAGGGAACAAACAAAGACACTTGCGCAACTACGTTGCTGCCCTGGAAAAACAAACTCCATCCACTGTTCCCTTAACGCTGGGTTCTTTGGGAAGCTGAACAAGGTTGTCTTGCCCTGACATCCAAAAACACACTTCTTTGGTGACTTCGTGAAGTCCCGTGGCCTGTGCAGCGCTGCCGATGACTTCAGTAAAGCCGAATGCGTGATGATGGGCGTGCTCTTGCTCTCTCGCTCTGGTTGACTCGTGCGTGCGCGCCTTCCGGGAGAAGTGCTCTTACAAGGAGTTCCGACCATAATGACGTCACACAGGCACATACTCGAAAAAAGAGTCCGATGTTTATGGGGATTTGGAAGAGTATTTTTGGCATAGAAAATCTCCGTCATACGTCCAACTCGTGTTTTGAAACTTTGGCCATGTTTAGCATGAGAATCCAACTCTTTAACAGTGTAAATAAATCAGAATACATGAAATAGCATTATACCCCGGCTTTAAAAAAACGTCCGAACATTTCTGGAATTCGGGTTGTAAAGAGGTTAAATATTGATTTAATGTAGATTTTAAAGTCCCCATCTCTTTGGCTTTTAGTATGAATACGTCAGCCTTCAGGTTATTTATAATCTAGTGCGCTCCAAAACAGTGACAATTCGCATTTAGGAGATTTAAGGATTCAAAATTTACAATCTCTCTCTACCACCAATACTGATCAACAATTTTGCTGACATCCTGCACTTCAGCTTCCAATCAGATTTTCTGTCCAATCAAATTTTATCACTAGAATCTGAATCTGCCCTACCCCCTATGTGATAAGACAACGCTAAAGCTGCATCTGAAATCAGTCATTTGTTTACACATTTGCTATTTTCCATATGGCGAATGGCACAAAGCACTAAAATAAAGTTGTTGTTTTAGTGTTTGTTTTGTTTTTATTGGCATTAATGGTTCCATGAAACCTTTCAATTATACAAGGGGTGTCCAATCCTGCTCCTGGAGGGCCACTGTCCTGCAGAATTTAGCTCCAAATCCAATTAAACACACCTGAATCAGCTAATCAAGATAATTCTAGGCATACTAGAAACTTCCAGTCAGGTGTGTTGAGGCAAGTTGGAGCTAAACTCTGCAGGACAGTGGCCCTCCAGGAGCAGGATTGGACATCTCTGATGTAATGGAAAGGTTTCATGGATGTTATCGGTTCTTCATGGAACCATTTATGCCAATAAAAAAAACCTGCATTACACTCCTGCATTACACAAAGAGTTCTTTGTAGTGGAAAATGGTTCTTTAGATTATTAAAATAAGAAAAAAAGGTTCTTTTAAGAAAATGTTATTTAGGGAACCAAAAATGGTTCTTCTACAGTATGGCATTGCTGCAAAAAAAACTTTTTGGAATCTTTATTTTTAAGAGTGTAGAGCATAGTGAACGATTCAGACAGTGTTAATGTGCTTTCAATTGGGACGAATGAAGGCTGATTTTGTGCCGGTGTCACGTAAACCGCTGCATTGCGCACACAGTGTGATCTGCTCTACACACACGACAGCACAGAGCAGATTGTAGTTGGTGCAAAACACAAAACATATCCGATCCATTTGAATTTTCCTCATCATTATAAACAGCACTGACACTGTCAGTGAACTGTCAAATGCAGCTGTGACGTAAAACAAAACATTACTGGCTTTTTAAAAAAATACAGCTGAATAACGCTGGGAATTTCAAGGCACTTCAGCGGGACTTAAACAGATAAAGTGATTGTATATGATGTCTAAGGACAGGAACACTAAGGGAAAAAATTTAAAAATCTAATTCCACATCCCTGTGATATCGGAAAATCAAATCACAGCTCAAAACAGCAATCTCACATCAAAGAGACATCTATTTGAACAATAAGGCTCTTTTCCTCGGTCTATTCCCTAATTCCTTGTCATGGAGAAAGAACTGGCAGAAGTGTTCATCAAACAGCTAATCTGATTGTTTCCTCAAGCTCAGAAGAAGTTTGGAAAGCTTTAATCTCCACAACAAGGTCTCAAGCAGGATTTACTGGCTCCTGAAAGCACCCCACCTGCGCATCTGATGTTGTTTGATTCTTGGGTTCAACAGGCCGGGCAAGAACACTAAAGCCAAACCTACTCAGGGGACACACTGCAAACATACCTGCACATCTGAGAAAGATCTGAGGCTCTTCATAGGCAATGTTATATGAAAATAAACAACAGCAAGCCATTTAACATGAAAGACTGATTGTAACAACACAGACATGACAGTTATTTGAATCAATCAATCAGTAAATAAATAAATAAAAACAATAAAATAAATAAATAAAATAAAAACAATAAATCAAAAATAAGCAATAAATAACAATTATAATAATAACATATAATAATAATAACCTTTTTGGTAGCTCACCCTTATGGCAGTACAAATCTACTGATATCATCTTTGGATAATAAAACTCTCTCTTTTTAATTTTTTTTGTGACCTTTAAGGGTACGTTTACACCACAATGATGTACTTGAAAACGGGAACGTTTTTTCTTTGTGTTTTTGTACAGTTTTGCGTACAGATGACAACGTTGTCAAAACAGTCCCCGTTCACACGGATCTGTGAAAATGACTAAAAACGCTCATGCCAGGCCAGTAGTTGAAGAGGTCAGAATTAGAATTAGTTGGCAATGCTAGAATTTGGCGTATGTAAATAATGCATCTCTGCTGGTCGTAGTAGTGGTGCAGTAAATCTACACTTTGCTGGAGAAGCATTAATAAACTCAGCAAAAACACAGTCCTGTTGTCCGCCAATGTTGTTTTGGTTGTCAAGTACTCGCGCATGCCTATACTGAACATGTAATATGCATACACATGACGTCACTGTTTTCACAAATTTTGTGTTTTTGTTTACACAGAACTTGCACTTTGAAAACTGTTTTCAAAAGTTTGCGTTTTCAGGTTCCCAAAACTCTGTTGTCATGTAAATGAACTGGCAAAACGCATAAAAAGTTTTCCGTTTTTAGTTGAAAGCAGTGACACTGTGTGATGTAGCCTATAGAATGCAGTTATATGCCCCTAAAATTCAAGATATTGGGGCAAAAATTTCCTATTATCCACGTTGAGTTTTTGTCTCATATTTATATCATAAGATAGGTAAGCATTATCACATGAGCAACAAGTACAATACCACACGAGTGCTGTTTTTGTCCTGAATAGCATGAGTGCAAATGTGATACTGATTTTATACAACAGTTAATAAATAAAAAGTTAATATTGTATTATTTTTTAGACACAATATTGTCTGTTTTCATTACCTATAAAGCCATAGCAGAAAGATGTGTGTCTCCGAGCAACACAGCTGTGTTTCTGAATGAATCTGCATTTGAACGAATCGGGTGAACCAATGATTCAATGGCCCATTCATAAAGAGAACCATTTACTTCATTCCTGAATGAATCAGCCGTTTAAAGGAATCGAATGAATTAATGACTAAATGACTTACTCATTTACACATTTACCGCCACCTACTGCCAGTTTTAGTTTCTTATTTGGAGTATTATTTAAAAAAAAAAAAAATCATCCATATTAATAAAACCCATTAAAGGTATAGTTCACCCAATAATGAAAATTCTGTCATCATTTACTCACCCTCATGGCTGTTGCAGCCTAAAAGTTTGTGTAATAAATTCTATGTTGAATCAAATATAATATTTCTTTCTAAAGCTACTTTTTGTAATGGCTATTCGATGCTTTTCTCATTTAACACAATAATGACTTTAAATTAGCCAAATTTGATGTGCGATTAATTTGTGTAACCGTGTAATTAATTTGATTAAAAATTTTAATCGCTTGACAGCTCTAATTATATGTTCATAGTTCATTTAATTTCAGCAGTTTTCCAATTGATCACCCTTGTCTTTAGATACTGGTATCAGTATCTGAAAAGTCCATACAAGTCGACCTCTAGTCCTGATCTCATTCCCCATCCCTTAAACAAATTATTTCCTCTCTTCTTTCTACTATTAAAAAGTGGCCAAAAACAAGATAAATACATGGAAATAGATAAACTCCACTTCCTTTCACGTATAGCTAACACAAACACGTCCACACCACACTCAGTTTGTAAGCTCTGACTCAACTCCACCTCCTAAAACTCAGCAGCAGCTGAACTTTGCTCACAACACCTCCTGCAGTGGTCACAGGTCACTATGACTCATCTGTGGTGACTCTGGTTCTTACTGTGCGGGTCACAGTAGGGTCCCGTCTGTCCTGGAGGCCTGCCGCCAGTTATCACTTTTCATCAGTGAGGCACAGGTCCTCGGGTACACGCCTGCACATGGTCTACAAGTACTGCTGAGAGATCCTCTCACGGCTTCAGTCCTGCTGGTGCCCCCACCAGCATGCAATTAACAAATGACTCATCAAACCGGGTGAGAAAAACAGCCTGTTTTACAAACACAGCAAAGATAAGTTTCAACGACCGAATCTGCAATAAATGGACTTAATTTGAATCACAGCCATGTGACCCTTGTTTATAATTTGCTAAACAATATGGTAATTGTACAATGGAGTACAGGGAAATTTATTCAATTCCAGGAATATGATGTTTTGGATAATTACATGTACATGTAAACTGCAGTTAATGTCTTAAATCAGTGATTCTCAAACCTGTCCTGGAGTACCACCAGCATTGCACATTTTGTATGTCTCCATCTATCACACCTGAGTCAACTCATGAGCTCATTAGTAGAGACTGCAAGACCTGAAATTGGTGTTTCAGATATAGGGGGACATACAAAATGTGCAGGGCTGGTGGGACTCCAGGACAGGTTTCTAAACCACTGTCTTAAATCATTAGGGGCTTTCACACCGGGTAGTTATAGGAACTTAGTTATAGGAACTAGCCACTCAAGGCGGTTCCAGAGAACTAAATGTTCCCCTAGGACCATTTTCCTGGTTGCATTCACACTGCCAGTAGGAACTGAAGTGGCGTAAGCCGTGGTTGTTGTTGTGACTTATTTTGACGGCGCGGAGGACATTTTTTTTGATGTGCTGAGAACGCCAGAGCCTGAGTGCACAGCGCTCCCATTCTCCGTCTTTATTAGTTTACAATCTGTTTAACAGTCCTGCCTGATACGTTATTAGATAGAACTGTTATACAAACAAAGTAAACAGTGCATGAAAAAGTATTAGTGTTTGCCGTGTGGTTGATGCCCAATGTCGCTAGCTAAACAGAAATAATAAAGATTATTAATGAGAAATATTTTGCTTGGTCCCCTCAAAGTCACGTTGGATTTTCTCCATATCGTAAAGGTTGAGAAGTCCATCTATCACTGTTTTCCATGTTCTTAGAGTTAGTTTGTAGAGTAAATATATAGGCTATAAACTGTGTGTGTACATGGCTTTTTAAAAATGGCCGGTGCCAGTGTTTCGCGGGTAATGCACAACCCACGTAAAGATGATAATTCTGCAAATAACTGCAATTGCAGGTTTCAAACAGAGATGGGGATAAAGAGGCAAAACTTACGGACTGCAGCTTTAACCCACAATATTGCTTTAATAATTTAATAATTATTTTTTTAACTATTGTCTTTAGAAATGACAGCTATAACACAGCACTGTGATAAAAGCTTTTGCTCATAACCAAACCCGCTGGTCTGTCTCCGTAGGTCACAAGTGACTGCAAATCTGATTGATGTCTCTGGTGTGGCTGAACACATCCAGAACCCAATGAGATTAATTCTGCTGTTTGTGTCATAATGTCTCATTCATTAAATGCAGTTAATCACAGACAGGACCTGAGGGAAGCCTCCATTACAGGTCTCTAAGCAACTAGACCCCAATAAATCACACAGAGTCATTTCAAACATGGTCAGAAAAATCACATTTGACAAAAACATTACAAAAGAATGGGCGATATTATCACTGTTTACACATAATGAGCTCTTTGCTTGAGGTTAGGCACGATTCAAGACAAGAGAACCCAGAGAAATGGCAGACATTCAAATGACTGTAGTCAATCTATGATAAATGATGGATGACTCGCTTCATTTCAAGAATGGAGGTATTATTTTGGTGTCTGAGACCATGCAACACAAATCACATAGATCATTTGGGTCAGTTCTTTCTAAGGAAGTATTCTATAGGGGAGATTTTTGGGGGTTGGATGATAGACAGGGTGAATTGTAACAATGTCAGTTTAACCACTGACAGCAGAAATCAGGTACAAATTTGAGCCACGGCCTTAAGGGCAACGATCCAACATATCACAGAGTAACGCCTCAGGTGACCTGAGTTCAAGTCCAAACTCAAGATTGTTTCCTGATCCAGTTCCCCTCTTTCCATTTCTATCACTTGCTCTCTCTCAGTGTTGAGCAGTAATGCCTTTTACTGTAACAGATTACAGTAATAATATTACTTTTTGCAGTAACTAGTAGTGTAACTAATTACTAATAAGATTTCAGTAATAATTTTACAGTTACCATCCATAAAATGGAAGCTGACCAGATCACATAATTCAGTGGAAAATAAATAGAAATTATGATTCTGTCTAAAGAAATACAAACAAGACATTTTATATATACCCTAACATTCACAAAGAGGCACACATGCCAATTCAGAAATTTAGAGGAGAAAATATGCATTTACCACTTCTGTGGGGTGTAACAGAAAAGTAATATAAAATAATATGCAGTTGATGTAGTAAACGCTGTGCAGCGTGTTCTATGTCAGAACAGTGGCTCATTATTGGCCGTCTCCTGTGTCAGCATCACACGCATGTGTCGTGGTGCTCACGTGTACAGCATTGGCCAATACTGAGCTGCCGTTTGGGCGTAAACACGGAAACCTGTACTGCGCTCACTACGTCAACTGCGTAGGACAACAGTTAAAAACAGTTCTGTTTTTCCATACAAAAAGTATTCTCGTCGCTTTATAACATTAAGGTTGAACCACTGTAGTCACGTGGACTATTTTAATGAAGTCTTTACTACCTTTCTGGACCTCAAAAGATGTAATGACATGTCTGACTATGTGTGCTACAGAGAGCCTCGGATTTCATCAAAAATATCTTACGGGTGTGGAACGACATGAGGGTGAGTATTTAATGACAGAAATTCCATTTTTGGGTGAACTAACCCTTTAATGGATGTTAAATGACATGACGTGTGCCAGCAGATTCTAAATGTTTAACTTGATATATATCATCTACTCAAAACCTTCACCTAAATATAAAAATAATAATTTCAAACTAATTTTAAAGGAGCAAACCACTGAGTTACAGACTTTAAAACAAAGAGTTATAATCATCACCTATTCTAAGAAACCATTCACCTAGTTTGCTCTTTATTAAAATTTAAAATCTAAAATCAAACATTGTCATCATTTACTCACCCTCATGTTAATTCTTTCACAAAACGGAAGATAAGATGTTAGTTAGAATGCCCAAGTTGACACTACAAAAAAGCAAAAGTAGTTCATTATCAAATCTTATTGACCCTAGTGTTCAATAGAGCAAAACCGTGATCAGAGTGGCTTGATCGGTTCGCAGTCAATGCTGCTCCATCTCTACAAGTGCTGTGAGCTAAATGATTAGTTCACTCCAGAATTAAAATTCCAGGATTTTTCTCCATATAGTGGACTACAGCAATTGACCAATAGGCTGAAGTTCCAAATTACAGTTTCAATGCAGCTTCAAAGGGCTCTACACAACACTGAGAAATAAGGGTCTTATCTAGCAAAACGATCTGTCATTTTCTAAAAAAATTATATACTTTTTAAACACAAATGCTCATCTTGCTCACAGTCGTGACGTAGGCGGAAGTACCAACCCAGTGAGGAGTGGACCAACATTCCACAGGCCACAATCAACAACCTGATCAACTCTATGCAAAGGAGATGTGTTGCACTGCGTGAGGCAAATGGTGGTCACACCGGATAGTGACTGGTTTTCGGACCCCATACATACAGTAAAACTGCACATTTTAGAGTAGCCTTTTATTGTGGCCAGCCTAAGGCACACCTGTGCAATAATCATGCTGAACAATCATGAGGTGAATGGATTATCTCGGCAAAGGAGAAGTGCTCACTAACACAGATTTAGACAGATTTGTGAACAATATTTGAGAGAAATAGGCCTTTTGTGTACATAGAAAAAGTCTTAGATCTTTGAGTTCAGCTCATGAAAAATGGGGGCAAAAACAAAAGTGTGGCGTTTATAATTTTGTTCAGTGTAGATAGATAATAGACATTTTATTCTTGTCCTACAAATGTGTGCCCTGTGCTACAAAACCTCTGTAGCACCAGTGCTATGTGCAAAATAGTTGATGTACAGCCCTGCACATATGACAAGCTGTTTTTCAATGATGTTAATTTCTTTCCACACACAGAGCAACAACCTTGAAACGGTTAGAGATCAAACAAACACTATCCGTTATTAGAGAACCCTCACAAGGTCAAAACGGCAACACACACACACACACACTGTTGCACGTACACACACAATCCTAAATCTCTTTTGTGTTGACAGCTGTACTGATGAAAGGAGTACTGGGAGCGTTCATCAGTCATCCACTGTCCAGGACGACAGATTTCCTCAAGATGTCAATATCCCCAGCTACTGACAACGGCAACCATCCGTCATAGTGAGCATTTATCCACTCCTGCTGTCAAACACACCTAAAGCTATTCAAGACATGAAAACAAGGACAAGAACAATATCAACTTCACTGTTTATTCAGTAGCATACTGTATGTGAATCTGAGGACCCTGTGTAGATCAAAAATGTCCTGACAGCTACTACGGATATGATACACAGATAGCTGGCTGAATAATCCTATTTCTTAGGAAGACAATTTCACATTTCTTGATTCTAGCTCAAAGGTAATAAATCAGGATTTATAAAAGCAGAAACTTTTTGCATTTGCATTTTTATGCTAATGCACCAGTATGCTGAATGATTTTCTGGATACTTTTAATGTAAGTATGAAAAAATGAGAGACTGACTGAAATGATGAGTGAATGAGTGACCATGTTTATACTACTGTACCGTTCAAAAGATTTTTTTTTTAAAGAAATTACTTTTATTGAGCAAGGATGCATTAAATTGATCAAAAGAAATAGTGAAGACGCTTATAAAAGTTTTCTAATTCAAATAAATGCTGTTCTTTTGAACTTGAAAAAAAAGCATCAGGGTTTCCAAAAAAATAAAAAATAAAAATAAAACCGTTTTCAACATAAGAAGAAATATTTGAGCAGCAAATCAGCACATTAGAATGATTTCTGAAGGATCATGTGACACTGAAGACTGGAGTAATGATGCTGAAAATTCAGCTTTGCATCACAGGAATAAATTACACTTTAAAATATATTTAAATAGAAAAAGGTTATTTTAATTTGTAATAATATTTCACAACAATATTAATACCACTGTTTTACTGTACATTTGATCAAACAAATACAGCATAAAATACTTATTTCAAAAAAGTTCTAAAAATCTTTGAACGGTAGTGTACAGTATTTGGTCATATTTTGAACATGTAATTGCCTTACTTTAAATATCCACTGTAATATTTATTTTAACTGTGTGTGACCATAAAAAGCCCGAAAACTCTTGCAATGTGTCAAACACACATTTCTGGAGTGAGGAGGACATGAAATTATTTACAACCCTTAAAAGAAATGAACATAAATCAATATACAGACAGGCGAAAGCACGGCAACACTTTCACAGTTAAAATGGTTCCTGGCCTACATTTTCCAATTCATCCTTCAGCCTCTCATCTGCTGATGTTGAGGACATAATAGTCAGAGAGGTCATAATAGACAGAGAACTGGGAATAGAAAGTGCGTGACTTAGTTTATTCAGAATATGATTACCATGTATACAGGAATATTCAAACAGCTGTGCACTCTATGAAGCAAGTGGACCTCTTACTGGAATGAAGACTTAACGAGAAAAATGACCTGTGCACTTAAACATGGTTAATGAATGAATCTTACATTGATTATGAAAATCAACCACTAATTAGGTTAATGAGGGCAGGAAATGGTAAAAAGCCAATGACATCATCTGTACATTATTAACGTTCATTATCATAATAATCATCATCATCACATTCATAATAATCAGTTAATAGTCCAACTAATACCTCAATTAAAATGATTCTTCACATTTTCTCCTTGCCTTTTGTTAAGTAAAGGAAGCAAGAAAGCTTTCTTGGCATATTTTTAGAAATAGATTCCATTTACACTAAGTGCAAATACTACAGCAAAAAAAAAAAAAAAAAGTAAATAGTGATATACATTATACATTATAGTGCAAACAGTCACAGATACTTCCACATCAGTGTATTGTAGTATATTATAAAATGGTTTAGAATAACAACAAATTCAGTGTATATGATTATATTTATTAAAATCATAAATTGATGCTGCTTTATTGGGACATTACTTGTCCCTGTCCCTAAAGCCCTCACCTACACCTAACCCTACCCATTTAACACTTAATTCCCACTATTAAATATCCGTTAGGCACTTTATTTCCTCTTTTCCAATATTATCTTAATTTGTATTTAACATAAACGCCTCTCCGAGCTGATATGCAATGGGAAAAGAGAAAAAAATTTGGCGGATTCAAACTCGGATCGTTCGTGCCAAAAGCTCACACCACTCGCCTAACTCTCCACGCCACTGATCCTGTTATCAGTGGAATTTTTTTTGTAATTTTGTCTGGCCCAATCAGACAATAATGGGCGGAGTCAGCGTAAATAGCCTCTGCCAACAATGCAGGCTATTTGCACTTGGTGTAAACAGACACTTTGTTTTAGATATGTTAGTAAGGCAATCATGGAAATTACACACCAAGATCATCTTCAGTCAGCTTTAGTCACTTTCTCTGAATGTGTGATGGTAAATGTAACTGTTAAAGGGTCACATTGTAATATTGACAGCTAGCAGTTGAACTGGGTACTGCAATCCAAATTCAAAATACTGGAGAGAGTTTTTTTGCCCGCCCTCCTCTTCAGACTCGATGCTCATGCGGGTTGCCAGATTGTGGACATGCAACAGAAATGAGCGGAAAGCAATGAGCCTTACAATATAAGTTAACCAATTAATGTATATGTTTGCAATGTTGTTAATGCTGAGGCTTTTTAGGTTGGGTAAAATTTGCGATCTTTGACCAAATTCATTTGCTGGCTTCCATCGCTATGTTTTCTGCAAACTGGCAACCCGGGTGTCAAAATCCTATTGGGTACATTTGCAGTGGGAGCGATCATACAGACCAAAACAAAAAAAACAGACAGTCCGACAAGAGATGCACATTTCAAAGTAGAATAACTGGCTCCAGCATTGTTTTTCAGAGAAACAAATATGTGGACTTAGCATGCTTCCTACATCTCTGAAAACATATTATGGTATTTTTATTCTTTAGTACAATAATAAAGTAGTTAGTAGTTTTGTTTTTGGATGCACTAATGTGCATGTAAACTGACATTTTCACTGGACTGCAGCATTTAGGCTGTGTCAGTTGTGTCTTGAAAACAGTATTCATTACCCACCTGCCTCCCTGAATAAACATCTCTATTACACAGTGAAGCTTCAAGCTGTACGCATTGTATACGTTCCATACCCAATTTACAGTCATCTCAAATGTCAAAAACTGACCCAATTTACCTGAATCCACCCAATTAAATTAAGCATTTCTACTCAAAATACCAGCGGTGGGTAAAGTGTGCCAGATGCTTTCAGGGTAAAATGTTACTTGGCTCTACTAATACCGAAAGTGAACTTTACCTCCAAATGCAGGAAATACTATTACTACAAGAAATAATTGCTTCAATGTATTCAAATATTCACTACATTCAAATATTCCACAAACATACAGTATTAAGCAGCACAGCCATTTTCAAACATTAAGATTGGAATAGTAAGAATAGTAAGACTGGAGTAATGATGCTGAAAATTCAGCTTTATCATCACAGAAATAAATTACATTTTTACATATATTAAAATAGAAAACAGTTATTTTGCATTGTAATAATATTTCACAATATTACTATTTTTACTGTATTTTTAATCAAATAAATGCAGCCTTGGTGAGCATAAGAGACTTTTCAAAAAAAGTTTTATAGTCTTATCGATATCAAACTTTTGAATGGTAGTGTATATTCATATTTGTATTTTAAATTAATATAATTTAAGTATATATTGAGTAATATAATTTGAGTATATTTATAGACTGCATGTGGTGAAAATAATGTTTTTAATGTTATTTATATGTCTATGTGGTGTTTTTTTAATGTGCTTTAAGACAAACCATGTGCAAATTCATAGGTCAACACCATTGCTGAGTATTTTCTCAGTGAAACTGCAGTGAAAAAAGACTCAAAAACGTGGTTTGAAATCGCCGGTGTTTCTTACGTCACAAACTACCTTGTAACCAATCACGTCAACGTGGGGCGGGCTTTAGCATATTACTATGCTCTAAAGCAGGTTATCCCCTGAATATTTTCCTATTGATATGAAAAATCTGGTACATTTAGCAATATAGCGGGTGAATTATGTATATGATGTATATTACAATGTTATGATGAACTATATACCTTTCTCCACTGACATTCAAAGTTGTTCAAAGCATTTCAGACTGAGATGGCGAACTGGAACATGGTTTGTGTAACATTAGCAACACATTATTAGCTGTTTGATAATGTAGTCAAGCAAAAGGCTAATCATATATATTACTGTTATGTGTCCAACATTGTTACGATTGATACATAAAACTAGGGGTGGAACAATATATCGTGCCACAATATATCGCAATACAAAAATGCAACAATATGTATTGTGGATAGTGACAATATGTATTGTGTATAGTTCACCCAAAATGAAAATTAATGTGTGAGTTTTACCAGTAAAAAGTGCCTTACATTATTTTAAATATAGCTTTTCTAGATATATATCTATATCTAGAAAAGCGCTATATAAATGAAGATGACTTGACTTGACTAGTCAGTGACAGTATGCAAGCATATTCGTCTAAAATAATTCTGTATTTTCAGCTTCAGAATTATATATCAATATCAATATTTTTATTCTGGTATCACCATTGTCCTGTGCATTGGGTTACCAGCACCAAATCCAAGCCTATTCATTTCCACCCCCAATATAATACCAAATTAAGCATTTTAACCAACAGTAGATTTTTTGTTAACCATTTACCACGTCTTCGAGTATCGCAATAATATCGTATTGTGAGTTCAGTATCATGATATGTATCGAATTGTGACATGAGGGTATCGTTACACAAACATAAAACGCATTACCATTCTGATAAATCGACTTGTACACGAGCCGGTATAATTCCCTCTTCTTCTTTTGAATCAGTTTCTGGTTTAAACATATACGGCTGAATTAAACCAGTATTTCCACGTGCCATTGTGCAGTGTTTACTACAATAAAAATAGTTGACCGAGTGGATCGGGTATTCTGAGCTAGTGTGAGTGAGTGGAGGCGGGATTAATTTGCATAGTCATGGATCCGTGTATACTAATTGAAGCAAGGGTGTGGAGTTACATTCAAGCTATTTTAAGGCATGAATAAAAAAAATTCCACAAATGTTTAAAAATGCCGTTTTGGTGATCAAATATGGGTTTTAAGGGACAAAATTATTGACTACAGGGGACTTTAAATTCATCCTTTTCATGGCACAGCTTACCACTAACGTGGCAACTGGACTGAATTGAATTAAAATCTCTTAAAATCTGTGCATGTAAACTTAAGGTGAGGATTATCTTGAATACAAATTTAATTTAATCAAAATAAAGAACGACCCAGCTGTCCTTGAACAAAATCCCTGAGTGTTACACATTATCAGAAGAGGTGCATCCGATTGGGTATCACTGCATCATAGGCCACATGATTGGTCAGGACTTGTGCTCTCAGGGCCAAATGATATCAGATAAGCAGCCTTACATCTGCTTTCTTCAGTTCATGAATAACATAACCCCTCTTGACGAAGTGTTAGGTCTACGAGCCTTACAAAAAATGTGTAAAGCAATCTAAAGCGCAAGCATTCAAATCCCATGATAAACCCTCACAGCAAATGGATACATCTATACAGCAATACATCTATACAGCAATACATCTCTCTAATTGCAAAAGTGGTCTCCAACATACCCCACTGCTGATGTCTTTTCAGAGAAAACGTAACTTTAAAATTCACAGCCTATGCAAGAAATTTCATGCAAATGCAATTGATTTAATATTTATAGGCCTTGCAAATAAAAGTATAAGAATTTAAATAAGACCTACTGAACATACCATGATACTCCTGCTCCATGTTGACGAGATCTTTGCAGATGGACCTGGTATCTCATAAAAGATTAAATGACGAAGATGTGCACTCCACGCTGACCTTGCAACTGCCTTTATTTATAGCTATAGAAATTCAGAAATATGAAGATGCAATCTAAATAAGTTACAGTTGCTGAATGGCGCCCGACAGCCTCGCTCATAGAGATTAATTATAGAGTGTTCTGAGTGATATCAGTTGTAGATGGATGTGTTATCAGCTACCTGGTTGGTTAAAAGAATAAAAAGGCTTTTAAACAAAAGCTCCACCAGCTGCACCTTATACAGTATATGATGCAATAACAGAACAATTATGAACACCTGCAAAGCTGGTCAGAGAAAAATTACTGACAGAATTGATAGATGGTCTGTTCAGGTTTATTGTTTGGATGTTTTGACCAATGCTTATTCTTTGTGAGTTATTCTTACTTTGAGTATCATAAGCAGAGTCTGTAATGTATCCCCTTCAGCAACATCACCAGATAAACGATGGAAATTATTTGTATTTTATTTCTCTGGAACATGATTTATGAGTTGAAAAGAGGCCTGGTGGGTAGCTCATGTTTTCCAACATGTTGCACTGCACCACTTACATGCGGGTGACCAGAGTTTGAAATCGGGTCATTGGATGAATACCATCTCCCTATTGTTTTATGACCGTTCAGCACTACTGTCTGAATGAAGGTAAAAAAAAAAAAGAAAAAAAAAAGACCTTTCCAAAACAATAATAATAATAATAATAACAATAACAAATAATAATAAATTATTGTTTTTAACTGATGCTAATTAATTATTTTTTAAATAATTAAATCACACATTGTGATTAATCACATTAATAATTAACTAAAATATTACATTTTGTATTCATAACATTTTCTTACATATTATATCCTTAAAAAAATTATAATAAACTTTAATGTATATAACAATTGTCACATTAACCCATTCTAACGTCACATATACTATAGCTTTGCCTTTATTTACTGTGAGAGGTCTCTGTCTCTGCTCTGTTTGGGTTTGTTTGTTTACTTTTTCACTTTTCACACTTTTTAACATTTTTTTACTCATTTTTATATGAAACAACTGAACAATTAACAATTACTAAACATACTTAATATGAAAGTTTGTATGTGAGAATCAATCCTCCCAATGCAACATCAAAAGCAGTATAAAAAGTAATGCATGATCTGTCAGAGCCATAGCCTTGTGGGCAGTGCTCCTATATATAGTGCAACAGCACTTCGGGCGACCCGAGTTCGTGTCATGGCTCGTGGTCCTTTCCTGATCCTGTGTCCCTCTCTCCTGCCCTATCGCTTCCTGTCTCTTCTTGACTGTCCTATCCAATAAAGGCAAAAATGTCCTGACGAATATGATGCTTGGCAACAACTCACTGCGTGATGAAGCCTACAGAATGCAGCAAGAATGTCCCTAAAATTCAATAGGGGGGCAAAAATACCCCTGTTTGAGTTTTTGTCTCATATTTACATCATATGATATAGTTAAGCGCAATATCACACAAGTGTTTTTCTGTCTTGAATAGCATGAGTGCAAATGTGACACTGATTTTATACAACAGTTCAATAAATAAGAAGTTAATATTGTGTTATTTTAGACACAGTATTGTCTATTTTGCTCAATTTTGCCAACAAAAATGTAAAGACAAAGCAGAACTGTTTGTCTCTGAGCAACACCCAGCAGTGTTTCATTTCTGAATCCACGTTTTGAACAAATCTGGTGAACCAATGATTCATTGGACCATTTATAAAGAGAGCCATTTACTTCACTTCTAAATGAATCAGACGTTTGAATGAATGGAATGAATGAATGAGTCGAATGAATGACTCAATCAATCAAATGAATGAATGAATGAATGAATCAATCAATCAATCAATCAATCATTAAGACATTCAAAAGAGTATGTGTAATAAATTCTATGTTGAATCAAATAAAATATTTCTTGCTGAAGCTTCTTTTTGTGATGTCTATTTGATGCTTTACACATAATGACTTTAAATGATCTTTTGGGAGTAATTTCCCCACCAAATTAATTAGATTAATTAATCGCCATATCATGTAATAAATTAGATTAAAGATTTTAATTGCTTGACAGTATTTTTATAATTGTTGTTGTTTTAGCAATGGTATAATGACCATATATAATTATTTCTGAGTGTCTTTATTAGAATATAACCAGAAAATTCAGGAAATTTGTATGCAGTATTAAAAAAAAAAGAAGAAAAAAAAAACGACATCTATAGGCTAAAGTGTCAAGTATTTAGTGACCTCCCCTTACACTTGAGCAATAGCAGGAACCGACTCTCTTAAACATAAATGGGATGGAAAAGGACTGGAAGGCCAAGAAAACTTTCAAAAAACTTTCAAAAGCTTCTCAGTTTCTCAGAGTTTCTTCTTTGAGAAATTGGAAGAAGTCCATTTTTTTTTTTTACATATTTCCTGTGTTTTCTGTTTGTATCTTAATAAAGAGACAGAAAAATAAATATGGATGGTCGTTAAAACAATTATAAAACAACCAAGCTGGTGGTGGCCTAAGACTTTTGCACAGTACTGTGTACATACATATACACATACATATACATGAGTACACCACTCACATTTCAGCAACTATTTTAGTATATCTTCTCAAGGGACAATACTATAGAAATGAAACTTGTATATATTTTAAAGTAGTCAATGTGCTGCTTGTATAGTAGTACAGATTTACTGTCTTCTGAAAATATTGTCTAAATAAGCTGGCAACAAAAGTGAGTACACCCTAAGTGGTAACAGCTCTACGTCTTTTAACCATGCAAAGCCACATGTCCTATTCATCATGTTCATGTTTTTGTCTGCTTGATAGGACCATACAAATTTGTGTATCTTGTATTAGAGCAGTTAAAATTTGGTGCTTTGATTCCATCCTCTCATACTGATCACTGGATGTTCAACATGGCACCTCATGACAAAAGACTCTCTGAGGATTTGAGAATTAGAATTGTTGCTCTCCACAAAGATGGCCTAGGCTATAAGAAGATCAGTAACACCCTGAAACTGAGTTACAGTACAGTGGCCAGGGTCATACAGAGGTTTTCCAAGACGGGTTCCACTCGGAACAGGCCTCGCAAGGGTCGATCAAAGTAGTTGAGTCCTGAATTGCTGGAACCATGTCCTGTGGTCTGATGACACTAAGATAAACTTGTTTGGCTCAGATGGTGTCCAGCATGTGTGGCGACGCCCTGGTGAGGAGTACCAAGAAAACTGTGTCTTGCCTACAGTCAAGCATGGTGGTGGTAGCATCATAGTCTGGGGCTGCATGAGTGCTGCTGGGACTGGGGAACTGCGCTTCATTGAGGGAAACATGGATTCCAACATGTACTGTGACATTCTGAAGCAGAACATGATGCCATCCCTTCAGAAACTGGGCCGAAGGGCAGTTTTCCAACATGATAACGACCCCAAACACACCGCCAAGATGACAACTGCCTTGCTGAGGAAGCTGAAGGTGATGGAGTGGCCGAGTATGTCTCCACACCTAGACCTAATTTGAGCACCTGTGGGGCATCCTCAAGCGGAAGGTGGAGAAGCGCCATGTGTCTAAGATCCACAAGCTCCGTGATGTCATTATGGAGGAGTGGAAGAGGATCCCAGCAACAACCTGTGCAGCTCTGGTGAATTCCATGCCCAGGAGGATTAAAGCAGTGCTAGATAACAATGGTGCTCACACAAAATATTGACACTTTGGACACAGTTTTGACATGTTCACTTAGGGTGTACTCACTTTTGTTGCCAGTTATTTAGACAATGATGGCTGTATGTTGAGTTATTTTTAGAGGACAGTAAATCTGTACTACTATACAAGCAGCACATTGACTACTCTAAAGTATATACAATTTTCATTTCTATAGTATTTTCACTTGAGAAGATACTAAAATGGTTGCTGAAATGTGAGGGGTGTACTCACTTTTGTGAGATATATATATTCACAGTTTCACTGTACCATGTGTTCTTACACCTGTATGGATTAATCTTAGTCTCTGATATGAAAGCACATGGCAGGATCAATCAAGCAGCCAGATGGAGACTGTAATGCGATCTAATAGAACTCTGAAATAATAATAAATCACAGTTCTCCTTCACTAACCCCCAGAAAAACTCAACACCTCCCCCCAAGAGAATAACAAATATGAAGCGGTGTCACATGCCAGCTAAATGACTGGTCTGGGCCTCTCCCATCACAATAATGTAGTGGGATCAAAGGATCCTCAAGCAGCCCCTCATCACCAGAGAGAGCGACACATAAAAAGCTGTGGGTCGGGGGTTAAGCATCCTGTCTCTCGTTAGCATTTTATCCAGCCTGATCATTGACAAGCCACTTCCCCTGATGATATTTAATAGAAGAACATGGTGGTTGAAAATATTGGCTGTGAATGTTTTTCATTTAAAAACCGGCATGATAAAAATACATTTACTGGGTACTATGTGGATTAAAGTCGATATATTGAAGAGTCAGAACCCTGGGAGATGATAGTAATCTTCCTCAAATTTGGTGTATTAAAAGGGTGATGATATGAGAAACGAAATGTTCCTTGATCTTTTGAGATATGAAAACATGCTGTAACTTTTAGAACTCTTTGGATATAATGTAAATAATGCTCATGTAAACTGGTATTTTCATCAGATTACAGATTTTAGGGTGGAGAGAGTGGGGTAAGATGTGTCACCCCCACATAAACATATTTGGAAAGGGCTCATTATATACAGCTATCTGTGATAAGCATTTAATCTAAAAACAGCCTTATTTTATTAAATATAATTAAAATATTTTTATTAAAATATTAATTATGTCTTAAAATGAATTATGTCAAAGATTTGGTTTAACAATACGCTACACAAAGAGCACACATTATTGATGCATATAATGCCAGGTCTGAGCAGAAGATTTTGCTGCATTAGGTAAGGCAGTGGTTATTATTTATTATTCATGTTGGTTGCCATGCTAATAGAAAAACAATTCACGCATATGCATGCATATATTCTTGCTCTTGAGTAGCTTACATAACTATCAACATGACATGAGTAATAGCATGTGATTGTAGCCATCTAAATTACCAATAATAGCAAATAATCATATTCTGAAGAAACTGACAGGTGCTTGCTATGGAGGGACTCAATGGTACAATGTCACAATCTTATAATTTTCCCCATTTACTATGTACGGCAAATGGGCCTCAAAATGCTGCCCCAAGTCAAACCATGTAACTATGGCTGGGTCATGTAACTATATGGTTGCTAGGGTGCTTTGGATAGTTGCTAGGGTGTGACTAGGCAGTTAGAAGTGTGATGCATAATAGCTGCTTGTTAGCCCGAATCAAAGGAGCCCAATCCCTTGTCTCTATGATGTTCTGATCCTGAGACCTCCATTTGATCCCTTTTCTATGTAAGGTTGCTAGGGTCCTCTAGGTGCTCTAAAAAAAAAAAAGACGAAGAAGAGGATGAGGAGGAAGGAGTAAGGAGAAAAATTAGAAGAATAAAGAGAAAGAGAAAAGAATAATAATAATAATTAATAATAATAATAATTCGTTACATTTATTTAGCACTTTTCTGGGCACTCAAAGCACTTTACATATGGAAGGGGGAATCTCCTTAACCAGCACCAATGTGCAGCATCCACCTGGATGACGCGACAGCAGCCATATTGCGGCAGAACGCCCACCACACACCAGCTTATTGGTGGAGAGGAGACAGAGTGATGTGATAAAGCTAATCAGTATATGGGGATGATTAGGAGGCCATGATGGACAGAGGTCAATGGGCAAATTTGGCCAGGATGGTTACACCCCTACTCTTTTCAAAGGACATCCTGGGATTTTAAAAGACCACAGAGAGTCAAGACCTCGGTTTAATGTCTCATCCGAGGGACGGTGCTTTTTGACAGTATAGTGTCCCATGCGTTAGGACCCACACAGACCACACAGTGAGCACCCCCTGCTGGCCTCACTAACACCTCTTCCAGCAGCAATCTAGTTTTCCCAGGAGGTCTCCCATCCAGGTACCAACCAGGCTCAGCCCTGCTTAGCTTCAGTGGGCAACCAGGGTGGGCTACAGGGTGATATGGCTGCTAGATTGAAGGAGGAGGGGGAGGAGAATGAGAAAATTATGATGATTATGAAGGAAAACATTAATGAAGAAAAGGAGGATAAGAAGGATGATAAGAAGGAGGAGGAGGAGAAGAAGAGGAGGAGGAAAAAGAAGAAAGGAGGCAGGGGAGAAGGAGGATGAGGAGAAGGAGGATGAGAATGAAGGAGAAGAGGACAATGAGGAGGAGAAGGTGGTGAAGAAGAATAAGAGAAAGAAGAATGAAGAAAAGGAGAAGAATAAGGAGGAGACGGAGGAGGAGAAGAAGAGAGGAGGTGGAGAATGAAGAATGAAGAAGAGAAGGAGGGGGAGAAGGCAGGAGAAGATAAGAAGAGAAGAATGTGAAGAGGAGAAGAAGAGGAGGAAGAGAAGAAGAATATGGAGAAGAAGGAGAATAATAAGACGACAAAGAAGAAGAAAAGGAGGAGAAAGAAGAATGTAGAGGAGAATAAGGAGGAGGAGGGAGAAAGAAGGAGAAGGAGAAGGAGGAGGAGAAAGAAGAAAGATGAAGGAGAACAATGAAGATGAGGAGGATAAGAAGGAAGAGAAGTATAAGGAGGAGGAGAAGAAGGGTAAGAAGGAAGAGAATAAGGAGGAGAGGAGGAGAAACAAGACGACAATGATGGAGAACAACAAAAAAACAACAGGAGGATATGAAGAAGGAGGGGGAGAAGGAAAAAAGGAGGAAAAGAAAAAGAATGAAGAAGAGGAGGAGAAGGAGAAAAAGAGGAGAAGAAGAAAGAGAAGATGAAAAAGAAGAGTAAGAAGAGGAAAAAGAAGGAAGAATGAAAAAGGAACAACAAAGAAGAGAATAAAAAAGGAGGAGGATAAGAAGAAGAAGGATAAGGAGGAGGAGAAAAATAATAATAATTATAATAAGAAGAAGAAGAAGAGGAGAAAAGAAGAAGATGGAGAAAAACAATAAAGAACAGGAGGATATGAAGAAGGAGGGGGAGGGAGAAGAAGAGAAGAAGGAGAAAAGGAGGAGAAGGAGAAAAAGCAGAATGAGGAAGAGGAGAAGAGGAGGGGAAGGAGAAGAAGAAATAGAAGGGGGGAGGAGGAAAAAAGGAAGAGTAAAGGAAAAACGAAAAAGAGGAGGATTAAAAAAAAGGAGAAGGAGAACAAGAAGAAGAAGAGGAAAAAGAAGGAAGATAGAGAATAAAAACAAAGAAGAGGAGGAGGAGGAGAAGGTGGAGAAGGAGAAGAAGGAGGAGAAGAAGAAGAAGAAGAAGAAGAAGAAGAAGAATTTAACGTGGATTGTTTTACACAAATGTAATGCTTTCTCTGTGAAGAGGCTGTTCTTGAAGTATGAGGCAAACTATACTGAGCCGGAGTGCAGTGATAAATGCTCCTCTCATGTATGAAGGAACAACAGCAGAAACAGAATCAATTCTAAGGGCCAGAGAGACGGTGGAAAATGGTCATTAAAAATATATATATATGACGACACAGACAACTTTTGGCATAAAAATTTCAATATTATAAGTGGACTTTAGATATGGATGGAAAAAAATAAAAAATAAAATGACCACTTTAAAGTCAAAAAGCATGTTAACGGATTTGTTCAGTTTTTCATTACAGTACAAACTAATTTATAGCAAATATTTTAATTACATTACAGTAGACATGCTAATGCACAAAGGAGACCTATTATTAATCTAAAACACTGCCTGACAGGGCGTATCTGAGGGTATTTCAGGTGACAACTCTGTCAGAGCTCAGCCTGATTTAATGAGTGTTTAGGTTCAGCCTGTTTGCAGCCATCAAAGACATGTTGCTTATAGCAGGTTAGAGCTAAACTTCCTCTCTCCCGCTGAGGGCGAAGACGACACCGGATCCACCCCAGTCACCTCCTCATCCAGCATGCACGGCCCGTCTGCAGCTAATCAGAAGAGACTAGAGTCATTAATTATGGGTGCAGAATGAAACTTCCCTCTTCCCTTTCTCCCTTAACGAAATGACAGTAGTTTTCCACTGATCAGATGCTTTACAGTTATATTAGCTGCCTGTCTAGTTATCTCCCTGTTGTGTTCTTGTACACTGAATGGATTGTGGGCGTTGTTGCGGGATTGTTAGTGGGGTCCTGATGAGGCAGCGCGGCAGTGCCGGCCTGTCATGGCTTTGAAAGGAGGGAATGATTTAATTGATCCGATTTTTAATGCATGAACCATGCGGATGAGTCTCACACAGGGGGCAGACTTTCTGAGCAGCCTGGTTTTGCAGGAGAATCATTCATCTTGCTTAGAGTGTCATGAAGCCCCTCATCTCAGCATAGGTCAGTTCTTATCACAGTTTTGAAAAATGCGAAACAAGTCGGTGTAGAGCATGTCAGAGTGGAGGGAGAATAGGGATGATGGCTAGGGTAAGAACAATTATAAACCTTATTAGCATGGCTCATGAATATTAATCAGGGGTCATAATGTTTGCCCAGTTGTTAGGGGGTTTATTTATTTTTTTCTTTTTCTTTTTTTTAATTTAGGATTTTTAATCTAAACGTTCTAACATGATGCAATTCACAAATGTGCAAGTATTATATTATATTATAAGCAATACATGGAACAATTAAAACAATTAAAACGGATATTGACCAGCATCAAGGACAAAAACTATCAGTTTAATAAATTATTATATTATACTGTACCATAATATACATTATACTTTTTAATAAATGTAAAGAATTTGGTAAGATCACAATACATTACAAATAAACTTTTTATCTATAGTTTAAGGCACAAATACATGCTGAGCCGTTTGCAGATGTATTTAGGGCCCAAGCCGAAGGCGAAGGCCCTATTGTTTTCTTTAGGATAATTATTTTTTTTCGACTATTCTGGCAATTTATGGGGCCCTTACCACGCTCAAAAACTCTTGAAACTTTGCACACACATCGGAATCGTCGGCCATCAGGGCCGGGCAGAAGCTGGTACCCGGGCGTGGCAGGGGGGCTCGACAGCGCCCCCTTGAACAGTGTCTAAAAACTTGCTTGCATGTATTTGTATGAAACTTGGTACACACATAGACCTCATCGGGCCGAACAGTTTTCATGCTCTAAGATATATGCCGGCTCAACAGGAAGTCGGCTATTATGGGTTGTTTGGAAAACGCATGCTCTGGAATTTGATATACTCCTCCTAGGCAATTAATCCGATCACCACCAAACTCGGTCAGCTTGAAGTCAAGACATTGAGGATGCTAAATTGCGAGCAGATTTTTGATATCTCGAATGGTTTGGCCGTGGCGAGGCAACGAATTTATGGTGAGAAAAGGGAAACAGGAAATGTTATAACGTCTGCATACATTGATTGATTTTTATGAAACTTCACCTGTGTGTTCGTTGTAGGAGGCTGACCACATGGATGTGACTATTGTGAGTCAAAGTTATAGCGCCACCAATTGGCAACATGAAGTGTGTCACTTTCAAAATGCTTTGAGATCACCCTCTTTTTTCGATTGGCTTCAAACTTCATGAGTGTAATGTCAATACACAGCAGATATAGAAAAAAAAATCTCAAAACATTACAAATACACATGTATTTTTTTATCTGTAATTTAATGCATAAATATTCTGAGCTTTTGGCTTTTGTAAAAATCACTCTCAGAAAAAAAAGGTACAGCGCTGTCACTGTGGCAGTACCCTAAGGTACAAAAGTAAAAAGGTACATCTTTGTAACTTACTTACTTAGCCCTAAATGGTACATATTAGTACTTTAAAGTTACATATTAATACTTCAAAAGTGCATTTTAGTACCTTAAAGGTACATATTACTACCTTTTCACTTTTGTACCTTAGGATACTGCCCCAGTGACAAGCACTGTACCTTTTTTTCTGACAGTGATGTATATTCAAAAACTATTGCATTTTTAATAATTTGAGATTGCTTTTCCACAATAATGATTCACAAATATAAGTAGTTCAATTTGCTACCATGCTCAGAGTAAGGATGGATGAATGGGAGTTTACGTGCAAGACGATACCAAACGATCCTGTCATGATCTTCATAAATCAAGAAACCTAATTTGTTGCACACAAATATTTGAAAGGTTATTGTCACTGATTGAAAGGCTGCTGCTCTATCAGCATCAGGGAAGACATGCATCTTAGTATTTGGGTTTTTACCTTGTAGATGAACACGAACTACCCATGTTTCAAGGAATCAACTCACTGTTTGAACCATCTGCCTTAGGAAAAGGTCACAAGGTGTCATGAATAATTATGAGACAGAGTCTTCTCATACGTTATGAATAATTACAAAACATAGCTGATGTAGACTAGCACTATATTGGATGAAAACATCCCTTCCTGATCCAACGTCACATCAAAGATGAAGAGAAAAATAGTTCAAAAATACTGCCTTTAAAATTCTGTAATGTTAAAAATAACATGCTAGTGTCTAATGTCGGTCACACTTTAGATTAGGGTCCAGTTCTCACTATTAACTAACTATTAACTTTGACTTTTACCTCAATAAACTCCTAATTACTGCTTATTAATAGTTAGTAAGGTAGCCAATATCCTAGTAGTATGCATGCTAATAAGCAACTAGTTAATAGTGAGAATTGGATCCTAAACTAAAGTGTTACACCAATGTCTTTTAAGGAAGACAAGGGAGCATCTCAAGCTGCAGCCTGAATGCTCTGGAAGGCGGCAGGTATCTTTGGCAGTAAGATGCGCCTTCACATGCTTCTGGAGGCCAAAATTTGCCAAGATCACCTCAGACCTTGTGTTGGTATCAGAAATAGTGAAGAGAAAACATTACACAAGAGTTAGTTCCAACTAAAGAGGAGTGATTACAGAATGCTTCACTCACATGCTCACGATGTCATTTTGATGCTTTGGTTTCTTTTGGAACCATTTTCATTGCCGGAGAAGAAACATACAAGCTAACCGGCCGACTTTTGTCTTAAACATAAGTTATTCAAAAATAACCTCTTATTTATTGCACTTTTATATAAAAGCCATATCCTCACAGTCTGTGTTGTTGGTCTAAATATCAGCATGGCCTAAGGCCAAATCATAGCCATGCTGATAGCGCACTGAGAACCCTTGTGGATGACCTAGTTAATGACTAGCATAGACAAGGCTGGAGAGGAAGGTTCCACAGAGGCTCCAGCAAGAGCATCTAGATGGCTCTGGATCAAGACAGCAGATCTGTGGAGTATTACTCCTAGAGCACAATCGCAGACTTATCTTCAACTGGGTGCCCCACACATCTGTTTTATACCCTATGTCAAAGCAATACTAAAACGCAAAGAAATGTGAAGTGGATTGGGATGTATTGTGAATTAAAGGATCAGTTCACTTCAGAATTAAAATTTCCTAATAATTTACTCACCACCATGTCATCCAAGATGTTTATGACTTTCTTCAGTCACATAGTGGACTTCACTGGGGTAAAACAGGTTGAAGGTCCAAATTGCAGTTTCAATGCAGCTTCAAAGGGCTCTACACGATCCCAGACTAGGAATAAGGGTCTTGTCTAGCGAAACGATCGGTCACTTTCTAAAAAAAAAAAAATATATATATACACTTTTTAACCACAAATGCTCATCTTGCACTGCTCTGCGATGCGCCGCACATTGTGTAATCACGTTGGAAAGGTCACGTGACATAGGTGAAAGTACTGATCCAGTATCTACAAAGCAAACATGCAAAGACTAAGTCAAACGCCCTTTACAAAAAAAAAAAAAAAAAAAAAAAAAAAAAAAAAAGGTAAAGCAACAATGTCGGACGATTTTGAAGTTGGAGGAGAAAATGAGTTTGAGTTTTTCACCCTACCGCAGTACTTCCGTGACGCATTACCTTTCCAACGTGATCACGCAACATGCGGTGCATTGCAGAGCATTTAGGATAAGCATTTGAGGTTAAAAAGTAATAAAGATTTATTTTTTTAGAAAATGACCGATCGCTTCGCTAGACCATTCTTCCATGTCTGGGATCATGTAGAGCACTTTGAAGCTGCACTGAAACTGCAATTTGGACCTTGTACCCCAGTGAAGTCCACTATATGGAGAAAAATCCTGGAATGTTTTCCTCAAAAACCTTAATTTCTTTTCGACTGAAGATAGAAAGACAAACATCTTGGATGACATGGTGGTGAGTAAATCATCAGGTAATTTTAATTCTTAAGCTAACTAATCCTTTAAAACACAGGAAAAAAGGAATTGCAAAATGAAACTCAAAGAAAAAGAATATTAAAATTTTGGCTGAAACTGTTAAGCTGATAACTGATATTAAAATCCTATACTATTGTGTCTAAATAAATTAAAATACATCATTAACTTAATTATTTTAAATGCATAACAGGCATTACAACATTATAATCTACAGTAGGAAAAATTCATATTCACTAAGATTTGCTAAAGATTGCAATTACCAAGGTTATTAAAGAATTGTTTTTTCAAAGAATTGTTTCTTAAATATTAATTCTAATTGAGAATAACATGATGGCAAATGTACTCTAAATGAAAAAAAAAATCAAACAAACAAACAGAAAAAGAATGGACAATAAAATATCCAATATCGGCCGTTAACAAAGAATTTCTGCAGATAACTGATACACGGGTAGTACCAAACATATTGCGCACCTCTAGTTACTGTCAGTAAAAGTATTGAACTAACACGGGGACAATCTTTTTTTAAATGCACTATTCAACAATATAACTTCATTTAATCAGAGACATAGTTCTGCCACAAAAACAATGAGTGCAAAAACAATTATTGCATTTAGGTTTATTTCCATTACTACTGAGAGCATTAAAGGTAGGAAATGTTTTTCATAAACAAGGATTTAAACTCTCTTCACATTCTGATAGCAATCAATAAATGGTCTAAATATATATATATATATATATATATATATATATATATACTATGGAAGTTTTAGGACCAAAAAATATTCATCCAATCATAGCATTAAGTCTGAATGCAGTGATTGGATGACCTACTTGCCTGTCAACATTTGTATTTGCATACCTCCTCACACCCTGCTCGTGCAGACGTCACACGTTATCAGTGCATTCCGTAAGCACATGCAGAATTGTAGACACAGTCACTGAGCGCCACAAACAAACAGCAGCCGCCTTTTACAGTTCCTCCTGAACCAAAACAACAAGCTTATGCTTTGTTCACACCATGTATTAATTACTGTAATTACGAGATGGCAATCTGTGAAATTCTACCCGGAGCTGTTCATGTCCTCGGATTTGGAATTATGCATTTCTCTGGCAACACTATCAACACAGAAATTAATCTGCAGCAGTCAGGTTGTACAAGTAAAAGATCCTTAGGTTGTGTACATTTATTATTATTGTAATGTTATGTGCTTTGAGACACAAGTTAATTCAACACTGTGACACTTTGTAGATCTTGCTTTCAAAGCTAGCTTTCTATTGCTAGCCTCTCTGAAATTGCCTACCCTACCTTTAAACTTCAGAATTATACACCTACAGAGTCAACTATGTCCATCTGTATCTAGCTAAAATATTTACTGAGTACATAAAAAGTTAGACATTGCATCCATAAGCTCCAACTAATGTATGAACGCTGGGAGACAGAAATTCACTTCTTACTGGCAAGCTGAGCTCAAACAGCCACCAGCCAGAGAAAGAATACATGAGAGTCAACTAGTTAGAAACTGAAGAGAAAAATCACTCAAGGTTTGACAACATGAAGCAAAAAAAGTATCATTTTCATAAAACTCTGAGTGCAATGTTTAGCCATGCAGAAATGAATGTTTCCCTTTCACCATGAATTCCACTGATCATTCATCATTTTTTAGAGCCATTGCCAATACGCATAGTTCTTTTGTGCATCTACATAGAAATAATAGAGAGAGATGACTCTCAATTGAGCCAAGGATGATGAACCCAGATGAACGCAAGCAGCTAAGTGGGAAGGAAAATGAAAAGAATCAAATGCAGAAATGTCAAGGTAGACTAAATGAAGTGACATGATGGGTGGGCGGTGAAGAATGGCTTTAGGATTCAGAGCAGATGAAGAGTTATTAAGGCCGTTTCAAAACTAAGATAAACTCAATCAATTAAGAACTCAATGCCACAGCTATATGTGCTTCTTTGAATGGCTTCATTCACACAGTGTTTGGGACTGATCACCTTATATACTCATGAATCGTCCTGTTCATACAGGAGCAGATCGGTAAGTCATAGCAACTTATGTTTTTATATTACTTTAACACACTTGTTAAGTTGAATATACTTAAAAATGTAAGGCACCAGCTGAACTCAAGTTTTTAAGTTGAAATAGTTGGACATTTTTTACAGTGTGGCCTGTAAAAGCGCATAACCAAAATCAAGCTTCTTTTCTATCCTTGTGATACACATTAACCCCTGTAACCATAGTGATGGTGACAAGTAGGTGCAGCTGTCATATGTGAGTGCAGTGTATAGTTGCTACTACACTGTATGATATCAGATAATACAATTACGAGTCCTAAAAATGTAAGGGTGTCAGTTCACTTACAGAATGTGCCGTCAAGCTTACTTATCACAAAACTTTGTGTGAATCCAGCTGTATTCATCACTTTTCTCTCTATGCTCTTACCCCACACGGCTTATTCTTTAATTATAATAATTTAATAGTAAAATTTTGCCAAATTTCACATTTAAATACACAACATCACTATTAAAAATGAGGAAATTCCATGGAATAATTTTTTTAAAAAAGGTTATTGCGACTTTTTCATCTCACAATTAATTTAAACTTTTTTTCTCAAAAATGCGAGTTTACGTCTTGTGATTTTGACTTTATATCTCACAATTATGAATTTACAACTCACAATTCTGATTTTTTCTCAGAATTGTGAGATAAATTCACAATTGTGAGTTATAAAGTCTGAATTGTGAGATAAAAAGTCAAAACAAGGATAAACAAGGTTCCTCGGAAAAACAATTAAATGGAAAAAAATAAAAAGTTTAAAGCTTAGATTATTAGAAACCATCGAATATTACAATCTATCCTTTAAAACCGCAAAGCTTAAGTTTCTATGAAAAATTATCCTAATGCACAGAAACATTAATCACCACAAGCAAAATAATAAAGTGATACTACAAGAGCCTCCATGAGGCAACAAAGTTGTGCACCTGGCAATTTAGATTCAGGTTCATAAGAGTTCCTTTTCACCATTTATATGTCGACTATTATGAAGGAGTATCCTTGAACCTGAAAAAAATATTAAATTCCTATTATTATAACTTGATGAGGTGGAAATTATGTGGTGCCATTTCATTTGTGTGCTTTTCCTGTTCAATCCATATTTTACACTAAAATATGCTGTTTGTGAAAACCAGAATGATTCGGTAGCAAAATGAACTACTTTAAAAAATAACGTGTGGTATCGTTGTTTTAAATAATATGCATTGTGTACATATCTGTGAACATCTCAAAAAATGTGTTTGATGTTTTCATGACCCTTAAACAAGCAGGAAAACATCTGAATTATGTCTGGTTAATACACCCACTTAAAATATCTGAGTCGCTGAGATGTTGAGAACTAACATTTATACTTATTGTTCAGCAGACCATCTAGTCATAGCGCCTATAAAAATGTGCATGTTGTGACAATTACATCAGCAGATAATTACATCACAGCTATTCTGAGAGAGATGTAATTTGCCCATTTGCAAAATAAAATCTGAAACTATATTCTCAGTAAACCATTAAATATCATATCTATCTTTCTTGAATTTACAACCGTTTTAAAGACACAATGATGTTATGAAGATAATCGAAACAAAACAAATCAGAGGGAAATAGACTGGACACATGGCACATTAGCAGAGAGCTGGAGAAAATAGAGAGAAAAGGGGTCATTTCTGTCATCTCACTGCCTCTATTACAATGTGCTGCTGGTGCTTGTTTACAGAGAGCTTTTACATGTCAGAGGAGAACAGAGGAATTGGCCATCCAATTATGAGCCAGTGTAAATCATTTGACATTTCAGATTTATCATGCGTTGTGATAAAAGCTGTTAGATCTTAAAATACTGGGGGCTGTTTGAAGCAAGCATCAACAATGTTGGAAACATTTATTATGGGAGTTAATGTATCACCAATCAAGAGAATAGTTTTTGAAAGTCTCTGCTCACTAAGGATGCGTTTATTATATCGAAAATACAGTAAAACAGTAAAAATATATATATTTTTTTATTTAATATATTTTAAAATGTAATTTATTCCTGTGATGCAAAGCTGAATTTTCAGCATCATTACTCCAGTCTTCGGTGTCACATGATCCTTCAAAAATCATTCTAGATTTGCCACTCAAGAACATTTCTTATTATTATCAATGTTGAAAAGTTTTGAAAGTGCAAAACAACTAAAATAATAAGGTTCAAACCAGTGTTAAATTTGTTAATAATTTGTCATTATTTTCATCAACAACTTTTTTTTACACACAAAACGAGACGATAAATAAATAAAAATGAATGACAAAAACTATGACAAAAATCTATTGACATTTTCGTCAACTAATAAAAACTAGATGAAAATGTAAGGGTGGGACAATCCAGTCATAATGATGTCCTGCACTGCGCACATTTGAAGTGTAATGCGCTGATCTACCCGGCAGGACATAAGCTGGCATGCTGCATGTCTCATAAAACGTTCAAAAATGTAAAAGTCTGGGTGAAAGAAAAGGGCAGACATATGGATATATCTGAAAAAGTGTGACGACACAAAAGAGAGCTCTATATTTAGTAGGGTTTTCTGTGTGCATGGCTGCGAGCTTCGGGTGTGTTTCTTTTGAAAGCCGTCTCTCAGACA
The DNA here is from genome assembly GCA_037950665.1 of Hypophthalmichthys nobilis. Taxonomy (NCBI): domain Eukaryota; kingdom Metazoa; phylum Chordata; class Actinopteri; order Cypriniformes; family Xenocyprididae; genus Hypophthalmichthys; species Hypophthalmichthys nobilis. The sequence goes on along the minus strand of CM075468.1, from coordinate 38,254,524 downwards.
GCGTACAAGTACTGAATTGAGCTCTCTTTTATGTCTTTTTGCACCTGAATGGATAAATACACAACATTATGTCAAAATGTAAACACAGACAGTTATGTCTTAAGTAAACGTGACAGTTTTAAAGTGACAACAGCCTAATAAACCTGTTGCCGCCTGTGCCCTTAATATAAATCAAATAACAAAAGTTTGTATTGCATGTTCAAATTTTAATATTATTAATAATAACAGGTTAATGATTTCTCCAGGAGTAGCCTATATAATGGATTTAAAAACTTTAGAGAAATTCTTAATTAATGCACTACATTTTAACTAAACCCATTAGATTTTAGTAAACCCATTAGATTCTACAGTAGATTTAGTCCAGGGGTTTTCAAACCTGTCCTGGAGGACCCCCAGCACTGCACATTTTGTATGTCTCCCTCATCTAACACACCTGATTTAAGTCATCAGCTCATTAGTAGAGACTGCAAGCAAAGCCACTGGAAGGCAAGCCTGCAACCTTTAGCCAAAAAAGTGTAATGGCTAATGCTCTGGCGGTACGCAGGGAAGGAGACCAGAGGCCGTTTTTTGAATGGATTTCAATGGATGAGAGGCTTCACTATGCTGATTAAACAGCTTTTGTGGGGAAATGGCTAATCATTTAATTAATCGACAACCTGTTTGCCAATCTTCAGCATGTTTTACACTAAACAATACTTTCGTTGGGAACTATATGTAGATTTTAGCTAGATAAAGATGTATTTTTTTTAAGAGAAGGCAGACTAGGGAATGTTGCGACAGGTAGGACTAATTTACGGCATTACCAACAGCGAATGTGCCGCATTACTGTTTAACAATAGATGTTGTGTAAAAGCCACTGGAAGGCAAGCCTGCAACCTTTAGCCAAAAAAGGCTCCGGCTGTGGCGGTACGCAGGGAAGGAGTTTTGAACGGCGGGCACTGATGTCACTGCCATTACACAATAGGCTGAGAGGTGCCGCACGTGATTAAGTTAGCGATTAAGAAAACCCCTGATTTAGTCGACTAAAATCTTATGATATTTAGTTGACTAAAACTAGACTAAAACTAAAACAATTCAGAAAATGACTAAAACTAAATGGCATTTTAGTCAAAAGACTATGGCCCTGTCCCAAATGGCACAATTAATTTGCACTTATGGTGTTGTGGACTGCCACGTGCGTGTGTCCATTAAGTCCACAGAACATAGGGTGTCCCATTTGTCACTTTAGGTTTCAGAAGTGTGCTCATGAGCGGCCCCATTGCGGTCGATATGCGCCCTCGATGTGCACTTTTGCCGAGCCCGCACTGAAGCGAGCTACGCAGCAGACTTCTTCCAGACAGTCAAAGCGGCATTACATCACGAAAGTGCGGACTCGTAGGAAGATGTTTAGGGAGCCATTTGGGACAGGGCCTATGACTAAAACTAAATCAAAATTTGCTGTCAAAATTAACACTGGTTCAAATAAAAACACACAGGCCTGACCTTGGATGAGAGAACATATTGGTTTTAATTTGAAATTTTGAAGTAGTTTTTTTTTTTTTTTTTACAGTGTGTATGATTTTTTTTTCTCTGGAACACAAAAGAAGATATTTTGAAGAATGTTGGTAACCAAACATTTCTGGTGACCATTGAAGTCTAATGTATGGACAAAAAAACACTGACACATTTATTCACATGTTCTTCAGAAGAAAAAAAAAATTATTTGGAACAGCATGAGGGTGAGTAAATGATGACAGAATTTTCATTTTTGAATTGAGTTTTTTTAAATAACTTTTGTGAGACTTACAGAGTGTTATAACCAGACGCGATGCGATTCCAGATTCTAGCAACAAGCAATTTGTCAGTCCACACCAGACTTGACTACGAGACACAACAAAATCAAAATCACTGCCAATCAGAAGAGCATGTGGGCAGTCTCTCTTTGTAAGCGCACCAAAATAGATAAGTACATAATCAAATTCATAAATATTACACCATTTTAAAAGACTGAGTCCACACTTTCAACATTCCTCTTTCCTTTAATTAATGTACAAGATCTGAGGTGAATTATCCATTGTCGTTTCAGTATGGCTATAAAAGTCACGATGATTCAAACTCACATTAGGCACTTTTTACATTAAATAAAGCACACAAACAGTATCTGAGATTATCATTGTCATACTAGTATGTTGTTATTCCAGCCGCGACATCACAGAAAAATAGAAATAATTTCTAAAATAGAAACATCACGTATTGCCTTCGTGCCTGGTTAGGACAAAAACTCTGATTAACATGAAAAAGATACTTGGGCAATTTCAGCATTATGGACGTGACATTTGGAGTCAAAACTTGAAATATAAATGCTCAAAGAATGCATTTAATACCAACATATTGAACCGTCTATTTATATATTCATAATCCCTTACTAAAGGAGTCCTGACATTAGAAAAATGTCAGTCTATACAATCGTTTTATATTTTAGATGAGGGAAATGTACATGCGTTACGGACATGACAAAAAAAGTCACAAAGTTTTAAGTGACAACATATTTTTTAGGAATTCTGTGAATTACATTGCGCAAACCAAAAGTAATACTGCCCACCGCACCAAATGAAGAAGGGTTGGCTCTCCACAGAGCATAAAATAATAATCTTATGACCTCAAGCAAGCATTTAATCTACCAAATATTGAAATCTGGGATACCAGTATGGTAAGACTGCACACTTTATCAACTTTTTACAACTTTATACTCTGAATTGCAAAAGGTTATGGATTAGACCTATTTCTCATGTTGACAAAGCGTGTGCGTTGTTCATGAATCAATTTAGAGACCATGATTTTCCTTCTTACAGAACTGCTTGCTAAAATACTTTGAGAAATATTAATGTTTATCATAACGCAGTTTAAAATCGCATGTTTTCCCCACAGTCAGGTGAACCGATTGACGTACACTATTGTCAATCGCAATTGTCAGTTTTGTATGGAGCCCCTAAAGGGACGTGGTGGTGGAAAAAAATTGGCATTCACATTTGAGGAAAATTGGGTTTTTGTAGCTCGTTGTCTAGGTTACTATGATTGGAAATAGCTGCATTTGTGTTTTAACAACGTTTAGCTCACGAGTTATTGATCCGGGAAGTTCGAATCTGTGAATATCTGAACTCCATGACTTAAGCACTGACTGCATTTCTTTATATTCGAGTCCAGCAAGTTCAAACTCAATGGGCCGTGCATTATTTGTGTGCATTATTAACGTATGGAACTAACTGAAACACTACTGCCAGCCAGTGAGACATTAAAGAGGAAGTGTTTGTCTGAGCTCACAGCAAGGGAATGCAAATATCTTTGCGTGGGAACACAAAAGTTTTGTGTGGGAACGCAAATATCTTTGCGAGGGAACGCAAAAGTTTTGCGAGGGAACGCAAAATTTCTCGGGGGAACGCAAAAGATTAAAAAAAAAAAAATAATTCCTCCCATCCCAATTTTTTTCCACCACCATGTCCCTTTAGTGGCTCCATAGTTTTGTGTATGAATGACCACACGGTTTTCAGTTAGTTTGCGCAGTTTAAAGCTCTTGAGTCTTGAGTCAAAATGATCAAACTTTATTTCAAGTCAAAATTATTGCAATCTTATTATTTTTATTTTGTCAGCTTGATCGCACGGATTATGATCAATAGGCTATTCATTTTTTAACCAACAGGTAAAAACGTGACATCCTGAGGGAAGTGTCCTATGAGACACAATGCTCTTCTATAAGTTGTACTGTATCAAATAGGCCTACCTTTTGATGTTCATATTTCGTTCTATAACTGGCAAGAGGAAAAGAAGATTGGTTCATGTGCGCTTGATCCGCTTGATCTGCCGTTTACAGGCGCTGCAGTAGCTAATCTGTCACGCGCCGTAGGCTATTAAAGAGTGACATCTATTGTTTAAATTTTGTTATAAAATCGACTGAATTTGACAGTTGAACCTTTTTTCATATTAAAACTAATGCAGCACAAAGAGTATTGCGACTACTGGATACGTTCTGATATACGGTAAGCCTGAAACAGAGCACAGCAATATAAAGAAGCAAAGTCATAGGATTTAATATAAAGCGTCCGTAACGGTCACTTCCGTAACGGTCACGTCCGTAACGCTTATTATGGTTGTTCAGAGCAAAGTAGTGAGATGAATTGTTGATCCTAATAAGCATAAACATAATTTAGCTTTGCATATAAAGTTTCAAGTTATTTGCATTTCAAATTGTTATATAACAAACTTAATCTTTAAAACGTTATGGATGTGACAGAGCACTGAAGCGTCCTGACCTCTATTCCAGCCCTTATAAATTCAACAGGCAGTGCTGTTATGACAAAATGACTGTATTTATTTCTCAGGCATGCCTCCGTCTTTCTACACAATGCTTACTGTTAAAATAAAGTTTTCTTTGATCTCTTTTTTGAAAGCATGAAATATGGTTGGTTGAAAATTTAATTTAAGCATTGTTGCTTACCTCATATATTGTGGATAAATTTCTGTTAGAGCACATTAATACAGTATATTACAGACCTAAATGGACAATTTAAAAAGGGTTTTGTTCTTTTGGTAAAAACTTTTTTTTTTCATGGTAAAGATGACCTTTGCGTGGAATTGCCCACCTTTAAGTCGCATGTCGTGGCGTCACGTCTGGTTAGGACAGGGTGTTAGTCTGAACATCATGTGAAAATCATGTTTTAAAGACTGCACAACGAGAAGAATTAAAAACACCCATTTTCGTTAACTCAAGAGGAAGACAGAAAGAAAAAGAAGGATTTTGCTTATAAACCAAATGGTTTACAAGTTTGAAGCAAAAGAAAAATTCTGGGGGCTGCCATAGACTCCCAGCCAGAAGAATAATAAAAAAAGAATGGCAACAAAAATAGCAAGGACACACAACTTCAGTGCTTGGCCCATAACTAAGACAGTAAAAGGCTTTAATTTTGTTTCCTTTATATTGTGCAATGACATTTGTACATTTTATCATTAACACAGAGGGCAGAAAGAAAGACTGCCTCATGCTATGCTTGCAGAAACCTGTGAAGAGGCAACGTAGGGAAGAGTTCTTATCTCTGAAAGTAAGCGGTACAAATTGGAGAGCGCTCGAGCAAGTCCCACAATATCATTGGAATAATGAGGGCTATTTGTTTTCTGGGGGTTTTTATACCAGTGAAAGTGGGAATTTAGTTTCCTTTAGGAGACAGAGAACAGAGATACAGAGGTGGACAATGAAAGCAGCTAATAATGACAGATCAAACCTGAAAAACACAAGGGTCATACTATGGGCAAATAAGAGCGATAGATTATTCCTAAACATCTTAGAAAGACCATTAAGTTGCCATCTTAAAACATAATACATAAAAACTCATTTTGGGGGCTTCCCAATTGTAAAAATTAATGTTTTTTTTTTTTTTTTAAATGCAGAAAATTTTATGTTAGAGTTAAGGCGGGCGTACACTGTGCAAGTTTGGACACTCTTGAGGTCCTGAGGCACTGCACACATTACGAGTCAGTTAACCTGATAAACGTGTCAAAGCAGCTGGTACACAGCACCACTGTGCTGCACGGCAAACCGGCGATAATCGCATAAGGTTTCGAGCTAAACACGGAGACCGGAGCTTTCAATGTTGCTCCTATAGCTTCGGATAGAAAAAGGAAGAAAATAAAAGGACAAGTGTGCAAATGATTTGGTAAAAAGCAGAGAACAACACAGCCATTCCTATAAACAAAAACAACTAGAGAATGTATTTGTTTGTGCGTGTGCATGTGTGCGTGTGTGCGCGCGTGTCAGTGTATGCGCACGCTGTATGGTTGCAGCCACTGGGCTATAATAATATTCATAGATTTAGCCTATGTGACATGGTTGTGTATGATTTGGCAATGGGGAACAGCTATACACTGGTCAAAATCGGGCCGACTCCCCGAATTGTTTAAAGATGTTAAAAAAAATAGAGTAATAGTGTGTGTGTGTGTGTGTGTGTGTGTGTGTGTGTGGGGCGACTCACTTGGTAAGGGTCGACTATGATCCATAACGTCTTCCTCCAGACCTAGGTTGAAACTGCTGCTGCTGCTGCTTCGTTCGCTAACCAAGCTGGAAGGGCTTTCCATGTGAAAGCTGGTTGGAGTTGGACTGATAATGCTGGGCTGCAGGGGTGTTTGCACTTGGCCTCCACTTGATTCTGAGTGCAAAGACTTTCTCAATTAAAAACATTCTTCTAAATTCAAAATCAAAAGAAAATTCTAAATTTAAGCTGAAGAGGTGAGCGTTTTTTTTTTTTTTTTTGAAAATCTATATGGAAACTGATTATCTTTTTACAATCCACACTAGTATTGGGGCACTAGTAGCACAAAAATTACACAAAGCAGTTATAAAGGCAAGCTTTTGTTCAACTTAGTGGGCTTTTATTCCATTTTTGCGTTTTCTGTGAAACATACAGTAGATCTGACAGATGGAGTTGTAAAGTTAGTGTGGGTGGGTGGGAGAGTTTGTGTGTATTTGCCAGTGAATTTCCAGGAAGTGTGTATTACCGGAATCTCTTCTTTGATCGGTCTCAGACGTGAAGGTCTTCCTGTCACTGTTGCATTCACCGAGCTCGTCATCACTGCCATCGCTTTCACTTACGAAAACTTTAGAGAGAGACAGAGACAGAAAGACAAAATGTGAGGAAGTTAATAAGACAAGAGTAAAAAGCAACAGAGGGTGATGCAGGATAAAAAGCATAGCGTTGTACATACACAGGGATACACATAGGTCTGTATGAACATTAAACGAAAAGTAGCAGTCAAAAATAAAAATTGAAGTTGTTCCATACCTGTATGAATTTCGTTCTTCTGCTGAACACAAAATATATTTTGAAGAAAATGGATAACCAAATTGATGGACCCCACTGACTTCCATAGTATGGAAAAAAATGCTATAGAAGTCAATGGGGCCCATCAACTGTTTTGTTACGGACATTCTTCTATAACTTCAAAATAACTTATTTTGTGTTCAACAGAAGAAATTCATACAGGTTTGGAACAACTTGAGGGTGAGTAAATGATTACAGAATTTTACAGAACTATCCCTTTAAACACAGACCAAAAGACACTGTCTAACACTGATGAATAAACAGTATAAGGTAAGGCTATTAAATAGCAGTCCTAAACTAGTTTTTGTTAATACAATAAAGTTAGTAAGATGGTATGAGCCACCACAAATAAAGTGGTATTTTGGGTCAAGGTTACAAAAACTACTGTTACCATGGTAAATAACAATACTAACATGATCTGTTAATGAAACATATGGACACTGATCCTGATGAATGAACATGCAAATCTTTCCCATCACACAAACGACTTACTAGTTCTGTAATTTATTGGTACTTTTATGGTAATTTCATGACTTACTAATTGACAACATAACTACAAAGTTGCATACTCTTAATTTCATTTATTCCTTCATATTTGCATGTGCAATTGAAGATTGAGCGCCGTGAGCACAGTATAACATCTGACAGGACAGGATAGTTTGTTTTCTGAGGTGAGAGACTTTTTATTTTGTAACAATTTACAAAAATGTCAGAATAATGACACTGATAGTTAGCCTGATAGCATCTCATCTGACCACAGATACTTTTCAGGACAAAATGTTTTTCTCAGACACAGTTTACTTTAATTGCATCTGGCAGAAGTGTCAACAACTTTCACATGTATCTTTCAAAATAAAAGTCTTGCATCAGAAGAACATTTAGAATTACTTTTTTGTTTCTTTGACTAAACACTCCGCGACCCACTACTTGAGAAACAGCACAGTATCATCAAATACATGAATGCATTCATTCTCAACCAATCTGTAAAACGGCTCAGGGCAACGCAAGAAGGTAAATTGGAAAATAAAAAGTAGAACAGAAGCATGGGGACAGAGAGACAAAAAATGAGTGTGTCTCTACAATACTATCATTCACTTCTTCATTCCACTGTTTCTCCTTTCATTTTCTAAACAGAGGCAGGTAAGGATTCTGTGAGGAACTTCTGAGTGGCTTCAAGTGGACATGGACCTTTTGGCTGTCTTTCCAAAGCCTTCATCATCTCAGCAGAACACGCTTGCCCCCGATCAGCGACTTGAGCCCAAGCTGAAAATTAATATTTTTATCAGAGAGAGAAAAGGCAAGCTTCGGATCAGCACCGTTCTGCCTTCTAATTTGCTGCACCCCATCTGCCATGGTTTCAATCAGAGAAAGTAGGATGGAGGTGCAGTGTTGTGGTGTGTGTGCGAGCAAGTCAGAGAGAGAGAGAGACAGACCTGTCTCCTGTCCTGTCACAGACTCTCTCTCTCATTCTCTATACCACCCGTCTGATACCACCCACCTCTCCAATCTGGCTTGATGAAAACAGCCATAGAGCAGCAAATTCTGTCGTCATGCTGAATCATTGTTACACACACGGGTTGGTTTGCCCTGATCTACTGTATAAACCATCAAAACACTTTTGATGTGTTTATAGTGTGTATGTGCATGCATTTTGATGTTTACCAAGAAAAAATGTGTGAGACTTGGAAAAGAGGCTAAATATATTTTACAAAAGTGTGCCATATGCCCCCGGTTTCACAGACAAGGCTTAAGCTAGGCCCAGACTAAAATGCATGTTTGAGCTGTTTTAACTGAAAGTAACTTGTACTGATATATCTTAAAATATGTCAATGCCATTGTTTTGTCTCAAGATGCACACCAGTAACATTTCTTTCTAAGGCACATTTATAAAAGTTACTTAAATGCTCTAATTAAACTAAGGCTTAATCCTGGCTTAATCTAAGCCCTGTCAAAAAACACCATGGCCCGGTTTCACAATCAGTCTGAAAACAAAGTTGTGTTTATTAAGATATCGGGTTGACACAGCAAGTGCTTATGAGAATATCACTTTACATGTCAGCCAATCTGCTCTTCCTGCCTTCAGAATAAACTGCAATATGGACTAAATTGAGGTCCATTCAATGGTCCTGCTACACAAGACTTGAATAACAGTAAGTTGGTTTAGTGGGTCAGCTAAGTGATCTCCCACCCTGACCAGCTAAGATGTGAAAAAAAAAAGCAATTATCCTGCTGATGAATCATTTATATTATACCATAAATAGTTTCGCATAGCCAGACCTTCAAACTGACCGCCGAAGGTCTAGACTAGAAAGCAACCAACACAGATCATTTTGTTCGGGGCATCCCTACAATAACAGACTGGTGTGTAAAACTCTTCTTCTATTCTATAGTCTATGCCGCAAATTTCACATACTTCATATACTTTTGAAAAGCCAGTGTTTAGTTGATCCCAATAAGCGCTCACTGTCACAGTTGTAAACATGACGGCTTTCTTCTTCCTTGAGGGGGTTTGGCGTCACCCCAGCTTTGTATCCAGGGGGACTGTTACTGAACGCAACACACAAGTTTCTCGGAAATCCTGTAGAATTCAACTAATCAGATGATGACTTTGAAACTCCTGAAGTGTTTCCAATTTTGCGTGCCAACATTACTTAATATCCACTAGAGGTTCCTGGCAATTATTCAGATAATAGCAAAGAAAAAAAAAACACAAAACCAACCTAATTTGTAAACTGAAATCTGTGAAAATGTTGAAAATGAGTTCTGACTTCTTTGATATTTCAACTGAAACATCAAAATTTAAATAAAATAGCATATCACTATTATCTCTACCTAGACACCATCTGTGACTAAGACACCTACAGACGATTGTAATTTCCCTCAGCCTGTTATTTACAGTTGCTCCTGATATTTAGAAACGTTCAGTCACATTACCAGCAATGACAGCAGAGGCCATACAACAGAATGAAGAAAAACTAACCTCTGCTAGGGCCAGAGTACTTCAGCTGACTGTACTTCAGCAGCCAACTGAAATGTCACTAGACTTACAGTTAAAGGTCTCTGCAAATATGAAGTGATTGTTTACTTTCGGTCAAACAGAGAGAGGCATCCACAGGGCTTCAGTCATGAAGCAGATGTATGAAGCAGATCAAATTAATGTGGAATGAATCACTGTATGTATCCTTACCATTAATGAATGGTTCACAGACACCATTTCATTAGGGATACCTTTTTTGTTCTTGCAGTGTTTGTACTTGTTGCACCACTGGACCATGAATGTTTTTGGGTCAGTGACAAAAAAAGACATCCAATATCATTATTAAAAAAAAAAAAATCGACACGTGCCAAGTTAAAAATGTAATTCTTTGTTTTTGTTGGATTTGTACATTTTTATTTGTACATCATGTTATGATACAATAAAAAAAGATTTACACACAACATATAAAATATTACATACTTAACCTAAAAAGTATTTCCAAAAATGTTGTTTTGGGATTATACCATTAAACATATTAAACTATCCTTACTGTGTCATAAAAAGATTTTATTTTAAAGAGATCTGACCTTGACACAGATGAGAGTCCTCTCTGTAATATAAATTCCCATTTTATGGTTTTCTTGCCACATGACAACAAATTGGCTTCCTGCATATTAGTTACATGAATAGTTTCTACATTGGACCATATGCACTGTGTAAGTAAATCATATAAGTGCCCTGACGACACTGAAAAGCTTGCAGAGATTTACAACAGCCAGTTTTTGAGCCAACCATGCAACCACATTTCCCTCGGGAGACTTCAGTTGCGTCCCAGTTTGCGTACTTATGCACTATTCTATGCTGTTTTGTGGTTTTTATAAATGTAAAAGGCTGTAAAACACTGCCTGTTGTAGTTTTACAGCCTAAGCTTTTTGAAGAATACGAAAGTGCGGTTTTGGCGGAACCACTTGGAAGGCGTTCATTTGTTTATATAAGGCATATGCATTTACATTTTTTTCGAAAATGACGATCGTTTTGCTAGATAAGACCCTTATTCCTCGTCTGGTATCGTTTAAAGCCCTTTGAAGCTGCACTGAAACTGTAATTTTGACCTTCAACAGTGGAGTCCATTGAAGTCCACTATAAGGAGAATAATCCTGGAATGTTTTCATCAAAAACCTTCATTTCTTTTCGACTGAAGAAAGAAGGACATGGACATCTTGGATGACATGGGGGTGAGTAAATTATCAGGAAAATTTTATTTGAAAGTGGACTAATTCTTTAATTGCAGCTTTTCACTAACAGGTGTTACCTCCCAACAAAGAAACCAAAAATTAGTGATGGGTCACGTTGGACGACAAGTCTATTAATGTGGTTGACTACAGTACTTCATTTAAATTTTGTGTTGTTGTATTGATAAATTTAGCAATGATTATTTAATTATTGTGCTAACAGAATGCTGTTTTAGACCTTCAGCATGGTAAAACTCTATTATAAAAGTTGTTTTTTTTTTTATTCTCAAGAACCCTGCATTTTGTTCCATTGCACACAACAATGTGTTTTATAAAAACACCCTCTGAAAAACACATCCAATCAGGTTCAACTGATCCTGAAACCAGGCAAATTATACAGGATCTCAGTTATTCAGGCAACCATATGACTAGCTGATTTTGAGAATGTTTAGTTTTTTGCATCCATACAAAATATTCAAACAAAACATTCACATGAGCTAAATATATTTACTCTTTTTCAAATTCTCTGTCACCAACATAAACGTTACTAGAAACACATTTATGGGTAACTCTCAGAGCCCATCAATTCAAGATGTGCCTCAAAGTTTTATTCTTCTCAGACAAAATGGGATTCTCCGCTGTCAAAGACTCCTCGTGATCAGATATTCTAAACAAGAGCTCATTACCCATCCGACCAGCGCATTATCATCCCAAATCTGTTATGGCTGCCAGATGCTAGATTTTCATGAAATTCCAATGAGTTGTATTTGACAAATTTACATACGTTTAGCCTGATTAACCCACTAGCATTAATTCATGAGTATACAGAAATGACTCTGGCTGGCAGAGTCTAGAGAAGCATCAATGAGCACGTTTACAGGCACACCAGTACGCTGATAACTCACAAAAATCAGCTTATTGAAATAACCTGTTGTCTGGGTTTACATGCAAACCCAGTAACCTGACAACGCAAGTAAACTTTCTTAATAAATCAGGTTATTTCCCGTTATTGACGTCGAAATGAAATAATTGCATAGAAACCAAAGAAGAGTACTGCAACATGTCAGTGGGAAACTTGGCTCATATATTATCCTCTCATGCAGTTACAGATGCAGCATTTTGACTGTACCACTTCTGCTTATGCTGCACAAGATGAGAACACATTTATAATTATTTGAGTTTGCGATATATTTCCTCTTCCCTCACTGCAAAAATGTTTACTCTGTCTGGATATGCCTAAATCCATAGTAAGGACACATTCCTGTCACATATCACACATGCGCACTTCAATAAGCCGACAGAAAGCAGGTTAATGCATTTACATGCTGGGCGAAATAGGCGTAAGGGGCAAAAAGCTAGCTGTGACGATTGGTTTATGCTTAAGCTGTTTATGACCTTACTCCGATAAAGGAAAACAGGTAAATGCATTTATATGATCACATGCATTTTCGGCTTAATAAGCATAATCGGGTTAAGACTGTGCATGTTAACGCACTCAATTTTGATGGAGAAATAAGTAGCTGAAGTTGTAGTTGTGTTAACTGTTCATTCGACAGTAGTTTCTGTAGCACTTAGTGTGTTTAATGCTTAAGGTTTCTGGCAGATAAGATGTACTGTAAAGTGCTTCTATTGCCAGAGTAATTACTGGAAGATTATTTGTCAAATCAAGTCACCTATATTTATATAGTGCTTTATATGATACAGGTTACTTCAAAGCAGCTTTAATAAACAGGAAAATAACATTCCAAATTTGTACTAAAATGGATGACTGAGTCCTGTAAAACAACTTTACAAAGCAGAAGTTTAATTTGTGAAATCACTGTTTAAATCTGAAAGCAGCTGAGCAGAATGTTTAGATAATCATCATTCTCCTTTCTGTCGTGTCCCCCAGAGCATCTGGGACGGGAAGAGCTTCACCTGCATGTCCAATCACATCAGAGTGAGTGAAACTGTATCCAGTCTAACCATCAGAGGAACAGAAAGTTTTTCAATCGAAGGTGTATCTATATCGCTCTGTCACAGTTATTGAGATGTGATGATTTTGACCTGTCAACATTAAAAGATGTTCCAGAGTAAATACAAGTCAAGCTCTATCGACAGCATCTGTAGTGAGCTGACGGATCCCCAGAGGGTTTAACTGCAGAAATCTCAAGCTTGCATTTTGATAAATCACTTTTTTTTTTTTTAATTCTAATCCAATGTTTTCCCATGCACTTACAAACTGAGGGATGAGTGAGAATAATATTGTGGTATTTAATTTACAGTAAGTCAGAGATGACGACTTTAATAAAACCTGCAACATTTCTTTAAATCAATTCGTCTCTGTCTCTGCAATTTTTTGTAATACCCTCTGAAAACAAGTTTTTCAACTACTAGCTTCAAAATACCAGAGCAAACATGCTCTGTTTAATCATATTTCAACTAGATCAATACAGGTTTATTATTATTCTATCAACATTATTGCGCTTGTTCACAAAAAGCCTTGGAAACATTTACTCTCAGCTTGCTGATTCAATATTACTAAAAAAAGACATGATGTATAAAATGAAATAACTGCACAAATTTAGGGATTATTTTTGTCTTTTCATTATTCCACAAATAGTTGTATAATAGATAATATACACTATATTGCCAAAAGTATTGGTACACCCCTCCAAATCATTGAATTCAGGTGTTCCAATCACTTCCATGGCCACAGGTGTATAAAATAAGCACCTAGGCATGCAGACTGCTTCTACAAACATTTGTGAAAGAATGGGTCACTCTCAGGAGCTCAGTGAATTAAAGCATGGTACCGTGATAGGTTGCCACCTCTGCAATAGGTTCATTCATGAAATTTCCTCACTACTAAATATTCCACGGTCAACTGTTAGTGGTATCATAAAGTGGAAGCAATTGGGAACAACAGCAACTCAGCTATGAAGTGGTAGGCCACATAAAATCACAGAGTGGGGTCAGTGCATGCTGAGGCGCACAGTGCGCAGAAGTCACCAACTTTCTGCAGAGTCAATAGCTACAGACATCCAAACTTCATTAGGCCTTCAGATTAGCTCAAGAACAGTGCGTAGGGAGCTTCATGGAATGGGTTTCCATGGCCGAGCAGCTGCATCCAAGCCTTACATCACCAAGTGCAATACAAAGCGTCAGATACAGTGGTGTAAAGCACGCCGCCACTGGACTTAAGTTCTACACAAAGTTTCACACAAAGCTATATGACTTCAGAAACCTGGAATACACTACATGACTTTGAAAGTCTGAACATTTTTAAACACCAGGCATCATCCACAGACAAAAATAGGGATCATACACTAATTGACTGAGGATCACACATCACCAGACTTTGAAACTGTCAACAGTTACAGCCCAAAATCTGCAGACTGGCTCTGACTTTCTGCAAATAGCAACGACTCCTCCAGACTGAAAGACGAGTGAAAAAAAAAAGTGTTGTAGTGTATTCTAGCATTTAGAATAAAGTACATGATTCTTAGGCCCTGTTTACACTAGTGTGTTTTCATTTTAAAACGCATAACTTTTGCTACGGTCAGGGGCATAGCAGCCGCGGGGGACGTGGGAGACACAAAGCGACTGCACTAACACGATATTTAACCCCCGGAACGAGAGTGGGCTAGTTTTGTACTAGTTTTGAGAAACAATTGAGTGGATTTTGTGGTAAAAACCTGGCAACCCTGCTTGTATCATTCTTTTGTGCATGCAGGTCAGTTCAGAACCATGAGCTGTTCACACTGGAAATCTGATATTGGCCACATTTAAAACAACAATTTGAACAGCTATACAAAAAAATCAGATCTGAGCGAAAATCGGAATTGAGCATTTAGGCTCGCAGTGTGAACGTAGCCTGACTGAACGATTGAATGGACTTAACTTATTCAAGCTATATAGGCAAAACTAAAATCCACTGTTTCTATTTAGGCTGTATGGTATTCAGCCAGCTGAAAACGGCAGGCACTCTTCTGAAAACGCCTAGCTGCGGGGGGTTGAGAGCACTTAAGAGGCACAGTGTTTTGTTTTGTTTTTTACAGACGCTTCGGTAGTTATGATACAGAATATCCACGGAAGTCTTACCAGTACCTGATTTCACAAATAGTTTGTTTCTGAATATAAAAATGTTGACAATATTTGAAGAACTTATGTGGCGCTCCCATTGAAAACAATTGAAAAAATATGCTGGCCTAAGGAAAAACACTTTGGTGGACACGGCCTTAGTGAATAAGGTCTGGAATAACATGGAGGTGAATAAACATTGTAAAATATTTGTTTTCAGGTTTACTTTAGAGTATGAACTGGGTCAAAATGCCCAGCAACAGTATAGAGAACCCATAAACCAATTCGCTAACATAAAGAACCTACAATGTAATAAAGACATTTTTAATCTGCAAGGTGCATATAACCAAGTCAAGAACTCTACATAGCCAAATATGGTTCTTGATGAGAACAAAATCCTTTGTTGAGCCTAAAATGCTACAAAAACCTCCGAAGAACCCTTGTAAGAGTGTATGTTATCAGAGGGTCAGGAGGGGAAATTTCTAAATCAACATGCACTTTTATCATGCTTTATTCAGCAACAGCCTCTGATATGCTCGTGCATAATAGCCGCAGGTGGTATGGACCAATTACTCTATGTTAGTCCCACAAAAAGCCTTTCAGACCTCATTTATTCAATCATCCTTTAAAAGGATACAGTCAGAAAAGGTGTCCACCCCTACAACACTAATGCACCTCATACACCTCTTACTCTTAAGCATGTGTGGATAGTACCAAGCCACATTTGTTATTCTAAGGCTGGTTTAACAAAAAAGGAAAAGACAAATTGTATGTCAACCACATATGAACTGCAGTCTAGGAACATATGAACAGATGTGCTCCTGCCAATGTGAACCATTCCATCGATACATCTTCGTAAGGCTATAAAGAAGCCCCATATGTGGAATTGATGAACGTTCCTGAACATCTTATTTGCATGTCAGAGATAATCAAATGCATGAGAAACCGTGTGACTGTAAAATCTGATGGGCCACAAGCTTTATTATACGTAATAAAAATGATGATATATTGGTCCTCTGAGTGTCTTTACTGAGAGACGCCACAGGGCTTGAGGCCCGTTGGTTCACATGCTGTAGAACTGCCTAATTCTTCTGATAAGTAAGCTTATCACACACTGCAGATGGGTCCATTTAATTCATGCCATGGCGAGTTTATTTTTACATATATTTCACTTTTCATCCTGCCTTAAATGCATTTCTGCAAGGTTAAGCAGAACTGTGCCTAGAAGCTAGAAGCGTTTTAGCCTGAAATGGATGTGAGAGTGAATGTTTATTTGGAGAAGGGTTAAATGGGGTCACCTTAAGATGGCTGAGCTCATTAATAGCACCACTGGTAGAGAATGGGACGTCCCATCTATAAGTACAGAAATGTCTAAGGGGTGTATTAATAAGCTAACTGACCTTTAGATCTATAGCGTCACCAGTATAATTAGATAACTGCTATAATAGGCTAATTACGGACAAAATCTAGTAAAGTGTGGGTACATAATAGCAAAGTATATCTAATGTTTTACCATTTTAAACCTAACAAACTTCTTTTTGTGAATTGGTTTGGTTGAAAAGTGTGGTCGTGCTACTTTGGTTATCTAATGCAATGGCATTTATACATTTATACATCCAAAAATGTCCAAATGTTAAAAAAGCTAATTGACAGCAATTTTGATGACTCCATTTTCTAATAATAATAATAATTTAAAAAAAATGATGAGGCACTAACATTGGAAGTAAATGGGGCCAATTGTTGGAGGATTTAAAAGCATTCTTCAATGTATTCTTCTGTTCATTGTGTACATTTATTGTTCTGTTCATTGTGTATTATTCACATAATTTTTATAATTATTTTAGGATTTTAGGTGTTTCATTATCTGGCAATGAAGTTATAAAATTGGATATAAATTCAAAACTAACACAGAAATGGTAAGTGATTTCCTTACACTAAAATCACATTAATATACATTGTCTACGTCTAACGTCTTATACTACTGAAATGATGAATATTCAACTTCACTCAAAGTAGTCCAGGAGGGACAAGTGGAAATTAATTTTTGTAATAAAGTTTGACAAATTTTGTTGAATGAGCTTAACTTGTATTGGACACAGAATATTCCTTTAAGGCCATTGTTATTTTGTTTTTGTTTAAACCAATATTTTTGTTTTGATCTTTGCCTTTAATTTTAGGGAAAGTAAAGACCAGACAGAAAAGTAATGGGAGAAAGAAGGGGAATGTGATATGACACAGATCGGATTTGATCCTGTTTCCCCTTGAGCACAACAGTCTTTTTCATGGCCTCAGTATAAGAATTTCAGTTTTTAAAGCTCTGTGCATTTTGCATAGAATAGAATAGAACAGAACAGAACAGAACAGAACAGAACAGAACAGAATAGAATAGAATAGAATAGAATAGAATAGAATAGAATAGAATAGAATAGAATAGAAGCATTAGCATCTAACCTTTGCTTTGAGCCCATGTGTAGCTGATTGGTGCACTCCTGGCCACTGGCAGCTGCTCTTCTCTTTCTATTACTGACTTCCTGTTATCTAGAATTGAATCCTTAATGGGACGAATATGCTTCGGCAGGGCTTTGTAGAACCAGGCTCCAGAACGTTTCCACACCTTAGAAGAGCAAGGAAAGAAAAACAAATTAAGCACAGCTCAGTATGGAGTGATTAGAGCAGGTACTCAAAGGAACAAAGTAACCTCATGTGGCCAAAGACATGGAGTTATAACAAAATGCTCATCTGGAGAGAATCGAGCACTGCTTTTAAACTATAACTTACATTTAATCCAAAACATTACAGCTGTCTGTCCAGCTAGCAAGCATGCTGAAGTGTATAATGATTTTAATGTTAAAATACTGTTAAAAATCTCCTATTACATTATATTATATAAGCAATATCACACGAGTAGTCATGCGATGACTCTTTATACAACAGTTCGTTCTGGTTCTCGAATCTGATTGGCTGAGAGGTCTTTCCAGCCATGCGATATTCTACCAGGGAACAGTTTCACCATTTGAATCGCTCCGCTTTCAGCATTCTCACAGCGAGTGTCATGGCGGACAAGCAAACCAACCATATTTTTATAGATACTACTGTTATTTTGTAATGGAATATAGTTTTAATAGTTTTTTAAGTGAGAATATAGTTGTTTAGACCTCAGATATGTGATTTATATGTAAACAACACCTATTTGAAAATTTGTTTAGACGCTTTCGGAGATGTGAGCTCCAGGCCAACAGCGGCACTTCAGCACTCATGTACCCACAGAGAACATTTTCATCTCGGCCAGTCCTTCAGGAATTTGACGCTGGCTCTTATGTAGATAGTGTTTAAACATGAGGTATAATTTGTTTTCAGTATATCAAATGGGCAATATTTGGTCTTATTAAAGGTGCAATATGTAAGATTTTTACAGTAAAATATCCAAAAACCACTAAGCCAGTGTTATATATTTTGTTCACTTGAGTACTTACAATATCCCTAATGTTTCCAACTATTTGTAAATCGTGAGAAAATTGCTATTTTAACCAAGGCTCAGGGATGTGTGAGGAGTCACCTGTCAATTGCGTCATACCTGCGTTACCCTCGATTTCCGGTTTTATTTTGTAAAAACCATGGAAACACCAAAGACGCTTTAATATATTACATGTTTTAACAGACAAGGGAACAACTGTTTGGTTACGTTTATAGACAGAAAACTAATTATTGTTATATAGCTCAACACGTTTAGTCTTATTGTTTAAATCTAATTTACTTGATTTTTTTTGCGAGTACCATGCTTTACCATGCCCAAGAAAAACCCTATTTTGTCAAGTAGCTAACATAGCATAATCAGATGCAGCTTTATTTTTAGTAACAGTAATACAGAATTTTCTCCATCATACAATATGTTTTAAAATTAATTGCATGCCATTTATTAACACAAGCCAGAGCTGCGTTACCTCATACTCATAACCGGAAAAGCGGAAGCAGCGCCGGCGACTGTGGCATAAAAGTTCCGCTGCTCGTGAGGCGTGTGTTGCGCAATCGCTCCAGCGGCCTCGTTCAGCTCCCACAACACTCCTGCTCTGCTTCATACTACAGTAAAGTTAATAATCACATCCATGAACATGATTTCTTCCTGAGTCCTATCCCGATTGTTTCCACCGGCTGTGATGTGAAGACCACATGTCCCAAGATTCCGCTCTCAAACTTGCCGTCATCAAGCTACGCCTTTGTTTTGAATAGGCCTCTAGTGATCTCCAGCAGATAGAAATCCTACATATTGCACCTTTAATCTATTACTTGTTCCAGAGCTAATAGATTTGGCTTAAGGGCTATATTAAGTTTCATAACTTTATATTTGTATTGAAATTAAATCCTGTACTAACTAGAGTGCTGCTTTTGTACATTTATCTAAACTGTTTGCTTGTGTTTATTTCCTGTTGTACAAACTTTATATACTGTTATAATAGCCAGCCGTAACAGGCTATGTTGTTCATTTAAATATTATTGATCAATAATTAATATTTTATATAACTACAGCCGAATCACAGCCATGCTGATTTACACAGCGATATCGCATGGCTTGCTTATATATCAGCACGGCTATGACAAATAAAATAAAATAGAATATATTAGGATAACACTGCTTGATACTACCTTTAGATACCTGAAAGAACTGCTGAAGGCACTGCTTATTTCATTTGTACCTTTGATATATTGCTTTTCTTCTACTGCAATTTTTCTTTGTTCTTTATCTTATTACTGACTGCTGTTTTAAATAATTACTTGAAAGAAATGTGTGACGCCTACATGCCATTGATTTAATGCCACTGCTTTCAAAAATTAAAACATGAATTGTTAAGTGTGTTCATTTCTGTGGTATTGAATACAGGTACTGTTAACAACTACTGGAATTTTGCTCAGTCACAACACCACCAATCAGGACAATGGCCGATGGGGCCGAGCAGAGTGGGTGGAGTACGTTTGGAATCTTTCACTATCTTGGCAATTCCATTTGGTGCTTTAATGAAGGTCTATTCAATACGGACGGAAAATGGTTATACTCATTTCTAACCACAGAACCCAGCAGACAAGCAACTGCAGGGCCATCATTCTCAAGGCTGTGGCACTTAATCAGTTGACACACACCAAAAATTCAAACAGTCCTTTCAAAACACATTACACCTCTGAAACAAACACCGCAATGCTCTAGAGGTGTTCTGAGCACACTACAGTCTAGTGCCAGTCACTCTCATGGTGATATAACAGCAAGAGACTGATGCTCGGCAGGCCAGGCCCCGCTGCAGCCAGGAAGACAATTAAGAAGTGATGGACAGCAGGCTCTGAAATGTCAGGCCTGACAGCAGCTGCTGGAGTCTTGGCAAACACCATCTCCCAGCTGTACCTGCTCAGTTACAACTCCATTTGCACACACACTGGCTAGACAAAATAATGCAAATCTAGTTTGCAGGGTCAAGTCTTGAATAGCCTTCCTTGTTTTGACTGGTCTTCACCTGAGACAGTTTTTGATGTGTGCAACAAACATGCAAAGGGAATAAATGTTAAATATTCTTTGAGCTTAGATGATGAAGGTTTTGTGTTTAGTGCAGAAGCCAAAGGCATGCAGGAAGCAACTTTATTGTATTCCATAGGGCACCAATTTCTGCTACCCAGCGAGAGGAAAAAGCACATTTTAAACTACTAGTGCAATCAGTTCATTCACAGTGAAAAAAATAACTTATACAATCATGAAAAAGGGTGTGAATAGTAATTTTCTCAGAACTAAGTTTTATCAGTGGAAGATAACGTGTAATTTAGAAAAACGATCCACTTTGAATGACATGAAAACTAGCCTGGAACGTCTTTGCCTCCTTATGGGTGTATAGCCCTCTATACTTTTTATAGTAGCCTACATAAGCAGAATCTTGTTGCTATGCTATCAGTGTATAGTCAGTTTCTGAGTGAAAAAAAATGCATTGATACATTTTATGCTTGGCAATAATCAGCGTTGGGTAAGTTACTCTAAATAAGCAATTAATTAGTAGCTACTAATTACATCTTAAACAGTGTAACTAGATTACTGTTCCAATTACTCTCTCTAAAAAGTATTGCATTACTTATCACTTTCTAAATCCCACATCAACCTTAAAGGTGCAACAGGTGATTTTCTACAGAAACAGTTTTTTTTATACTGGTTAAAAGTCTCCTCATATCATGACAGCAATCACTACAGTATGTTAAACGGTCTAAATGTATTTTTTTAAACATATATCATCTGTGGAAGGCGTAGGACCATGAAATGTTCATCCAATTATTATATATTCCTTCTGAATGAAATGTCCTACTGCCTGTCAATGTATGTTTTTACATTCCCTCGTGGACCCTGTTTGCGCAGATATCATAAGGCATCAGCGCGTTTCATGCTATGCAGTTTATGTAGACAGACATCAGTCACGGAGCACCGCAAACAAACAGCAGCCAACTTTTACAGTTCCTACTGAATCAAAACTACAAGCTTATGCTGTGTTCACACCATAACTACAATTAAGAGATGGCAACCCCGTGACATTCTAACCGGAGCTGTTCTCAGACTCGGAGTTATGCGTTTCCATGTCAACAGTATCAACACCGAAATGAATCTGCAGCAGTCAGGTACAAGCTCTCTGTTGTTTACATTCATTATTATTGTAATGTTATGTGCTTTGAGACATGAGGTAGTTTAACGCCATCTCTTGTGATGCTTTGCCGAGAGCAGCTGTGTGTGTGTGCGCGTTCATGTGTTTTGGAGGAGGCGTGGCTTGGACAGCGATTTCCAGGAAGGGTGGGATCATATACCTTCAATGCTAGCAGGCTAACGTTAGCATTTCACAGATTATCTACTGCATCTTTAACCAGTTGAACAACACAAGGATAAAAATGAAACTGCTCTTTTAATTATTTCAAATAAATAATATAAAATTGCATAAAATATTCTTGAACTTACCAAAGTATTTAAATGGAGAAGATGACATTAAAGGGTTAGTTCACACAAAATTGCAATTAATTATTCACCCTCATGTCGTTCCACATCTGTAAGCCCTTCGTTCATCTTCAAAATACAAATTAAGATATTGTTGATGAAATCTGAGAGTTTTTTTTTTATATCCCCCATAGAAAGCAACATAATTACCTCATTCAAGGTCCAGAAAGTAAAGACATTGTTAAAATAGTTAATGTGATTACAGTGGTTCAACCTTAATGTTATGAAGCAATGAGAATACTTTTTGTTAAAGTATACAGCGTCAGCCAATACTGAGTCGGCATTCTGACGTAGAACACGGAAGCGCTGCACTGTCTATACAATGTAAACAGCATAGGAGGGAGAGACAAAATTGTTGAATAAAGTCATTTTTTATTTGTTTTTGCGCATTCTCATCTCTTCATAACATTAAGGTAGAACCACTGTAGTCACGTTGACTATTTTAACGATGTCTTTACTATTTTTCTGGACCTTGAATGTGGTAATTATGTTGCTATGGGGGATTTCATCAAAAATATCTTAATTTGTGTTCTGAAGATGAACGAAGGTCTTACAGGTTTGAAACGACAGAACAATTAAGAGTAATCACTTACTTTATTTGTTCAAGGGAATTAAATTACAGTAATTAATTAATAATGCATTACACCTAACACTGGCAATAACAACATAAACCCTCTGAAAATAAAATATTGTTTTTTCTTTTAAAATGGCAAGATTAGGGAGAAGTAGCTCCTTTAATACTAAAGTGGTACCATTTTCCTACATCCGTTCCACTATTATAAGCTCAAAACCTTCATTGACAGTGAAATGAAAGACATTATAAATGTACATTACGCTTTAACATATGCAATAAAGGACCATGGGGGGGAAATGTAAATGCACCAATAGGTTTTCTGTGAACAATGAAATAAAATTGACTAGACATTTGCCGGACTTCAATAAGAAAGATTTTATCTTCCAAACGACTATTTAAAAAAAAAAAAAACAACAACAACAACAAAAAAAAAACCATCTACCAGAGGAGTCAAGCGTATAATTTGTTAAAATACTTACTCCATTTGCAGCCTAATGTGCAGAGACAACTGTGTCACTCCACAAAGACAGTACCATTTGTGTCTGTCGTGTTTTTACTTCTAAATAAATGAACAAACAAATATAAATTATATACATTTATAAAGTAAATCCATTAGTACATTGATTTCCACAAAAAGGTGGAACTCTGTGACTCTGTGGTAGTATTAAAACATTGCTTTGGTTTTTTCCCAACAAGCCCAACATTTGCTCAACCAATTGTGCGAAGTTGGGACGAGACTATCTGTTACAATAGCCAAATGGCAGATGCGGTGAGTGTTTGGGAAAGAAATATTTTGGAGACTCTGTTTGGTGTCGCTAAAGGCCCAGAAGTTACACACTTCAGATTTAAATGTAAGCTCAAGTCCATTTAATGATGACAAACAAGCATTCAATTAAAAAGTATTGTATCTAATGCATCTCTGCCACTTAAACCATTACATTAAGACAAATCATTGGGTGAACTGCAGTTCTTATTCCCAGAATTGGGGAAGCAGTGATTAAGGGAACATTTGGGAAATGTGTTGGTGTTATTTCAAGGTCAGTGAGGAGTAGGAGAAGATAAAATACAGACATAAATAGCATTATCTCCAGCCATTTACCACAGGGAATGAATCTCTCTTCTTCAACAAACACACACAAAGCATTCCATCATACCATGTTCACCTAATATAAACACACACAGGCTTGAGCATAATTTGTCACATTTTTCATTGGAACTTCTGCTGTATTTCTATTCCTATTTTTTCTATCACTCCATTTTAATAAAATCTTTTACAGCTGGGAATGGAACTTAAACCAGATTGTTAATAAACAGTAAACAGTAAGTAAATCAATGTCTCCCAAGTTGTAGGTTCAATTTGGGATATACAGCATGAGAAAGAAAACCTGTAGCTAAATATGCTTTTTAAAGAGGTGAGGAAAACACTTTCCATATCTTTTATGGTGGACACATGTATGGTATATCTGAGGGTCAATTACAAATAAGAGTGTCCAAGATGAAAAAATGATGAAAAATCTATTTAAAAACCTTGTCAAGGTTTGTTCAGGTAAAAAAAAAAAAAAAAAAAAAAAAAAAAATCTAAAGAAATTAAAGATTAGATTCAACAATTTAATTTCTTAATGAGGCCTTTTTTGAATGTCCCTTCAACTCATTGTATATATGAATCGGATTTTTAACGCATTTTTGAATTAATAGATCCAGACAAAAAATGACCTATGAAACATCAAGCTTACAGCAGGACCTTTGGCAGACTCTTAGCAAACTATGACCATTCGCAGACCTTGAATGTGACAAGACAAATTTCGTTGATAGAAAGCACATGGGCTTTTATGGGAAATATAAAATTGTTTTGGTCACATGACTGTGCAACAGGTTAATGTGCATGGCTATAAGAGGAAAGCAAATTGTTCTTGTCATACAACACAAATTATGGCACAGAGCTGGATCAGATCTAAACCCATTGGCTAGAATGAGGAATAAGGGTGTTTCCAGTAACAGCAACCCATACTGTATCTCTGCTCTTTTTATTCTGTACCACAGAACTGAACATCTCAAGACGCACCTGATAAACTTACTATTGTTTTTAGCAATTATAGCAAGCATCAGAATCCTCATCACACATCGCACTAGCTAGCAATTTCTTTCTTTCAATATCTGACAAATTTGGGATATGATGAATGAAAGGCAAATCGCACAGAACAATTTCCTCTTGGCATTTTAATTAGTCTTGTGATAGCATCGCTAATTTGAATGGGGAGGCAGCGTCTCGTGAAATTAGTTTTTGTAGCTGGTGGGTGCGCAACCACTGGTGACCAAAAGCACCGTTTGAGCCCTGCGCCCCGGGACAAATTAGCCAGAACTTCATTAGGCCACCCAGAACCACAAAGTGTCATGTGGACAAAGGCTTGTGGCACAGAGATTTGGTGCTTGTGAATGTCAGTCAAAGCTGGGCCAGGTGTATTTGACCCCAAAACATTTAAATGACATAATTTCATCATGTCATTCCAAACCTGTTAGATTAAAAGTTAAAATTCTGTCATCATTAATTCACCCTCATGTCATTCCAAACTCATAAAGCTTTCATTTATCTTCAAAACACAATTGACTTATTTGCACTGTTCAAGAGTTGCATTCTCATGTTAAACATGGCCAAAGTTTCAAAACACGAGTTGGACGTATGACGGAGTATTTCTGTGCCAAATACACTACTTCCGGTTTCGGAGAGTTTTTTGAGTGTGTCCTGTATGACGTCAAAAGAGAGCGGCATTCCTTATAGGCACTTCTCCCTGATAAGCGTGCACACACATCACCCAGAACAAGAGCAAGAGCTTCATTAGGGATACGGAAGCCGAGAGATTTTTCAACAATGGCTGTGTCCCAATTCAGGGGCTGCACCCTTTGAAGGCTGCATACATCATCGAGGCAGTCTCATTTTAAGAAAAATAACAGTATTTTACACCTCACAATGAATATCAGTCAATTTTATTACGGTTACTTTTCTTAAATATGACATCCTTGATTAATTATTCAGCCTTCAAATGCGACCTCCGGAGGACGCAGCCTCCGAAATGAGACGCAGCTCCTGTCACCAAAGGAGTGTGTTTTTGGTTGTGAGAGAAAGATTACCTTTTTCAGCTTCCCAAAGAACCCAGCGTTAAGGGAACAGAGGATGAAGTTTTTCCGAGGCAGCAACGGAGTTGTGCACGTATGTTTGTTTGTTCCCGGGATTTCGGCGATGAATACTTTGTAAACAAGTCCCAGCTCGGCGCTGGATTTGCAGATCGCGGGTGGTGAGTAAAGCTGCATCAGATGTCTGTGTTTTGTTGGCAATCGGTGCGCAAGTGCATATAATGTAAACAACACAAACGTTTTTGTTCCCTTGTATTTATAATGATGTCGCAGCTAGCAGATGATCTCTACGCAAAAGCTGCACGCGCTCCTGACTCTTTAGCTCCACCCACGGCACTGACGGCAGACACGCCTCCAGGAGCTCGGCTTTTTCCGGAAAGACTCGGTTTAGCGTATCTATCTTTTATAAATATGACAAAACTAAAGACTTTTCGGAGATATGACGGATGCATTGTTACTCTATATGTACTCAAGATTAACATGAGATTGGCAGAAACTGTGTGATACCCCCTTTAATGAATCCTAGAGATTTCTGTTCCTCCATTGAAAGTCCATTCCAACACAACTTAATATTCAAAAATTTCATAAAGACATTGTAAAAGTAATCCATATGAATCAAGCTGTTTAATCAAATTCCTCTCATTTTATGATGAACAGATTTAATTTAGGGTTTTATTCACATCAAATATGGTCAACGGCAGCTCAACCATACCTGTTAGATGTGAAAAAAAAAGAGAAAAAAAACCCCTCACCGGTTAGGGTTTTGTAATGTAATTTATTCCTGAATTTTCAGCATCATTATTGTAGTCTTCAGCGTCACATGATCCTTCAGAAATCATTCTATGCTGGTTTGGTGTTCAAGAAACATTTCTGATTATTATCAGTGTTGAAACCCCCCGATTAACAAAACATTCAAAAGAACAGCATTTTTTAGATAGAAATCTTTGTAAAATTATAAATGTTTTTAATGACACTTTTACATTTTTAATGTATCCTTGATGAATACAATTATACATTTATTTAAAGAAATCTTAATTTAATTAAATATTCATACTTCGTACTGTCCAGATTTTCAATAAATATCATCCACATTTCATCATGTTACTCAAACCCAAGCACAAAAGACTTGGAATAAAGCATGGTACCTGTAATATTTTCATGATTTTATTTTTGTCAGCACAGACCTCCATCTACTTTCATTATGGAAAAGAGTAGCCAGGACAGTCTTTTCTGAAATGCACCATTTTGTGTTACACATACTGCAAGAATGAAAGTCCTACAGGTTTGGAATGACATGAGGGCGAGTAAATATTAAGAGAATTTTCAATTTTGAGCAAACAATCCCAAAAGAGATGCATTTTAAATCTCAAAGCACCAGCACTTTTCCATTTTCCTTCTAACAGAGATTCGGTATCCTACAGGAATAAACCAGTTCTGTGCCCAAGCTTTGAGTATCTGAGCACCAGCATGAAAGGGAGTGTATTATAAAAAAAATAAAATAAATAAAAAATAAAAAAGTGTGACACTGTTTATGCCTCAGGCCCAGCTCTTCCGGGTCCACATCATAAGGTGTAAGTGCTGAGGATAGGAAGACATGCTCAAGCGGCGGCCAGCTGATAACACATTCTGCTGCGACCACCGCTTGACTGACAGCTGCATCCTTAAGCCTTTTGTTAGTTCAGAGTTTCAGCAGGAATATAGTTAACAAGGAGCTTCCAAAAGGTCAAACAAATTCTCCAACAGTTCAGTTCTATAAAAATACAGTTCAGATAGAGTCACTGCTCATTATAATCACTAAAATGGGTTCTTGATGTACATTGTTCAGCAGTGTAATTTGGAGTAATGAATCATTTAATCGAATTCTTTCATAGTTAATTATAATCACTTTTGTTCAATGAATTACAACTTGCATTATTCATATTCAGTGTGATTTCTGAAACAAGTTTTGATTATAAACAAACAGAAAGCCCAAAAACATCCAATTCTGACATAAAATTATCAAGATAAGTCTGAATAATGGTGTATTAGTCATCATGAGCATGGCATTGTTGGGTTATTTCCGTAATAGCAGGTTACATGCCTCCATGCAGATCATGAATGAAGGCAATTACTGAATTAATGATTTGTAAGACTCCATTTCAACACAGCAAGGGAGAGAGTAATTCTGCTACCTGTCAAATGGCTACAATAAGTATGATTACAGACACAGTGTCACTTAATGTTTTTTCTATATATATTTATTTTCAATACAAAACGCTTTGAGATTGCCATACTTCTGAGCTTGACTGGTTGATTCAAACTTCACTACCACAGTGTTGATGTCAAACAAACAAAAAATTCTTCTGAAACCTTTATTAGGAACTACAACATTTGTGGATTAGATCTCAATTTAGCAGACCATCAAGGTTTATTTATTTATTTATTTTTTTAAGATGCTCTACTAAAAGCTGTTTTAACTCAATATTTACCTCTTATGTAGAAAAAAATTATGATAAAATCATCAATGTGAAATACTCCATTAAGTCATCAAAATAAAAATGTGAGGAAAAAAAATAGTTTTTTTTAAAAGCCCCTTATGCTCAAACACTGTGAAACACTATTACAATTTAAAATAATTGTTTACTACTTTGATATAATGTATTCCTGTGATTGTAAAGCTGAATTTTCAACAGCCGTTACTCCAGTCTTCAGTGTCACATGATCTTTCAGAAACAGTGAAACATTTTCTGGATTCTTTGATGAAAAGAAAGTTATTTGAACCAGAAATCTTTGGTAACATTATAAATGTTTTAATGTCAATTTTAATCAATTTAATGCATCCTAGTATTACTTTTTAATAAAACCATTTTACTGAGCATTAGTATAAATATAAAAATAAAAATAAACAAAACAAATACAAAACAAAGTAATCCATATAGGGACAAAATATATACAAAAAATAAAAATACAGATTTACTAAATTTATATTTACTGGGCATTGGGAAGTGGGACAAAAAGATCACAAACATTTGACCGATGCTTTTATCCAAAGTCACTATGATTGAATTCAAAGTACTGTAAACTTTTTACCACTTCCCTAGGAATCGAACCCATGACCTTGACGTTAGAGTCAAAAAAAAAAATCCCCCTGTATGAGTTTGTCTCATATTTACATCATATGATTTAGTTAAGCAATATCACACGAGTAACGAGCACAATAACACACGAGTGCTGTTTTGGTCCCGATTAGCACAAGAGCAAATGTGATACTGATTTTATACAACAGTTAAATAAAGAAGTTAATATTGTGTTATATTTTAGACACAACATTGTCTGTTTTTGTTACACATAAAGCCATTGTAGAACGATTGTGCATCTCTGAGCAACACAGCGGTATTTCTGAGTGAATTCACGTTTAGAACGATTTGGATGAACCAATGACTCAATGACCCATTCATAAAGAGAGACATTTACTTCATTACTTCATGAATCAGCCATTTGAACAAATCAAAGGAACAAATGACAATGACTTACTCATTTAGACATTTACCGCCACCTACTGCCAGTTTTAGTTTCTTATTTAGAGTATTTAATAAAAATAAATAAATAAATAAAAAAAAAAAACAGATTTCATATTAATAAAAAAAAAAAACATTAAAGATATAGTTTACCAAAAAATGAAAATTCTGTTATCATTTACTCACCCTCATGGCTGTTGCAGCCTAAAAGTTTGTCTAATAAATTATAGCCTATGTTGAATCAAATATAATATTTCTTTCTAAGCTACTTTTTGTAATGTATATTTTATGCTTTTCTCATTTAAAACAATACTTAAAATAATTATTACTACATTTAAAATTTTAATCGTTTGACAGGCATAATATTATATATTAATATATATATACACACACATATATATACATACATACATACATACATACACACATACACACACTATAGTCTCCCCTGCATTTGATGCCATATTGACAGATGTCCTCACCCAGGGCATTCACATTCGTACAACCCAATACTTCTACAGAGACTGTAGAAATAAGTGAACTCTGACAAATCTGCTCAGCACTTCTCCAACTGTCAGCCCCTTTTCTCTCTGGCACTGACTAATCAAATGAACTAAACTATTTGTTTCACTGGCATGAAGGACCCAGCCTCTGGGCAGTCTTTGTTCCCTGGAGACCTGAGCAGATCAATCCAATCCCACACTCAGTATAGATTTAGACGGCAGGAGATTTCAGGGCCTATCCTATCCATTACCCAACAAGCCTGTTAATTTGCATGAGCACTTTCTGCACTTGGCAGCATTATGACTCCAACTAAAGTGATATTTCTCATCATATAGGACTACTTGCCAAGCAGAATTATTGGCTTTGAATCATACTGGTTGCAATTTGTGCTCCATTTCAGCACAGTGTATTACGGCAAGTTTAAAGCAGAAATTGTGGATGATACAGGACCACACTAATCTCTGCAAAGCAGCTCCTTCCGGCTAAAGAACAAAAGCGTGGAATATTTAGTGTGGAACAGGACTGAATTTATATATGAAGGTATATTAACAGTTTCTATAATGATAGAAATTTACAAATGTTTCAGCAAACTTGTTTCTTTGTATTATGACAAACAAATAATTTCCCATGACACACTGGCTCTGTGAAACTGTGATAAGCGTTATGACGTGGCACAGTTATCTTTTGCGCTTAGAAATAAAATAATTTGCGCTGCTTTAGTATCTCACCTTCCATCCAGTGAATTAAGACTTTATCTAAGGAATAAAAATATGCAATTGAGATAAAATTCCTTAAAGGGATTGCTCAAATTCTATCAACTCAGTCTCTTCCCTTTTTAAACCTTATATGATTTATTATTTTGTCAATGATATGATGCTCATTTGAACAAAACTCGAGTCAATCCTGCATAACTTGAAGAAATTATATTATCCTCCTGCATCCCTGTGTCCTCGAATGAGGACGTTATATTTTAGTGATTTACTCTGACAACATACATGTCACAGTTTTAACTCTGGGTGTCCTGTAAAGAGCATATTCAGGGCTTTTCAGAGATATCAAATGTTTGGAGGTTTCACCAGGACAACAACTTTTTCTAGGACTTTAAAAATGACTGAATGATCAAATTTAGCACTCTTATGGAAATATGATAATATTTTGTAATTATCATTTAAATCTGACAAATTTTCAAATTGTTTGTTATAAATCAACATCTCAGGAAAATGTTATGGGTTTTAAATCATGTTTATCAGGCATTTTAGGAGACACAACAAGTGAATAGGGAAAGAAATTATCAATATACAGGTGCTGGTCATATAATTAGAATATCATCAAAAAGTTGATTTATTTCACTAATTCCATTCAAAAAGTGAAACTTGCATATTATATTCATCCATTACACACAGACTGATACATTTCAAATGTTTATTTCTTTTAATTTTGATGATTATAACTGACAACTAAGGAAAATCCCAAATTCAGTATCTCAGAAAATTAGAATATTGTGAAAAGGTTCAATATTGAAGACACCTGGTGCCACACTCTAATCAGCTAATTAACTCAAAACACCTGCAAAGGCCTTTAAATGGTCTCTCAGTCTAGTTCTGTAGGCTACACAATCATGGGGAAGACTGCTGACTTGACAGTTGTCCAAAAGACGACCATTGACACCTTGCACAAGGAGGGCAAGACACAAAAGGTCATTGCAAAAGAGGCTGGCTGTTCACAGAGCTCTGTGTCCAAGCACATTAATAGAGAGGCGAAGGAAAGGAAAAGATGTGGTAGAAAAAAGTGTACAAGCAATAGGGATAACCGCACCCTGGAGAGGATTGTGAAACAAAACCCATTCAAAAATGTGGGGAGATTCACAAAGAGTGGACTGCAGCTGGAGTCAGTGCTTCAAGAACCACTACGCACAGACGTTATGCAAGACATGGGTTTCAGCTGTCGCATTCCTTGTGTCAAGCCACTCTTGAACAACAGACAGCGTCAGAAGCGTCCTCGCCTGGGCTAAAGACAAAAAGGACTGGACTGCTGCTGAGTGGTCCAAAGTTATGTTCTCTGATGAAAGTAAATTTTGCATTTCCTTTGGAAATCAGGGTCCCAGAGTCTGGAGGAAGAGAGGAGAGGCACACAATCCACGTTGCTCGAGGTCCAGTGTAAAGTTTCCACAGTCAGTGATGGTTTGGGGTGCCATGTCATCTGCTGGTGTTGGTCCACTGTGTTTTCTGAGGTCCAAGGTCAACGCAGCCGTATACCAGGAAGTTTTAGAGCACTTTATGCTTCCTGCTGCTGACCAACTTTATGGAGATGCAGATTTCATTTTCCAACAGGACTTGGCACCTGCACACAGTCCCAAAGCTACCAGTACCTGGTTTAAGGACCATGGTATCCCTGTTCTTAATTGGCCAGCAAACTCGCCTGACCTTAACCCCATAGAAAATCTATGGGGTATTGTGAAGAGGAAGATGCGATATGCCAGACCCAACAATGCAGAAGAGCTGAAGGCCACTATCAGAGCAACCTGGGCTCTTATAACACCTGAGCAGTGCCACAGACTGATCGACTCCATGCCACGCCGCATTGCTGCAGTAATTCAGGCAAAAGGAGCCCCAACTAAGTATTGAGTGCTGTACATGCTCATACTTTTCAGTTGGCCAAGATTTCTAAAAATCCTTTCTTTGTATTGGTCTTAAGTAATATTCTAATTTTCTGAGATACTGAATTTGGGATTTTCCTTAGTTGTCAGTTATAATCATCAAAATTAAAAGAAATAAACATTTGAAATATATCAGTCTGTGTGTAATGAATGAATATAATATACAAGTTTCACTTTTTGAATGGAATTAGTGAAATAAATCAACTTTTTGATGATATTCTAATTATATGACCAGCACCTGTATATCAAATTATCATATAAATATTCCTATGAAATATTAGATATCATGAAAATGTTGCCAACTATTACTCCCATTATTACACGTCTTTTTTCATTACATTTTGTTCCAAGAACACATTAAAATGCAAATTAAATATGGTGTATAGATACATTGCATTGAATGGGAAAATCCATGTATGGCCATTTTACCCACATACTGCACAAAGTAAAATGGTATATCAATTAATTCCATTATATCTTTCATAACATAGTTGAGAATCATCTTTAAACAAAATTTGATTAAAAAAATATCCTGAAACCTAAACATTGATTGGTGAATGAAAAAACAAATCCCATTGTTTTTGCCTATACATGTCATTTTATTTTTTAAACAACTGAGTCCTGGTGTCCACATACGAGGACATGGCATAACATATGAATAAAATATCATTTTTCTAATTTTTTTTTTTTTTTTTTTTTACATGCATTTCTTATGCTCTGCTGTAATGACATGAGAGAAAAAAAAAAACAAAAAACAAAAAAAAAAAACTATATTCCAAGACTTCTGCAGCTATACGATAGTAATGTGTTCAAACTTGGCACATTTTAGGTAACTGAACTTTTGAAATGTATGCAGATATTAACAGCTACAGTAAGATGAAATGAAAGACACCAGTGTTTGCAAGTAAATCAAGTAACTGTGTGATAAAAAGAACAAAGCCATCGTGTAGTTCAGGATGTCTTCAGAAGCATCAGAGCTCCTGAAACAATAAAGGCCTGGCTTATGAATATAAACCTCTGACTAGGGCTGTGTGGGCTGAACTCTGATTACATATTCTGAGTAGGAGCTCAATAATCAGCCCTGTGATTTCTAGACACATGATGGAAAAGAGAACATAAATCTGAGGGAGGAAGAAATTAAGTTTCTGTACAACAATGAATTCCAGTACACCTCTGCTATTTCAGAGTATACAAAACAAAGAAGAAAAAAAGGACTCGTTGAGTCCTTGAAAGGACTCATATTGAATATACACTACTATTCAAAAGTCTGAGGCCAGTAAGACTTTTTTATTATTATTATTATTCAGAAAGGACACATTAAACTATGGAAGCTTGTTTCTGTCATTAAAAAAAAAAAAAAAGGTAATTAACTTTTTAACTAACAATTCTGACTTTTTTTCCTCAGAATTGCGAGATATAAAGTTAGAATTGCAAGATATAAACTCGTAATTGCGTGTTATGTACAGTTGTGAGGGGAAAAAAGACTGACATTTTTTCCTCAGATCTGAGAGTTTATATCACGCAATTCTGACTTTATAACTAGCAATTGCGAGTTTAAATCTAGAAAAAAAAAATTGTGAGATGCAAACTCGCAATTGCGAGAAAAAAAAAAGTCAGAATTGTGAGATAGTTGCAATTACCTTTTTTATTTTTTATTTAGCGGCGGAAACAAGCTTCCATTTTAAACGGATCAAATGTGACAGTACAAACATTTATAATGTTACAAATGATTTCTATTTCAATGCATCACGATTTTCACAAAAATATGAAGCAGCACAAACGTTTTCAACATTGATAATAATAATAAATGTTTCTTGAGCACCAAATCATCATATTAGAATGATTTCTGAAGGATCATGTGCCACTGAAGAATAGAGTAAGGGCTGGTTCACACAGAACACGTTTTTTGTGGTTATAAACGAGAGACAGGTCAGAGGAACGAAAAAAATGTCTAGAGACGAGTCTTTAACTTCTTTTAACCACATTTTTAGAACACCACATCATGCACGAGATGCTGCAAAAAAAAAAAAAAACACGTCTAGCACGTGTTTACATAGAAAAACAATGGAAAAGTAGTGCAGTGGAATGTAAAACAGCCCCTTAATGGCTGCTGAAAATCCAGCTTTGCCATCACAGAAATAAATTACACTTTAAAATACATTAAATAGAAAACTATGGAAGCCCGTTTCCGCCACTAAATAAAAAAATAAAAAGAGTAATTGCGACTTTTTATCTCAGAATTCTGATTTTTTTATCTCGCAATTGCTAGTTTATATCTCACAATTGCGTGATATAAAGTCAGAATTCTGAGATATAAAGACGCAATTGCGTGATATAAAGTCAGAATTCTTTTTTTCTCGCAATTCTGACTTTTTTTTCCTCACAATTGTGTGAAACTATTTCTCACAGTTCTTACTTTGCTTGCATTTCCTTTCATTGCGACTGACTATCAGGATTGCTGCTTCGTTATTATTACACATAAAATGGAAGACATCATAAAGGATTATTTTTAGCGCGGATTTACCAATAAAGAAATTTTGATTTTACTGGAGGAGACACATAACATGAAGATTAGTCTCCGGACATTAGAGAGAACATTATGCAGGAATATGCATAGTATAGCATGTTTCCACGGTAACCTTGTACATGAGTACAGCGTTTCCAGGAGAAAAAACAGCTTTTACTGCCATCTAGTGGGCTTAATACTAAAACGCCAATACCTATCATGTTTCATCAACTTTTGTAACTGCAACTCAAGTCTGGTGGCTCCATGAAAGGGGGCATTCAAGGGTAGAATTACAATTACAAAATTACAGTGGAAGTATTTGGTGAATAAAAGTTGTTTTTAACAGAATTGGATACACTAATGAATTTGACAAGTTTTGAGCAAACGTGTTGTGATTACACAATAATACCAATATAATAGTAATAGTAATAGTAATAATAATAATAAGAATCAGCTGTGGCAGAGGCGCAATAAAACAGACGAAGCTGAAGTGGCACATTTTATACACCAACAGCTTCAGACATCAGGACGGCAGCACGGCTATCGTTGGATGCACCAGAAATGTTGGATGTCCGGAATTGTTAGACAGAGAAACTGTCCGTCAGTTAATTACAAGAAAAAAAGTCAGAATTCTGACTTTTTAATCACGCAATTGCGACTTTATATCTCAGAATTGTGACTTTATATCACGCAATTGCGCAATTGTGAGATAAAAAGTCAGAATTCTGAGATAAAAAGTCGCAATTACTCTTTTTATTTTTTTATTTAGTGGCGGAAACGGGCTTCCATAGAAAACAGTTATTTTAAATTGTAATAATATTTCAAAACATTACTGTTTCACTGTGTTTTTGATCAAATAAGTGCAGCTATGGTGAGCAAAAGATACTTCTTTCATAAAATTAGTTTAAAAAAAATCTTTCAGACCCAAAACTTCTGAATGATGTTGTAAAATATTTGAATGTCTCCTACTTTATCAATTAATACAATAACATTTATATATAAATTAGGATAATAGGATAGGGCTGCATGATATATTGAAATGTGATATGCATATCGCAATGGCTTGCCAAAGTCCAAGCTTTAGGTCGACGCAGACAGTAGAGAGCAGGACACATAACGGTTACATACGTGTGACATGCTTAATGTTATTAAATGCAATAAGTGAAGTAGGGCCTACTCACGCGCACATGAAGCTGCTTCTTAGCTTCTCATTCCAATTGTCAAAATACACGTCTGGAGTATTCACGTAAACACAGTCAGTTATGTCTTTAGCAGACTAAACAGTTGAGAAAGAGCATGCGTGTAACAATATACTGGATCCATGCAGCTCTTAAAGTGACAGCAGCCTAATAAATATGCTTCCGTCTGTGTGTTTAATGTTAATTAAACAACAAAAGACAGAGAAAAATCACTCACTGCTCCTGACTGAATAACTTTTGTAGCTTTAATTAGAATCAGTATATATTTAATTCATACAGTGAAGACTAAGCAGTTTTATTTTTTACATTTGATTATTTAATTTCTGGTGTTATATAAACCTAATGTAGGCCTACCTGAAACACTAAACCTTGCTGGTTTACACTGACGTTAAAATAACACTTTCTTTTTACAGTAAAAATGTTCACTTTCATAAGTTGTAGGGATGCTTTCTTCTCACAAAAAGAATGTGAAACATGTTGGCTGTATCATTTTCAGTTTTTAAATATACATTTATTTTACACACTCAAAGCATTATTAAATAATACAATATTTGATATGATGAGTTATTGCATATTTCTTCAATACTGCATAGCCATAATAGGATAAAAAAAAAAAAAAAAAAAAAGTCTGAGAAGAGTTCTATCTGAGACAAATCTTAGGGGAGTGCCATAAGCATATATGGATGTACTTATGACCGTATTTTTTAAATGTGGATAGTTTTTTAAAAGGGTGTGAACGCTGCTTTCACATTTTGTCTTGGAGCATGCTGTGAATCTCTCTACTATGTTGGTAAACTATTTCCTGTTGATGAAAAAACATCTCAAACAGAGCTGACTTGTAGTTCAGCCTCCTGGGACAGGATCAGTGGGGCTCTAGCCATCTGTGTTTATTGTGGCTGTGTGTTTAACCTGAGAGGGCGAGGGCTGTACTGGCAGAGGGGCTGTGTAACACTGACGGTCTCTGATAAAACTGCAGGTCCTGAGAAGAGGGCAAGAAGTAATCTAATAGCAGCACAGGCCGAATGGATGGATGCTGAATTGATGCGGGGGATGCTCTGTGCGCCTTGTGCTTTCCAGGTCAGAAGAAAGACTAAACTAGCATTTATTCCCTCTATATATATATGACAATGTTAACTCAATGACCCTTTGAAATTGAGTGTCTAAATGCAAGCGTAAAGCGTATTTGTCTGCCTCCTTGAATTAACATCTGTACTACACCATGATGCCCGACCTGCACGCAAGTATAAATATAGTTTTGATAAATGTATCACCGTTTCCACAAATATTAAGCAGCACAACCTTTTTCAACATAATAATAAGAAATAAAACACTTAAAGCTGCAGTCCGGAACTTTTTTTTTTGTTGAAAATTATCCAAAATCAATTTTTGAGCAAGTACATAACCAGCCAGTGTCCAAAACTATCTCATTATC
Source organism: Hypophthalmichthys nobilis (assembly GCA_037950665.1). Taxonomy (NCBI): domain Eukaryota; kingdom Metazoa; phylum Chordata; class Actinopteri; order Cypriniformes; family Xenocyprididae; genus Hypophthalmichthys; species Hypophthalmichthys nobilis. The sequence continues at coordinate 38,216,908 of CM075468.1, read as the reverse complement.
TTAGCTCGATTCACAACGGTAAGCTTGTAATAATGTTTTATAACAAGAGCGATCTGGTGGATTCGAGCATGCAGCAGTTAGTCTTTGTGTCATTACGTCACATCTGTAAACAGAAAGAAGGAGTCCAGGCTAGTTTATCATGTGAGGATGCTGCTTGTAGTGGATCATTTATAGCCTGTTCTCACAGCAGCTGAAATAATTAAACGTATCATTTTGATGGCGGATTGTAATCTGGAAAAGTTCAAATGACAATCATCAGTGACAACTGGAGATTCACCCGTAGTCAAAAGCAAAAGGCTTCGGACTGTGGAGTGGATACAGAAATTGAAATCTACAGGTAACAATAATACACACTAAATACACACAGTCACGCAACGCTGATGTTGTTAACATTACCAATTTGAGAACAAAGTATAACAGTAATAATAATTTGCACGGTTTGGCGTGATCCAAGCTAAGCGATCGTTAGATTTAATCATCATTGGCAGCACGATTTATCGTAGGCCTAATGCTTTTTTCCTCAGTTGGTCAGAACAAAAGCGGTAGAAATGTTACTTACTTGTTCAGATGATATTTTCCAGTGAAAATTCTTAAATTGGTCATACTTTAGATTCATCCGCTGAGGAGTCGTGCCGATGCACAACGCACGTAACGATAACAATTCCGCATATGACTGCAGTTGCAGGTTTCAAACAGAGATGGCGACAAAGGAAAAATGCTGGACTGCAGCTTTAACAACTAGCTGAGACATTCTAAGACTGAACTCAACACACTTAAAGACTATTTTTATCAACTGGAGCAGATCTCAGAAACAAACTATTCAGAAACATCCAGTTGCATTCTAAAAGTTGTAACTTCTTCCTGAGTCTCTCCATCAGTGTCCGACTCCGGTTTGAACAATGTAAGGCTGAACACCATTTCTGACCATCTTCATTTTGGCTGCGTGAGATTTTCCAGCTTTGTTGTTGTTGAGCAACCAAAGTGCGACATGTTAAAGCTCCGTCCTCTTTTGGAAAACAGGCCAGAAGCAGCAGCTCATTTGCATTTAAAGGGACACACAAAAACAGTGTGTTTTAGCTTACACCCAAATAGGGGCAAATTTGACAAGCTATAATAGATTATCTGTAGGGTATTTTGAGCTGAAACTTTCTGGGGACACCAGAAACTTATATTACATCTTGTGAAAAGGGGCATAATATGTCCCTTTTAAACACTGACTGTAAACACAGACTGAGCGCAAATAGAACTAACTCGGTACGTTTGAACATGATCAGTCGTCATGACCAATTTACATTCATTATTCGGCCTGACAGTCTTGTAGTGTGTTCCCGGCTTTAGAATGATTTCTGAAGGATTATGTGACACTGAAGACTGGAGTAATGATGCTGAAAATTCAGCTTTGCATCACAGGAATCAATTACATTTTGAAATATTTTGAGATAGAAAACGTTTTTTCTAAACTGTTTTTCCTGCATTTTTTTTTTTTCAAATAACTTCTTTCAAAAACATATCTTACAGATCCCAAACCTTTAAACAGTAGGATATGTTCAACTTGAATCAGGATCCTTCCAATGCCACTACACTCTCGACACAAATTCAGAAACTCCCCCTATCCGTGATGTGTAACAGAAGGCTTTTCAGGACACCATGAACCAAAATGAAACCCTGAGGCTTATAAGTGATCTCACATGAAGCCCATCACTGTCAATCTCTTTCTTTACCCATCGTTCTTATCTGTCGTTCACTGCTCAGTATTACCTGCTGGGCTTTAAATGCAGAGGAGCGATGAAGGAGCGTCTGACAACACTCATCTGTGGATAATTGCGCAGTGATGTGCTGTGATTAGCACTGAAGGTTAGTGTGTTTAAGCGGGCTGTGACAGGAGATGAGGTCATTGAGGGCGGCACTGAAGCTGAGCTCTGCGCTGGAGGGCAATGTGTTATTTCTGTGACATGGGTAATGAGGATGAGGTGTGTGTGTGTGTGTGTGTGTGTGTGTGTTTGTTCCATGGCAAAAATGGGTAACAATTTATTTAGATGGTCCAATTTAGACTAACTAGAAGTAACTTTGGAACTACATGTGAACTTGTTCTACTAACCCTAACTCCTAACCCTAACCTATCAGTCTACTAATACTCTAATGAGAGTTAGCTGACATGTAGTTGCTTATAAGTTACTTATAGGTAGTAGAAAGTCTAAAGTGGATCATTGAAATAAAGTGTAATCCAAAAATAACTTGTTTGACATACAACAACACAGGTTATAATTAAATAATTTTACAGAGAGTGTTTACAGAGAACAGGCTTTATATTGGATGAAACTATTGACTATGTGACTGTGCAGTTATCCTATCAAACCCTAAACACACATTTCATTACTTCTTTAAATGGATCTTTCTTTGACCTTTACAGAATCTAATGGAAACATACATGGGAAACGCCAGATCAGTTTGCTTTCTTACAAATGAAACAAAGCAACTTTCTAATTCTGTTCTTATTTGCGGTAGAAAATAACATGATAATAATGTGCATGGTGCCCATTCAAAAATGGTTTCAAGGACACTACTAGGTACATGGATAAGCCGTTCTGAGTGATTTGTTCACGTTGCTATGTGGTTACCAGGTTGTTCTGGGTCATTGCTACATGGCTGCTTATTGGTCCACTCCCAAGTCTCTATTCTGGTCTCCAGATATTGCTCACTCAATTTAAAGTCTAAGAGATTTTGGTTGTCTAGTTTGGAAAGTAATATTCCTCTCAACAAGCCACAGGATTTCAGATGTCATTCATGTCCATAGCACAAATGGAACGAGTTACACATTGGAGATTAATATATTGTGTTATGAGTTTGCTCAGATTCTTAAAGGGATAGTGCACCCTTATCATCATTTACTCACCCTCACGTATGAGTGATTTTATTCTGTGGAAAATATGTAAAAAAAAAAAAAAAAAAAATCTCAGTCTCTCAGTCTCATTTAGTGAAACTGATTTTTTTGGACACAATGTTTCTGGAGGGCCGAAATCATTGACACAGTGATGTTTCATTAGTGCTTCTCCTGACTGTGTTAGCATCTAATTTGTGCACACAATATAGATAAGCTACAACAAGTAAACATGTCAGCTTTCTGGACACTAGGACTGCCTTGACATTATTTGACTTCTCGATTTTAAATTGTGCCTATTATGCAATTTTAAAGGTTCCTAATTTTGTTTCAGAGGTCTCCTAAAATAGGTTTACATCATCCAAAGTAAAAAAAAACATGAATTTTCTCATAATATATATTGCAGCATCACCTCTTCTCTCACAGTGTCTGAAAAAGTTTGATAAAGAATTCAGTTTCTCTAATCCCCTCCTTTCCGAAACCTACTCTGCTGTGATTGGTCAGATGGCCCGGTCTGTTGCGATTGCTCTACCGCAGGGGTGTCCAATCCTGCTCCTGAAGGGCCACTGTCCTGCAGAGTTCAGCTCTATTCCATATTAAATACACATGAACCAGTTAATCATGGTTTTACTAGGCTTAGGGCAAATTCCAAACAGCACTTTTGCACCCTTAAAGGGCATTTCGGGAAGGGGACACCATTTGTAGGGGCATCCATTAGTGAAGGGAACACACACACACACACTTCATTTTAAATGTAGATTAATTTGCATCATATTAACAGCAATAATAAGATAGTCCTTTTGTCACTGCCTAGCTTTGTTGTGGTAAAATACCATGTGAAGCTAATAAGGAAATTACATCGTCTTCCATTGCTCCCTTTGCCAAGTGCATTCCAAATGACTTTATTAAGACACACAAGTGCCCTGCTCCCTCCAAAGTCCCCACTTCAAGGGCTCTGTCCTTCAGAGTGAGTAGGGCACAGAGAGGTTCACTTACGATCGGAATTTACCCATACTAGAATCTCCCATGCAGGTGTGTTGATGCAAGTTGGAGCTAAAATCTGCAGGACAGTGGCCGTCCAGGACTGAGTTTGGACACCCCGGTCTACCGCTTACAGCGCGTGTCAGAAACAAAACATCTGAATTTCAGCTCCTTAGGCTTCATCAGTACTTGATACACAGTGATACAAACAGTAACAATGGTTACTTTTGATTAGAAACAAAATCTCCGCTTTCAAAAGGTCAATTCTACGGTCTCCTGAAATTAAAAAATTAAATACCATTTTGACACTCTTTAATGTGACGTGACATATCACTGTAGACGCCTCAGTTCAAGTGTGAACTGATCATCTCTTCCTCTTTACTACTAGTAAAAGCACAAAATAAACATGAAAGAACATCAGAAGATATATTGTTGTCAATGTCAGTGGGGTCCAGTGTTGTTCTGGATCCCACTGACTTTCACTGTACGGACAAAAACAGTTGAAACATTTTGTTCTGGATAAGAAAGTAAATCATACAGGTTTGGAATCACATGAGGGTTAGGATTTGAGGTTGAAATATAACATCCACTATCACTGCTAAAAATAATAGTAGAGTCAGAATTTCTAAAACCAAAGTGTGAAAATGCAAGTGAAGCCTGAACTGACATGGAACAGGAAGATGTCATGTCTTCCAGGGAAGAAGTGAATAAAGAAAAGTAGAGAATGTTTCCATTGCAAACCTACTCTAACAGGAAGAACAGTGACGGGAGTGTCAAAACTGTCTCCAAATCCAGTAAGAAACAATCATTTTGACAACAAGCCTCTATTATCTGCCTAACCTGTGATAAGACAGTTTGCCAGCAGCTGTCTTGCTCATGGAGCCTCTATCACTTTTTGCAGCTCTGAGATGGAAATGGGGCCCATTTTATTCACAGCAGTGCATCAAAAACTACAGTTTTGCTGAACTGAACATGAACTGCACATTATGTTTTTATGGTCCCATATGAAGGAAAATCTTCATTGAAAGAATTCAATATTTGTAAAAACTGCAACATAGTATCACACTTTCCTTTAAAGCATATGACAGAGGAAACGTCCATACAATCGCATTGTGGTTCTATACTGCACAATTTAAACCTGAATCAGCTATTTGCATTTATTGATTTTAATGTACTCAACATGACCATACTAAATGTTTCAGGCTGCATTACAGTCTGCCTGTGGTTTTGAACTGTCTGAGGTTGGAAGGCTAAATGATTCCTCTTTCATCTCCTCCTTTCATGATGACCCTGAACCTTACACACACACACACACACACACACACACACACACACCAAACAACAGGGAGGCAGCAATTTAATTTCTCCACAAGCTTGAAGGCGAAACGCTAGCCTTCTGAAAAGAGATGAGATTTTCTTATTAATGTCCAATAGTACATCATCAGTCTGACCACAAACAATACGGCCTCATTCACCTTACTGTGACTACTCATTACTTATCTCATTATTGGTGTCATACCCTTTGTCAACCATCATTTTCACTTTTGTTGCTCTGCTGCTGAAAGTGTTCACGATGTAGGAACATAAAATGGTAAAATAGGCCTCAAAAAGTACATATAATGAAACCAAACTGATGCAAAAGGTGTAGGTTATTCTGGAAAAGAACTGCCTTCTTAAAGAGTAAGAATCCATTTGACTGAAATTTGAAGTCACAAAGTGATAAGTTTGTCCTCATACGCTCTTATTATAACAACCCGGTACACTCCTAGAACAAAAAGAGGTACAATGTTGTTCTATATAGAACCCTACAGTTCTTGACTCAATAATTAAAGAACTCTTTATTCCAAAAAGGTTAAATGTCTTAAAAGACTGCATAATACACTCATGTTCAAGTTCACAAGTTTTTTAATTAATAAAATAAAATTTAATTAAAAAAAAAAAAAAAAATCATTAATTAAAATTAAATCCAAAAAATGATCCCATGATGGGAACCGCTTAATAGTTCTATATATGAAGCACCTGACAGAACCCTTTAAGGTTCCATATAGAACCTTTTCTTCTAAGAGTGTACATTTTAAACACAATTGTGTTTCCTGGTGGACTGATAATACCTGTGCACCTGGAGTCCCAAGTTCCAGTACAATCAGGAAATCTGACTGGATTTTGAGATTTGCACAAGTGCTTTCCAGTTTTGTTTGCAATGTGCATCAGATAGTCAGAACGTGGCGGTCTGTCTGAAACTGTGTTGGTTATCAGTATAGAAATAAGATCTGTTGGAATCCTCTGGAACTAGATTTCATTTCTATTATTGGTACTCCTCATCGGAGTTCTCACAACTGAACAACAACTGCTCCAAAAGATAAAATGGGGTCATTTAGCTTGAAGATAAAACATTTGTGGTACTGTACCTCTCTCTGTTCACTGCAGATCTTGCAAAGCCATTGAGCCCTTTTTTGACTGCCTGCAGTCTCGATTCCGCATTTAGTGCACACCTTCTGCAACACAAACATGCATATGTATAGAACAGGTCAAACAAACACACAACCTGATAACTATGGTAAAATAAGATTACATTATTAAAAGAAATATGCGTTTAAAAAAAAAAGGGGAAAAAAAAATGTCTACTGTCACTGTAGAAAGGGGCACTGCCGCACTAGTGAACGGACTGTGTTTGGACTAAAGTGAAAAGGTTATTGTTAGCTCTGTTTGAGTGCAGTGGAACTCTGGCCTCGATGATTATAGAGAGGAGTTGGTTCAGCACAGTGCTAGTTTTAGACTGCTTTTATTAACCTTTGGTTAAATCAAGGTCTTAGACACTTTATTTGCACATTTTGCCAATCGTGTTTTTAATCACCATCTTGCATGCAACTACCGCTTCCGTGTCCCATTCCGGTGTGATTCTCCTCCTGACTACTTGGGTCCCTATAACAACATATAAATATTTTTTAGAAAACAGTGGAGGATGAAGTACACAAATCAAGTACTTGAGTAAAAGTACAGACACCCTAAAATATTCCCCCGGTAAGTGTTAAGTACTCCTTTTCAACTTAAGTACTGATACATGTTTATTTATTTTTCAATTTCATATACTCTATCCTCCTGCTCATTTATTTTATTACCAAAACACACTGACAACTACTACTGATAATTACTGATAATTCAAGTATGCAAATAAATGAAAGTAACAAAATATATCATATAATATATAAAAATGAGGAAAAACAAAATGTGTGTAAATGTGGGTTGACAAATATAGACATACGATACAAAAACAGATGTCACATAGGGCAAAATGTGTTAACATTTTAAGACCAACGCTATGCAAACATGCTAGTTTTACATCATTTGAAACTGCTACTGTAGCGGGGAAGATGCATGGGTATTATTTTGCTTTATTTTATTGACGTCCACATTCCAGCATTTCACATAATGGGCTTATACAGCTCACCCTTTAACAGCAGATTTAGTTCACAAACAACTGACAGTTGTGACCTTAATATGATTTTCATTTACAACAGTAAATGAAAAATTCGGCATTATTAACTTTTTGCGCCATCAGGATCTCCTGTTCTTGGCTCATTTTGAGTCTGACTTGTGAATTCAGTGAATTGTTAACTGGAGACTAGTCTCAGCCTCAGACGTCACGCCCACGGACCGCCGGCTGAACGTCTGATGCATATGGCTGTCTTAACTGGAAACATTTCAGGTGTTTCAAAGTCGTCATCTGGTTGGTTGAATTGTACAGGATGTCCGGGAGACGTGTATGTCGCGTTCTTTAACGGTCCGCTTGGAAACAAATGCCGTTACGCCAAACCCTCTCGTGGGAACAGCGACATGTTTACAACTGTGACAATGAGCGCTTACCAGGATCAACTAAATGCTGGATTTTCAAAAGTATGTGAAGTTCGCAGCTCCATTGTTGCAGTAAACTTGCACAATGTTCTGAAATGAATGATTTATAGATGCACGGCGGTCTGTTTTTTTTTTTACATTACATTTTTTACACTGGAGACTAGCTCTGACCGGATCATTTGAATCAGTGAATTGTTGACTCAAGAACAGATGCATTTGGATCAGTCTAGTTCACAAATGAATCGTTCAGTGTGATTTGCAAACTGATTTACCAGGCTAATTTAAAAGAATCAGCTAGTCCACGAATTGGACATAGCTCGTGTGTCTAAGTTCAAAATAATGAGGAACGACATTGTCAATGTGGCAAGCAGGACGACGCCGATGGCCGTGAGAACGGAGCGAGGCCGGTGGCATGATTGAGGATACGCTTGTGTGATTGATTGAAAGTGTTTGAACGTTCACCAGTTCCCGCCTCCTCCTTCAATTATCAACAGAGAAAAGTGTAATCTTGTGCACCACTGTTATTTAGCCGTTGTTTTTAAGATTACAATTGATTTGCCAAGTTCACCTGCAAGATAACTGGAAATGCAAATATTTAATGCATGGAAGTAGAAGGTGAGGGCTACGCCGTTGTAATAAGAAAAGAGAAAGAACCTTAATCAGGCTTTATGTAATAGAAGACAAACACTAGCCCGAAGCGCCAATAATTTAGTTTTAGCAGAACTTCTATATACTTTAATTGTTTTGAGATAGAGTGAGCGAGAAGAACAGAGAGAATGTGAGCGAGATGGCACAAAAAAAAGAAAAAAAAAAAATCTCTTCAATTTCCGTTAAATACTTCTAAAGATCCCTCTGTGAGTGAGAGAGCCATCTTTAAAGCTGTAAGTGGCTTAATACCATGCATAAAATGTCCCTACTGCCTGACAGATATCACTGAAATGGGTGTCTTGAGAAATCACACTTCACTCTGTGACAGCTTCAGGCTCTGTAAATGAAAAAAAAAAATGAATCTGACTGTGGCCTGCATGTTTTAGCCAATCAGAAAGCTTGAAGGCAGCCTTCTGCCAACCTCAACCAATGGCGCGAGTTTGGGATGGGACTTTATTTATTTATTTAGGCTGAACAATAGTAGAATCAGAGTGTTTGGGTAAATATAAACTATAGTCATTCTTAAAGTCATCATGAAATCAAAATTGACAATTCTTGTTTTTATGGAATATTGTAGTATTTATTATAAATGATTTATCTGTGCACCCAATCGTCACATTACAGTTATTCTATTCTCTGTGTTATGCCCCGTTCTAATAAGAAAATGGGCTTGACGTGAGTTTGATGGTAAACGGGAAACCAACCCCAGCCGACAGATCACCAAAGACATAAAAGTAAGATCCACAAATGATTTATTGAAGTAGAATAAAAGAATTAAATAAAGGAGCCAAAGCATCAGGGTGTCCCAAGGCCAAAACAACAAACAAAATATCTTACAAACAAAAATAAATGTTCTAACAAAATAAATTCAATAAACTTCCCTAACTCCCTAAAATAAACAAATCGCAAACAAGGTCAAAATAAATGGCAGGACACCCCTACGCTCCTAAAGCACAGGCAGTAACTTAATTAAATCACTTCACAATGAAAATATGAACCATTTACAAAAACAAGTGGTTTGGAATCTGTCGAAGGGAGAAGGAATCCGGAGCTCCTCTCGCCAGAATGCCAACGCCAGAAAGAGCTCCCATCTTCCTAGAGCACTGCCCTTTTAAGACGGAGCAACCGCAGGTTCAGCCAATCACGTTTCTCTGTAGCAAAAAATCCCCACACAGACATATACAAAAAACACTCCACACAGAAAACACAGATGCCGAATATCGTAACATCTGTTAAGCGTGATGATATGGTAACATTACACTGAAATAGGCTGCTTTTAAATTAACTTTCATTTAAAATAAATGTTCTTCTTTGGCAAAATTACATTTTCTTAATAGCCTAAACAGAGGTATGCTTACTTAGACTCGGTTCCTCCTGTGCTGAGCGGAGCATTGAGCGACGAGCGATCTCCATCATACTCGGTCCAGCGTGGCGACTCGGTCTAGCTTGGCTTTGTCCCATGATATTCTCACAGCGTGCAGGTCTTTGATGAACATGTGACACCATTTGTTTTTCGGACGACCAGGCTTCCTCTTTGGCATCCTATTCCAGTCTTGTCCAGGTGTCCACATCATAGCTGCTTTTGGAAGTTGAGTTTGTAGGAGACGGATCAGATGCCCAGTGAATCGGAACAGTCGTTTGGCAACCAAGTCCACAAGGAGTCGACTCGAGATGCAGCAGTATACTTGTTGTTGGTTATACGATCTCTGTACAATATTCGCCGCAGGCAGCATTGGTGAAAACATTCAGTGATTGTTCGATGATCACAGTCAGTTTCCACGTCTTGGAGACGAACGTCGATGCCCTGCCAATTGTTACAGTCAGAAAGATTGTCTTTCTTTGGAAGGCGGATGATTATTCCTCTCCTCCAGTCTCCGAGTACAGTCACATTGGTCTAGCAATCGCTGACTAGATGGGTAAGCTCATCGATTAAATCTTGGCCACCTTTTTGAGCATCTTTGGTGTGATCTCATCCATTCTGGCCGCTTTGCCATTTCTGAGCCCTTGTACTGCCGCCACCACTTCCACCGTGCCGATCGGGTGGTCCGCTACAGGTAGGTCATCCGCAGGATTGAATTAATCCACTTGAAGAGGATTCTGTGGTGGCAGCTGGTCAGCGTCTCTTTGAAATGTTCAATCCACCTTCGCTCTTGTGCTTCTTTGGTCAGCAGTGGTCTTCCGTGCTTATGGACACCCCACGCCTGCTGGATGTTCCGGACAACTCACGGACGATGTGTTAGAGTGTGTTTGCACCTCTACGGTCCGCTGCTTGTTGTGCTTCTTCGTCTTGTTTTTCAATGCATGTGCTCTTGTCCTGTCGGCAATCTAGGGTGAGATATTGGTCATTGGCATTCTCCTGGGCCTCTAGGGTTGGCATTTGCTCACGGTGTTGCTTTGCATGTTGGTGTTCGTCAACCATTTTCCAGGACTTTTCACTAATCCACCACTCTTTATATGAACCTCGTCGCCTACCGATCAAGGTCTGCGCTTTCTACCATTGTTTCTTGAAATAGTGTCTAACAATCTTCAAGGCTGGTTGGTTCTTCGAGCATGTGAAACCAACTCCGAAGTTCTAACTGGAAGGCATTGACGACGGCAGGGTTTATAAGTCTAGCCACATTGAACGATTGCCGTCATTTCAGTGGTGTTGGCAGACGCAGGAGACGAAGGCCACTCGTTGTGGTTTGACGTTGCGAAGTGTCAAGTGTTATCTCTTCGACACAAAGATATAGTCGATCTCGTTATGTGTTCTTCCGTCTTTTTCGGTTCTTCCGGCAGGTCTTTTTGTGAATGTCTGTGTGTTGATAGAATGTGTTGACGATGGAGATGTTGCTTGGCTGCACAAACGGAGACAATTCTTTTGCTGTTGTCATTCGTTTGCCTTGCCAATCATTTGACATCACCTACATAGAACGCAAACAAAATGGCGCCGCCCATTGTCCAAATCGGTCTAAATATGTCATGGATTTTTTAAATAACGTAAATCTTTCATGGGTTTTCTACTACATATTTCAGTAAGAGACCTCATTTACGTTATATTAAGCCATTCAAGTCTTAACACCAGGGGTTCCCTTTAAACATGTTAATTTTTCAATCATTATGTTGGAAAACACTTATCAGAATAATTTCTGTTAAGCTTGTGTATATATGTAGTTAAAGTTGTTAAGTTATTAAGCAATATCTCATCAGGTTTTTTTTCCTTTGTGTTCTATAGAATGACCACTAGGAGGTGCTCTAGGCATATGTTTTCCTTGATTGGTTTTCCCTGTAGATTTCAACAACAACATAGGCCAGGGGTGTCAAACTTAGTTCCTGGAGGGCCACAGGTCTGCAGAGTTTAGCTCCAACCCTAACTAAACGCTTCTGATCCATCTAATCAAGTCCTTCAGGCTTATTTGAAAAGTGCAGGTATGTGTGTTGGAGCTAAACTCTGCAGGGCTGTGGCCCTCCAGGAACTGAGTGTGACAGCCCTCACATAGGCTATAGGGGTGTTCGCCTTGAAGCGGCGCTGCGATGGAGCCGTCTACTCTCTAATCGCTCTCGTGGTACTTTGATGTCATACGCCAATCGGTCTGTGCAGCGCCGCTTCAAGTCAGACACACATATAAGCCTACATTGTTGTTAAAAACGAAAATAAAAGAGTGAAGCAGAGGGTGGGACAACCTGTCACTCACATGAGATGGACCAATAGCAAACCACAATGATCCAACCATTCGATCAATTCCTCATGGACAAAATCAAGTCCCACCCTACATTTTTTTCTTGTTCGAGAAGCCGTTTCACTCGGATACACAGTGCATCCGGAAAGTGTTCACAGCGTTTCACTTTTTCCACATTTTGTTATGTTACAGCCTTATTCCAAAAGGGATTAAATTAATTATTTTCCTCAAAATTCTACAAACAATACCCCATAATGACAATGTGAAAGAAGTTTGTTTGATATCTTTGCAAATTTATGAAAAATAAAAAACGAAAAAATAAATAAATAAATAAATGACGTACATAAGTATTAACAGCCTTTGCTCAATACTTTGTTGAAGAACCTTTGGTTCCAATTACAGCCTCAATTCTTTTTGAGTATGATGCTACGAGCTTGGTACACTATTTTTGGGCAGTTTCTCCCATTCTTCTTTGCAGGACCTCTAATGCTCCATCAGGTTGGATGGGGAGCATCGGTGCACAGCCATTTTCAGATCTCTAGAGATGTTCAATCGGGTTCAAGTCTGGGCTCTGGCCGGGCCACTCAAGGACATTCACAGAGTTGTCCCGTAGCCACTCCTTTGTTATCTTGGCTGTGCTTAGGGTCGTTGTCCTGTTGGAAGATGAACCTTCACCCCAGTCTGAGGTCCAGAGCAGGTTTTCATTAAGGATGTTTCTGTACATTGCTACATTCATCTTTCCTTCGATCCCAACTAGTCTCCTAGTTCCTGCCGCTGAAAAACATCCCCACAGCATGATGCTGCCACCACCATGCTTCACTGTAGGGATGGTATTGGCCAGGTGATGAGCGGTGCCTGGTTTCCTCCAGGCATGACGCTTGCTATTCAGGCCAAAGAGTTCAATCTTTGTTTTATTAGACCAGATAATTTCGTTTCTCATGGTCTGAGAGTCCTCCAGGCGGGCTGTCATGTGCCTTTTACTGAGGAGTGGCTTCCGTCTGGCCACTCTAACATGCGGCCTGATTGGTGGAGTGCTGCAGAGATGGTTGTTCTTCTGGAAGGTTCTCTTCTCTCCACAGAGAAACGCTGGAGCTCTGTCAGAGTGACCATCAGGTTCTTGGTCACCTCCCTGACTAAGGCCCTTCTCCCCTGATCGCTCAGTTTGGCCGGGCGGCCCGCTCTAGGAAGAGTCCTGGTGGTTCCAAACATCTTCCATTTACGGATGATGGAGGCCACTGTGCTCATTGGGATCTTCAATGCTGCAGAATTTTTTCTGTACCCTTCCCCAGATCTGTGCCTCAATACAATCCTGTCTCAGAGGTCTACAGACAATTCCTTGGACTTCATGGCTTGGTTTGTGCTCTGACATGCACTGTTAACTGGACCTTACATAGACAGGTGTGTGCCTTTCCAAATCATGTCCAATCAACTGAAATTACCACAGATGGACTCCAATCAAGTTGTAGAAACATCAAGGATGATCAGTGGAAACAGGATGTACCTGAGCTCAATTTTGAATGTCATGGCAAAGGCTGTTAATACTTCTGTACATGTGATTTTTTCGTTTTTCATTTTTAATAAATTTGCAAAGATTTCAAACAAACTTCTTTCACATTGTCATTATGGGGTATTGTTTGTAGAATTTTGAGGAAAATAATGAATTTAATCCCTTTTGGAATAAGGCCGTTACAACAAAATGTGGAAAAAGTGAAGCTCTGTGAATACTTTCCGGATGCACTGTATGTCACAATAGGAAATAAAGTTTATCACAACTTCCATTTCATGCCGACTTTAAGAAGCTAATACTGATAGGCTGATTATTTTTTAAATGGTAGATAACCAAGAAAATGGGCAATATTAAAATCCAATACCATTTAATTGAAATAAATTCCAACTGAAAAAAATATTTTTAAATGCTATGATTGAATTTAGGCATCTCAATGTTATAATGTACAGTATGAAAATGGATATTCATTTTGAGAATTGCTAGAGACTGCATTTAAATGTTAGTAATTAAATTATTGTTTCTAAAGATTAAAGGTAAGTGAGCACTAGATGGCAGGGACAAAGGTAATCTAAATCTAAATGTAAAAATTTAGCTTGCACAATTAATCAACAAATACAGATAAAAATAAAAAATAAAATCACTAATATCAGCTGAAAACAAGTATATTATATATTTATAATATATTGTACATCTCTAGTCATACTCAGTCATGGTTTGTTTCTCTACACAAGTATTACATTTCAGCATGTAACTCAACAATCTGTGCTTCAGAGGTGAATGATACTTCAAAACATGCAACTCTTAGTGGAACAATACTTTTCAAAGCAAAAAGTTATGATTTTCACCTGGAGGATGTCAAAACTGCTGATAATCAGCCTAGCAACCATCCAAACCAGAAGAACAACTTGCTAAAAGCCACTCCGAAGACCATCGAAGTCAATTCGGTATATGATATGATCAACACAATCTATTACACAGATTGTAATATAATGACTGAACACAGAGGCATTATCTAATAACAATCTAATAACAATAATGATCAATTCATTAATTCCATCTGCATGATGAAAAGCCATTGTGAATCCAGTGATGTCTAGAAACAGCAGCTGTTGAGAATGATCACAGGTCATGAGGGAGCAGAAGTGATGTGAGCTCAGACTCCCTGTAACAGATGCTCTGTCCTCACTGGCACAGACCTGCTGTTAAGAACCTCATTCAGTCTTTAGCACTCCTTAGTCCTGTGTCAAGTCACAGTATGTGTCTGTCTCGAAGTAAACTGCAAACTGTAATCCCAAAGTTCAGTGGAATGTGTCTCTCTGATTCCAAAATGTGCAATAAGAGCACACTATTGTTTCAGTTACACACTGCCCCCTTGTGGTTAGACTGGGAGCATGTCAACTTTAAATCGCATGTTTACAATAGCATGCTATATTAAGCAATATATTATATTTGTGAAGTATATTTGAATAGCTGTATTTTAAGTAATATGACAGTATGCTCAATCATGTCATCCATTTGTAGGCCAACCTGCAAGAGGCTGGGGCTCCCTCAGGAATGTTTTGTTTTTAGAACAAAATATTTTGAACAAAATAAGGACACTTTTACGTATTGTTCAACATGACGACAAATTACATACAGTCAAGCATGAATTCTGAAGTGGCTGTATTGTCTGTAACGCTGTCACAAAGTCACAGTCTTGTGGTGGTTGTAGACTTTATACAGCAACTGGTTAGCAATTTCAGTTAAAAACACAATGGTCTCAAAATTCAAGTTTGAGAACTGATTATGTGTAATATTACATTGTTTATGTTGGACACTCCAGTTCAAAACTTTGTGGTCGGTAAGAATTCATTTGACTTTTTTTAAAAAGTCTCTTATGCTTGCCAACACAGCATTTCTTTGATTAACAATAAGTAAAATCTATTACTGTGAAATATTATTACAATTTAAAATAACTGTTTTATATTTGACTATATTTTAAAATGAGCCACACCTTTTCCTAGAAAATTATACACAAAATAATCATGTATAATCGTTCAAGAAAAGATTTTAGTTTTTATTTTGAACTAAAAAGTAATATTAAAATATGGGTAACTGAATATGTAAATAAATTAATATAATAAATAAAAAATAAATATTCAAATGCCTGTATACAAGTCATAGAATAATTTTACCTTTCAGATGAATCTCGTTTACTGGGATTCTGCGTTGTCTGTCATCAGTTATTCAATTATTCAGCTAAATTGTCAAAACAAAATTTTAAATAGAACAGCCGATTTGGCATTTTACATTAATGACACTTAAAAAAAAATAAAAAATAAAAAAAAAATAAAAAAAAATAATAATATATATATATAAATTTTTATTAATGATTATACATTCTGTAAAGTGTATCCAGGGGAGCTTCATACCCCAGTAGGGACCATCTTACCCCTCTTTTAATATTTCACATTTTGTGCTATAACAACTAAATTAGCAAATATTTCTATTTATTTCCTATAATAACACATTGTCTGATGCATCATCATCCTGCACATGCTAAACTTATATCTAAATATGTTACAGTTTAAAACTGTTAACCCTAGTTACCCTACAGTATATACATCTACTGTGCACAGAATGCAAATTTCCTGTATGCAGAGATTACTTTCAGACCCTCCTTGGATATACAGCTCTCTGCTGACACTATGTGGTGTCTCAGAATTACTGCATGGGCCCAAAGATATTTACTGCACGGAAATGACTAAGCAGTGAGTGTGAGTGCGAAGGGTAGAGAGCATCATGTTTATAGAATATTTAGACTAGTTTGTACCATGCAGCAGTCCAGACAGAGGACAGACGGAGAGCCCAGCAGACCAAACACTTCTCCACACAGCAGACACTGTGAAAGACCGTTTCCCACTGCAGACCTCCTCATGTTCTCCAGACGCTCCACTAGACGCCTGAAACATAGATTTAAAATATACTGTCTTTATGTTGTTTCTACATTCATTTGGAGATCAAATGTGAAATTACTACAATATAAAAATATATTAAAAACTTCAATGTTATATGCAATTAATCATGATTAACTACAGAAAAAATGTGCAATTAATTAGTTAATTTTTTTTTTTTTTTGATCCATTGACAGCACTATATAAAATATTTCTATTTAAAATAAATGCTGTTCTGTTCATCACAAAATCCTGAAATGTATACAAGAAATGTATAATGGTTTCCACAAAATGATCATGTGACACTGAAGACTGGAGTGATGATGCTGAAAATTCAGCTTGGCATTATAGGAATAAATTCAGTTTTAAAATGTATTAAAATATAAAAGTTACAATTTATTTTAAATAATATTTCACAGTGGTACTGTTTTACTGTACTTTTGATCAAATAAAAGCAGCTTTGGTGAGCATAAGAGACTTCTTTCAAAAACATTGAAAATCTTCCTCCAATTTTTTTCCCTCTCTCTTAGAGACCCCAAACATAAGTAATGTTTTTGATGTGTGGCATTTTAAACAAACTTTTTAAAACATCAAGAAGAAACCTTGTTTATAATCAATTAGGGAAAGTCATTACGTGACTATTGCTCAGCGTAAATGAGTACAGCCCCTTTGAAAAGTAACAGTTTAAACAATATCTCAATGAACACAAAAACAATTTCCAAAATGTTGTCAAGACTAAGTTTAATATAACATCTGTTTAACTTATAACATGAAAGTAAGGTTAATAATATAACTTAGATTACACATTCTGCAGTTTTACTCAAATTAGGGTGATGCAAAAATGAGTACACCCCACAACAAAAACTACTACATCTAGTACTTTGTATGGCCTCCATGATTTTTAATGACAGCACCAAGTCTTCTAGGCATGGAATGAACAAGTTGGCGACATTTTGCAACATCTATCTTTTTCCATTCTTCAAGAATGACCTCTTTTAGAGACGGGATGCTGGATGGAGAGTGATGCTCAACTTGTCTCTTCAGAATTCCCCATAGGTATTCGATTGGGTTCAGATCAGGAGCCACTGAATCACTTTCACCCTGTTCTTCTTCAGAAATCCAACAGTGGCCTTAGATGTGTGTTTAGGATCATTGTCATGTTGGAAAAGTGCACAACGATCAAGGGCACGGAGTGATGGTAGCATCTTCTCTTTCAGTATAGAGCAGTACATCTGTGAATTCATGATGCCATCAATGAAATGCAGCTCCCCGACACCAGCAGCACTCATGCAGCTCCACATAAGGACACTGCCACCACCATGTTTCACATGTAGGCACCATGCATTTTTCTTTGTATTCCTCACTTTTGCGACGCCATACAGTTTTGAAGCCATCAGTTCTAAAAACATTTATCTTGGTCTCATCACTCCAGAGTATAAAGTCCCAGTAGTCTTCATTTTTGTCAGCATGGGCCCTGGCAAACTCTAGGCGGGCTTCTTTGTACCTGGGCTTTAGGAGGGGCTTCATTTGTGGACGGCACCCATGCATGCCATTCCTCTGCAGTGTACGCCGTATTGTGTCACGGGAAATAGTCACCCCAGTTTGGCTTTCTACTTCTTTAGATGACTGCAGTGAACTTGCGTGCTGATTTATCCACTAACCATTCAGAAATGTCCAGTTTCATTCTAAAAGTTGCAACTTCTTCCTGAGTCTCTCCATCAGTGTCAGACGGCGTGTTTTTGCTCACACCCAAATGGGCAAATTTGACAAGCCATTATAAATGATCTGTGGGGTATTTTGAGCTGAAACTTCACAGACACATTCTGGGGACACCAGAGACTTATATTACATCTTGTGAAAATGGGCATAATAGGTCCCCTTTAACATCAAAAATCAGGCTGGCCATTGTGTGACAAGGCAAAATAAGGCATGAAAAAGCACAAACATGATGCAGAGTGATAAAGTCTCACCCAATCCGGTGTTGCTCAATGATCTCGAGTTGCTCAGCACGGTGGAGGACACTCATGATGAGATCCAGCTCGGTTTTCTCAATTGTCTGAGCTTTCCTCTGTCTCTCTGACTGAAATGTGTGGATAGACCAACCTGTATGTAACCTGGGTGTAATCCAGTCACATAAACAAGTGAAAAATCACATCATAGATCAGTGAGAAATGAATGCTTTTAATAATGCAAACACGTCACATTGAAAAGACTTGTCTATTTCAACACACATTACATTGGGTGTTTTTGTCAAATGACATGCAATCTTGCGCAACAAAATTAAAAGCAAAACAAAAAAACACTTACTTTGCTCTAAGTGCTAGCTGTCTGTCATTGGGACAAACCCACTGCTCATTCTCACTGCCGAACATTGTGTCAGTCATGATTCACTGTGGAGCTGTAATAGAGCAGAATGACAAGTCTAAAATCATAAAATAATCTGGTATTTGATGTAAAATATGAAACAACAGGAGTAATAGGTTAGAGAATGTAATTGTCAGGATATATATAGGTGAATAAAATAGCGTTCACCTTCAACGTCACAACCGTTCATTGGCTTTGACAGGTGTTGTCTGTTTGTTGTGATAGAGCTTACATCCAATTATGTAGGACGCAGCTCAACTATTGGATTATTCGTCTCACAACACCTGCCAAATGACAGTTTTAGAGACCAAAAACGAAGACATATTGTGCTGTCTGTCTAACATAAGAATCATTTACATAACATTTAATCAAGAAAATAACAGAACTTTATTAAACGAAATAATACTGTAAATATGTCACTATGTTCTGGTACTGCATGGATCCTGTTTAATAATTGATGAGTTATATGCAAGTTAAATGAAAGGGGTTGTGTAACGGAAACAATACAACAAAAAACAAGCAAAAATGTAAACAAAATATTATATATCTTATTTGCTTGCTTTTTTGCTGAAGTTATACCATAAATAGTATAGAAACATGTAGACACATTCACAAATGTTTAAGAATATTATTGAATTAATGATATAAACTAAATGTAAATTATTTTATAAGAATAATAATAAAAATAAAGTTTATTAATATTATTATATAAATGTCTAAATTAAGTAATCAAAAAATAAATGGGATAAACCGCACTATTTTTACAGGATAAGCAGCACTTTTTTGACATGACATTTCTATTTTTAAGAACATTATTGAATTAATGAATATAAATTGTGCTTTTAACTTAATGTTATTCTTATTATTATTATTATTACTATTAAGTATAATTTACATAATTCAGTAATATTCTTACAAATGTCAAGGTAATTTATGAATGCATAATAACAACAGCATTCATAAATTATTACCTTGACATTTGTATTTGTAAGAATATAATTGAAATAAATTATAGGCTACATTTAAATTATTTATAAATTGATATAATAATAATAATAATAATAAGTATTATTATTTATTTATTTTTATTATTATTACTATTAAGAGGCTTTAAATCACAAACTGACATTCTCTCTCTCTCTCTCAAACACACACAAAGATACAATCTACCCCTTTACTGTTAACCAGGGCAAGTCTGTTTACTTTTCCATGAGGAGAACTGCACTTTATTTGGCACTGCTGCTCAGGCACAGATGACAACCGCTCCAACAAACTACTTTGTTACTCTAGCGCACTTCACAGTTTAGCGTTTCCTCTCAAGCCAACAACTGTAATTCCAAAGAAAGAAAACTTGAAAGCTGCAAACCCTGGTATTTCCTTGAAGAGTTCAGATATCAAACATTCCCTTTTCTTATTACAACCTCCAAGTTACACGCTGTAGAAATCGCTGACTGATATCCAGTAGGATATCAAAGAAAAAACATACAGTACACCTCTATCTATTACGTTAACTACAGGTCTCTGACTCCAGGCAAGACATCTTTCTTAAGACGTCAACATTCAGGCATCCATTTAAGTCCAATCCACTTAAATGCTGATAGAAAACAGGCATAGACAGACAAGAAAGAGTGTTTACCTTACAAGAGGACAGATAAAGTGGCGTAACTGCAGGCTGTACCTCAGCATAAGAAAGTGAGAGTAGAGGAAACAAGGCTGCGGAGGAGGAGGAAACTCCTGGTTACACTGATCTCAGATCAGGTTCACTGCCTCTCCTGCAATGGATCAGGTCACATGACCCAAGCACATTTCATCCAAAACATCCTGCTCCTCCACTGATTACAGTGATTGAATAAAGAAACAAAAGAGTGACGGTGACAGAGCCAAACGGAGACAGGCCTCCAAGGTGCTAGAGGCTAAAGGCTTTATTATTGACCTGGCCTTTAAAATCAGTCAATATAAATCACACTAATCTCATTCGCTTGGTCTGCTGCAACACTAAATCGTTTAGAATAGCATATTTAAAGGACGACTACATTGTAAAACTTCTTGTGGAAAACAAAGTATCAGTGGTGGTCATGCAATTAGGCCGTATGGTAGATCAACAGTTGCAAAGACCTTACAATCTTTATGAAAAGTGTCTGATGCCCTCAGTCGTCGAGTTAAGGCTGCTCTGACAGTGCCTGCTCAAAATTCTGTGTAAAGGCGTATAAAAGCCAGACTAAATTATGCCTGCTCAGCCCCACCTAGCCCCAAAGTACAGTATACAGTTAAAACTGCTGTGTAAATCCATTTATGCCACCTCAGATGAGCATTAAACTGTGTAAAGACATCTACCACAATAAAATTACCTGTATCTCAGATGCACCCTATAACTTTGGTTTTACTAGCTTGTTAGAATTATTTCAGGAACTCAGTCAATAAAATTAAGACAATAAAACTGTCTATTTGCACACTTGTACTGCCACTCTTGTACTGCACAGTAAATGTATGAGAGTCACTGACAAATAAATAAATAAAAAAATCATCAAACTAGAAGTGTCATTAACAAGAAAAATAGCACAAACACAATTTTCAAACAAAACACTTTGACAAAAGAAGTTTGTTGGGCTTTAAATTATAAGACAACAAGCACATAAAAGTATCGCGATACTTTCTACTGACCATGTTCACAGTTGTTGTGATGATCTATAGCTAGAACACCTGTGTGAACGTGAGGAGAAATGACTTCAAAAATACACTAAAATCACCTTGAGAGCAGATGGTCAAAATTTCTAGCATCATTTGCTTGGTCTCACAATATCAAGTTCAATCTAATGCAATCCTTAAAATCTCTGCAGGCATTAATCTTGACAATGTCACATTGATTTTTGTTAAAAACAACATAAAGGTTAACAAACAGATGGTCTAAACACAACAAGTGCACCGTGCACGCCTTACCTTTGAGACGTGATGTGTCCAAAGTAGAAGTTATTTATGTTCTTCACAAATGCTGTTCCAACTGTCAGACTCAAACCCCCATTGGCAGGGTCAAAGCTGTGCGAAGTCTTTGAACCCAAAAAGGTAGCAGGTGTCACAGAAAATAGAGTAATCCCATGGATACTAGTGTGAAGAGGTGTTTGTTGTGCGAGCGCGCGCGCTTTGAGGTTTGTTGGCCGCTGTGGACGAGAGCCACTCAGTAGTTTATCTACAACTCTGTGAAAAGAGTGTGAGGGGAAAATCTGAGGTCACACCTTCCTGCCACAGCAGATGCTGGAGAGCTGACCACGTGCTCCCTTCCGGGCAAACGCGCTCACATATACGCGACGCTTGCGAGTTTCCAAGGAGAAAGAAAGAGGAAGTACGGTAGACTGTTGCCTATTTATTTATCAGAGCGCCGGTGTGGTTAAGAGGTCTTTATGTTAAAATTAAGCAAACATTTTTATTGTCCTGATCAATAAAACTACAGATTAAAATCAACGTGAAAAAGTTAAAGTGCGTTTAATAAGTGCGTTTTCCCCTTTCAAGGTACAACGGGAAACAAAATACTCCAGGTAGACGCCAGGTGCAGAACATGTAACTAGATTATTAGCTACTAAACACTGTGCCTGTGACACAGTAACAATAAATACAAATACTTAAGAACTTTAAGTTTTAAGAAAAATTAACTTTAGTTAATAATAAGTCACAAACAATCCTGGAAAATATTTAGACAGAAACACTGGAACCTCTGGGCATCTGTGAATTGCTACCTGCCAAGAGGCCAGTGTCTCTCCTGTGTATCTTAGCAACAAGAGCTTGTGGAAAAAGCACAGACCCCTCACACAGGAGGTGAAAAACACAGTTGGGCTATATAATCAATAAAGTCAGGCTGTTGCCAATAAAATGAGGTATCCCTGAGGTATTAACAAAAAAAAAAAAAAAAAAAAACAAACAAAAGCCTAATGACAGGTGTACTTTTCTGCCTGCAGTTTGTGTGGGAGTTCTTGTTCAAACTGCATTCTGTCTGAACAACATAGAAAACAAGTGACAGAGTGTTTCTTCTGAGGTGGGACTTTTACTGTATATATTTGTTAAAACTCTTGAGTGTGAGTGAATACATATGTTGAATTAAATATAAAGTATATTGTAAATTTTAAACACATTTTAATACTTAAAAGTAACTGAATATATTGGAGAGACTGGGGCTAGTTGTCACAAGGTCTATATCTCAGAAACCATATATGTATATACAGTATATATACACTACCAGTCAAAAGTTTGGACACGGTAAGATTTTTAATGTTTTTAAAATAAGTTTCGTCTGCTCAAGGCTGCATTTATTTAATTAAAAATACAGTAAAAACAGTAATATTGTGAAATATTATTACAATTTAAAATAACTGTTTTCTGTTTGAATATATTTTATAAAGTAATTTATTCCTGTGATCAAAGCTGAATTTTCAGCATCATTACTCCAGTCTTCAGTGTCACATGATCCTTCAGAAATCATTCTAATATGCTGATCTGCTGCTCAAGAAACATTTATTGTGTACAATTGTACAAAATATTTGTGTACAATATATTTTTTTCAGGATTCTTTGATGAATAGAAAGTTCAAAAGAACAGAATTTATTTGAAATATAATCTTTTGTAACATTATAAATGTCTTTACTGTCACTTTTGATCAATTTAACGCATCCTTGCTGAATAAAAGTATTAATTTTTTTAATTTCTTTTGAATGGTAGTGTATAATGTTACAAAAGCTTTGTATTTCAGATAAATGCTGTTCTTTTGAACTTTCTATTCATCAAGGAATCCTGAAAAAAAGTACACAACTGTTTTCAACACTGATAATAATCAGAAATGTTTCTTGTGGTAGTGTATGTGTGTGTGTGTGTGTGTGTGTGTGTGTATGTGTGTATATATATATATATATATATAATTATACATCGATCAGGCATAACATTATGAGCACCGACAGGTGAAGTGAATAACACTGACTATCTCTTCATCTCGGCACCTGTTAGTGGGTGGGATATATTAGGAAGCAAGTGAACATTTTGTCCTCAAAGTTGATGTGTTAGAAACAGAAAAAATAGCATCTCCAAAACTGCAGCTCTTGGGGTGTTCCAGTCTGCATTTTTCTGGAACCTGTGATACTTTTTTCAGGATTCATTGATGAATAAAAAGAACAGCATTTATTCAAAATAGAAATCTTTTCTAACATAACAAATAAATTACATAGTTAAAACATTTTAAAATACAAGTTATTTTAAATGGTAATATTTCATAATATTGCTGTTTTACTGCATTTTTGATCATATAAATGAGACTTTCAAGAAGTCAACATATTTTAGCTGTTGTAAAAACAGTGGAACACATTCAGACAATAGTTGACTATATAATGAACTTGCTTTCTCAATACAAGGGCATTTTTCCAATCATTACAATTTCTCACAATAGAAATGTGTTTTAAATGTTTAAAACGTATTAAAAACAATATTTGTTAGCCATTAGAAGTGGCTGTATTTCCATTCCATTTTTCACATTAACTGTTTTGGGTAACACTTTAGAATACTGATCTTTCATTAATGAATAACTACACAGGAACAAATGAGTAATGCATTATTAACACTCTAGTAACTACTATTAACTAACAAGAAACTCTGATTAATGAATTAGTAAGTAATAGTGCTCAGTTGAAGTTCACTATTAGCTAATCAGTAACTACTGTTTTTTTTTCATACCTCCCAGAGAACTACTAAGAACTACTATATACAGGTTCATAATTAATGTGAATAATGCATAATGTATAATTAATTCTAAAGTAAAGGTCATGGTAACCCACTAGTAATGACTGAAGTATTACCAAATCCTTCAGTAGGAATTACTAATTATTTGGATCAGTATTCTAAAGTGAGAAACATGATAACTCTCTAGTAACTACTGAAATCATTGTAAACTTTTGAGGTATTGGATAGTAATAACATCATTCTAAAGTAACTACTACTTATTTGGATCAGTATTCTAAAGTGAAGATCATGGTAACCCTCTAGTAATTACTCAAGTGTTACCAAATACATCAGAAGGAATTACTAAACAAAAACCTCAAAAGTTTACAATGACTTCCGTAGTTACAAGAGAGTTAGCATGTTTTTCACTTTAGAATACTGATCCAAATAATTAGTAATTCCTTCTGAAGGATTTAGTAATACTTCAGTCATTACTAGGTTACCATGATCTTCACTTTAGAATTAATTATACATTATGTATCATTCATGTTAATTATAAACCTGTACATAGTAGTTCTTAGTAGTTCTCTGGGAGGAATGAAAAAACAGTAGTTACTGATTAGCTAATAGTGAACTACCACATTCAACTGAGCACTATTACTTACTAATTCATTAATCAGAGTTTCTTGTTAGTTAATAGTAGTTACTAGAGTGTTAATAATGCATTACTCATTTGTTCCTGTGTAGATATTCATAAATGAAGGATCAGTATTCTAAAGTGTTACCCTGTTTTGTTTTATAATTTTACTGTTTAAATTTTATATGCCCAAACAATGAAAAAAGTCTGACAAATGAAGAACACAGATAAACAAATTTGTTTTATGAATGAATGCTTTAAAAACTCTTTAACGTGTCTTGTTGCTTATTTAACTGTGATGAAGGAGAAAATAAATGCTTAAATGTCAGGCTCTCGTTCCTCAGGTAAACCAGCTGCAGCAGCCATCAAATCGTCATTGACAGAAAATACAATTAGTTACGCCCAGATGGCCTTCAACAGAACTGAGTGCATCGTGCCCTCCACACAAAACCAACCACTTCAGTTTATAACATGCTTCTAGCAAACCGAGAATCCCTTGCTTTCTATTTTCCACTAATGGATGTTACATAATTATATTATTAACCATGATCTGTAAGACTGAAGTCAAATAACAATATTAGATTAGAGGTGTCATGAAGCAAGAAAAAAAAAAAAAAAAACTTGAACCATGAAATTCAATTCTTTAATAAGACAAAACACCAAAGACAATAAGTCAGTGTTATCTCGAATTTTATTCAGCAAAGCATGTGCCTACAATATCTTACAAACAGAACAAAAACAGAGGGATTGTCCTCATACAAACAGGTCAGCAGGTAGAACATTTACAATCATGCATCATGACGAGTCAAAGGGCTCGCGACGCCTCTCGCCAACATGAGGGAACTGCCGAGAGTGTGCGACACAAGTTCAGACGAGGAGAGGACCTTCTACCACTTACAAATACACTTCACTCAAATGCTACGAGCCCAAAAGGAAGGACGAGGGGAAAGATCAATATGATCTGAGCATCAGGCAGCATCCGTGGAATTCGTTGTCATTTTCCATTGTCCTCCAGCAGCACTGAAAGGCCAACTTTAATGATCTCAGGAATGATGCATTAGCTGCAGTTATGAAGCAGAATGCTCTCTTTCAGAAAGGCTCCATCAAAATTCAGAATGGTTTGAACTGATCTCACAATCACAAAAAAAAAAATTAAACTAGACATGAGCAAATGTCTCCAGGGCAGAAGAAAAAGCTTCAGAGAGGTTTCAAAGCAGGTTTATTTGGAAGCTCATTTCCACCACAGAATAAAAAACTTGTTATTCGTTATTCAGAATTACGAGAAAAAAAGTCAGAATTGCGAAATAAAACTAGAGATTATGGGTGCTTCTCAAACGGAAGGCTGCGTCCTTCTTAGTCCAGTCCTTCAGAGCTAGAGTCCTCCTCAGCATTAAATGCTAGAATGAGACTGTCTAGTAAGTGTGCATTGCTACGTCATAAATGTTTCTGCCCCCGCAGTCACTGCACGAAAATACTCATACAATTACAGTATAATTTGAAAAATACTTTATATTAAAAAGCTTTATATTAATGCATTGTCTGAGGTCTTCCAGAGTTACGCAGTTTAGCATTATGTGATTAATTTACAACAAAACAAAATAAAACATGACTTCATCTCCAAAATCATTTTTGTGTCTTGCATTAGTTACATAGTGAAATTGGACAAGCTCAGTGCCAATTCATATTCCGATAATTCTTTTTTGTGAATTTGTGAGTGGAGGACACAAAGGATACACTTGCAAAATGAAGGCTGCCTTCCACCGATTCTTGAAAATTGAGACATCCTTCGAAGGAGCTTGATGACGTGGCAGCCGAGATATGCAGCCTTCCAATTGAGAAGCACCCTATAACTTGTAATTGTGAGATATAAACACACAATTGTGAGACAAAAAGGCAGAATTGCGAGATACAAACTTGCAGTTACGAGTTTATAACTTGAAATTGTGAGATACTAACTTAACTAAGCAGGTGTGGGGAAAAAACAGTCAGAATTGAGAGATGCAAACTTGCAATTACGAGTTTATAATTTGTAATTGTGAGATATAAACATGCAACTGTAAGAAAAAAAGTCACAACTGTGAGAAAAGTCAGCGCTTCGCAATTGAAATGCAATTACGAGTTTATAACTTGAAATTGCGAGATATTAACTTGCAGTTGTGGGGAAAAACAGTCCGAATTGAGAGATGCAAACTTGCAATTACGAGTTTATAATTTGTAATTGCGAAATATAAACATGCAACTGTAAGAAGAAAAAAAAAAAGTCAGAATTGAGAGATATAAACTCGCAATTGTGAGAAAAAAGTCAGCGTCTCACTATTGAACCGCAATTACGAGTTTATAAATCACAATTGTGAGAGAAAAAAAATGAAATGTGAGATGCAAACTACTAAGTATGAGTTTATAACTTGCAATTGCGCAATATAAACGAACAACAGAGAAAAAGTCAATTGAAAAAACGAGAAAAATTCAGCATCTCGCAATTGAATCGCAGTTACGAGTTTACAACTTGTAATTGCATGATATAAACTCACAATTGTGGGTAAAAAGTCAGATTTGCAAGATGAAAACTTGCAATTACAAAATTATAACTCACAATTGCAACACAAACTCACAACTGTGAGATATTGTGAAATATAAATTGCAATTGTGAGGAAAAAAGTCAATTTTGAGATACAAACTCGCAACTGTGAGAAAAAGTCATAATTGTTAGATATAAATTATATAATTGTAAGGAAAAGGGGTCAGAATTGTAAGACAAACTCGCAATTGTGAGAGAAAAAGTCACAATAACATTTGTTTTAATTACATGATGGAAACAAGCTTCCATAGAATGCTCAATGCAATCATATAGCATGTTTATCTAACCTCAAAATCTATCAAACTAGTTATAGTAGGATGGACTTGGTGATTAAAAAAAGGCAGGTGTCCATTCTTATTCATCAACAGAAAAAGCACAACTGAATCCCACTCTTTCACAGCCATTA
This sequence comes from Hypophthalmichthys nobilis, assembly GCA_037950665.1. Classification (NCBI taxonomy): domain Eukaryota; kingdom Metazoa; phylum Chordata; class Actinopteri; order Cypriniformes; family Xenocyprididae; genus Hypophthalmichthys; species Hypophthalmichthys nobilis. Next base: position 38,188,774 of record CM075468.1, on the reverse strand, counting down.
CTGCAGTTTTGGAGTTGGACATGAAATGGGGAGGAAGTCAGTGCGAGCAGATCAGACGTATTTATTTCAACTTAAAATGTATACAGCAGGTTAAACTGGAAAAGGAAAACGGTATTAAACAGAAGACAGTGATGAACATGGTTGACACAGTGCAAAGGCACATTAGTGTTTGTTATGGGCTGTAATATTGGGAGGAAGAAAGAGAGTGCTGATGAACCGTGACTGATGCAGCTTAAGAAGGCTGTAATTAAACAAGGCATAATGGGAAAACAGGTTCGTCAATAAAGAGCAGTGAAACTTTGGAGGTGGGAAAGTACAAAGATGCAATGCTGAACTAAATAGGAGCATGAACTACACAAAATGGAGGGGGAGAGCATTCATATTATGTCTCATGCACGTCTACTGGATATGATCACACATGCATGATATGCGTTTCTTTGAGTGGAAATGAAAACCTAATGACAATAAGAACAACAAAACAGTAAGTCTGGAAGGCAAAAAGACAGGTCAGATATTGCACTAAGATTAAAACAAAACAGAGGCATTGCTGAAGTATCAAACTAGGCATTAAACGAAACACAATGGATGGTTGAGAAATGGGTAAGAGTACAAATCATTTTGTAAAAACAAAACTGGAAAACAAAACAAGGTAATGTGATTACAAAAAATAAAATATCTACAATAACGATTTACATTTTTTTTAATCTTCAATGTTAAATGTACAAGAGATTGCTGCTGCATCACTGCTGTTAATTTGCTGATTTTACAAATACATTCATTTGAAGTTCCAGAAACAGATCTAAATGAGACGTGAAGCCCAAAGCGTCAATTCCGATTTAAACACACAAATCCCTCGATCCATGAATAGGCATTTTATCTCGACTCACTAACACGGTAACATTTCTGAGTAAGATGATGTTTCGTCATGTTTTTATTCCCATCCAATTACATTTAAGAGGAATTTAAATCGAGCACTGTGTCAACTTCCACTCAGGCATCTCTTTTAGACACAGTAAAACCAGCATGGGGTTCGGATGATAAAAGAAGCATGTCAAACAAATGCCTGCTGTCATCACTAGAACTCGTTTAAAGATCATGACCAGCAGCCTGATGATGGTTCATGGCAGAGATCCACGCATCTCAAAGAGGAATCAAAAGAAATGCCAATGCAGAATCTGCAATGGACACATATGAAAGGGTCGGTTAAGATAAAGACACAAGAGGAATGACAAGGCAAAGGTCACCTCCAGAGAAATCAAATATCACAGGAAGTAGGATACACATTTGTGATCTGATCTGATCAAGAACACAAAGAGTGAGCATGAGAATGGATTAAATTTAATGGAGGCGATATTCCCCATCTCTAGTCAAACACTTTCCTCTGTTGATACAGGATATACTGAACATTTACAGGATGGCACAGGGTGCAGGGGAAGCTCAGGCAGACTGCTTCTGTACTGAATTTAAGAGTCCTATAATTATTTACACAGTAGATACAGGCACTTAAAAGTCTTTGGTTGGAGTGACCCAACATTGCAGAAAAATGCATTCACAGAGCTTTTTTTTTTTTTGCACCCTTCTCCTGGGTTCAGTAGGCAACATGTAGTTTTCTCACTTCCCTTTCCGATATGCTTCGGTTCAGATGTTCACCTTCGACCCCGTTTATCCCGCCGACAAGGCCACCTGTGAGAAAAACAGGCACTTTTAGTATTCAACTAGAGACGCTGGATGACGACATTCCTGTCAGTGGAGCAGCAACTACAGACTCAGTTATAATTTAACTAGCACACAGCTCATCTTGCACACCAAGTCATACCTTTTCTGGACAGAAATCTGGGTTGTTCTGTCTAACTTTGCCAGGCCTGCCCTTGATGACTGCATAGCAGAACATTGTGATGACCATCACAAACAGGAAGTAGCTGGTGTGCATGAGGTGCAGGTTAATGAGAGAGCGATCGTCCTATTGGGAAAGAGAACGCAATTTGCCTCTGTAAATACATGCCTTTACACAGGTTTTTATACAAATTATAACCATTTAAATTGATAAAAAGTGAATATCGTCCAAACGCCGGCTCATAATTGGTCGGCTCCTGCCTCAGCATCACACGCATGTGTCGTGCTGCTCACGTGTACAGCTTCGGCCAATACTGAGTCACCGTTCTGACTTAAACACGGAAGCCTGCACTGCATTCACTACGTCAACTGCGTATGACAACAGTTCAAATTGTTAAAGGGGTCATGACATGAGAAATCACATTTTCCTTGATCTTTTGGTATATAAGAGGTCTTTGTTTCTTTAATACACCCTGCAAGTTCCATAACTTAAAACATCCTCATCATCAATAAAAAAGCATTTATATAATCAAGCTGTAAAAAATATTTAGTTTGAATCCGAGGTGGCATGTGACATCACAGGGGCACAATCATTTGCATATGACAGCCTCTGGAGCAAGAGAAGAACACCTACTTTTACATCATCGCATCGTTGACACACTGGTGTTCAGTCGATGAGCAGCGAGTGAATCTAAAGTAAATCTAGTTGTTTATGATAAGACTGTGATATATTAACAAGATTGCGATGCCACGCAGACGTTGTGCTGTTCCTGGCTGTGGAAAAACATCTTTGCATAAGATGCCGATCGGATCCCGACGTCAAAGAAAAATGGATTCAGTTTATTTTTACATTTCACTGTGGATTTTTTGGTAATTCAGTCTCAATATCGAAGCAGGTTTTGCAAACAGACTTTTACGATATGGATTAGGGATGTGCAACAGCGACCGAGTACTCGAGCAGCGACCGAGTACTCGAGCAGCGACAATCGATCATGTAAACGATGATCGAAATATATTTTTTCTTTTTTCTCCTGATTGGTTAGAGGGCGGTGCCCTGAGCTCCGATTGTTTAGCTTTCCACAGCATGCGTCAAAAGACGTGAGAAGAGAGAGAAAGGCCTCGAAGTCACGTAGTGATGTCTAGTTTCACTTTGACAAGATAGATGAAAATACAGTTCAATGCAAGCTGCGCAGCGCCAAGCTTTTATCTTGTGCTGAAAATATCCTTTAAATTCTATTCATAATTAATTTAGCAATAATCATCAGTGATTTTCATACTGTAAAATAACATTTTTGATTGATCAGAAAGTGCAAATTGATTCCAAAATATTGCTGAAATATTAGTGACAATTTTTAAAGTGCAATCGGAGTTACACTTTCGGTCAAGCTCACGTTTGCATTCGCAAACCTTTTGCAGATGAAAGTTGTAATAGCTACATCTGATTAATCTACTATAGGATGTGTTAAGTCGGGATATCAACATTTATTAAGATGCTGAATGCGCTGCATATCAGTGTTTAGTTTCATGCTCAAATGCAATGCCCGATACTGACTGAGTTATTTGAGACGGCCATATTGCTTTTAGATGTTTCTTTTAAAAAAATAAAAATACTGATGACACTTTTCAGGATTCGTTAATCTAACAGTGGGTGTTTACATTGAAGTCTCACAGTAGACACGCCCCTTCAAACAGAGCGTTCAAGCCAGAGGGCTAAAATCTGGATAGAAAAATGCCTTTTATTTCTAAATTATGACATTTTATGATGTAAAAATCATTAACAATATTAGTGCACCTCAGGAAACCTAAAATAATAAAAAAAAATCCACTTCATGAGCCCTTTAAATAAAGTCGTTATTTTTGTTGTTTTTGCACACAAAAAGTATTCTCGTCGCTTCATAACATTAAGGTTGGACCTCTGTATTCACGGGGACTATTTTAATGATGTTTTTAGTACCTTTCTGGACCTTGACAGTGGTAATTAAATTACGGTCTATGGACGAGTCATATACTCACGGATTTCATCAAAAATATCTTAATTTTTGTTCTGAAGATGAACAAAGGTCTTACAGGTTTGGAATGACATGAGGCTGAGTAATTAATGACAAATTTCATTTTTGGGTGAACTAACCCTTTAATTGCGCAGCTCTAGACTACTGAAATTTTGGTATCATGACAACACTACTGTGCTAATGTGTTGTGGGTGACTGTCAGGACATTGTATGGTTGTAAAGATGCTCTAAGTTTTTTGTGTGTTGCTATGTTTTTGTTAGGGTGTTCTGAGTGGTGCCAGAGCATTGCTAGGGTTGCTAGGATGTTTTGTCTGCTATACATTAGTACTGTACTTTCACAAAGCATTTAATCACACAATGTTACTACCAAACGCTGAAACACTCACATCTGGAACGATGACAGTGAGCTTGGGATTCAGTGTGTGATACACCTTCCCAATGGCACCTTTGTAACACCAGAATGGGTTGTACTCCTGTGTGTACTTTGTGTCCGAGTCTCGTGCTGTGGTGAAAATCTTGTACCAGGATGTGGCATTGCTGTAGGTCTCTGGGACACAGTGAGGCGGCTGCCTGCAGAGGATTTGCAAAACAAGGCATGAATTAACTCATACTAGATGAAGGAAACTCAAATCAGTATTTTTAAAAACAAGCTTCAGTTATGTAACACCAATTTGCACTATGCTGCCCCTCTGTGTACACTCTTTTTGTTTTGCTTTGGCTGTCTAGGTCAGTTAAACATTAATTTCTGAGTTGTTAGTTACTCGGCACACAAACAAATTACAGAGAAAATCCACAGCTGAAAGCCTACAGCAATATTTGAGAGCACATCTTGAAGATACAAAACACATAATAGGGGAGAGTGGAGTAATGTGTCAGTAGGTAAGTTGTACGACGCCATTCTCTAAGAAACTGTGCACATAAGTTTGTATTCAGAAAGAGCCTATAATACCAGAGTCATTATATTAAAGACCCCCGGTAATTAAAATCAAGTTCTTAATGTTGTTTAAATGTCTATGTGGTGTTTTTAATATGCTTTAAATCAAATCATATGCAAATTCAAAAGTCAACACAATTGATGAGTATTTTCTCCTTAAAACTGCAGTTTACCAAAGACAAAATGCTTTTTGAAACTTTCGCTTCGTCACAAATGTTGTGACCAATAATGTCAATGTGTGGGCGGGCTTTAGCATATCATTAACTATGCTGCAAAGAAGGGGGGTCTCAAGAGAAGCCAGGTTATCCCAGTATATTTGTCTGTTGATATGAAAAATCAGGTACATTTAGCAATATAGCGGGTGAATTATGTATATGATGTATATTACGATGTTATGATGAACTATATGCCTTTCTCCACTGACATTCTGAGTTGTTCAAAGCCTTTTTAAGGATGCTGATTTTTTGAAGGCAGCTGTCTGATTCTGAAACGGCAAACGGGAACATGGTTTGTGTAGCATTAGCAACACATTATTAGCTGTTTGATGACTTAGTCAAGTCAAAGCCAAAATCATATCAATAAGCGCTATGGTGTCTGATAGTTACATTCAAGCTATTTTAAGGCATGAAGAAATTATGTTCACAGGAAAAAAAAAAAAAACGTTTAAAGGAGGGGGTCTAATGCCATTTCATGCATTCTGACATTTACTTACACTGCTAAAGAGTTGGATTCTCATGCTTAACATGACCAAAGTTTCAAAAAACGAGTTGGACGTATAACAGAGTATTTCTGTGCCAAAATTACTCTTCAGATTGCTCACAAACTTCGGACATTTTTTTTTAGAGTATGGCCCTTTATTACGTAATAAAGGGCAGAATTCCTTGTACTTCTCCCGGAAGAGCGTGCGTGCACACATCGACCAGAGCGAGAGAGCAAGAGCACGCCCATCAACGTGCTTCGTTCGGCTTGACTTGCTCAAGAAAGATTTGTCACTTTGTTTTTAGTCCATGAAATCAACGATGTCACCAAAGAAGTGTGTTTTTGGTTGTGAGGGAAAGATAACCTTGTTTCCCAAAGAACCCAGTGTTAAGTGGACCTGAGAGATTTGTGCTCATGCATTACATTGATGCTTCAAATGTCTGTTTTGTTGGCAATAGGCACCTAAGTGCATATAATGTAAACAACACGAAAGTAGTGAATTCATAAATTCATTATTCATCATTCACTATACGCTATATTCATTATAGTGATTCAAAAGTTATCCAGGGATAATGCGATGGTGTATTGTGTGCATGGGTTAAAGTGAAAAAAATTCTTCTGACTGAATTTTTTTTCAGGCCAAGTCATATTCCTTTTAACCGACACTCTATTTAAATAGTCGAGACCTGTAGCGTTTAAAAGGGAGAAGTTTTTTTTTGTGCCATTATTGCCATATTGAAGTCTCCTGTGGCTTACTGTGCAAAGACATATGGAAGCCCATTTCCGCCACAGTTAAAAATATAATTCTGTAAGTCATGACAATGAGAAACTTTATCATAATTAGAAAGTCTTACCATCTCATAATAATGAGAAACTACAATTAATATGTTAATATTTATCATATTTCGGGGGAAAAAAATCTTGTAATAATGACTTAGTTTCTCATAATAATGAGAAACTTTTTTCGTAATAATGAGAAACTTCTACGCATGCGCAAAGCAAGAGAGCAGAAGGGCGTGGCACGCTAGCGACATCCGCTGGTCAAAGCCGTTTAAATGCGAGAACACAAACAGAGACAGAGCGACACGCCTCATAATCTGAAAACCACGCCCACCGGGGGGGGAAACAATCCAACCGTCTCCATTGACTTTGTATTGCGTGAGGCTGCCTCCTTGTCATTTCTGACTTATTACAAAAAACAGAACAAAGTCTAAAAGCTGCTATGTGACAAGGTATACAGAAAACAAGCTAAAAAACCCCAGAAGTTTTTATAAGCTGTCGACCCAAAAAACGCGTACTGAGGCATACTGAGTGTCAGGATCCCAAAATTTACCCATTCTTCCTGCTGATGCTTCACGTCTTATTGCCTGTATCCACTTTTGTCTCCTTAAAGGCTGGCTTTTACGGTTCGGTAGCTTATAAAAACTTAGTTCTGGGTTTTTTTTTTTTTTAGCTTGTTTGCGGTACACCTTGTCACACAGCAGCTTTAAGGCATTGTTCTGTTTTTTGTTACAAGTCAGAAATGACAAGGAGGCAGCCTCACGCAATACAAAGTCAATGGAGGTTGGATTGTTTTCCCCCCGGTGTGGGTGTGGCCTAAATGCGCTCTGTCTGTATGGCACGTTCTGCAAAAGTGTAATCTATCATAAAATAACATTAATAATAAATCAGTGTATGAGACGGTCTTTTATTCATTTGTAACATTCATTTGTATTTATGTGTATAAACAAGCAGCAACACAGAATGGTGATCCATGGATTTCAAACAGATAGAGGATAAGACAGCACACACCTACATATCCAAGTCTGTTAAAGAACGCATCATCAGGAAAACTGTCTACAAACATCTGCTAAACATATTTTCAAGCAGTTTTACATAACTTACAGTCTAATAAGTCAAAGACATCTTAAAATGTGTTTTCTGTATGTCTAGGCTAACCTGTACATCAAATAGCCTAAACGCATCCGTGAAATACGTGTTAATATTAACACATAAACCAAAACATTTTATGAAGACGTTACACAACGAATAAATGTCATATTCCTTTGTTAATCTGATAGTTTTGTGAAGTTCATGCAACAGTTTCCGCTGGTGAGCACAAGCAGGAGTCGGTCGTTACCACGGTAACCGCTCTGCTTCTGCTTTTTTCACCTTCTCGTGCGCATGGAAAAGTATGGAAGATATACTGATAATTTATAATTGATGTTATTTAATAATAGGCCTACTATAGATTGCAATTTGTAGATTACACTGACTTTAACGAAAACAACTGTTTTGCAGAACGTGCCATGTTTGCAGTGTTCTCGCATTTACACGGCTTTGACCAGTGGATGTCGCTAGCGTGCCACGCCCTTCTGCTCCGCTGCTTTGCGCATGCGTAGAAGTTTCTCATTATTACGAGAAAGTTTCTCGTTATTATGAGAAACTAAGTTATTACGAGAAAATTTCTCATTATTATGAGAAACTAAGTCATTATTACGATAAAGTTTCTCAGAATTATATTTTTTACTCAACTGTTTTAGAAACGGGCTTCAGACACGTACCTGGTTGTTTGATTTTTTTTAGCCCACGAACTAAAAGCCTTTCCATTCTCACCCATTTCGCTAAGCCAAGCCCATCTCCGTTTATTTTTTTACACTTTTATCGATCTCCAATACATCGGAGCCTTCCTGCAACTGTGTCCATGCTAGCTGAAATAAAGTTCTAGCTCAAAACATAGCCTGACATGCACTTCTCCAATACTAAGCGGGAATGGAAAACCCGGAGTGGACTAGGGGCGGAGTGATTACAGAACGCTTAGAGTGGAGAGAGGAACGTGCTTTTGCTCCACTCCAGGCTTTGATCACTCTTTAGCTCCGCTAAAACGGCATGCCTCCAGGAGCTTGGCTGTTTTCGGAAAGACTCGGTACGGCGAATGTATCTTTTATAAATATGATAAAACTAAAGACTTTTCAGAGATATAAAGGATGCACTACTATTCTATAGGTACTCAAGATTAACATGAGATTGGCACATACTGTGTGTGACACCCCCCCTTTAAAAAAAATGTCATTTTGGTGATCAAAGATGAGTTTTAAGGGATAAAATTATTGACTACTTAAACTTAAAAAATAAATAAATAAATAAAATTCTTTACTTTAAAAAAAATTTAAACATTTTATTTCAGCTAGTTGCCAAAACATTTCTCATTTTCATTTAGTTTAACTTGATGTACTAAAATAACTAAAATAAATTAAAATTACTACAATTTTAAAATAAAATGAAAACACAAAGAAAATACAAAAATTTTAAGTTTTTCAAAATATTAAGACACAATAATAGTATATCTTAGAGTATATGATCATGTTTTCACATTATCTATCTATCAGGGCAGTGAATCTTTGGGTAGACAGCAAATTGATTCGATTCTTGATTCATATGTTTTCGATTATATTCAACAACGATTTTTGCAAATTCAGAAAGATTTGATTGGAGGCAATTCACAATGAGATTCATTGCGATTTGATTCTGCATTTTTAAGTGCATTCATAGGATTATTAAATACTTCCCCTAATGTGTCTTAGTCGGTGTGAATTACATAGCGACCTTCAAGGTCCATTGTTAGATGTTAGTTGATTGTTAGATTGTTAGATGTTAGTTCATGTTAGTTCTTAATGATGCTACACCCCTTTATTTTAATAGCCTACAGACCTTATGTAGCCCCGCCCCTTTTCCGCATTGCTCTCATTGTTTATGTCTTCCAGTTTGTATTTTTTGTTTTGTGATTTGTGACATATGATTCTATAAACACTTACACTGTGACTGGGAAGACATTACTGGCTGCTGTGATGGTCATACAGGTGCTGAAGACCATCTGCTCACAACGACCATGCAGAACGCACTCATCTGAGTTCCAGGCTACCGGCAGAGTGAAAGTGATGTTCATCTCTTCATGGGCCTCTCTGCCTTTAATGACACAAACACACACACACACAGAGTCAGCATGTTCTGTAAAACAAAGGGAGCTTAGATGTGCCTGCAAGTGATATCTAGAAGGTATTCAGCTCCAGGCCTCTCTCTCACTGTTATCCCTTTGTGCACAATGGACCTTTGTTCAGTCACTACACCAGAAAGACAAAAAAAAAAAAAAAAAAAAAAAAAAAAAAAAACATCACAGCAATGACTCTCCACCCTGATCTGTTTAACTGAAATAGAGTCACAGAGGCTGAATTCTGTTCAAAATTTCGAAACGTACTCAATGTAAATTTCATTTCAACTACCACAACCTACGGCCTTCAGGTTTGAGAATATGTTGTGCACTACCATTCAAAACTTTGAGGTCAGCAAGATCTGTTTTGAAATAATTTAATACTATTTTTATTCAGCAAGGATGCAATCAATTGTTCAAGAAAGACAGTAAAGACATTCATAATGTCACAAAAGATTTCTATTTCAAGTAAATGCTGTTCTTTTAAACTTTGTTTCTCAAAGAATCCTTAAAAAAAATTAAAAAAAAATAAAATAAAAAAAATCACGGTTTCCAGAAAAATATTAAGCAGCTGATTTCAACATTGACAATCTTAAGAAATGTTTCTTGAGCTCCAAATAACCGTATTATAATAGATATTTAGTGTATTTTTGCTCATTGGTGAGCTTAAGAAACAGACTCTAAACTTTTGAATGGTATTACACGTAAAATAGTACACCGAATATGCCCAGATGGTATATTATTTTGAGTTTCAGTGCTTTTCATCCATTAATGGTTTTTCAGCTAATACTGCCCACAACCCAAATTACAACAGAAGAGAAGTTTGCATTGGCTTTGTGTTTCTCTTTTAGAGGGAGCAGGGAAAATATATTTACAATCAATATATATTATATATAAAAATCACAAGATAAGCCACAAAGAAGGTGCCATGACTTGTTTTTAAACATGAATCTAAAAGTTAAGTAATAATAAATTGTAAATTTAACTAGATGCTAGCATTCAGAAGTGTAAAACAGTACACATCAACATGTTCTCTAGGTCAAAACTCAATTTCGTGATGTTGCAGCAGACACAGCATAAGGAAGAGATGGGCCACTCTGATAATCTTCTAACTGTTAAATGTATCGCCCGGCATTTATTTTTTTAAAGACGCACATACTAGGGGTGTAACGATACACTGAAGTCACGGTTCGGTACGTACCTCGGTTTTGGGGTCACGGTTCGATACAAGGTACAGCATATAGGCTTCTAGCAAGCTCTTGCATGCCATCTGAACTCTTGTTTTGGGTTGGTGCATAGACTGTCTCTTCTTCTGCTCTTTTTCCTGTTGTGGCAGTTAGCAAACAAACGTCTCATCTCGGAGGCTGCGTCCTCCGGAGGTCGCATTTGAAGGCTGTGTACGTCATAAAGGATGTCTTATTTAAGAAAATTAACTATAATAAAACTGACTGTTATTCCTTGTGAGGTGTAAAATACTGTAATTTCTTTCTTACTTTGCAATCTAGCAGTTACTTTTCTTAAACGAGACCGCCTCGATGACGTATGCAGCCTTCAAACGGACCTCCGAAGGATGCAGCCTTTGAAATGAGACGCAGCTAGTATTGCATTACCCCTCACGGCCCCTTCTGGATTGTAGTGTGGATCACCTGTGACTGACTGTAATCGTCGTCTGACTGTACGCACCGAACTGTGACACCTCGAACCGTGACGTTCGGGATGAGTACATGTACTGTTACACCCCTAGCACATACGCATCCGGACCATTTTTTTTAAGCATGATTTCATCTAAAGAAATATGATTGCTGTCAGATTTCCTCTATAATTTGAGTATGTTTTTGAAACATGAGCTTGTTTCGATGTGCTTTCCTTATTAAAGGAGACAGAAGCTGTATTTGCATGCCTAGAAAATAGATGTACAGACTCAAACATAGGTACAGTACTTTGCATCAAGTGTAGAAATATGCAAGTTGTGAAAGATCTGCATCAAAAAAAAAAAAAAAAAAAAAAACCCTGACAAAATGAATGCCCACATGAAGGTATGTTATCAGATGGCACACTTTTCCACAAAAAAAAAAAAACGAGACATACCAGCAAGGCCAACTTGCTGCCCAAGCACACTAGCATAAAGGTGGGTAATATTGCGTGAGTAGCCCCCAAATGGCCTCAGCGGATCCAGGGTCAATGTGATGGCCACAGAAATGTTGATCAGACCAGGGTCCTCCAGCAGGGGTGGTGACTGGGTGCTGGATCGCGTCTGGCTACTGGTCACTGTGCTCTCTGGTGTAATGGACTCATTCAAGCTGTGCTTGAGGGTCTCGTTTTCTGAGATGCAAAAGTCAATCTCGTTGAATCGGAGAAGGAAGGTGTTCCAATCCTGGTGGGGAAAAAAATGATACAACAGTCACAAAGTAAATTCAAAGTAAAGCTTATCGCCAGCATTTCCTGACCAATATTTATGCAGTCTCAGACCATGTCTATTACAGTGTTGTTTTATTAACTAAAACTATTAAAAATCATTTTACGTAATTGAAATAAAGCTGACATAATAAAATAAAAAAATAAAACTTTACAAATGTTGCCTTGACTGAAATAAGTTGAAATAAAATTTCTGAAATTAAAACTGAATTAAAAATAAATTAAAGCAGTATAGAAATAAAATAAATCACAGCTAAAATGCATTACTAAAACTTAAACTGCAACTGAAATGAAAACTGAAAATAAAAAAATAAAGCTAATTTAAAATACAATATTATATAAATAGTAGGGGTGGGCGATATACTGATAGATACGATTAAGCCAGTAGAAATTTGTATTAGTTTTTTTGTGATATTGATATTGGTGATGAGATATTTCAATGGTATCAAAAATGTTAATATCATAAAAACTTATTTAAAGCAAAAATAACTATAACACAATATATATTGCTATCGTGAAATAAATCATATTGTGATTTTGGTCATATCACCCACCTCTAATAAATACATAAATAATACTAAAATAACACTGGTCTACCAATCAATAACTATTATCTTCGCAAGTATTTTCAATGGTTCATGGCTCACACATTTGTGGTAAACCAAGTTATTTTCTACCTCGGTCATTTCAGGTGATTTGATCTCCTTGATCTTAAAGAAGTATCCTATAGTGAGGAAAGCAATAGCCACAGCACTGACGCTGACCATAAAAATGACCAGCGGTGGACGGTTACTTATGTAGATCTTCAGATTCTCCAGTGGATTCAACAACAACACCTGCAACAAGAAAAAAATCCCACAAGCTTAAGGAAACTTTCACCTACATAAACACTGCAGTGAATTCTAATTCATTTCTGTCATCTTCTGTTCAGAGTAAGAACTGGTGTGTTCTTAATCCAACCTGCAAGGCACAAAGGTTTGCCATGCTAACATATGGCTCTAAGTCAATATTTGGATCTTATCCATTTATTTGTTCTCTCTTCACTTGACAAGAGCTGAACTGTGAAGTTTCACAACTTGCTTTAGTCATTTAGACACGCGTAAATGCCTAAACACCATACAATGGCAGATCTTGATTCAAAGTCTTGCTTGTGTCACACAATATTAATATCAAAGAGGATTAATGATTACAAATAAGCATTACAAATTTCAAATATTATTGCAGTTTAAGAATGATTAGAGGACTAAAGCTCTGTAGATTAAATTGTGTGGGAGACACTGTCAAACCGTTTAGGGTGTAGAAACGCAAGCAGAAACTCCACACCCCACACACATACAAACTCAAACAAACCATGGCTGAATGAGCTGACAAAAATAATGATGAGACTATATTCTCAGTGAATACCCTGAGCTCTTCTGTGCAGCTGAAAGCTTTCGCAAATCCTAAAAAATACTGTTTTACAACAAATCAAATTAAATCCTGTAAATGGTGACATTGAGGCACTATCAAGAAACCTGTTTTTTCCCCCCTAAATTGTAGAAGCAAAACCGTATCATGCATTAGAAGCTCTTGTTAGTTTGTGCGTAATGTGATATGTAACAATACCTCATGTTATCTTGAGGTGAAGCATACGTTTCCAACCTTGTATTATGAATATGAAAATAAACTCACCAACACCAACATCCTATCATTTTTCTTTTAAATATCAGACTCAAATTCTTCTTGTGATGTTCAGTTAATTTAATGGTTCTTGAACATACATTCTTCATCACATGATCTCATCAATATTTAATTTAATTCAGTGAAAAAAAAAAAAAAAAAAATAAAATATGGTGAAGCATTTTAATCCCATTTAGTGAAAATGTGCCAACAGTCGGCAGTCTGATCAAGAATTGCTGAAGTGAGAAATCACAGCTGATATTACTTCCAATTTATCTATCACACTGCACAGTAAAGATCAAGGCAAATTTAAAAGGTCATCGGAGTATTCATATAGAATATTAGCATTCAGTTTATGCACTATAAGACTGATCCGACAAAATCATTGGTCGGCGACTGTTGGTGCAGTGTGAATTGGCCTATTGAATGCAAGAGTGCCCACTCCCTTTTTCAGCGGTTGGTTCTGGAAGTATTTTTCCCATGGGGATTTTAAAAAAAGTCTTCATTTAATAGTTATATGCCATGAACTAAACTAACCATCTTCAAGGTGAATCACAACATCAGAAACTTTGATTTGAAGCAAAGTAGTATTTGAAAATCTGACCAAAACTCAAAAGGTACAAGACTGTGTACTTAAAGGATTAGTTCACTTCAGAATTAAAATTTCCTGATAATTTACTCACCCCCATGTCATCCAAGATGTTCATGTCTTTCTTTCTTCAGTCGAAAAGAAATTAAGATTTTTGAGGAAAACATTCCAGGATTTTTCTCCATATTGTGGACTTCAACGGCTACCAACGGGTTGAAGGTCCAAATTGCAGTTTAAATTGTGCCAGCTCTCACACGATCCCAGACGAGGAATAAGGGTCTTGTCTAGCAAAACGATTGGCCATTTTCTTAAAAAAAAAAAAAAAATTATATATATATATATATATATAAGGTAAAACAATGATGTCGGACGATTTTGAAGTTGAAGGAGAAAAAGAGGTGGAGTTTTTCGCCCTACCATGGTACTTCCGCCTACGTCACGCGTGACCTTTCCAACGTGATTATGTAATGCGTGGCGCATCGAAGAGCTAATGTAAGATAAGCATTTGTGGATAAAAAGTATATAATTATTTTTTTTTTTAGAAAGTGACTGATCGTTTCACTAGATATGACCCTTATTCCTGGGCTGGGATCATGCAAAACCCTTTGAAGTTGCACTGAAACTGCAATTTGGACCTTCAACCCGTTGGTAGCCACTGAAGTCCACTATATGGAGAAAAATCCTGGAATGTTTTCTTCAAAAACCTTAATTTCTTTTTGATTGAAGAAAGAAAGACATGAACATCTTGGATGGGGGTGAGTAATTTATCAGGAAATTTTAATTCTGAAGTGAACTAATCCTTTAACTGCTGTAATGAAGAAATGCAAGTGAAGCAATGCAAACGACATAATCAAATTTAAAATGATGGAGAAATATAAACTATTGTTTTAAAGATAAATATAGAGAAACAATATAGACTACCCGGCCAAAATAAAAGTCGCCGTTTGGTTTTAAATAGACGATTGCTTAAGAGTTAATGATTGGATCATAATTATTATGTTTCTAGCATGTTATTTGTTTGGCAGCAGTTCTTCTAGCCCTAATTGATGGAGTGTGTAGCTTTCTTAAACAACCATGTAGAAAGACACATCATGGCCATATTCCATGATGACAATGTCAAGATTCATCAGGCTCAAATTGTGAAAGAATGTTTGGGAGGGAGCATGAAGAATCATTTTCACACATGAATTGGAAATAAAAGCTGTGATATTATTTCCATCAAGAGGTGCATAATTTTTTTGCTCAAGATCTTGTATTGACAATGCAAGAGGTGAACACTCTGTAAATTCAATGAATTATATTATGCATATAAATATTTATGTAGTTTGAGAGCATAGGGAAACTGACTCTATATTCACAGTGCGGGCGCTACAATGTTCTTTTTTCCTGCAATGTGTTTGTCACAAATCTCTGATTGGTGGAGATTTCACTGCAGAATTATGGGTGATGTAGGTTTTCACCAGGAATTCCATTGTTGAACATGATTATTTAAAAAACAGGTTGAAATAATTCAGGCTGATGTCTTCAACAGAAGCATATCTCAATAGATTAACTGACTCCTGTGTCGAGAATTTTTAGCGAATCAAAAACACTGGAGCAGTTACTGCAAATAATCGCAGACTTGCTGAACCGCAAATTAATACGGTCATCATGTCTGACTCATTCTGAATTAAAAGGCACAATATGTAAAATTTTTGGATTAAAAAAAATCCAAAAACCAATATAACAGTGTTATATATTTTGTTGACTTGTGCACTTACTTTATCCCAAATGTTTCCAAGAATGTTTAAATCCAGAGAAATAAACAATTTTAACCAGGATACGGACTGTGTCCGTGCGTCGGACTTTAATATATTAGGCTATGTGTTTTATTAGACAGGTGAGCAACTGTTTGGATACACTCATCGATAGAAAACTAATCATTGTTATATAGCTCAACAGAGTAAGTCTTATTGTTTAAATCTCATTTTCTTGATTTTCCGTGAGTACCAAGTCCCTTTCAAGAAATGTCTGTTCACTCTGCAGCCATATTTGCAATGCCTCCGGGCAGCTATTTCGGGCATCCGAGACCAAGTCCTATCTATTTGAATGGGGGAATCCTGAAATCTCAAAAACTGCTTGGTGAACTCACCATTAAATAACATATTTCAAATCAGCAACAAAATCTGACATGAACTGCCCCAAATGTAGTTTCTTATGCTCAAATAGCATTAAAAAAAAGCTTATTTTTCAGGCTAGACGAGCCAGACGATGTGTAGTCCTAAGCACGAGTCTCAGGTTTCTATGGGAACCGGAGCTTTTAAAAGGCAGCTGCAGTGACGCAATGACTTTACCAATCAGCGATTGGCTCTTTCACTTAGGCCCTGTTTACACTAGTGCATTTTCGTTTTAAAACGCATCAGTTTTGCTACGGTTAAGCCTATCGTTTACACTACGCCGGCATTTTCGAACCTCGAAAACAGAGACTTTCGAAAACGCTGCAGACCCCGTTTTAGTTTGAAAACGCTGGAATTGCATTTCAGTATAAACGGAGACTTTTGAAAACGATGGCGTGGCTGCCCACATTCGCTCTGAGTATCCTTGACGACTGTGTAAACAATAACATGGAGACCGAACTGCAATCTTTGCTGGCTTTGTTGTAATTTTAAGCAGCCAGTGTGCAGTTAAAATCTGCATTTTTGTAATACTGCAGCTGCCTACATGCGCAAGAGGCAACTGTTTACAGTTGTACGCGCATGCTCAGTGTGCATAAACAGTCATGTGACACGCGTTTTTGGCCGTGTAGTTTTCTGGAAAAAATTTTCTGAAAAACTGTGGAAATGCCAGTGTAGACAAGGATCGTTTTCATTTTAAAACGCTGTTTTAAAACAAAAACGCACTAGTGTAAACGGGGCCTTAGAAGGCGGGACGTATTCCACCATATTGCGCGTTGCAGTTTCTCCCATTTGTAACTAAAGCTGGGGACACACTTAACAACTAACAATGTTTTAACACTCTAAGACTGAACTCAACACACTATCTGATTTTAAATGCTGACTATAAACACAGACTGAACACAACCGGTTCTGACTCGGCGCGTTTGGGCATGATCAGTTGTAAGTATCAAATTACATTCATAATCGGCCTTACAATCGTTAAGCGTGTCCTCAGCTTAATAGAAGTGAATTGCTTTTCTATATCTATAATCTTTGGTACCCTGATTTACCATTCCTAATGTCAATCTAGCTTACTGCAGTGTACAACAAGTATCTCATAGCAGCTGCTGAGCGAACGCACAGAGTAGCATTATAACAACTTTCAACACATAAATGTATATGATAAACAGCGCTGCGTTACCCCACATACGCATGACCGGAAGAAGCAGAAGCGGTCGTCTGCGGTATAATAAAAGTTCTGCTGCTCTCGAGCCGTGCGTTTCGCTCGTCTGTCACTGGCAATCGCTGCAGCGGCCTCGTTCCGCTCCGATGGTTTTCAGCCACACCCTGCTTCATACTACAGTAATATAGCACATTAATACATCAGCTCATCCATGAATATGATTTCTGCCCGAGAACCGTTGAATTCTTTCCACCGGCTGTAGACGTGAAGACAACACCTCCAATGATTCCACAAAATCTAGGTGTTATCAAGCTATGCCTTTGTTTTGAATAAGCGACCTCTAGCGGTGAAAAATTACATATTGTGCCTTTAAAAAAATGAAATATTGATCACAATTATGTTTATTTTTATTTACCATATAGTTACGGTCAACTAATGAATTGCATATATAGCACCTCTAAAAGTCTGTGAAAAGTCCTTAAACAGTCTGTGTTTTACAAGAATTTTATAAATTGCATTTCTGATCTCTGACCAGAAATGATCTCAAGAATTGGCAACAGACTGATGAGGGAGTTTCTTTATATACATCATACCAAGTAAGTACTAGTACAGGAAACGTTAATCAACTGAAATCGTTAAGAATAAATCGATTCCCACCCTGACTTTCCAGACAGCACTTAGGGATCTAACAGACTGAAACATGTTCCCTTGGCTTGTATCATATTTGCTCTTATCAGACTGCTGCTGGTGATGGCCTGAATCTCTCGACCTCCTTAGTCGTACTCTGCAGCATATGTCGAGCTGTCAAATCTACACGACGGCTGTGTGTCAAATCCAGATGCTCTACCAATCGAGGAAGTATTTATAGGGCATCATTTGAGGGTCTGTGACACACATAAATGCAGCATAGGCAGGCAGCTCACTGGGTTTTGATACACAGCCGACATCCAGTTGTTTGTGTTAGCTACGAGCTCCGATGTGAACGGCACGTATCATTACCGTTCTCACCAAACCAACTCAACCTGGTAAAGTGCAACTGGAGCAGCTATGCGGCTAATTAGTTATGCAACCATCCCCAACCACACAAATACAACACGTTAAGCGATTAACCTAAAACAAGCAGGACATCTCAAACTCACCATTTTGCCTCCGCGAGTGCGCAAGACAGCTGCAGGCGGCTAACGCTAACAAACTCGAGCCTAACGGGCCTGTGCGACAAACGCACAGCTGACAGTGGTATAGGAGTACACAACACCCCTTCCCATTATTTGCAGGTGCACTATATTCTCAAAACGGGATTTTATTAGGCCTTTGCGTCTATAACGAGCTGCTGGTTGACGGAAACTGACTGGAGATATCTTCTGTGTTTAGGAACCAGCACAACCAATCGCGTTACTTTCACTTCTCTACGCACGCCCCGATCACGCGTGGCGGGGCTTAGCACAGTGCAAAGCCTGTCATTGGCTTATGTAAACCTACGGAGGCTGTGATTGGACGGTTCTCCTGTCAATCACGCTGAACGATGACTGTTGTTAAAATGTGGCGGGCGGCGATGTAAAGTCCTGAAGATTGCTCTCAAGATGTAAAGATACTCAGAAGAACCCTGATGTGAAAAACATAAGTGTGTGTTGATGGGTTTTCTAGCCATCTGGTGAGAAGATCAAGTGTTTTGTGGTTAAGATGCTTAACGTAGCGTTGTTATTACCTCCTTTTTAATAACGTTGCTGTCGATTGTGTTCTCAAACTCTGTCTAGGGAGTCATGGTGATCTTGAAAGAAGGGATCTGCCCTGGAATAAATGAGGACTTCATTAAGGCTTTACAATCAGAGGACATCAGAACAGGTGTTGACTTTCAGCATCACACTGATGGCAACATGTAGTTTCAATTTCATCCTTGCTGCACAAACAAATAGTATAGTTTGTACTACAATGGCTTTATGGGGCTAAACCAACTAACTTACCACAGTACCCCCCTTTTTCTTTATTTTTTAAATATCAGGATTATTTACTCTGCAATTGTGTTGGAATATAAATCTGCATATTTATACTTTGTAGATAGCTACTCATACCAAATTATTTTTCCTTATGAAACAAAGATTATTTTTCTTGTAATTTCAGTCCATACAATCTAAAATGAAAATGGAAAAAAATAAAATTTTATTTAAAATATTGATTAAAAACTATAATAGTATTTCAATGATACTAAAATAACCCTGCTTTTATGGAAAAGAGCTGTGTAAAGATTTCTCATTGTGTGTTCAAAAGAAATAAAATAACAGCATATGAGTTTGGAACGACATAAATAATAATTCATTGAAGAGTTGTTGTTGCTCAATCACTACAGTTGTCCCTATGGGAATTTATAAAGTTTACTCTGTAACTGTCTGTGGTCTTAAATTAATAATACATCCATGTTTAATTCTTTCAGTTGAGGACTTTGTCTCTTGTAACCCAGAAGAACTTGCGCAAAAATGTTCATTGTCTTACAAGGTATGTGGAATGACTTAATTTTTAGCATACTTCA
Organism: Hypophthalmichthys nobilis; assembly: GCA_037950665.1. Classification (NCBI taxonomy): domain Eukaryota; kingdom Metazoa; phylum Chordata; class Actinopteri; order Cypriniformes; family Xenocyprididae; genus Hypophthalmichthys; species Hypophthalmichthys nobilis. The sequence goes on along the minus strand of CM075468.1, from coordinate 38,168,827 downwards.
GTTTTCATACTTTCGCTAACGCCTATTCAGGCCTCACCTTTATTTCCCACCATCCATCACAAAGACAGTATAATTAAACTAAACTAAGCAAAGTTAACCAACTAAATACTGTCCATGCTATCTTTCAGGCTCTAGTAGCTCTTCGGCGTGTGCTCTTGGCTCAGTACACTGCTTTTCCCGTCTCTGGAGCTGATCTCTATGAGGAGCTCTTGAGCTCCACAGCTATTCTGTCCACCGGCAGTCCCAGGTCCCAAACAAATATTAATATAATTTAATATAATATTGTTTGTATATACACTACCAATAGTTTGGGGTCAGGAAATTAATACTTTTATTCAGCAAGGGCACATTAAATTGATCAAAAGTAACAGTAAAGACATTCAAAATGTTACAAAATATCATTATTTCATGCTGTTATTTTTCTGTTAATCCTGTTGGGTTTTTAAAAATTATTAAGCAGCACAACTGTTTTAAATATTGATAATAAGAAATGTTTCTCGAGTATCAAATCAGCATTAGAATGATGTCTGAAGGATCATGTGACACTGGAGACTGGAGTAATGATGCTGAAAATTCAACATTACCATCACAGAAATAAATTACATTTTAAAATAAATTAAAATAGAAAACAGTTCTTTTTAATTTTAATAATATTTCATAATCAGTGTTGGGGAAAGTTACTTTTAAAAGTAATGCTTTAGAATATTGCAATACTCCCCAAAAAGTAACTAACTGCATTACTTATTTTACTTTTTATGGAAAGTAATGAGTTGCGTTACTTTTTCTCACCTAGGCTGGGCTTGCTTGTTTGTTTTTTAATAACAAAAAAGTTTTAGCAAATGTAAAGGCCCTTTCACACCAAAAGTGAAATGAATAAGCCTCAATTTGCATTTCCTCAAGGAAATGCAAATTCATGTCTGTACAGTAGACTACTGTGCATCTCAAACAAACCTTTTAGCTGTGCTGCAATTTTGCAGAAGAAAGTTCAACACTCTTACTTAAGCAATAAAAAACAAAAAATGAAAGGCATATGTGATGTTTTTCTAAAGTCCTTTTTTCTTATTAGTATGGTTGAATTAGATCATTGAAAGTCCGCAGCAAACACATTGGTTAATAAAGTGAGAGTAAATACATAAAGTATATTTGTATTATTTAACATATTGAATGCTTGCATAATATTTAGTTTGCATTTTACTGTTTTTATTCATTTTGAGGAATACTGAATCTGTTTTTGTTCAAGTGAGATGAGTAAATGCATGCTCACATTTAATCTTGAACTACAATAACCATCATGTTCACACAGCGCACACAACACCTCCTCGAGACAGGAGAGCTGTCAGTCATTAAAAGTAACTTGAGTTACTTATTTGAAAAAGTAACTCAGATGTTTTGTTATAATTTTAACAGTAAAGTTACTTATTACTTGAAAAAAGTAATGATTATGTAACTCAAGTTACATCGTTCACAGTATTACCGTTTTTCCTATATTTTTGATCAAATAAGTGCAGACTTGGTGAGCATAGGAGACTTTTTAAAAAGAAAAAATATGAAAAATAATAATTCCGACCCCAAACTTTTGAATGATAGTCTATGTATTTTGTATTAAGTGCAAATCTGTGCTGTCTTCTCTTCAGTTTGGATAAGCTGTTAGATTCTGGGCTGTACACAGGGGAAATAACTGAGCTGATAGGGAGTCCAGGGAGCGGGAAAACACAGGTGACCTTTTGTTCTGGAAACTCTTCTCAGTTTCTTGGTCCTGCTCTACAATGTCAAAGTCCACCTTCCTTTTATTACCTACTAAGGTTGGGTGGGCAAACGAGTGGGTGTTCAACAATGCTCTGTGTCTCTTTCAATCACTTTGTAGGTGTGTTTTAGTGTTGCGGTTAATATGTCCCACCAGCTGAAGCAGACTGTGTTTTACATTGACACAAAGGGTGGTATGTGTGCCAACCGACTGCTTCAGATGCTACAAACCAAGACCCCTAATATGGAGGAACAGGTGATCAAAGTATAATTTATTAGTAGTGCTTGCTAAGGCAAGTATAACTATTTTGTATCTTCAATATTCTGGATCAATAGCTTTTGTGTCAATGTTAAATTTCCTCTTGTCCCTCCTTTTATTAAAAAAAACCAAAACAAAACAGTAAGACACTTACAATGGAAGTGAATGGGGCCAAACCATACACCTTTAGCCACATAATGTTAACATGATTTTAGAGTGAAAAAAATCACTTCATAACGATTTCTGTGTTAAGTTATATCCAATTTTTCAACACCATAAACCCTAAAGCAACTGTAAAATTGATTTAAACTTTATAATACACAAGTCATGTCATCCCAAACCCGCAAGACCTTCGTTCATCTACATACATTAAGATATTTTTGATGAAATCTGAGGGTTTCTGAACAACATATAGGCAGCAACGTCATTGCACCTTTTGAGGTCCAGAAAGGTACTAAAGACATGATTAAAATGTATCATCATAAAAACCTATTTTCAATTCACGCAATTTGAAGGGTAATGAAAACGCAGCTACTGTAACTTCCAAAAGTAAAGTACAGTAGGTTCAAGTCAAATTATATATAATTAACTTTACTGTCTTGTATCGTAACTTCTACTGTGCTACAAAAATTGCTTTTCCTTTTGAATACATAGATGGAGGCACTTCAAAAAATCAAGGTGTTCCGAGTATTTGACGTCTTCTCTTTGCTCGCATGTCTTCAAAATCTAAGATCGAATGGCCTTCAGAAGGTAGGAACTGTTCTGTGTGAAAGTCTATTGATATAAGTGGTTGTTTGTAGTAGAACTCTTGAATGTGCCCAGGCGTCTGTTGGAGGTGGTTCAGTCAAAGCGCTGATGGTGGATTCAGTCTCTGCTGTGCTCTCATCCATGCTCGGAGGGAAACAGAATGAGGGTATTTGTTTACAGAATTGCACAATACTTTATCATTAATACTTTACCTCATGCATCAGATGTCACAGTTCTTCTACTTTGCATAAGGTATGTCCCTGCTGATGCAAGTTGCTGGGGAGATGAAGATGATCGCCAAAGACTTCAACATTGCTGTGCTGGTATACACCTTTCTAATTCCTGTTACAAAAAAAAATCTGGATATATTATGGAATTTTAAAATAGCTTTTTCCCAGGGCTGGAAAAGTCTAATGCCAATAAATATTGATAAAGATTTTTTATTTTTTAAACAAACCTATCTTTTATCTTATCCATTATCTTTTTGCTAATGAGAATAAAATTATTTTTAAAGTCAGCACTCATTGAAAATTCATCCTATCTGTTTTGTAAATGCATGTTATAAATCTTACTGTGAATGATATATCCATGTATATATTTTTGTAATTTCTTTTCTGAGCTTGTAATGTTAAATCAAAATGTAACTTGATCTTCCGGTGAAAGTGGAAGATCTTCAGTCATTTAGCCCACTTACCTTACAATTGGCTCCATCCAATCAACAACTGATGGAAAGAATCAAGTCACCCCCCACCCCCCTCTATTTTTTTACGATAATTCGTTCGACTGGGATGTACATCACAATATGGAAAAAAGATCTGTCGCTACTTCTGTTTTGTCGTGACTTTAAAAATCCAGTAATTTGAAATGACTGGAAAAGTCATTCAAATCCATCCCAGTGACTTTAGTTTACGACCAATTATCTAAATATCCTTTATAGTAGATACTGATATGGTGAAATCTTGCATTGAAGGTGACAAACCATGTGATCAAAGATGGAAATGGGCATTTGAAGGCTGGACTAGGCCAGTCGTGGAGCCATGTGCCACGCACACGTGTGCTCCTGCAGAGAGTGGAGAACTCAGAGACTTCGTCCTTACGAACCGCGACTCTGACCAAATCATCACGACAGGTGGTTTTAGGATAAATTGTCTAGATTTTTAATAATAACCCAATAAAATCTATACTGAGTAGGTACACATGGAACATTACCATAACTTTTTTTTTTTTTTTTTTTTTTTATCTTCAGGCTTGTCATCTGGTAGAGGAGTTTGATCTTTGTCACTGGTCTGAAGAGAGAAGGACCTCCATTTCAGGCAAGAGGAAACTAGAAAGCAGTAAACCTTGACAAAAGTTCCACTCTGTGTTTTCATAGTACATATGGTTGTCCTTTTTGATTTCAAAGACTAGGAGAAATATTTAGAGTAAGTGTAAATATGTATATTATTTCTATGGACTCTTTTCATCTTTGACAAGGATAAGGAACATTTGTGCATATTTGTACTTTTTTGTGTTTACTGAAGTCACAAAGGCCTTGCATTCTCATTTTATTAAAATGTTTCACATAATATTGGCACCTTTATATTAATAAGTGATGAATGGAGCAACAAGTAAAAAAAAAAAAAAAAAAAAAATTTTCCTCAGCACCAACAGTAAATGACCATTTTTCAATGGAATTTTTTTTTTTTTTTTTTTGCATTATTCTGTTTCTCACCTCTATGTGTCAGTAGAAGTCCAAAAATCACTGAGTGCACCTTACTGATTAGACAAGAAAAAAAACAATTCAGAAAATTAATGTGTAATACAAACACTCACACAATCACTCATACTGGAGAACAGAACTGCGGCTCCCTATTGCGTGCTAGACTAACTCGATTCAAGCGCAAATCAATTTCTTTGTGCATAAAAAGCTTGTTTTAATTAGAATGATTGGAACATTTGAAATTACACATAACTACCATTACTAAGCTAGAGGGCTCTTACCCAATTTACTCTACACAATTATTCATTCCACAATCATGCCTCATGGCTGTTGCTATTGTATTGTTAAATCACTCGTCCTGTGCCCAAGAGTATACTTCATACAAACATCCTTGTCAAAAACAGATGAATGACATTGTATTATGATGAAGTCATCAAAATCATTACACTTATTGACCTCCTTGAAGAATATGCTTAAGAAATGAGTATCAGCATTAGTCAATGACATCAAATGAAGTTTAAAAATCATAAATATGAGAACTTGTAGTGAGAAATATCTCAATGTCAAAACCAACACAAACTTGAAAAGCTAGGAAACTTTACAGTTTTCTAGTACATGTGTAATACCACAATGTGGTAAAGCTAACAAAAAAAAGGATTTAGAGACACCGTTTAGAAAAAGTTCATTCAACTTGGTCTGTCATGATTGACAGCATTATTGCTGTAGCTGCGGGTCTCATGAAACAGGCATTTTTCCCATAATGGCTTTGCTTGTTAGAGAACAGCAAACCTGAGCTTTGTGCTAGCGTCCTTCGAGCAGTCTTTTTATCTCATTCAGCAAGGGGGAACCACCCTCCTCTTTCGGATGCATTCCCAGATCCAGTTGGAGGTGACCCTATGGGCTGAACTGTCGTCCTCTGGCTTCTCCAGTGTATGCGTGGCTGAACCAGAGTCATACTCAGGCACCAGATCTCCATCATACGCTAGGAAGTAACGGCGAAGCTTCTCAAAGTCCTGTACTGACTCTGGGAGGTAGAGCTTCACACCTGTGAAAATGTCCAGTAGTGTCTGCGGGAAGATGGCAAGGGTGAAAACGTGTTAAGTGTGCACAGCATTTACATGTTTTGAGGGAAATCAACCAACAAATGGCTATTTACAGTTAGGCTGAGATAGAAGGAAGTATTTTAACAGCAAAATACAGCTTTAAAGGGTCAGTTCAGTGAAAAATATAAATTTACTCACCTTCATGTCTTTCCAAACCTGTATGACTCTCTCTTATGCAGAACACTAATGAAGTTACTTTGAAAAATGTCATTTTTTTTCTATGCTTTCATTATATGGACAACAATTGAAAAATTCTGTAAAATATCTTCTTTCTGTTGTTTGAACCAACAACATGAGGGTAAATGACATCTTTTTACTTCTGAGTTCACACTTCGGTTCTCTTGGTTCTTTTGGTTAGGAGCAAAGAAAATTATGCATTTAGTCCTGGTTTCCTTTAGCATTCACACTATCATTTTTTAACACCAACCCTAACAATACAAAACCAAAAACAGCTTTTATGACATATTTGGTGATGGAGCTTAAAAAAAAAACATCCAAAACAATGCTGTGTGCTGGGCTAAATGTGCACGTTGTATGTGCGTATATAGTATTTTTACTAGCTGAGAACTCATGAAGAGCTTATAAAATGTGTAAAGGAATCAAAACAGCACCAGGAATTCCTCAGTTACACACACACAAATGAAGATCTGCTGCAACAAGACAGTCCCACTGCCTGTACCAAACTGTAATGGGCAACATTGTTCAGTTCATCCACAATAGAGTTGCCTGAAAAGGTGGGTTTTGGTCCGCTTGTTTGGTGCATACTAATATTCGGATGGCAGCATTCATACTTATTCAAATGAACTGCACTAACAGAGCAATCACATCAGAGTTTGTTTTAACCGAACCAAACCAGCCAAGTGTGAACAAACCTTAAGTATATAATTCCAAAGCAAGCCAAAGGTAAAACAAACCTTTTCATTCTTTGGGTCAGTTGTTTGAATGGTCTTCAATTTACTTTGTCCATTGCTGTGAGCAGGTTCTGTTTTTATCTGAAATAAAGCCAGATCACAGAGTTTGAGGAGAGAGATTAACCAAAAACAGATAAATGAATGTGACAAGACAGACTAAACCTGCGTTTCAGAGAACGCACTTTGCCATTTAAAAGTTGAGTACGATTTTTTTTTTTTTTTTTAGGAAATGAATACTTCTATTCAGCAAGGTTGCATTAAACTGATGTCAGTAAAGACTTTTACGTACAGTGTTACAAAATATTTCCATTTCAAATAAATGCTGTTCATTCTATTAATCAAAGAGTCCTGAAAAAATGTATGTTTCACCAAAAATATTACGCAGCACAAATGTTCTTAACATTGATAAGAAATGTTTCTTGAGCAGAAAATCAGCATATTAGAATGATTTCTGAAGGATCATATGACACTGAAGACAAGTAATGATGCTAAAAATTCAGATTTGCATCACAGGAATAAATTACATTTTAAAATATATTAAAATAGAAAACAGTTATTTCAAATTGTAATATTTCACAATATTACAGTTTTTACTGTATTTTTGATCAAATAAATGCAGCCTTTATGAGCATTAGAGACTTTTCAAACAGTAGTGTGTGTATATGAATATATGTGTAACAAACCTTCTTGGCATCTTGTTTCTCTGTGGGTAGTTTTCTCTTAAGTGCTGGAGAGGATGATTCTGTTTTAACTGCCTTTGCTTTTGGGGCATGACCGTTTTCTGAACAGTTGAAACAATTACAGAACATAAGAACTTTTTATTGGTACTTTTATGATGCAGATGTCACACTTGACAACTACAGACCAAACAGGATCATGGCAAACACTTACTAGTCTTAGCTGAGGAGGCTCCATGAGATGCTGAGGGAGAGCTTCCTCCACTCTCACCTGAGGAGCTCTTGTCATTTTGGCTAGTTTTGGACGGACCAGCTGTTACCTCAAAATCACAGTTCTCCTTCGAGATACGATACAGCTCCTGCAAAAAAAAAAAAAAAAAAAAAAAATACAAAAGTTGGCATGAAATGGAAGTTGCGACAGTCTTTTCTTCTCTATTGTGACATATACCCAAATTAAATGGCTTCTTGAACAAGAAAAAGAGAATAGAAAAAAAAAGTAGGGCATGACTTGATTTTGTCCATCGGAAACTGATTGGACGATTGTGGTTTGCTACTGTTGTGATTTCATGTGAATGACAGGTTGCCCCACCCTCACGGCAGTAAACAAGTCAGAGAAAAGAAGTAATAATAAATACTACAACGATTGTTGATTTCATGGTGACTTTTATAATAAAAATTTAATATTTGATTTACAAAACAACCTAATTATTAGAATAAATACTGCAATATTCCATTTAAAAAAAAACCTGTCTATTTTGATTTCTTGGTGAATTAAAAAATAAAATATTTGATGTAGGGCAGGGACTTGTTTCAACTGGATTTTGAGATGTGGGTGTTGGACACAAAAATGAATGGGAGATGGCCGATTGGGGAGGGGCGGGGTTAGATTTGAGAAGTCCGACATGCGTCAACCAGAGAAAAATCTGTTGTTTCACCAAAGATCAAATTATGACATTTTGATTAAACATTCTGACATCAAAAAGAGAAACATACAAGGATGAGTCATTCACAGTAAGATCATGCATTTACAAAATGAATGAGGCAAATTTTCATTTCATGCTGATTTTAAGAGCACAGATTTTTCTCATTTTGTATATGCCAAGACAAGATTGGTTTAAAATGATTCACACGTGTAACATCTTTTGAGACGCTTGATGGCACAATCTGCAGTTCCTAATTGCATCTCCATGCAAAATGCTTAAAGACATATAAATATCATTTTATAATCAAGGGTACCTTGAGCTGCTGAAGGTTAGTGGCTGTCTTCCAGTCCTTGTCATCACGCATTCGAGTGCATCGTGGGAAGCGGATGGATATGCCATCTGCAGTGTGCATTTCTGATTTGGAAAACTCTGCTCCTGTTATTTCCCACACTGGCGCTTTCTGTAAGCATGAACAAACAGGATATATTCTTCCTCAGTTGTACACAATACAAACTACTGCAGTTTCAGTTGAGTGCAAACATCTTAAACATTTGAGTGTTGTATGGTCTATTTAACACATTCATCTGAGTTAAAGAGATAACTAGCCAATAAAGTTCCTTCATTGCTGTTTTTCCAATCACATACTCAACTGTAACCAGGCTTTAAACAGTCTCATCAAGCGCATTTCACATTACAAGCACATAATCATTAAGCATCCCATATTAGGAAGAGCTTTATCTCAGTCTTACTTCTGGATCACGGATAATGAAATCCGGGTAATAGTTCTTGACAATCTTCAACCATCCTGGGATCTTGCTTGGATCCTGTGATAGGGAGATAAACAGGAAACTTGTCTCATGCAACTTTTTATAAATCTATAGGCAGAAGAAAATCTACTGATTAAGTCATGAGATTTACCTTGCCTATTTTGATAACGTCTAACTCCTTCTGCAGTCTGGCTAACGTGGCATCGTCATAGCCTCCTGAACACTTGGTCACAGTACACCACTTCCTGGATTCTGGGTCATAGCAGCCCATGAGGAAACTGGACATAATTCCACCTGTGTGGCAGACAGAAACATAATATTTCAAGACTGTGCTACACTAGCATCTCTGAAGTTCAATTATTGTTTAAAACCATTTGGATTGGACTGATGTTACAGACCATTTGAGCCTTTGCCATAGAAAGCTCCAAGCACCACAAGGTCAGCAGCATCCGCCATTGCTCCTTCATTCAGATAGTCCTTCTTCACCTTCAACCAATGACGCTTTCCTGGTTCATAATGCCCCTGAAACAGCAATAAAGTCCAGATGTAGCGAGAACTGACCTAGCAGACACAAATGTAAGGCACTTTTTTTTTACCTGAGAGCAATAAGCTGTCAGAATCCTTGGGTTTTTGGCATTATGATCATGGGCTCACAAAATACTTTGCAGTATTTTTGCAGTATATATACTGTGCGCAGTATGCAAATTTTCTGTGAGAGTGAAACTTACGACATTTATCCAAATGTGAAAGGCACAAAAGAGCACCTTGAGTCGAAAACTGTATCCTACAATGCAATGTGTTTGACCATTCATTTTCAACATTAAATAACCCGGAAGTAATATCAACCATGATTTTTAGCATCTATTTGACCATGCTGCTGGGAATTTGTCTCACAAACCAGATAACAAATGCAACATTTCTATTTCCTAGATGGTAACAGGATGCCAATAAACAAATCAAGGACTGTTTACAACACAAAATTGTCGCAAGGATTTGTACGTTCAGACCAATGTGTAAAAAGAGACAAGAGAGCCGTTTCCAGATTCTTCCTCTGCTGTACACTGTCAAGTAGCAAAATACGTATCTTAATCTTAGTCCACATTCACACAGCAGCAGAATATGGTTGTCAATCCTGAATTAGTCCCTAAAGGGATAGTTCACCCAAAAATGAAAATTCTGTCATTAATTACTCACCATCATGTCGTTCCACACCCGTAAGACTTCATTCATCTTCGAACACAAATGAAGACCTTTTTGATGAAATCTGAGAGCTTTCTGTCCCTCCATAGACAGCTTATGCAACTACCACTTTGACGCTACAAAAAAAGTTCATAAAGTGATTGTAAAACTAATCCATATGAATTGAGCGGTTTAGTCCAAATTTTCTAAAGAAACACAATCGCTTTATATGATGAACAGATTGAATTTAGGTTTACATTCGCATATAAACATTCATCAACTCATACATAAGTTGTGGTAAACAGAAGCTCAAGCATGTTTGCTAGATGTGCAAGAACCAATGAAGTTCATTCTCGTGTTATGGAGCACGTTTGAGCTTCCACAAGAGGTTCGTTCTTGTGTGTCAAGCAGGTTCGGTTGAGCGTCTGTTTATGTTCACTGATCAATGTTTATATGTGAATAAAACCGCAAATTCAATCGGTTCATCATATAAAGTGATCGTGTCTCTTCAGAACATTTGGACTAAATCGCTTAATTCATATGGATTAGTTTTACAATCTCTTTATGACTTCTTGAAGCGCCAAAGAGTTGTCAATGGAGGGACAGAAAGCTCTCAGATTTCATCAAAAAGATCTTCATTTGTGTTCCGAAGATGAACAAAAGTCTTGCTGGTCTGGAATGACGTGAGGGTGAATTAATGACAATTTTTATTTTTGAGTTAACTATCCCTTTAATATGGTTATCAAAAGTCATAAGACTTCAGCTTTACAGATGTCACCATCTTTGATATTACTGTGGTCACTGTCGCTAACAGGGTTACTGGTAAGAGAATAAGGGCTTGACTCCCATGGCACGTTCATACAGACAGTATTCGAGACACTCTGCAAGTTGCTGTGAGAACGGGTCATTTCAAGACTCACCTGTAAGCAAATGCGGATGTCAATCCCAAAAACTGACAGTGTGAATGTAGCTTTATTGGTTTGCCAATTATTTGCAGTGGGATGGAAAAGAGATTAATACATCTTTGGAAAAAAACTGTCACATTGATGGAATGCCAATGTTCATGTCGGTCTAAACAGACGCATTATCAGCATTCATTCAAATTAAAATGTATTGCATTCAAAATGTAGCCAGGCTGTACCTTGATATCCTTCAAAACCAACCCCTCCAGTCCCTCTCTGATGACACGTGTGATCATTTCTGCCAGGTCAGCAGCTCTCTGTTGGGACACAATGTCATTAGCCATAATAAAACAATCCACCCTTAAGTTTTACTATAACATCAACCTTTAATTAACTTGACCTACCTACACATTTGAAAACATTCTAGAATACTGAGGCAAGATGGGTAGAGAAACAAAAACATTAGCCTCTTTTCCACCGTCGGGCCAAACCGTTCTCTTTGCTTAACCGTTCCATTCCGTACGAATATGGTTTCATTTTCCACTGTGGGGCTGATAACGGTGTAAATAGCGACTGCGTTATGGAGGATGGTCAAATATTACTTTTAATTTTATTATTAATTTGTGTTTACTTTGCTCAAATAGTGTGCTTGGCCAGTTACATAGAAACTGGCAGCCAGGCAGCAGACAAGTGATCAACCCTGAGTGGTGACGTCATGACGCTTTCTACCAGCACGGTAGAACTCCGGGCTGAGAACGGTTTGTAATCGTGCAGTGCTGAACCAAGGTTAAGAGGAAATATAACTGCAACTGTTCCGGCATTCTTAGAACTGTTCAGCCTGATGGTGGAAAAGCAGCTATATATAATAAAAATGTAGAACTGACCGTGACATGCTTCATTTCTGAGAAAAGAATCCTGTTAGGAACTTCCACCATATTGTCATGGAGAAACTTTCTTCTTTCACAGAGAGGTCTGGAAAACATCACTACATCAACATCTTTCACGTCTTAGACTGAAAATATCAATCACATTTTAATATAAACGTTTTATTGTTCTCTAAAACCTGAAATAACTTTCAGACAGAGAAAGGATAGATGAAAAATGATTTCCTTTAGGTTGACTCACTTGTCCATGAGACTGATGCCATTAAAATAAATGCAGTCGAACACAAACAGACCCACTTGAGCATCCTGGAAAGCTGCTTTCTGAAAACATACAAAAACAAAAAACAAAAATACTTTTATTCTGCAAGGATGCATTAAATTTCTCAAAAGTGACCGCAAAGATATAATGTTACCAGTTATCTCAATTTTATACAAATGCTGTTCTTTTGAACACTACATTTATCAAAAAGAAATCCTGAAAAGTCACAGTTCCACAAAAAATATTAAGCAGCACAACTGTTTATCATCATTGAAAATAAATGTTTCTTGAGCAGCAAATCAGCATATTAGAATGATTTCTGAAGGATCATGTGACACTGAAGACTGGAGTAACAATGCTGAGAATTCAGCTTTGCATCACAGGAATAAATTACATTTTAAAATGTATTAAAATAGAAAACATTTTAAAATGTAATAATATTTCACAATATTTTTCTGTATTCTTGATAAAATAAATGCACTGGTGAGCATAAGAGACTGCTTCTTTACAAAAACATTTTTAAAAATCTTTTAAATTTTAAAAAGCAACACCAAACTTTCAAATGGTAGTGTATTTGAAACATTTTTTTAAGGAACACCAAAACGACATTGCTCTCTGGTTTACCTTGTGTACACCAAGAGTCCCAAAAGGCAGTGGTTTGCTAGACTTTGTGTCAATAAGAAGAACTTCAGCATCAAGGATCATGCTATGGCCACCAGGAAATGCCTGCGGTATGAAATCTTTAAAATGAGCAACCTGCAGGAGAAAAATCAAACACTTTTTAAAATAAATCTTAACGATTTTAAACACATACACACACACACACACACACACACACACACACACACACACACACACTCCTGGGCACAAAAAAAAAAAAAAAAAAAAAAGGACCAAGCCCAAAATAGCTAAACACTAAGCTTTTAATTGTCTAACCACAAATTATTGGTCAGCAAATTAGCTAAGCTAAATTTAAGAAAATGCACTACTTAAAATGCAGTCTCAGAAAAAGACAGAATGAAGGTTGTCAGAATATGGGAAGTTGTGTGTGCAGTGATGAATCAATGAAACAAGAGTTGTATGGTAATGCTCCAGAGTGGTGTCCTCAAAAATCTGCTGAGAAATATAAGAATAAATGCATCTCTAGCACAGTGAAGCATGGAGAGAGAGGACACTTTTTAGCTGCTTGTATTGGTGAGCTGTTTCACTATGAAAAGTTTAGAGTACAGGAGAATACTGCAGAATGGCTTGCTTCCCACAAATGAAAAGTTGTTATCTAAAGAGGAATGATCAGATGTTATTTTTCAACAAGACAACCAAGATGTGGCTTGAGCACAAGTCCATCAGGCTCATATTTCGGCCTGGTCAGAGTCCAGATTTGAACCTTATAGTGAATATTTGGTCTCACATTAAACTCAAAGGAACTAGGAGACATTTTTCAACCACTCATGAAGCCATTAACATTAAGTGGAACAACACTGACTCTTCTTCCTGTAAAAAGCTGTCTGCAAGTTGGGGAAGGCTATTCTGTGGTACTTTATCTACAGTATTTGTGCAATTCTTGCTAATTTCCTGACCAGTGATTTGTGATTAAAATGGTTAAGAGTATTAAAAGGCCACTAAATATTTTGCCATTTTTGGCTTGGCCCCTTTTTTTTTTTTTTCGCCCAGGAGAGTGTATTATATATTATGACTAACAGTTGCTGGAGGTCCTGACCTTGTGTGGAAGTACTGGTTTGAGACTTCGACTGAAGTAACTGAAGTGATCGCCGTTCTTATGGACCTGCACACGCTCACCATCATACTTGATCTCAGAGTACATCCCATTAGGACACTTCTTCATGGCATACTCAATGGACTTACATGCCTCTGCCTACAAGAATAAAAACAAGCAGTTGATACAATTAAGAAAACCTTAGTAAACAGTAGGCATACTCTTATATTTCTGTTTCTTAAAAATATTTAAACAAAATATCTTTACTGCTTATTAATAACCTACAACCTACAGACTAGTCCAACTTATTTAGTTTTGCACATAGTTAGTTCTTAATATACTGAATGTATTCTGTAGCTGAAGAACATGGAATTAAAGTGATAGATCACCCAAAAAATTAAAATTCTGTCATCATGTTCTTCTAAACCTGTATGACTTTCATCTGTAGAACTTAAAAGAAGATATCTGAGAAATGTCTCATTTTTGTTTCGTCAAAACATTTCTCAAAATATCTTTGTTTGTGTTCCACAGAAGAAAGTCAGTCAGTCAGTTTAGAAAAACATAAGGATAAATAAATTATAACAGAAATGTTCTTTTTGTGTGTGTGAACTATCTGTTTAAGCACACAAGAGACTCAGACCAGCATTGGCTGTACGGGGGTCATCAGAGACGCCTCCACGCTAAGGATCTTTCGGGGCCCTGATCCATTAGAGGCTTCCTGCTGGTTCCTTAGCACCCTGTCGATTACATCACCAAGGTTACGGGAGGCTTTGAAGGCATCATATGCGTTAGGGTCCACAGCATCCAAACTGATGAGAGAAAGATTACACTGAGTGAGACAGAACAAGCACGATAACTTTAGGTACAATTTGATAGCAACACACTTACACATGCTTTGCCCCCGAGTTGATTTTTAGATCATGTTTGACCAAACGAATGTAGCACTTCAGATCATTTCCGGTACATCTGGGAATCCAGAAACAGTTAGCATCCTCAAAATTCAAACAAATGGAAAAAAAGTTTTTTTTCAATTTTTTTTTTTTATGTAAAGTTTTTTTTAAATATTTTATATAATCAAAGATTAAAATTATTTCTCTCTGACTTTTTAGCAATGTCCTGCAGCTCTGCCAGCTGATCGTCCTCCTTTGTGAGCTGGGATAGACGGCTCAGTGAAGCATCCACCTCCTGGATGGTCAAAAGACTCTTGGCTGCTGGAGGGAAAGACTTGCTGTCCTCAAAAAACATCCGCACTGTCTCTGAAACATCTCCCTATTTGAAACCGATAAAGATCAATGAAGGAAAGGCTCAAATATTTCTCTTCTTCGACTACTTTATATGTATTGTGAAAAGCGCTATACAAATAAAGGTGAACTGAAATACTTTTGTAAAAGAAATATGCAAAACAATGTGACAAACCTGTTCCAAGTCTTGCACCATCTCATCCTGACTGCAATTCAATATACGGCTGAAAAGTTTCACAATTTGTTTGTCATTGAGGTTGTACACATTCTTCACCACTCCTGGGAGGAGAAGCTTCACCGTCAGGTACAAATCTCCTCTGAATTTGTCTGTGAAGATGTGGGAGGGAGATTAAAAGATCACTTTGAGACTGCTTGTGTTAATACCTACGTTTCCATCCACCTATTTTTATGCACATTTTGGGATATAGCATATATTAAAAAAAAAAAAAAAAAAAAACAGCTGTATGGAGATAGCAAGATGCGCATAAATTCTAAAAATGCCCATATGCGGTCGTTTGAGTTGGATACATTTTTTATCCTATAAGAAAACATGTGCATAAACTACGATGGAAACACATTTACCAAATAAATTCCTTGACGCACATAAAAAAAAAAAAAAAAAATTATATATATATATACAACTTTGGATGAAAACATAGCTTCTGATTGGCCCCAATTATCTATGCTCACCTCCACCAGAGCCTTTTGCTAAGAAGTCTCTGATGATCTCTGTCTTGGCGTTGTAGCCTGACTTCTCCGCGACTAAGGCACAGAGTTTGCGGAACTCCCGCAGTAAGTTGTCTTTATGGTTGGGGTCACATAGCTGAGCTGATAAAGCACTGCCCTGAGTGGGTTTGGCTGGAGACGGTCCAGGACTGGAGGAAGAGGAACCAGCCTTGGTAGCTGTGGACAGAGTGTTAAGCCTTGTATTAAGTTGGCAGAGCATGACAGCATGAAACGATAGATCACGTTTATACATCTATATCATAATGGTCCAAAATTATCACTGGCCTAGTGGCAAATGAGAGTAAAAATGGCTTGGCAGATCAACAGATTTATTTTCCAGCTGGTAAGTCACTTCATAAAATGAATTAGTAAGAATGATAATATGACCCTCATCCATGTAAATTCAAATCAATACATACTGCAATACAACTATCTATTATGGGGGTAATACTTTTAAATCAGCAAGGATGCATTAAATTAACCAAAAGTGACAGTAAAGACTTTTACATTGATACAAAAGATTTCCATTTCAAATAAATGCTGTTCTTTTAAACTTTCTATTCACTGAAGAATCCTGAAAAATTGTATCATGGTTTTAACAAAAATATTAAGCAGCACAACTATGTTCAACATTGATAAGAAATGTTTAGTTTCCACTACATTGGCATATTAAAATGATTTCTGAAGGATCATGCGACACTGAAGACTTGAGTAATGAAACTGAAAATTCAGCCTCATTACTCCAGTAATTCCTTATCACAGGAATGAATTACATCTGAAAATATATTAAAATAGAAAACAGAATAGTAATATAATACATTACTGTTTTTACTGTAATTTTGATTAAATAAATGCAGCCTTCATAACCATAATATTTTAAAAACTTTAAATAAACTGACCCCAAATATTTTGGCCATAGTGTATCTTAATATACACAAACGTTGCAAACAAAAACAGCAGCAAAAGAAAGAACACATGCTCTCTTGGTGTTGTACCTGTGAAGCCTGAAAACTTGCGAGGAGCGTTGACTGTTGGATCAGCTAGCGGTGCTGACAGCTGCCCACTGTTGTTTAACTTTGCTTGCACTTTCTTCTTTGGGGTTGCATTGGTTTTGGCTGCCAGTTCTGTTAAAGAGAACAGAGACTGTTCAGCATATGGCAGATCTGCAATGACATCTGATTCAAACTAAACAAGGAGAGCATGAATACCTGAAACATGTTTATTGATTAGATCTTTATCCTCATCCTGAAGTTCCTCCCATCCCTCCAGCTCCGTGATGTCCTCGATTTTCTTTGTGGTGGCACGCGCTCTCTCCAGCTTCTCAAAGATGCACTTTACATGGTACCACTCCTTCATTTCCCCTGCAGACTCACTGAACGGATTTGGCACTATCTTGCCAATCCGGACCAGCCCCTTCATGATCTTGTCTTTGCATTTCTTGCACCCAGCAGTGCCACGTTTGGCATATTCCACGCAGTATCTTTGCTCTGCCATGTCTGGTTGTTCACGTTGCCACTCAGGCCAAGAAATGTGGAAATAAGAGCCGGAGCTGAGAGTAAACTGTCGAAATTGTGGCACACAGAAAAAGATGCCACTGGGGCTAGATGCAAAGCCCAACGTAAACGTAAGAGCCCTTGAGCACTGGAGATTTTGACGATTTAGTGTTGCTCTGAATACAGTTTCCCTAAAAAGTGTTGGCAAAGATGATCTGCTTATTGTCCTCACTATCCTGCCAAAACAAAAACTGGGCATAAAGTTCAGTAATAAAGAGTTTCCATCTTACACAGCACAGGTGATTTCTGCAAGAAAAAAAAAAGATCATTAACAATATTCAGGGGATATATATATATATATATATAAACTGGGGTTGTGTGGAAAAATTAAAGCTAACTTAGGCTGGTGAGGATCAGCTGAACAAACACTTAGCTTATTTATTTATTTTTTACTCATTAAGCAATAAACATTATACAACAAAGTGCAAAATAAGGTATATAAATTCAAATATAAATAAAATATACAACAATGTACTGCAGAGGAAATATTAACATAAACCACTTTACTTTAGTGTAAAAATTATGATGTTGATAAAATAGTAACTCACAAATATGTTTTTTGTTCTGTTTAAGTGTCACATTGTAAATAAAAATGCACATGAAACTTAAACCAAAATATTTTATAACAATAAAAAAAAAAAAAAAAAAACATCTGATTGCTTATTAAGACAACTGGTTATGTTGGGAAACAATTGTAGACGGCAAATAATAATAATAATAATGATAAAAGAAAATATACAAGGTGACAAAATGCAAAATAAGGCATACACGTTCAAATCAATATTGTATCTTTATGCAAGAATTTCCAATTCTGTCAATATACTGCTTGATTTTACTCAAAGATCATATGATTATTTTCTCTATTAGTGAATTTGCATTTATGTATATGGAGTCCAACACAATGCACTGCAGAGGAAATATAATTTTAAACAACTATTATAAAAAAAAATACTACAAATGTAACTTTCAAAGAGCATGTGCCTAAACTGTCATTTGACACTGATAGAATAGTCGTTTAAAATTATGTTTTTAGTGGTTCTGTTTACGTGTCGCTTTGTTGATCAACGTGGAATTAGCTCACATGCTAATCTTAGCTGAACCATGCACCAAAGCCATATAATCAGCTAACTGTGAGAGGTTATACAGCAAATCATATCAATTCAGTTTTACCTCAGTATTTAGTGCAAGTCGATCCCAAGCTTCTCATGTAACGGGTTTCATTTTTAAAAAACAACTTAATGTCTTAGGAAAAGAGCATGATTTCTGTATTGTGTGCGGTCCCCTTTAAATCGCACAAGCGCTTCCTCTTTGTTTGGAAGTGTTTCCTGTGCAGTGCGCATGTGCACCAAAAATACCGCTGATGTTTTATTTTAACATTATTTATTTTTGCAAACATTTATCGACTTGTCTTTAAATTAAAAAAAAAAAAAAAAAAAAAACCTTTATTTAACCAGGAAAGACTCACTGAGATTAAAAATCTCTTTCACAGGAGTGACCTGGCCAAAATGAGCAGCAATACAATTAGTTTCAACACAGACTTAGTTACACAATACAAACAAAATTAAAAACAATTACATTTCACTGAATCATCTTCCATATGCTGAATGACTACTTTAAATTGTCTTAGACACAAATGCAAGGTGACCGCTCCTTCCGCTAGAATTTCACGTTTTGTTCTACATCACACATTAAAACTTCAAACATGATTTTTGAAGACGCTATGTTGTTAATATTAATAATAAGAATAATAATAATAAGAAGAAGAAGAAGACAAACAACTTAGGCTACGCATTTTAAAAACAAGTTGCTAAATAAGAACAACAGTGGTTGTCTGTTTCGTCAAGCAGGTCAACTCACATAGCCTACTTGTGGTAGTTGTAGTCCTTATCAAAGACTCGAGATAGGAAGATGGTGCACTTATGCACCCCCTCATCTACGTAAGGAAAGTTGAGTGCAAATGTCCAACATTCCACCCTTCGTTTTTTCGGTTAATTAATGTCACCATTAAGTCAAAATTGACCGTTCTTTTTTATGGAAAATTGCAGCATTTATTATAGGCTAAATGATCTGTGCACATCTTTTTATTTTTATTATTATTTTTTTAATTCATGTTCCCCTCATAATCAAAATAACTTCCCCTCTCTCTAGCAGTGACATCACTTCTCTTCTCTGATGACCTGTTTCCTGGCATGAGGGAGGGGCAACCTGTCACTCACATGACATCACAGCAATAGCAAACCATCCAATCAATTCCTGATGGACAAAATCATATCCCGCATTACATTTTTTTTTCTTCTTCTAGAAGCCATTTTACTTGCATATATGTCACAATTAGGCTATCACAACTTCTGTTTCATGCCGACTTTAAACAAGCAACCACAGTTCAAACCACAATGATCTAATCAATTTCCAGTAGACAAAATCAAGTACCAGCCTATTTTTCCATGTACGATTCAATTAAATTCACATTTAGTTATAGCACTTTTCACAACACATATTGTTTCAAGGCAGCTTCGCAGAAAATTAATGTTTCTACATTATAATTAAGACTAATCTGTTATTTGACTGTATCAAAGAAGTAATGTTCATATGGCAGAAATGTACAGTTCTAAGACAATACAGATCATGCAGTTAGCTAATGTCCTGTATTTAAGCACAATGACACAATGAGCAGCATATTAAAGCAATGATCACTTGTTGTTATCATATTACCATATATGGAAAATTTGGCAGTTTTGTTGATTTGTTGAGTTGGCATCATAAGTCAGAGAAGGGATTGGAGTCATCTCTTCAGAGGTGTCATCTGAAATCTGCACACGTTTTAGTAAATCGAGGGAACGAAATAGTAAATCGTGTGCACTTTTTAGTAAATCGAGGGAACAAAATAGTAAATCGTGCGCAAGTTTTAGTAAATCGAGGGAATGAAATAGTAAATCGTACGCACGATTTAGCCTACTATTTTTTCCTGTGTCTGAGCCCTGAACATTGTCAGGAAGGCTATTACAGAGTTTAGGAGCTAAATGCAATAAAGTTCTACCTCCTTTAGTAGACTTTGCTATCCCAGGTACTACCAAAAGTCCAGAGTTTTGTGACCTTAAAGAACGTGTAATATAAAATTGGTTAAATATTCAGGAACTGAACCATTTAGAGCCTTAAGTGAGTAGCAATACTTTGTAATCGATAGGTAACCAGTGTGTAGATGATAAAATTGGGGTTATATTATTCTGAGGTGGAAGAAGGCTGTTTTTGTAACATGAAATATGATTTTCAAAAGGCAAATTGCCCTCTAATATAACACCCAGATCTTTAACCACAGAGGATGAAGTAACAGTACAACCTTCTAAATGCAAATTGTATTCTAAGAGTTTCTGTGTGCAGGGGTTTGGTCTAATAAGTAATAATTCTGTCTTATCCAAATTTAATAGAAGAAAATTACTGGTCATCCACTATTTTATATATTTAATACACTCTGTCAACTTGGATAATTTTTATTACATCTGGCCTAGATGAAATATATAACTAAGTATCATCAGTATAACAATGGAAACATATCCCATGTTTTCTAATAATATTACCAACAAGCAGCATGTATACTGAAAATAGCAGTGGGCCTAAAAAAGCCCCTTGTGGCACTCCATACTTTACTGGCATTAACTTAGATAATTCCCCATTTACATAAACAAAATGGTAATTGTCAAACAGGGAGGATCTAAACCACCTTAATGCCTGTCCCTGAATAACAGTGTATTTTGTAATCAATCTAAAATGATCTAAGTGTTCGAATGCAACGCTAAGATCAAGTAAAACCAGTAATAAGATGCAGCCTTGGTCTGATGCTAAAAGCAAGTCATTTGAAATTTTATCGAGTGCAGACTCTGTGCTATGATGGGGCCTTTTTCTAATATTTTAGCAAAAGAAAAAAAATTTGCCAATTCACTAGGATCAAGTTGTGGTATCTTAATGAGAGGCGTAATAACTGCCAGCTTGAAGGGTTTTGGGACGTGACCTAGAGACAGATGTTGAACCTGTAGCTCTTTTGCTACAGGTAACAACTCTTTCAAACATTTGGTGGGTATGGGATCTAATAAACATATTGTTGGTTTTGATGCATTGATAAGTTTATTTAGCTCTTCCTGTCAGAGAAGTTTGAGAAGTTGTTTTACTCAGATATATGTCGGAATAGGGAAGAAAAGATTATCGCGACTTCCGTTTCATACCAACTGTAAGTAAGTGCATCATCCGGATTTTTAAAGTGCATTTTTTTTTCTTTTTGGAATTTTCAGTGTGACTACACTGCACACAATTTATACTACAAATTGGCATATAATAGTGCATAAATATGTGAACTGGGACGCACATTCAGTATCTTGAGATGCACCCTTATGACTGCACATGCGCATTGGCTGGTCCAGCCTAAAATATCCTCCTGGGACCCAGGAATAGACTTTTGTCCTCTGTAGTGGACATTATATTTTAGTGATTTTCTCTGACATCATACATGTCACAGTTTTAAGTCTGGATGTCCTGTAAAGAGCACATTCAGGGCTTTGCAGAGATACCAATTTTTTTAGAGGTTTCGCCATGACAACAACAACTTCTTGGTCTTTAAATATGACTGAAAATGAAAATTAGCACTCTTATGGAAATATGATCATATTTTGTAATTATCATTTAAATCGGATTAATTTTCAAATTGTTTGTTATAAATCAACATCTCAGGAAAATGTTATGGGGTTTCAAATCAAAATATGACTTTCTGTTATGAAACAGGACATTGATTTCATACATGACCTCTGTAGAGGACACTAGGACTTAAATCATGTTTATCAGGCATTTTAGGAGATACAACAAGTGAATAGGGAAAGAAATTATATATCAATATTCCTATTAATTATTAGATATTATTATGAAAATGTTGCCAATTATTACTCCCATTATTACACTTCTTTTTTTCATTGCATGTTGCTCCAAGAACACATTAATATGCAAATTAGATACAGTGTATAGATACATTGTATTGAATGGGAAAATCCATGTATGACTATTTTACCCACATATTGCATAAAGTAAAATTGTATATCAATTAATTCCATTATATTTTTCATAACATAGTTGAGAATCATCTTTATACAAAGTTTGGTTAAAAACAATCCCTAAAAATTCTTAAAAAAAAATCCCTAAAAACAAAGCCTAAAAATTGATTGGTGATTAAAAAAAATCCCATTGTTTTTGCCCATACATGTCATTTCATGTCATGTTATTTAGTCCTGGTGTCCACTACAGAGGACATAGCATAATATATGAATAAACTATAATTTTTCAAAAATGTTATTTATTAATTTGTTTCTTATGCTCTAAACAATATAATGACGTGAAAAAAATACTAAATTCAAAAACTTTTTTTTTTCCGGGTCTTAGGAGGATATAAGCTTTTTAAAAGCTATTTGAGCATAAGAAACAACATTTATGGGACAGTCCATGTCAGATTTTATTTGCTGATTTGAAATATGTTATTTAAATGTGAGTGTGGCAAGCAGTTTTTGAGATTTCGGGATTTCCCCATTCAAGCAGATATGACTTGGTCTTGGATGCCCAAAATAGCAAATATTGCCGCAGAGTGAAGAGACTTTCCTTGAAAGGGACTTATGCTAACACACTGATAAAAACAAACAAACAAATAAAACTGTCATTTTGATTTCATGAGGTCTTTAAGTAAGTTTTCAGTTGTATTAATCTATCTTTTTGAAATATATACATCATGCAATTTAATATATAAAAATTGCCTTTTCTTGCCAAATAATTTTGTCAAATAAATAAATACCTCAAACAAGTTTATTGTTTTGTTCTTCCCTCATATTTAAAGTATTTTAGAAATATAAAATATTTTCCTCTTATTTTGATGGTTTAATCAATCTTAGGGTTATTAAAACAAACATCCCCTCTGGACACCACTTTTTTGCCACTACTTGGCATTAGCAAATGAGAATGAATGCTTTTAAATAACAATATTGCAATGTTTGTACCAAAAGCACAATCACAGATGTTACTATTTCCTTTTGTGGATTGACAAATTATATTTTATTCAGTAGACACAGCAAGTTCTTCACCAGACACATCTTCATCATACCAAGAGATGGCAGTAATTCTACCACAATCAATTTACTGTACATTGTACTTGAGATGTACCTCTATGTTAAAGTCTAAGGAACATCTCTATCTTTTTCCATTATTTTTATCATGTCTATAAAAGTTTTATTTTGCAAATGTAAGAATCTGAATGAGAGTGAAACGTAATACGCCAAAATAACATTCGATTCCTAGCACAATGAGTTGGGAAACATTCATAAAATGTAATCTGCAAGACAATTATAAGTTTATGGCATATACCAAATCTATTCCAGAAAAGTTTGGTTCATTAGTTAATGAGCAACATTAATGTTTTCCACAGCAAAGTAAATTTAAAGTCATACAAGATTCAGCAGATTCTGTAATATTAACCATTTAGGCTGAGCTCAGTATAATCAAGTCAGTCTAGTCAGAGTATGTACTAGAAGGCATTTCAAGGTTTCTACACCAACCACTCCCCTGTGTTCACTAAATGCACTATGGATTCACCACACTCATCTTGTGTGCCTGATCTTGCCTAGAGCAGGGTTAAATGTGCTCTATTAACATACCATAACAGAGATCAAGGAAGGACACATCATGCAGTCGACAAAGAGATCATTTCATGCAGGGTATCATGGGAATGTAGTATCTTTAAGTATGAGTTCATATCCATATCTAGACATTATCATGTTAATTAATCAGAAAACCATGTTAATATTGCATCAACGGTTATGCTAGCAAACTAAAAGAGTATGTTGAATATCAATCAGTAGGCTATCGCTGGCTAAACACCCTCTTTTGATTTTATTCAGATAACTCCACTTTAATCATAATTTTCTCCTCAAGGGAATAGGCCATGTGAAAACAAATGAAGAAAAACCAAGGGTAATTCACTAAGGAATTATATGGCTTCTTCAGTAAAAGAATAGCCAGGCTGAGATATCTTATGTCTATATCATTTTCTTGTTTCCTCAAAAAAGCACCACTCAGCGAATCCTCTCGTGTGTGACTTCTTTATACAAAAAAGATGAGACTGAAATAAAAGATGAGGAAAGAAAGTTTCAAGAGGGAAATATTGATCGGGTTTAGCAGTCTCGGTTCACTTGCGTGCTGGGATAAGGTGAGATGTCTGCAGTATTTTTCTCCAACTAAATTAGTGAGTAAAACATGAGTCCCAAAGGACAGACTGAGGGGAAACTAATTGAATGATTCATCAGTTAGTGATGGCTTGTTCACAATTAAAAACAAATTAAATGACAATGAAGCGGAATGATTAAAGAAAGAAAACGGACTTGTGACAATATAGACCAAAAATGAGGGAGCACACTAATTTTTTTTTTCATTGCTCATTCAAAGATTAACAGGGCCAGTCTAATGCTATTTCATGCTTTCTGACTTATTTACACGGTTAAAGAGCTGGATTCTCTTGCTAAACAGGGTCAAAGTTTAAAAAAAAATGAGTTGGACGTATGACGGAGTATTTCTGTGCCAAATACACCCCTTTCAAGGTTCGTACAAGTTTCAGATTTTTTTTTTTCGAGTATGGCCCTGTAGTAACTGCACGTCCTTTAAATGTTACCCTGTTGATAAAGAAAGAATCATGGGTCAGGTGTGTGAAGAAAAAATTATGGGTCAGGTGTGATTCACACTAAAGTTATTTAACATTTTTCAATGGTCCCTCTGCCCCAACTGTACTCAGTCTACCCTACATTTAAAATGTTGTCAGCATACAGAAGGAGACAACACAAGTAACTCAATCAAACAGGTATTTTATTTGCAAGTTGCAGAGAGCAAGCAGAAGAAACAGGTTGGTGTTCAGTAAATGGCTAGTTTAGCAGACTTAGCATCAATGGTAATTGTCTCTTTGTCTTTGCAGGTGCTGGAATGGTTTAAGGCTGGAGAGAATGCTGGTGGATCTGGATAGAAGATGGCAGATGCCGAAGGCTGAAGACGGACAGGAATCTCAACAGGGAAGTAAATCTATTTGGTAGCTAGGTAAGTTGATCGGTAGTGAACAACAAGAGCAGACAGTGATGGTCTGGTAGAAGACTGCTTATATACTAGGTGTGTGGAATTAGAGTTGCTCGGTTGCTGATTGAGTGGGTGGAGCTGAAGCGTCTGGTGTTGACGATGGTGCTGACTGTCCTTTTGGGCAGTCCTTGGCCAGTGAAAGCTGAGATAGAGTCCAGACCTTCTGCCGTCAGTCTGAAGGTCTGGCTATGCGAGACTATGGAGGAGGAGGTACATCATCTACACCAGACCCTGTGGGAGAAGAGATCAGAGGATTATTGAAGGGTTTGAGGCAAGAGACATGAAATGTAGATGAAATGCGATACTTAGCAGGTAAGGCCAGCTAGTAAGTGACTTCATTGATCTGCCTTTCGATGGTGAAGGGACCTATGTAGCGGGGACTCGGCTTTCGACAGGACAGACAAAGACAGATGTCCCTGGTTGAGAGACAGACCTTTTGTCTAGGGTGGTAAGCTGGAGTGGCAGATCGTTGTGCATCTGTCTGGCTCTTTTGTCTTCATACTGCTTGCTGGAGATGGACGTGAGCTGAGTCCCATACCCTCTCGCTCTCCTGAAACCAGTAGTTCACAGCCGGGACGTCCAATGGCAGGGAGCATGCACTGAAATGGTGTTAGTCTGGTGGTGGTTTGACAGAGGGAATTCTGTGCATACTCAGCCCAGGGAAGGAAACGACTCCAGTCATGCTGGTGTTGGTGGCAGTAAGACCACAGGTATCTTCCGATTTACTGGATCTTACGTTCAGTCTGGCCATTGGTTTGAGGATGGTATCCGGATGAGAGGCTGACAGAAAAAAATACTCAGCAGCTGAAAGAAGGAATGCCAGACTCTGGAGAACAATTGGGGTCCACGGTCAGAGACAATGTCTTTGGCAATCCGAAGTGACAGAAGACGTGGTGAAATAATGATTTGGCAATTTCAAGTGCTGTGGGTAAACATTTTAGGGGGATTAGTTTGCAGGCTTTTGAGAATCATTCCACAACAACCAAAACGCATGCGTAGGATTCTGAATGTGGTAAATCCCTGGGAAAGTCTATACCAATGTGGGACCATGGACGATTTGGAATAGGCAAAGGTACCAGCTTGCCTGCAGGAAGATGACAGGGAATTTGTGAGATGGCACAGACTGAACAGGCTTAGATGTAACGGGAGACATCATCTCAGGCCAGCTGGCCGGTTGGCTGCCTGGGTGTCTCTCCCCTGTCATTCTTGTCAAATTTGTCTCTCCCCTGTCATTCTCCTACACTGTTTACGTTCAGCGTTTCCAGGCGTCAGAATGCGACTTAGTATTGGCCGACGCTGTTCAAAAAGGTGAAAAGGTAAGAAGCGATATTTGAGAAAAGAGCATATCAATCTAATAGGCGTAGACCCATAGCGGAACTAACTTTACCCCACGTCACGTGATTTCCATTTCTTGTGAAAAAGGCCTATAGCAGGGGTGGGGAACGTTGATCCTGGAGGGCCATTGTCCTGCAGAGTTTAGCTTAAACCCTGAAAAAAACACTCACCTACCTGTAACTTTAGTAATCCTGAAGACCTTGATTAGCTTCAGGTGTGTTTAATTAGGGTTGGAGCTAAACTCTGCAGGACAATGGCCCTCCAGGATCAACGTTCCCCACCCCTGGCCTACAGCCTTTGTGCAAATCCAGCATTGAACTCCTGTAGATTCTGGAAGCTGTCTTCTGCGCCGCATCCAGTGATGTGTCGTGCTGCTTGCGTCTGGTGTAGACAACTCTTCCGCTTCCAAAATGCCGCACGACATGGCCTCGCCCACTTTGTTGCGTGTTCCTGATGGGCAGTGTTTATGTTAATTGCAGGGTTTATGATGCCACCAACCCGGGAAGAAGCTCGTTGTAGTCCAAACCAGTCGTAATTGTAGGCATTAAACTGCCATAAATTTAAAAGACAATATCTCTGTTTGCATTGAACTTTCAGTGCTGTAACTTTGCAGATACTGTTTATGTTCATGCAGCAACATTACACACTAACTAAAGTTAAAAAAGTGAAATCGCAATGAACCACCCCTTTAACAATGTCTTTACTACTTTTCTGGACCTTGAATGACGGTAATTACGTAGCTTTTATGGGGGATAAAAAAACCTCTTGGATTCCATCAAAAATATCTTAATTTGTGTTCCGAAGATGAATGAAGGTCTTACGGGTGTGGAGCGACATGAGGGTGAGTAATTAATGACAGAAATTTCATTTTTGGGTGAACTAACCCTTTAAGTGTGTTAAGAAATACATTCATGAAAGTGTACTAAAGTGGCCTTTATTTCATTAATATGACATTATCTGCAAATACAGCTTTTTTAAAACATACTTTTATGATTTGAAGTGCACTACAAGTGCACATTCACATCCAGAAAAGATTTAGGGGCCCTTGACAGTTTGAGGCCCACTGTCCCAGCCCATAATCCATCCCTGAATGTTAAAACAGGATGCATGATTATTTATTTACATTGCACTGACTTTGTAAGGAGACAGTATGTCAGACCGAAATCCCAAAACCTTCCTTGTGATATGATCTGCTCTGAAGTGTGCTGTAAATTATATTCATAAAACAAATAAGGGAGTAAGCGCAGACCTGCTCGCTTTGAATGATACATTAGACATGCGGACCGCCTTCAGTCTCTCCCCAGACTAATGAAAATGTGCATTGTAACATTATTATTTCCATTGATTTCTGTCCAACCCAATGTCAGCACATTTAATCTTTTATTTATTGCTCTCTCGCCACCACACCCATCGCCGGCCTCATTTTTCTATTCAGCGTAAATCAATATTGGTCTTGAGAGTTTTCACTCTGTGCTTTTTTCTTGACTCATGTCCCCTTCCCCTCCTTTAACATCTGTTGTCTCCTTTCTTTCTCCCTTTCTCACGGTCTGTGTTTGATTTCCAATTAAACTGTCTCCAGGCGTGACTCCTGCATGACCTTTAGCGGGTTGTAGTGCTGAGGAACACGGGCTGAAGCACAATAAACATCTCTATTCTGAAAGGTTCTGATGGATGTTTTTAAAGCAGCATGCATGCAACTGCATTTCAATGCAATGATGGTTCAAAACACTGCTGAATGAAAAGTCACATTAGGGCACATTTCTCAATAATAACCAAAATATGTGAGATTTAGGCTGTGCTCTCACTATGCAACTGTCACATGACCACAATTACTCTACTGCTCACATTACACAACACTGCAGACTTTTTATGTCATCGGTCATAAATTACAATCTTTAATCAAGATTATCCAAAACTAAAAACTTTCAAATAACATATATACAAGAAAGGGACAATTTTCAATATGAATATTTGATTATGCAATTTATTTTTAAAATATGCTCCATGTTGGCTCCGCTTTCAGCACAATTCAGGAAAAACAGATGGACATATACTTACATTTAAGGCATTTAGCAGATGCTCTTATCCAGAGTGACTTACTAAAGTGTTTTAACATCTCATATGGGAGCATTGTAATCAACAGATGGCAAGCGTGTCATTTGGAACACTATCTCCTAAAGTACTTAATATAAACATAAAACAAGAGCTATCCACTTTAGCATACTTTTAAACAGAGTACTTATTATGGAAATAATATTTTTTGAAGGAATATGCTTAAGTGCAAACTGAATGTAATATTTTCAGACACACTGTATAAAAATGAATTTTCAATCATAAATAAAACAAAGATTATTGGAGTATACGTTTTAAAAGAAAATAATATTTCAGTTTTTTAAGATTATGTTTAAATCAATGTGTTACTTACTGTTTCTTTGTACTGACAAGAATTTATGGTAAACTAAAACATACTTTAATGTAATTTCTATTAAAACTTGGATGTTATGTATGTAATTAACTATATTTGTAATTAGACATTAGTTGTAATTTAGTAAATTTAAAAAATATTAACTTAAAATGTATTATAAAATGACAAACTACAGTTAAAATTATACTTATAAATGTCCTTGAGTTAGTCAACATATTAAAATAAACTGTGTACTATTTTAAAGGGCACCGATTATGCCCCTTTTCACAAGATGTAAAATAAGTCTCTGATGTCCCCAGAGTGTTTGTGAAGTATTAGCTCAAAATACCCCACAGATAATGTTTTATAGCATGTTAAAATTGCCACTTTTTTGGGGGTGAGCAAAAACACAGCAATTTTTTGTGTGTGTGCCTTTAAATGCAAATGAGCTGGTGCTCCCGACCCCCTTTCAAGAAAAGGACGGAGCTTCAAGAGCTCATACCGGCATCTGGCAACAAAACAGGTCAATCTCTTACACTGAAAATGTCAGAAACTGTCAGTATTGGCAGAATATTTGAAGAGTTTGGTTCCAAAACGCTATAAATCTATTTTCATTAATTTAAGTGTTTTCTTTACCACGAAAGTGGCAAGATGAAAACCACAATTTTCTGTTTCAAACTTTCACATAGCATCTTTAGATTATAATAACATAAAAAATTCAAATCCAGATTTTGATTTTCAAAGATTTATTATAAAAACTGATTTTTTAAAAACATTTTTTACTGATTATTTAAAACAACACATTTCCCGAGTACATTGGAATTGACTGCAACTATACACAGGGGCGTCGCTATACTGCAAACATTCAAATAGCAATCATGTTGTTTTTTTTTCTATCAGATGTTTAGAATCAAAACTAGCAATGCCAGATTCGAGAATTAATCATTCGTGGTGAAACGGCTTTTAAAAACTGTTCATGATTCAGTTTTGGGGACCGTGACAGAAGTTTGATGCTGTCGTGGAACAAGCAACAGCCGGAATTTTTTTCTCCTCCCGAGTGCCTCATCTTCTTAATCTCCTTACGTAAATGATTAGATTTCGATGGCTTACGTTTCTTACCCACCACAGAAATCACCACATGTTCATCAATGCTGTCAAAATTATTCATTTCCTGTTTTTGTTGATCACAAAGTACAAAGTAGATAAGGAAAACTAGGATGCTGGGTGTATTCAAAGCACTGCCATTACTGTTTACATTGTGTGGAATGGTGCGCTGTGATTGGTTGAGCGGATATATTGCATTCTGCAGAGAAGTGAGACTGGCGTTTATTGCGGTTTGGAATGATAACATGACAGAATATCATGGTGGATATCGCATTTTGAGTAAAATTAAAAATTTACTTTTCAATTTTTCAACACAATACTGATTTTGGCAAGAAAAAAAAATGGCGTTTTGGAACCAAACTCTTCATATGCTGCATGGAGATAGAACAGGTATAGTTTATTTACGGTTATAAATTATGTTGTCATCTGCTGTTTATTGTTCGTTTGTATTGACCCTCGTTCACAAAGCAGTCTGGTGTATAATGATTCGTGCAAACATTAACAAATTTAGGTAAGTGGGGGCGCATTCCCTTCAAAAACAAAACAAATCCACTGCGTCTTCAGTGGCTCTGATGTCGGGAGTACATGAAGACTATTGTTCACTCTTACATCCAACAACAAAACATCTGAGTTGCTTATGAGACATTCTTGTCGCTACAGCTGCTCCAGCCTGGAGAAAATGGCGGACAGTGTACAACATGCTCAGGGCGGGGTCTGTGCTAATACGGCAGAGTCCGTCAGCAGTTGTGGGCGGGGCCTGTACAAATTGACATCACTTTTCCCAGCATCTGCAAACAGCTTGTTCTGAGACACTGCTTATTTATGGGGATTAAAAAAAAAAGTTGTTGGTGGATTTTAATCATTATAGGGTGGTTGTGTACACACAGTGCCAACACACATTTATGTAAACACCATTTAAAAGTGAATTTTGCATAGTAGGTGTCCTTTTAAACATGACAAAAGATTATTAAAATGATGTTTTAAAATGTATTTTAAAGTAAAACTTTTACAAAGTGCTCTTTTTGAAACAGTACTTTTATTTGGCCTTTTATTTTATTAATATTATCTTATCTGAAAGTACAGTTTTAAAACACTTTTAAGATTTGGAGTACACTAAGGCCAAGGTCAATATATTTAAGTACTTTTTTTTTTTTCACAAGATAATACAGATAAAATAAAACCTCGAGTAAATAAACAAGCCAGTCTTGAGTCTGGATAAGAAGATTGGGAGGAATTCTGTAAGTTAATTCAATAATTTAGATATGTGGACAGTGCTGAGCAAAACATTAGTCCTGCTGGTTACGCTAGAGTGGGCAAGTCATAGGTGTCAGCTTGATTCTAACTTGATTCTAAGGAATAAGGAGGCAGCGGAGGGAGCGCAGCAGAAGTGTGTGGTGGGAGTACTTGAGAAGGTTGAAAATCAGGTGGGCTGCAGCATTCAAGATGAGCTGCAACGATTTGATATGCAGTAGTGAAGGCGAAGCTTATCTGGTAATAAACAGTCTGTTTTGCAGGAGGAATCAGCATGTCTTGACTGTGGTTTGCAGCCTATGTGGGGCGCAAACTACAGGTCACTGTCAAATATGACACTAAGGTTTTTGGCTTTCTGTGAGAGATGGTTAAGTTGTCTTGAAGTGACAAGATATTGCCAAGAGTGATTCTTGGCCAGTATGAACACCCAGGGGTGCCATAAACAGCTTTGCAAGCTCCCTCCTTTCAGATAAACCTTCTCTTTTGACTTAAAATTATTTATATTTTTAGAGAAAATAGCTTCATTGGTATTATAGCTACAACAGGCTATTTGATAGTGCGTTAATGCAAGTAGCATGTAAGAGTCTCACACAAAGAGTCTTTTTAACACTCCCACCATTACATCGTTTTTTGAGGGATTTTTGACCCACTTATGTAGGATATCTTTAAATGTAATTTAAAAATACTCTCATTGCATCTGTCACTGGAATCATAGAATCATCAGAAACAATATTTTGTTAATTCTGATTTTGAAAGACCCAATCTGTAAGGGAATGTTTCACCCTTTTAACCTCTTCATCCTTACTTTTTATGTTTTCACTTTTGGGTACAAGACAAATGCCTCTTCATCCAACACGTTGCTTTTTAATGTCTTATTCTGAAGTGATGGGAGAGCAAGTTCACTTTTTTCACTTATTACTTTTTTTTTTTAAAATAATTTACAGATTTTAATTGCAATCTAAAGCTGCAAGCAGCGATGAAAGGGCCCTCGCACCCGGGCTCACTGCCACCCATTGGGATCAGGAAAACAGTGAACAGTGGGCAAGATGCATGTAAGTGAGTAAATACAGGAGAACTATGGCCATGTAATTTCAAATTGCCACACTTCCTGTTGCCAACAGGTGGCGCTTTGACCATAACTGAATATTGCCATGTAGATGTCTTCAGGCCAGGACTATTATCAAACATGTGAAATTTGGAGCAGATCGGACATTGTATGCCTGAGTTACTACAACTTCCTGTTTAGTGGCGTTAATCGCATACTTTAGCACTTAGCCAAGTGTTGCATGATTTAACGTGTTTCTAGTATGTTTGGTACTTCATGGCATATTGAAATGTGTTCCTGGGAGTGAATTACAGTGTTAAGCATACCATTTCCTGTTGCCAGCAGGTGGTGCTATGACTGAATATTGGCATATAGATGTCTTTAAGCCAGGACTCTGATCACACATGTGAAGTTTGGGGCAGATCAGACATTGTATGCCTGAGTTACAACAGCTTCCTCTTTCATGGCGAAACATCATTTCTGCACCAATTATCCTGCAGCCTTTCAGAACCAATTATCGCTGGATTTGGATTAAAACATTTTTGCATTAATTTTTGGAATGAGGAAGCGAAAAAACAACTGTTGTCACTGCATCACCCACACTACAAGATTGCATGTTGATCATTTTAACCATGCTTGGCAATATTGAAGCATCTGCATCAGCTCAAGACAGACTCTGATTGCATCACTGAACTGGTCATTCTTAATATGTGAAACTCAACAGCTAAATATCTAAGCGGTGTGAGAATGGCCTCAGATTCAGATCAAGATGTCAAGTGTTTGTAAAATGTTGTCTCTGGCCTGTTTGGGTGTTAGGTTTGAAATGCTATGATTAAACAAGGTTTGTAACATTTTCTGAAGAAAATGAGATTGATGCTTGCCTGTGTAAAACTCAATGTCACAATGATAATTAAGGTGTTTTGATTGGTTGCTTTGTGGTTGCTGACTGCCTCAAGTCAAAAGAGCCTCTATAAAATGACTCAATGTAAATATGGGATATTTTGACCAATTTATCACCAGGAAGACGAAAATCCACCAGTTGCTTAGAAAAGCACACCTCCTCCTCACCAAGCTGTAGGATTTGAGGTATCATTCATGTCTGTAATACAAACAGTGCAGGATGAGTTGAGTGTCAAAGTGTAATACTTTGGTGAAATCTCTAATAAAGGGATGATGATGGATTTTGATCCCTTGCCATCTACTTGTCCTGGGAGAATAATAAGAAATAAAGACCTCATCTGGTTGAAATAAGCTATGAGTCACAGGAAGTTATTTACAGCTCCACAAGCAGCCTGAGAAGTCGAAATCATTATCTATAGATTGAACTTCATTCTTCTTGTTTGGAGTGTGATATTCATTAGCCCTTCGTATCCGCAAAGTGATTAGATGTCCCTGGGAACAAAAGTGAAGAGTGGTTGTTGGATAGAAGGGCTGTCACTGATGAGGACTCTCATATGATTGCTGTCAAAGCTGCTGGATGTCACAAGTGTTTCTGAAAGGCTGCAGGCAGTAATGGGGTGTTAAAGGATAAGTATAACATTTGTAGTATGCAAGATGCAATAATTACTAAGGCTATTCATTGATTAAAAATGAATCATTACATTATTGTGGCAGAATAAAGCATTTCATAGTCAAGTGGTGACCCAACACAGTTAAAGGGTTAGTTTACCCAAAAATGAAAATTCTGTCATCATTTACTCACCCTCATGTCGTTCCAAATCCGTAAGACTTTGGTTAATCTTTACAACGCAAATGAAGATATTTTTTATGAAATTTGAGATTTCTGTCCCTCTATTGACAGTCTACGCAACTACTACTTTGATGCTTCAAAAACTAGCATGTATAAACCTTAATTACAAAACTGAATAATCAATTAAAAAGTAATTTATACCTGTATGATATTATGCTGTACCCACATTGGACCAGTAGTCTCAGCCTCAGAAGTCACGCCCACGAACCGTCAGCTGAACGTCTGATGCATATGGCACACTTAACTGGAAACACTTCAGGAGTATCGAAGTTAAGTTCGTGGCTCCATTGTTGCATTAAACTTGCACAATGTTCTTGAATGAATAATTTATTAGATGCATGCCGGTCTGTTAATGTTGGTACATCGACTTTCATTTTCAAGCCCCTAAACCTGACGCGGAACAAAATGAACCGTGAATGGTTGCGTCACATGTCAGTCAAACGTCCTCTTGGGCGGTCCTTGGCCAATGAAAGCTGTGATAGAGTCCAGACCTTCTGCCGTCAGTCTGAAGGTCTGGCTACGCGAGACTATTGGACCAGCGGTTTGGAAAATGGATGGATGATTCAGCGATGTGTGACTCTCACAGTGCATTATGGGTATTCTCTAGCCATTGAGTGTGATCAGTTGTACACTCGTTATAGCAGTGCATTATGGGATTGAATGAGTGCACTTGATAACATCCACTATTTTTTTTGGACACCACAACAAATGACTGTCCCCTCAAATAATGCCCTATTTAAGGGTATAGGGGGCAATTTTGGACACAGCCCAAAACTAAAAAGAGCAGGGAAACAGGAACTAAAGGAAACAGAACAGTATGTCAAAATAAAAGACATTAGAATGGAACATAAACGTGACAGTTAATAATACAAAAGTAACTAAAAATATCCTTAAAATAAAACATTGAAATGTGTTACTTATTTACTTAATTACTATGAACTGCACTGAAAAAAAATAAGAAAAATTATTAAGTATGAATATTAAAATAATATATTAAATAGAATAAAAAGGTACCACTTTATAACTTTTAAATTAATCATTTAAAAAATACTTGTGTATAATTACAGCTGTAATACAATTACACTGTTGACCCTATCCTTACTCCTTAACCCAACCGTAGATCTAACCATACCACTAAACCTGTCCTTAAACTTACCCGTGTCTCACCTCAATAGCAGCAGAAGTGTTTTGCAATACAACATGATTACAAGTATATTACACGGTACACCTAACAATTCTACATACATATAACACTAATTCTAAAGTGTGGCCAAATAAAAATATTATAATAAAACAAATATTATTGTTACAATAATGTTAAAATTATTTTTGCTGAATTGTTTTCTAAATGTCTGATTTTCGATGGCTTCTCTAAAACATTGTGAGTTCAGCACTGTGGGTTGAACAACAAGATGTCATGACAGACATGAGCAGAGGCAAAATATCCAGTTATCGGTCCTCTCTTTCCACACTGACAGCTACTCTCAGTTGTTGCATGAGAAAGTCTCTTGACATCCTGCTGAGGATTACATCATCGCTATAGCAACCAAAGCAGATACAATAGATATTGACTATACTGGCTGAACAAACGGGTCTGATTTCATCACTTTCCAAAATGGCACAGATAGTCAGCCCTAAAAAGCAAATTAAATTCATTTGCAGTGTAAACAAAACCTTAAGTGCTGTTTACCCAGGACCTGTCTTTTAATTTGTCTTCTTTGACTGTGTCACGTTTTTTTTTTTTTTTTGGCATTTTACACCATAAGTGCTGTGTTTTTAAGAAGCTGCGTCAAAGGCTATTGGCTCTTTTAATTGAATATTAAAGTTCTATTCCTACAGCTACAACAACTGTGAATGTTATATTGCTTTTATGCAACAGTTCAAGAGATAACATAAGTTAATATTTAATAACTTACATTTTAGACACAATATTGCCAGTTGTTTTAACACTGTGTTTATTAGGCTGCTGTCACTTTAAGAAGGAAAGCACGACCGAATAAATGACACACATCCGGTTTCTTTCTTAACTGTTCACTTATGACATAACCAAGAGAATACTTGCCGAGACAGGTATTTTGACATAATTTTGTGTGCATGTGTCCGTTCAAGCGCAAGTAAACGCGAAAGAGGAATTAATTCGGTGTTCGAGCACTGTCTGACTCTCTCTCTCTCTCTCTGCGTGCGCACGTTTCGGGGGTGTGAGGCTGTGCGCACAGATAACAGCTCGCGAGTCCCGATTTTCGCCTCTTCTTCCGCTTTTAAAATCATTTGAATGTGTTAATTGGCAAGACAAAACACATCCAAATGATAAACTTTCACTCTATGATGGTTAAATTTAGCAGTTAATCCGCGAATCACATGCGTGCCGAACTGTTGGACCGTATCCGTACGGATCACGGATTAACTGCGATCCGTTGCACACCTAATATTTAAAGAACACACTTATCATCATGATTGCTATCTTACCAGAGATGGAGAAAAATCCTACTCCATTAAGTAAACATGTCCCTGTGAACCGGTCCTCAAAAACGTTGGTACTCAAAAGCACTTCCCTCCATGTTTTCTGGTGTGCATTGTTTATTTTTACCACGCATGCGCACCTGCGTACCACTTATGTGCACCCCTGATTATGAGGAATATTGTGACTTGTATGTTCCCAGAAGAAAACTCAAGACTACAATCAAGGCATTTCTGGGAGCTCAGAAAGAGCGCGCACTGATATAGAGAATTATGGAAGCTTGTTTCCGCCACTGAATAAAAAAAAAAAAAAGGTATAATTGCGACTTTTTATCTCATAATTTTGACTTTTTTCTCACAATTGCGAGTTTACATCTCGCAATTCTGAATTATATTTTCGCAATTCTGACATTTTTTTCCTCGCAATTCTGACTTTTTTCTCAGATTTGTGAGATATTAAAGGGTTAGTTCACCCCAAAATGAAAATAATGTCATTAATTACTCACCCTCATGCTGTTCCACACCCGTAAGACCTTCGTTAATCTTCGGAACGCAAATTAAGATATTTTTGTTGAAATCCGATGGCTAAGTGAGGCCTGCATAGCCAGCAATGACATTTCCTCTCTCGAGATCCATAAAGGTACTAAAAACATATTTAAATCAGTTCATGTGAGTACAGTGGTTCAATATTAATATTATAAAGCAACGAGAATATTTTTGGTGCGCCAAAAAAACAAAATAACGACTTATATAGTGATGGCCGATTTCAAAACACTGCTTTAGGAAGCTTCGGAGCGTTATGAATCAGTGTGTCGAATCAGCAGTTCGGAGCGCCAAAGTCACGTGATTTCAGCAGTTTGGCGGTTTGACATGCGATCCGAATCATGATTCGACACGCTGATTCATTATGCTCCGAAGCTTCCTGAAGCAGTGTTTTGAAATCGGC
The DNA here is from genome assembly GCA_037950665.1 of Hypophthalmichthys nobilis. Lineage (NCBI taxonomy): Eukaryota > Metazoa > Chordata > Actinopteri > Cypriniformes > Xenocyprididae > Hypophthalmichthys > Hypophthalmichthys nobilis. The sequence continues at coordinate 38,131,109 of CM075468.1, read as the reverse complement.
CATCACTATGTAAGTCGTTATTTTGTTTTTTTGGCGCACTAAAAATGTTCTCGTCGCTTTATAATATTAATATTGAACCACTGTACTCACATGAACTGATTTAAATATGTTTTTATTACCTTTATGGATCTCGAGAGAGAGGAAATGTCATTGCTGGCTATGCAGGCCTCACTTACAGTGGTGGTCAGAATTATTGACCACCAGAATGAACTCCCTTTGGAGTGATTTTGTGCTTCGTAACTTTGCAAACCCTTTTTCATGCTTAAACAGCAACATTACACACTAAAGAAAGTTGTATGTAAAAAAAAATATAATAGGTCCTCTTTAAAACTAGACATTACATTACCACAGAATCTGTACTTTAAAAGTACTTGTCAACATATGTATTTCCATACCTCCATGCACCCTGCTCGTACAGACATCACACATCATCAGCACGTTCCGTAACGCTGCATTCACACGAGGTGTCAGCGTCAACGCTTGACCGATGGCGTGTCTGAAGCTTGTGTTGATGCGACCGTTATAGTGATAACAGCCAATCACATTACTTTCCGGTGTTGCATGAATGTAATTGGTTTGCGACTGCTCTAGAGTGTTTGCATAAGGTGATCTTGGCTGACGCCTGCGTTGACGCTTGAAAAGTTGAGAAATCCTCAACTTCTGCCGCGAGCAATGCGAGTGAAGCGACGTGACGAAACCCACAATTCAGTTCGGCAATGCATGACGTCACCCATTCAAAGTAAACGAGAAGCGTTAATGCCGACGCCCCGTGTGAAACGTGAATGCAGTGTAAGGCTATGCAGAGTTGTAGACAGACAGTCACCTGGTGCCCCACACAAACAGCAGCAGCTTTGCAGTTCCTCCTGTATCAAAACAACAAGGTTATACTGCATTCACACGCTATATATATGTCGCAACCAAAATTAAGAGATGGCAACCCGTGACATTCCACCTGGAGCTGTTCACGTCCTCAGACTCGGATTTATACGTTTCTATGTCAACACTATCAACGCCAAAATGAATCTGCAGAAGTCAGGTGGTACAAGTAAGTTGTTTACGTTCATTATTATTGTAATATTATGTGCTTTGAGACAGGTAATTTAACTCCGTCTCTTGTGACACTTTGCAGAATCTGCTCTGGCTGTGCGCGTTAATGTGTTTTGAAGGAGGTGTGGCTTTGGAGATGCTCTGAAGGGAGGGTGGGATTTCATGCTTTAAAAGTTAGCTTGCTATTGCAATTCAATGTATAATTTATTACTAAACCGACATTATACGTTAAACCGACAGCACTAATAACAACTCTAAATCAGTGTTAGGTACCATACTGTTCCTTGCTATCATACTTCAAATTGCTTAGGCTGATTACAATCACAGTTGCTCCAGCAGGAGGGTTCTACTCTTTTAAATAAAATATTTAAATCGTTAAAGTATTTAATGATCTGTTTATGGTGCTGCACAGTTTGTCCTTAGTTCACATATGTAATTTACAACCCACAGTCCTCCAGGTCAGGGGCGGGAATCATTTCACAGAGAGCACTCATGGGCAATCGCCAGGCCTACTCAACAGTGACGGCTGATTTACCTGCTAAACTTACTTCACCATGATGGAAAGCAAAGGTGGCGCTGGATGGAGAAAAACAATAAAATGGAGAGAGATAAATGAGAATGTGCAGAGGCAAGAGAGACTGTAGAGCGGCGTGTTAATGATTGGAGATGAAAATAAGATTAGCGGGCGTGCGTGCAAGAGAGAGAGAAAGAGAGAGTAGGTGGGTGAAATTGAGCAAGTCGGGCTACTGCTAAAAAGAGGCAAAATAGTGAGAATGCGGAAAGAAGGTTTTATGATAGCGACGACACATAATACGCAGATAGGCCGAGATTACTGAAAAGGCAATGTAGAAAAACAGAAGCAGGTAATGAGAAAAGGACAGATAAGAATGGGTATCGCTGAGAGGGAGAATACTCTTGTTAAGCTGTATACCAGGATGAGATGGCTTCGTGCAGAACACCACAGAGAGCACAAAACACTTGATTACTGCTCAGATTGTGAGAGGTGCTGTGTCAGCTTGGAGAAGAAAGAGAAGAAAAGCCAGGTCTGTTGATACAGGGCAGCTCTAGAATTGGACATGCTGAGAGAAAGCACTTGATTGGCACCTAGAGAGATTGTTTTTTTTTTTTTGTACTGGTCTCTGTGCATTCGTTCTCGCCTCCTTTAGGCTTTTGAATGTTGTCTGTGGTAGCTCGATGTAAATATATTCATCTAATGTCTCCCTCTGATTTCTTTACAAAACATAGGTCTTTTCATTATGACAATACGACAAAAGGCTGCTACAAACTCTGTAGCATGCTGAGCAGGGTCGGTTTCCGTTAATACCACAAGAGAGCACTCAATTCCTGTGGAATAATCACACCAGACTCCATACGCAGAGAATCGATGAGGATGGAAACAGCTACACAACATGCATAACATTTTTTTTATAAATGAAACCTAAAAACTCTAAATGAAATACAAAGAAACATTGACAGAAAACGAATAAGAAATATTTAAAATTCAAACAAGCACGCGTGTGGTATTGAGAATGTAAACTCATTTGCACACAAGGTCAAATTGTCTTGCCTCCATTGAAGCACAACACAAGATGCTCTTTGGATCATTAATTTGTGAAAAATGCCTGTAATAGCATTGTATCTCAACGATGTTTGCTGTTCATTTATTAAAAGTTGAATAATATCAGGGTTGTTTTAAAATATTACAGATGAAATATGATTAAATGATAAGCTATTTGCCAAAGTGATATTATGAATATGTACAAAGATCGTCAGGCTTTGTACAAACTTCATTCCATGTCGGTTGAAGTGCTGCTGTTATTAAAGCAAAAGAAAGATAAAAACCAAATAGGCTACTGTTATTTTTTTGAATTCCATGTTGCACTTAATTTTGTAAGAAGCCCTGGATTTTAAGTTGGAAAAAAGAAACTCATTTTTTTTCTCAGCATTTTTTTGTCTGTATTTTCTCCTGATTTTTTTTTTTTTTTTTTTAAGGTATCACACACACACAGGTTTGTTTTTGTGAATTGTGGGGACATTCCATAGGCGTAATGGTTTTTATACTGTACAAACCCTATTTTCTATCACCCTACACTACCTCTAAACCTACCCATCACAGAAAACTGTGCACATATTTACTTTCTCAAAAAAACTCATTCGGTATGATTTATAAGCCTTTTGATGGGGACATGGGGTAATGTCCTCATAAGTCACCCTCTTCTTGTAATACCTATGTCATACCCATGTCATTATACAAATTTGTGTCCTGATATGTTACAAAAACGCACACACACACACAGAAGCAATCCAACAATAGGGCTTTTCACAGCCCTTAACCCCGTGTTATCGTCGTTCTAAACACCGCTTTTAACCCCGGGTAAAGGAACGTTTCACACTTGTAATTTAGAAGCGGGGTTAGCACCGCTTTTTACCCGGGGTTATGAAATCCTGCTTCAGAGCAGGGTTAGCACCGCTTTTATGGTGGTAACTCCGCATTGTGGTCCCAAACTTATACAGTGTGAAACGATGCGGTGTTAGAATGTTTAGCCAATGGATAGACTAACTAACCAATAGCGTGCCTTATATTCGCGTGCTTTAGATAGACACAGAAACACTGCGCATTGTATATAAACAGTAAATTCAGCGTTTGAGAGTAAAAATGTCAAATGCTGACAGAAAACGCAACAATTTGAGTGAAGAAGAGACCGTTTCATTCTTACCTTTATAGACCGAAATGTCCATTCAGTATAAACTCGATAGTACAGTGAGCAATACAGGATGCGCAATGCTAGAGCTACGTAAACAGGTCGCGTGCTGTATCCAATCAATGACAATGACACCACAAATATGCAAATAAGAACATTAACCCAGAGTTTAGGAATGTACAATGTGAAACGTCAGCTTATGAATACCCAGGATTGTTAACCCCGGGTAAATTATGAGCAGTGTGAAACGCGAAGTAAGATAACACAAGATTCATTTTACAAGGGGTTTAGAACTCAGGGTTAACTATTTCAAGTGTGAAAAGTCCTAATTAGAATGCAGTACCAACCTCAGCCACAAGATGCCACTAACGTTAAGCATGAAATCTAATGCTTACAACGTGACAGAATGTCCCTACGGCACTTTATCAGTTGATTTAGAGTTGAATACAATTTAAAAATACAGAGAAAACAATAACAAAAAACTCTTAGAGAGAGAAAAAAACAAAACACATAAAAAACATTTTTTTGTGTGTGTGTAAGAAACAGACTTAGGAAGCATATTTTTACTTTGTGGTTCTGAGCCTCTGTTACACTGAAAATGCATTATATTAGAAAAATGCAAAATTGAAGTAGGGAGGTCTCACAAGAACATTCAAGCCATATAATTTGAAAAAGATATTGAAATGAGTGCAATACAACGCTGAGAGCTTCATTATTACAGTCGCTGTTGTCTTTTTTTTCTTGTTCGGTATATACCGGCACGCCTCTTCACCCCTATATTCCACACCCCGCCTTCCCATTACTGTCATGTGACACTCAGTAACTCTTGTCCCATGCCTAGGATTTGACAGCAATCTTGTCAGAGTGCACTCAGCAGCAGAGTGAAAGCCCTTCTGTATCTCACAACCTCATTCACTTGGGGACCATTCCTGGGGACGTTCGCTCAGCCTGTGGACAGAGTAATCAGGACAGATTTTACATGCTGTGATGGAGGGCCCGAAAATACGCAAAACAACTGCTGTGTGGTTGAAAGGAGATGTAGCTTGGCTATGCACAAAAAGATTTAGTGAGCAGCCACATGCGTCTCAGCCAGCACATCTGAGGAATCATGCAACACTTGGAAAAAGGCTAGCTTTGAATTACATTTACGCCATCATAAGCATTCATTGTACAATTTCAGGCCATAAAAAAAGTGAAATTTAGAGTAAAAAATGCCAGCTATGGTTTCCATAACTTAAAAATATGGTGGTAATGTTACCTTTATAATACACTCTCAACTACAAAAACACAATAATGTATAGAAGAACACAATTTTCATACGTACAAATAAAAAACACAATCATGTTTACACACGTGACACTAATATAATGCAACAGACATTCATTTAACAACATAAGATAACATAAAACCCTAATGTACATAACTGATAACAAAAAACTAATACTTTACAATAAGGTCCCATTAGTTAAAGCATTAACTAACATTAACTAACAATGAGCAAGACATTTGTTACAGTATTTATTAAGCTTTGTTTAACGGGCTATATGTAAGATTTTTCATGTATTAATTGCTTTTTTATTGCCAAATGTGTCAACAGCTTGTAAGGAAACTTAAAAAAACGAGACCTTCCCTAACTTCCTAGGTTGTCTATGAAAGCAAATTTTTATGTGACGTTTTTGTCGGGAAAATCAAAAGGTTGTGAGAGCCTCTCTTCCGTTCAATGACATGAAACAAATGCTTATACGATGTTCAGGATAATGCCAAAAGAGACATTCTGTACTGTAATGTCAATGTGTCAACATGCAAAGAAAAGAGATTTATTCAAACTACAGTCTCACATAGCCAGATCTATATAATCTATAGTCTCAAATATACTTTATAATCAAACTATCATAACAATGCCGCTGAATTGCAGAGCTGATGCAAACATATCCACATCGCTATGATCATATGCTTTCTTAACTGCTGTTTTCTCACCACTGTCATTTTTTGTTATGATTATTTTATTATTGAGAGGAAAGCGTGCAGCACATATGTACATATTCATCTAAACATCGCTCTCAGTAGCATGGGCTGTGTTGGGATGTTCGTTAAAAGTGTATAGCTGCAAAGGTATTTCCAATTTCTTTTTGTTTCTAAGGGTACATTTACACGACAACGATGTACTAAAAACAGAAAAGCTTTTCCTTTGCGTTTTTCATGTACAGATGACAAAGTTGTCAAAACGATTCACGTTCACACTGATCTGCGAAAACTATTAAAAAACGCTGTATTCAGCTGCCAGGCCAGTAGTTGGCGATGTCACTTTGTAAAGAAACACTATGCACCTATAGACTGAACAGGTAATACGCATGCGCATGCGACAATAACGGTATCATTTTTAAAAACTTGCACTTTGAAACTGTTTCTAAAAGTTTCTATTTTCAGGCCCCCAGTATGCCGTTGTCATGGAAATGAAGGGCCAAAATGCATAAAAAGTTTTCAGTTTTAGTTGAAAACAGTATCGTGTAAACGGCCCCTAAGCAAAGAATGAAAAAGAACTTTGGACACGGTTAGATTTTTAATGTTTTAAAAAGAAGTTTCGTCTGCTCAACCAAGGCTGCATTTATTTAATTAAAAATACAGTAAAAACAGTAATATTGTGAAATAGTATTACAATTTAAAATAACTGTTTTCTGTTTGAATATATTTTATAAAGTAATTTATTTCTGTGATGGCAAAGCTGAATTTTCAGCATCATTACTCCAGTCTTCAGTGTCACATGATCCTTCAGAAATCGTTCTAATATGATGATTTGATGCTCAAGAAACATTTATTGTGCAAAGCATTTAAAATGCTTTGGTGGAATCCGGCTTTTCCCGTAGATATCTGTTCAGGCGCTTTAACCTCGTGCATGAGCAGATCTGCTTCCTCACTTATAGACGCGTTCAGTTATTCCTCTTGCAAATTCCGCCTTGTAAATAGCGAATACGCCATGGCGCGAGCGCAACTGGCTTTTAAAGGGAATGGGAGACAAGACTGTGGTTGGTTTATTGCATGTTACGCCCAAAACACACCCATTACTCATTAAGAGAATGCACCTGTGCCATGCGCTTTAGACCATGCGCTTAGATCGTTAAAATAGGGCCCATTGACTCAATTTTAAAGAACCCTTTATGCCAACCAGTAATTTTCTTTTACAGTGCATGTAACCTACTGTATAAATGGTACAATATATAAGGTACTCTTCTGATCTGAGATTGGCTCGTGAGATTGTGAGCACCAGACATAAACAGATTGAATGACGGGGGTGAGCTGCCATTATGTGTGATGTGAAGTCAGCCATAGCCCATCAGCTTCAATGCCACACGAGCAGATAAGTCAGTCCCTGAGGGCACACATTATGCATCTATCAAATCCAGCATGAACATAGGGGAGTGCTCCACACTGAAAGTCAATGCCATCAGCTCTCAAATGAAGCATGGTGTTGAAGTTTTTATTTTTATTTTTGCACATTATTCTATTAAACAGGCACAGTCTTTGAGAAGACTAACCGCCGGGGCGAATATCCGACTGTACGGGCATTTTCTGCCACACTTAGAGTGTAATACTCCACACGTTTCCTCACAGCTGGATAAAAAATATTTAGAGGGAAAAAAGGCAACCCAAACAACAAAAATCAGACCTCTCGGAGCCAGGCTTTTTACTTCTTTCTGAAAATCGCAGTGATACAACCCCCAAGAGAGAAACCATTTCCTGTGCTGGGCGAAAAAAATTGTACGTTAAGAATCATCCACCCAATAAATTGGTTTCCGGCATGGAATCGTTTGATTATGTGCTGGGCGTGACTTGTGTGTGTGTGTGTTTTAAGTTTGTGCCAAGCTGTTAGTACCGAGTGAATGCTGTCCCGAGTGATTGTGGTCTAATCCCTGTTGTTCTGCCCCTCGCAACCCGAGAATCCCGTCTGATGCGTAATCTTGTTCTGCTGCTAATCCTAATCTCTACGGTATCAAAAAACCAAACAAAAACACAATAGTGTTGTGCTTTCTTCATTTATCAGTTGTTTTACAAGATGAGATGAGAGGCAGATCTTGGCTGCCAAGTACACTGACACATCTTTTATCGCGCCACCTGCTGCGCTGTCTTGCATACTTTGCGCACATCTCACTTAATACCTTGTTCAACAGGCTTGGAGTAAAATTATACAATCCAACTTATCTTCTTAAGGCGTTTGAGAACATTATTATTTATTATTCCCTGTTGTGTTTGATACAGACACAATTGGGATTAATGTTGGGTTTATTAAAGATTACCTTTTCATTGCTGCGAGTGAGCATGTTCTTTTTTTTTATGGTCTTTTGTGCTTCAGTAACAAAACATTGATGATATATTCAGTACTATACATTGTTGTTATTAGTGTAAAAATGTTTTCATTAATAAAATAAAATAATATGTAACTATTAGATGAAAAATTTAAATGTGGTCCCACTTTATATTAGATGTCTTTAACTACTATGTACGAAAACATTGTTAGGTACAATGTACTTATTGTCATGAATGTGGCTCCCACGCCTCCTCCTCCACACCACCGGAGGGAGCCGTCACCTGAATATTGACTGTTTCCCATTCGGACTACATTACCCATAGGCCCTCATTCCTGGGACTGATTGCACACGCACCTGCACCCCATCACACTCACACTATTTAAGCCACCTTCACACGCACACACATCGCAAAGTCTTGATTTGCCCCGGTGATCATTTCTGAGCGTTTTCTTGTGGACTGTTACCCTGTTGCCGTTGGACTGTTTATTACCCTGTGATTCTCTGCTGCCTGCCCTGATCTCTGCCTGTGTACTGGACTGTGTTTGTTTGCCGCCTGCCCTGATCCTTGCCTGTGACTCGACCCTGTTTGTCTGCCGCCTGCCACGACCTTTGCCTGTCCCAGTTTATGCTTCTGCCTTTGCCCTGTTATTGTTGGTGACTGTATCAATAAAGCTGCAAATGGATCCCCACTCTGTTGACCCATCATTACACTTATTGTGTTCATGTATTGCAAAACAGTTTTGCTGCTATTGAGGTGGGATATGGGTAGGTTAAAGGGTGGGTTAAGGTGTAAGGGAAGGGTCAACTGTGATGTAATTACAGAAATTAATTACAGATGTTATTACATGCAGGTATTTTTTAAACTAAAATTAAAATATAAAACATGAATGTACACAATAAGTGCACTGTATCAAATTATTAATTTAAAGCATTAGTCCACTTTCAAAGAAAAAATTCCTGATAATTTACTCACCCCCATGTCATCCAAGATGTCCATGTCCTTCTTTATTCAGTCAAAAAGAAATTAAGTTTATTGATGAAAACATTCCAGGATTATTCTCCTTATAGTGGACTTCAATGGACTCCAAACGGTTGAAGGTCAAAATTAGTTTTAGTGCAGCTTCAAAGGGCTTTAAACGATACCAGACAAGGAATAAGGGTCTTATCAAGTGAAATGATCGGTCATTTTCTTAAAAAAAAAAATAAATACAAATGTATATGCTTTATAAACACAAATGATCGCCTTGCAAGTGGTTCTGCCATTCCGCCTTCCGTATTCTTCAAAAAGTGTATGCTGTATGTCCTACGTCTTCCCTATTCTACTTACGGAAAAAACAGAACTGGCGCCGCGTTCATTCCCTAAGTTGAATAGGGAAGGTGTGGGACATACAGTGTAAGCTTTTTGAAGAATGCAGAAGGCGGAATGGCGGAAGCACTTGCAAGGCGATCATTTGTGTTTATAAAGCATATACATGGCATATACTGGTCATGTGATCTCAACATGGCGCCCCCATGTGGTGACCCGCTCCATGTATTTTTAGGAAATTAAGAGTCTGGAGTCTTCATCTCATGTCTGCATTATTTAAAACATTTTTCAAAAACTGTTTATTTATACATAAAACTTTTTTAATGAGGAAAAAATGACTGAGGGCACTTTGACAAATGTCCTTTTGTTAAAACCAAAGCTGCGCCCTTGCATTTGAATGGTTTGCACCTTGTTCCCAGTTGTTCTTTAAATGTTAATAACCCTAAGCTCACAATAAATTACTTCTGGCTATGACTATTTCAGTTATAAAACAAAAACACATCTCTTTTTTCCTCCTCCTGTGAGAGCCAGTGCCCTCTATAGTCACAGAGAGCATGTGTAATAAAAGAGCCATGTCCTCACTCATTCTCTCTCATTTCACTGTGCTGTTGTGTTTAATGTGAGGGTCTGGAACATCAAGTAGCACTCCACCCCTCCTCTGCTCTTTCTGTAAGGGCTCCAGGGTTCATTAGGTGGCAAATCGTCCTTTCAATAATCAGCCAATGTAGCTCACTCTCCCATTTTGAAAACCTTCATCTCATTAAATTCATGGTATGCTCATTTGAGTTCTGTACAGAAAAAAAAAGATGTAAGTGAAAGAAATAGTGAGTAGTAATTAAAGATGTGACAGGGATCCTGCTTGGATGAGTGGGTCCACTAGCACTCCTGCCACCTTTGAAGCCTCCCACTCCGCCATCCAAATCAGATGGCCTCAGACCCCCGTCTGCTGCTACTGCTAGAGACACTCACTCAACTGGCCTTTCATTTTTTGGCCTTTTTGCTGTTGTTTAGTACAGAGACAGTAGAGAAAAGACTGGACATTTTCAGGGTAAGAAGAAGGAATGAAATGACACAGACCAGATTCAAACCTGAATTTCCCATATGAGCACCACAGTTTAATGAACAACTAGGCCAAGGCTCCAACATACACTCTAAAAAGTAATTCAGGGGACGTGCAACCTTAATAAATGTATGGTTGCAAGTTAAAAATTCAGATTTATTGTTTTAATTATGTCTTTTAAGTTGCAAACATTATTTATGTAGAGTTCTTTTGACAATAATGTTGATCATTACATCAACGTCTGTATTTAAACTGTGTTAATTGGCTTTTTAAAAAAATTAGGTTGTAGTAACTTGAGGAAATTGTCTTGATAACTTCAGAAATTAGGCAGTGGATTTCTAGTTCCCAGCATGCTTTGCATAGGACTGGATAAATAAATAAATTAACTTGTTTTTTTGTGAAGGGAAAGACCTATTAGTGTTTAATGCTGTTGTGTTTGATTTTTAAAAGAGTTTCTGTGATGTCAAAGTTTTTGTGGTTACCATTGTGCTGAAGAGTAGATACATGAAGGTAAACACTACGTTGACTCTATAAGCAATGATTATAATTGGTTCCAGAGCTACAACTCTGGTAGTTGGAGCGACTTAAACTTCAGAGTAATCAACTTAAAAATGTGTGTTTATGCTACAAATTATTAAGTTCCTCTAATTCAATGTAGCTTGTTAGTTTAAAGTAAATTCACTCAAAGTTGTCATAACTCAAAAAAATTGATACAAACTGTTGGGTTAATTTTTGTTGTTGAGCCAACACATTATTATTTAGAGTGTATGATGATCTGCCAAATCTTTCATAACAGTCCCAATTCACATGTACTCATCAACCTGATAATATTAAATAAATAAGACCATATTTCTGCCTTTATTGCGATGCTATAGAGTGCCTACATGTATTTTTGTAGGCCAAAAGTCAAGTCAAGTCAAGTCACCTTTATTTATATAGCGCTTTTAACAATGCAGATTGTGTCAAAGCAGCTTTACAGTGATAACTGGTAAATAATTTTGGCTGCACAGCAGCTCTTAAAGAAAATGGTGTCATTATCCATCTTAAGTAAATTCAGTATTGATTCATTCCGTTGTAAGAATCAATAGTTATTAATTTAGTTAATTTATCTATATCAGCACTGGAGTAAACAGTGATGTCATCATCCAGCTCAGTTCAGTTCGCATACAATGGTGTCAATGCAGGTAGATCAAAAACACTGTTGAATATCAAATGTCAAGTGACCCCAACTAAGCAAGCCAAAGGAGACAGCGGCAAGGAACCCAAAATCCAACAGGTGAAAACAGCGAACAGTGCTTTATTATGATTCAGGCAGCCATCATAAGTCTGATGGGATGGCAACAGTCAAAGTATTTATACCAGTTCCATCAAGTTGAGGATCGTATTCATCACGCCGAAAACGCATTAGTATTTTTGCACTTTTGGTTCCATTATCCTATAGTCAGTTGCTTTTTTGAATGGGTTTTCGGTTAAATGCAATGGAAAAATCCTACTGGCATTTTGTCAAGGGAATCAGGGTAATGCTAGTCTCAGCTTCATATGTCACAACCACGGACCATTGGCTGAACGTCTGATGCATAAGGTACATAAAATGGGAAACACTTTCATCATCTGATTGGTTGAATTCTACAGGATTTATGGGAGACGTGAGTGTTGCGTTCTTTAATGTTCTGCCTGGAAAAAAAAGCTGTTGTGGTGCCAAACCCCCTCATGGAAAAACTTTTAGATGATTTGTCTACACACATTTCCAACTGATTTGGGTGTCTTTTTGGAGACTGATGCATCACTGTTGCAGTAAATTTGCACAAAGTTCTTGAATAAATGATTATTGGTTGCACACTGGTCTGTTATTGTAGGGACACTGACACTGACACTGACACTTACATTTTCACACCCCTAAACATGACGTTGAACAAAACAAACAGTAATTGGTAGCTTTACATATCAGTCCAATGGCCTCTTGTGCAGTCCACGTCCAATGAAAGTTGCTATGGAGTCCAGGGGCCTCATTTATAAAATGTAGCACAGAAATTGTTGTACATTTGATCTCACGATCATTTCTCAAATGTGCGTACATGTGATTCAGAGAACGAACCTATGCACAAAAAACGTGTGTGCGCCTCTCTTCCAGAAGTAACATTTATAAAACGCAAATGATCTTGAAATTTTGCGCAGCTGAATGGTTTCCAATCTCTGCTTTGTAAACTCCGCCTAATATCATTAATGTATAAAAGAGTGCCAATCAACGTCCAAATCCTTTACTTGACCAACTCTCTGCCACAAGGAAAAGTGTGTACATCTGTTTAGACCCTGACGTGGCGCTGAGCACTTTCCAAAGTCAAAGACCTTTTTTATAAACATGAACTTTGGTGTGAACTTTTAGCATACACACAATCTAAGATCTAAGATCGTTTTCGCAGATCTGTGTGAACGGGGATCATTTTGACAATGTTGTTGCCTATACGCGAAAAAACGTACAGGAAAAAACTTTTCCATTTTTAGAACATCGTTGTCATGTAAACATACCCTTAATTATACTATGGGGCTGTTGAATGCTCGAATCTGATTGGTTGATCAACGTTCTAAGGTGTGCAATTATTTTCAGGCTAAAGTAGTTCTAGGCAGGTCTTGACCGCATTTCAGTTCCATATCACTTCGCCAAATGTTTTCAGTTATCTCAATAGGTCCTTACAGCCTACAACCACAAAAGAAACAAAACCCACAACGACACCGACCAAGCAAATAAATATAGTAAACAATAGGATGAAGACGAAAAACTCTCTCAAGTGCGTTAATATTCTGCTATCAAAGCTCAAGCCTCTGTTACTAGTTCTGAAATGACGTTTTGGAATTAGCAACGGAGGCTTGGGATGAGATGTGTAGGAAATGAGTCCCACACGCAAGAGTGTTTTAAGGACAAAAACCTGACAAATGTCTTGAGGTGTGGTAACTGTAGTATTAGCGGAATAATTGACTCCGGGCCATTGAATTCTTAGAAAATAATGCACATTGTGTGCATTATTTTCTAAGAATTCAATGGCCCAGAGTCAATTATTCCTTACTTAAGCTTTCAACACTCCGTTCAACCAGCGGATACACACTGTCTAAATGATCACTTCATGTTGAAGTGTGCTTTAGTTATTTGCTTCCACCTGCCCACCTGCAACTGCCCAGTCTTATTTTCTCAATGAAATTAAACCACGCTGGACACAAATATGAAACAAAGAGTGTTATTTTTAGGCAGAGTATTAGACCATTGTTGTAGGGCTCTTTTATCTACTCCCTTGATGTGCTTGCGCTAAACAGTTCCGTAATACAAACTGTGAACTGGAATTGTTATGAAGGTTAATTATCCATGCTCTATTGTGGGGCTATTTTCGCTAGTGCAATGTCAATGACACTGTTATGACAGGAATAATGTTATATCCACTCACAGTCTGGACGATGTATGTATTGCATCGCAATAGTCACGCTTCAGATGTAACCATCTGAATTAAAGTAAATAAATAATATTAAATAATTTGCCAGGTTTACAGGGCATTGCTATACGATTGCTATGTTTGCTAGAGTATTTTTAAGTGGTTTCTACAGGGTTCTAAGTTGTTGCTAGGTCACACATCCAAAGGTACCTTTTTCAGTGCCTATGGAATTTCTTTTGCCCAATTTTATCTTCCACTAGATGAAAATAATTCATCTGATCACTTGAAAAAACACCCCTGTAGAGCACAAACAGTGCAGAAGGAGATACAGTGAAGATTAATATTTAGGGTTAAAGGTTTGGAACAAATCCATAACTCTAAGTATGAGCAATAGTAATGGACCACTACAAATCAGTAGTTATGAATGTCCTTGCTCTCCAGTTTTCTTGTATTGTGAAAAGTCAAAGTCACATAATCTGATAATACATTATCTAAACAGATATAATTTACTTCAGTAGTGTCTGTACATTAATACAGGCCTAAGGCAGCCTTGAAGCAAACCGAATCCACTGAATGCAACATTTTTTGACATAAATGAACAGATCTAGGTACAAAGTTACAAACTGACAAAGTTACAGTGCCTTTTTTATTGGGGTATATATTTAATATCGGCACATCATTGTCTCTTGAAAAGACTCTCACACAGTACAATCCAAAATGACAGTTGACTTACTGAGTGAATCCACTCTCATATAAAAAACAAGCACTGCTGTCTAAATGAAATAAAACTCGTAGTGTCTCCATATTCATCATAGCTCTGTGTGTGAGATATCACCTCACACAGGCTTACAGCTGGCGGGAGAGATGGGTCTTGTCTCGCTGGCAGTGGAACAGGCAGCCACATTGTTCATCATCTGCCTGTGTCAGGTGGTAACAGCAGGAGAACTGGTGACTGTTCAGATATTAGCAACATGACTAGGAGTCTGGTCCACGGGACAGTCTCGTTAAATTGCAGTGCTAATTACAGCCATTTTTGCACCTGATCTGGATCAATGTCTACTGCTGAGATTATATTGTAATGTGTGAGAGTTATGATGACTGAAAATATTCACAGTTTGACTGGAAAGGACACGAGTACATGGGCCTTTGTACAAGAGTGGTTCTTAACCTTTTGTATTCCAAAGCCAAGACAATATTTGAAGGCCTTCCTACCTATGCTGATATTCTGTTGTAATAAAAGTAAATAACCTCAAAAATATGATGTCAGGGTAACACTTTAGTATGGGGAACAATTCCCATTTTTAACTAGTTGCTTATTAGCTTGCATATTGGCTGTTTATTACTTGCAAGGCGATCATTTGTGTTTATAAAGCATATACATTTGTATTTTTTTTTAGAAAATGACCGATCGTTTCGCTAGATAAGACCCTTATTCCTCGTCTGGTATCGTTTAAAGCCCTTTGAAGCTGCACTAAAACTAATTTTGACCTTCAACCGTTTGGAGACCATTGAAGTCCACTATAAGGAGAATAATCCTGGAATGTTTTCATCAAAAACCTTAATTTCTTTTCGACTGAAGAAAGAAAGACATGAACATCTTGGGTGACATGGGGGTGAGTAAATTATCAGGAAATTTTTATTTGAAAGTGGACTAATCCTTTAAGTGACTGAATGCCAGTGGGCGGGGCCATAGTACAATGATGTATAACTATTTATCAATTTAGTCTTGCTCTGGAGGCAGGCATATGCAAATGTTTAGAGTTTTTAGCACACTTTTGGGAATGTATGAGAAATACAAATCTGGTTATCCACTTGAGTAGTAGTTAGGCTACTCTTGTTAAAGGGAATACTGAATCCTAATAATCTCACTGCTTACTCCATATGGTAGCAGCCAAAAAAAAGAGATTACTCTAGTCTTAAAGATTTGTTTTGTTTGGTAAACATGTGGCCCCTTTGGGTCGATTGAAAGGGAGTGTGATCCACTGTGTGTGTTATTATCTACATCTCCATGCATGCCTCTGCCATCTGCTCCTGCTCTGGTTGGTTCTTGCTGTTTTGTTCTTTTCTCTGTGTTTAACAGAGAAAATATTAGCTTAAGTTGACGAAAGACAGAACCCTCTAAGTGGAAGATCTGAGCGTGTGCACCCTCATTATGTAAAACAAAAAGAAACAAATGGTGGAGAAGTAGAACTCTCCGTGGCATGATCAAGTTTATTGAGCCTTTTAAGTACAACTCTTTGATTAGGCAGGTAAAAAGGTTTGGATGTGTTTCCCTTATTGCACTTCATTCTGTTGTGTTAAGCCCCTTACTTTGAGAACCACTGCTTTTCACTCAGGAAAAATAAAACAGAAAACAGCTGTTGCAACAGCGTTCAAGTGCATGAATTAGGGTTGGGGCTCTGCCTTTTTAAAGCCACACTGAACACCACTGAATCTTTGTTCTTCAGACCATTGACTTAGCACTGTCTGATCATGCCTGACACAGAAGTTCCTTGATTGTCTTAGAAAAGTATCTCTTCATCGGAGCTGCTATTGTGAATGTACCTCTCCTTTGCTGTGTTCCCTGCAAGAAACGTACAAGAAGCTGAGCTTGTAAGGCTTCTGTCTAAAGAGCTTACTGCAGCTACTTATTATGTATTGTTCATACAAAGCAAACGTTTGAGTATCACTGGTGTAAAGGCATCTGTTGAGACACTTAATTGTGGTATATTAACAAGTACAAAGACTGATACAAAACGATCTTTGGCTGTGTACAAAATCACAATCCTGCTAACCTAACTGCTCTGCACATTTTGTATGTATCTGACCCACTCATCTAAGTTTATGAAGCTCTCTTCTAATGATCTGATGATCTGAATCAGGGGTGTTAAATAAGGGAGACATATAAAATGTGCAGAGTGTTGGGTCCCCCACTTGCAAAGACCAGGATTGAAAACGTCTCGGGTTACGGGTGTAACCCTTGTTCCCTGAGTAAGGGAACGAGACGCTACGTCGAATGACGTGATGGGAACCCTCTGCGTGATTGCGTCGTGAAGCACCTCTGTATCTAACAAATGATGAGACGAGACGTCAGAAGCGGGTGACGTCACGGACCAGGAAACTATAAAGCATACCCAGAACAAAGAACGCTAGCTTCTAGATTATGGCTGAAGCAAGACGCTCACAGGTATGCTGGGGGTACGGCAACGTGACGTAAGCCGAAATGGCTGCTACGTAAACCTTCAACGTCGAAGGAGATAAACCTTCCGAGAACTTTTCTTGGAGAAACTGAAGCACAAGGCTAATAGATGACTGGACAGGGTCCGTATCACGTTGACTACACCAAGTAGAAAACAACTTCCATTTATATGAATATAGCTTCCTTGTGGAGGGAGCTCTGGAATGAAGAATGGTCTCCACAACCTCGGTTGGGAGACCAGAATCTATGAGCCTTGCCCCCTCAGAGGCCAGGCCCACAGTTTCCATAACTCTGGGCGGGGATGGAGTATCGAACCGCCCGCTTGAGACAGGAGGTCCTGCCTGAGAGGAAGCTCCATTGGAGAGCCGTCTAACAGCGATATTAGGTCCGCGAACCAAATCCTGGTTGGCCAGTACGGGGCCACCAGTATTAGGCTGACCCCTTCCTGGCGTACCTTTTCCAGAACTCCCGGGAGCAGCGCGACCGGGGGAAAAGCATACAGACGTAGCCTCGGCCACGTCTGTAGCATGGCATCCAGCCCCAGAGGTGCTGGAGTGCGTTAAGGAAGTACCACAGAGGACACTGGGTTGACTCTTTTGATGCAAAAGATCGACTTCCGCTCGACCAAAGGTTTTCCAGATGAGCTCCACCACCTCGGTGTGGAGTCTCCACTCCCCGGGCCTCGGCCCCTGTCTCGACAAGGCGTCTGCTCCCACATTTTGATGCCCCGGGATATAAGCTGCTTTTAATGAGAGGAGCATTTCCTGGGTCCACAGGAGGATCCGACGGGCCAAGTTGCAAAGTCGGCGAGACCGCAGACCCCCATGATGGTTGATATATGAGACCACCGTCGTATTGTCCGTGCGGACCAACACGTGATGGTCCCTCAGATCTGGGAGGAAGTGTTTCAATGCAAGAAATACCGCCATCATCTCCAGCCGATTTATGTGCCAGGAGAGCTGATGGTCCTCCCATAGACCTTGAGCTGAGCGACCACTCATGATCGCCCCAGCCCGTGAGGAAGCATCTGTCGTAAGCATAACACGGCGACGAGAAGTCCCCAGCACAGGTCCCTGGGACAGGAACCAAGGCTTTTTCCACATGACCAGAGCACGAAGGCATCGCGCGTGACTTTGATCGTCGCGAAAAGGATTTCCCCTCGGAGAAAACCCCTTGGTCCTGAGCCACCACTGTAAGGGTCTCATGTGCAGAAGGCCAAAAATTATCACGTTGGGCGCAGCTGCCATTAGACCCAACAGTCTCTGAAACTGTTTTACAGTGAGTAACTGGCCTAACTTCACCCCATTCACGGCCCGAGAATGGAACTCACCTGAGCAGGGGATAGATATGCCTGCATCGTGGTGGAGTCCCAAACTACCCCTAAGTAGTTGGTAATTTGACTCGAACCAATACACTTTTCTTGGCATTGAGCCTCAGCCCAAGCTTCTTCATGTGTGACAGAACAACATCTCGATGTTGAACTGCCAACTGTTCTGTTTGAGCTAGTATCAACCAATCGTCGATATAGTTCAGTACGCGAATGCCCTGGAGTCTCAACGGAGCCAGAGCTGCATCCACGCGCTCGTGAGCGTGCGGGGTGATAGGGATAGGCCGAAGGGAAGAACCTTGTATTGGTAAGCTTAGCCCCGAAAGCAAACCTGAGGAACTTCCTGTGATGAGGGTGGATGGATACATGAAAGTAAGCATCTTTCAGGTCTATCGCCACAAACCAGTCCTCGGACCTGATCTGTGGGATAATCTGTCTGAGTGTAAGCATCTTGAACTTTAACTTTTGTACAGATCGATTTAACACTTCGTAAATCTATGATCAGGCGTAGCCCTCCATCCTTCTTGGGAACAATGAAGTAGCGGCTGTAAAAACCTGACAGCTTGCTGGGAGGAGGAACCCTCTCTATAGCTCCTTTCTGCAAAAGTGTCATAACCTCTTGTTCCATAACCAGAGACTGCTCTGGGGTCACTACTGTAGGAAGAACCCCGTTGAACCTGGGCGGTCGAGAGCAAAACTGTATTTTGTAGCCCTGTTCTATTATAAGCAGCACCCATTTTGAAATGTTCGGGAGAAGTTTCCATTCTTCTATAAATTCTACTAAGGGAACCAGTCTCTCGAGACTGGCCTCTGGTGTTTTTGAGCACTCGGCTCGTTGTTCTGACGGCGCACCGGCAGACAAGCGAATCAGTGACAACCGACCCTCCTCAGAGGATCGGTGGAGACCGCTGCGCCCTGGCGCACACTGGGTGGCAGGGTTGGCAGAATGGCCCCGGAGCGCCGAAGGGGACGAGCCAGATTTTTGGCGCTTTCGGACCCCTCCGGGCTGCCCTCATGAGTCCTGAGCATCTGGCGTCAGGACTTTTTCTTTGAAGCCTTCCGGGAAATAATGACAGTCCTCAGATCCGTCTTACCCCAGAAGGCTTCGCCTGTGTCGACCGCCCGGTCCCCAAGCTCTCTGCGGGGAGCCGGGTGGCCACACTGGCTTTTGTTGCGCTCTATGCGCTGAGGAGCTGGTCGTCGGCCGGGGCTGCTCCCGCTCAGCAGCCCGGGGTGAGCGGCGGGAAGGAACCTCTGGAAGGCCGCTGATTGTTTGCGTGTCTCCTGGAACCTATCGACGACAGATGACACTGCGTCGCGAATAGGCCCACAGGAGACAGCGGCGCATCCATGAGGATGTTCTTATCTTTGTCCTTCATATCTGACAGATTGAGCCATAGATGTCTCTCCGTGGCCACCAGGGCTGCCATAGAACGACCAATTGATTTGGCCGTCTCCTTGGTGGCCCGGAGAGCTAGATCTGTCGCCCTTCTTAGCTCTTGTATGGACTCAAACGTCGCTTCGCCGCTCTCATCTATCTCCCCCAGCAGGTCAGCCTGGTAAGCTTGCAGAATCGACATAGTATGGAGGCAAGCTGCAGCCTGACCCGCCGCCGAATAAGCCTTGCCCACCAAGCTCGATGTTGTCTTAAGTGGCTTAGTGGGCAATGTCGGGTCTTGAGGACGATGCAGACTCGGGCGAGAGATAGCTCGCGGCGTCTCTTCAACCCGGGGCATCGCCCCATAGCGTGGTGTTTCAGCCCCACGATGTTACTATATAATGATGTTTGTGGGCTGAAAACACGATATTGTACGGTCTATTCCACGACCTCGACACCTCGGTGTGGAGGTCGGGAAAGAACGGCAGACCCGACGCTGGGGTAGTGACCGTGCGAGGGAGAAAGCGCTCATCAAGCTTGCTCTTCTGTTTAGTTTCACTTTTCTCCAGCGGGCCAGTCTATTTTTAATTTATCAACTGCCCTAGTCACTACCTCCAGCAGCTCCTCATAAGCTGGAGACGAGGATGGCGGGTCCTCATCTCCAGTTTCGGCGCTCATCACGTCAACCTCCTCAGAGGAAGAAATGTTGAGCGTCGGTGTCTCCCTCTGGGGAAGAAACCGCAGCGCGTGCTTCCACCGCCAGAGGAGAGACACTGGGTCTGGCAGGTAAGGGAGCGATAAGGCTGGGCCGTCTCTCCCCCTCTGCCAGATCCATTTGTGATCCCCACGAATGCAGCCTCCGCTGTGCCTCGGCAGCAGCGGGACCCGATCCGCGGGGAACACTCGCCGAGGCGCCCTCCTCGAAGAGCGCCCGGCGCGATCTCAACACTCTGAGAGTGAGCCGTTCGCAATGTACACAGACAGCCCTCGAGAGCTGCCTGTGCATGCTCAACTCCCAGGCAAACAACACACATCTCGTGTGTGTCCCCACCCGTGATGAATCGCGTGCAGGAGGCACACACTTGACAAACTGTTGCTTGTTAGTTTTCTCTTTTTCCGCCATTATATTATTTATATATGTATATATATTGTGTGTACGTGCTTTGAAACTCTTGTCCTCAGACGAAGAGATCACAGTGTGTAGCGAGACAAACAACACTAAATAAGACACACAAGATACAGAGAGCGCTTGCTGAAGACAACAGAAGCTAGCGTTCTTTGTTCTGGGTATGCTTTATAGTTTCTTGGTCCGTGACGTCACCCGCTTCTGACGTCTCGTCTCATCATTTGTTAGATACAGAGGTGCTTCACGACGCAATCACGCAGAGGGTTCCCATCACGTCATTCGACGTAGCGTCGATAGTTCCCACGAAAGGGAACCACATTATGTGAGACTGAGAGGACAGCCATTTGTAGTTTCTCCAAAACCATAGTGAACATTGTCGTTCAGTCCTACATCTCTGGTAAAAAAAAAAAGAAAAAAAAAAAGAAAGTATTTTAGCATACTTTTAAAAAGAGTATACAGAAATAATACACTCCAAAGTACATCTTTAATTGAGAATTGCATGTTATTTATAATAAAACTCTATTATAATTTAAATTTATAGTAAATGCAATTAGCTGAACTTTAGAGCACTTTTTTGACCCACCTAAAGCCCTGTTTACATGAGTGTGTTTTCGTTTTAAAAATGCATAACTTTTACTACGGTTATGGTCCGGCGTTTTCGACCCTAGCAGAAGATGTTTTAGTTTGAAAACTCTGGGGTTGCATTTCTGTGTAAATTGACCAAGTGTGCCACATGAGTCCTGAAAAGTGAAGTCAAAGCGTCTCAATCGCCCCCTAGTGGCTGGAAGCAGTATAGGTCATAAACCCTGCCCTATCCATGAAATGTAATGGGACATGAGACAAACTAAACAATTAAATTACACTTCAAATATTTTTTCCCAAAGACAGTTTCTGTCATTTTAGGCAGTTTTTGTCATGCTGGTGTTAGTTCAAGTGTTCATTCTTTAAAAAAGTTTGGTTTTAGTTAGTTATTTTATGCTATAAAAACGGGGGTGAAATGTCATGATTGACAGCTGAGATTGACAGCTTCTCTGAGTAGTCACCGAAGCACCAACGGATGTTTTTTTCTGGATCTTCGCGAGGTGATTGGAGCTTTAACTTTAATTTCTACATTTCCATAACTGTTTATTTCACACCAACAAAATGAGTTGTTCTGAGTGTGGGCGGGACATTGATATTGAGGCTCCACTTCACGCTCACTACTGCGCAGACTCGGGCTCCAAGTTCACTATGCACAGACTCGAGACTCAAGATGTCAGTGCCATATTGGCACACTGGCGGCTTCAGTTACTACAATGGAAGAGAGTGAAGGCGCGTCGTCCATTTTTTTTTTACAGTCTATGAAATGGACCAATACAGAGACCAAAAAGAAGGAGTGGCTGCCCACATTACACTGCTGGAACGCGAAAATATCAGACCAGGGCTGCGTTTCCCAAAAGCCTTGTAAGCCTAAATTGATCGTAGAGACCGTTGGTGGCTATAAGATCATCTTAGGCTTACAATGCTTTTGGGAAATGCAGCCCAGAGGCATCTCTCTCAACAGCTCTGTAACATACCAGCCTTGATGACCGTGTAAACAATAACATGGAGATAGAACGGCATGCTTTGATGACTTTGTGGTCCTTTTTAGCAGCCATTGTGCAGTTAAACTCTGCATTTTATAATATTGCAGCTGCCTGCATGTGCAATAGGCAACTGTTTACACTTGTACACATATGCCCAGTGTGCACGAACAGTTATGTGACATGCCTTTTTGGTCATGTAAAATGCTGTTTTAAAACAAAAACGCACTAGTGTAAACAGGGCCTAAAGGCTGATTTATACTTCTGTGTCGGACCTATGCCGGAGCCTCTGCGCCGTAGGCTATGCGTCTGTTTTCATTTATACTTCTGCGTCGTTGTCCGTGTCGACGTGCATGCAGACCATAGTTTACATAGAATTGACGCGTTGTTACATTTTTGAAGAGGTGCACATCAGGCTACGTCGTAGGCTACACGTGGTACACACAGCCTACGCTGTAGCTACGGCGTATACTCGACGCAGAAGTATAAATCAGCTTTAAGGGCCGGATCACACAACACGTTTTTCCATTCCACTGTGCAACTTTTCCATTGTTTCTCAATTTTAAGCACATGCTAGATGAATGTATTTGACTGTTATGCTCACATCTCGTGTCTATTACAGTGTCGAACCAACACAGGCACATTGGAAAAACATGCCTCAACCTACATTTTTGCAAACATTTCCTTGCACAATAATATGTTATAACCTCAAAACACTTTTACCATATAGTGCATGATTTGTAAACTAATACATTTTGACATTTGCATCATATATTCAGCTCTATACGTTCGGCTTTTCTGATGCAGTAAACTTGCTTGGTAGCTCACCTGGTACAGCAATTCACTTGTTATGTGGCGCTTCCTTGAATCATGAGTCACAATAAAAGAACTCAAAGACTTGCAGAACCAAGCAAAAATGGCATGATGGCTTGGGCAAATGACTTTTTATGTCACGTTTGACTGAACTGCCATACCGCAACCAACATAATAAAACATTATAGATTCACATTCATCTATTTCAGATAAAACTGAACACGCTTTTTGTGCCACTCACTGGACATTTCACTTTGAAAGTATCGCATAACTTGAAAGATGCAACATAATATAATTTTACAGAAATGTTGCCAGAGGCACATTTTTCCAATGAGCCTGGGTTGAAATATACATCTATTAAGAATAAACCTCAGAGTGCATTAGTATTCTCCAATAGTTGCAACATCATAGCTCACAACTGACTTTATCATAATTGCGACTTCATGTTTCATAACTGTGACTATATTTTATGTAAACTTAAAATTACAAGAAATAAAGTTATAAAATTATTATTTAATTCTTGAGACATTATATCTAGAATCTAGAATCTTATATCAGAAATTAAGACTTTATATGCCACAATGTAATCTTTTCCCCCTTATTTTAAACTTTACTGTGTTTCACAATCACTTTTTAGGCAGAAATGAGCTTATATATCTGGGTCATTCTACAACTAATATATATACCAAAGAATAAAATCAACAAATCATCTTTTTTTTTCAAAGTATGAATCTAAAAAAGGATGCAGCCTATATATATTTATACTTACATTAATCAGTAGTCCAGTAAATGTGTATTAGTACTGTGATTTCCGACCTTTCCCAGCGGCTGTGCCTCAGCGGTTTGAACAAAGAATAGATTTAGCCCCAGAGTCACCATTCCGTGAAGACAAACATCAGGTCATTCGAAGTTTGTTTTCTTAGCCACTGACAAAATGCTATATTTCCTCATCCCCAAAGGACATTCCCATGCGGTTCTCAAAGCATAAACGGTGGCAGGATATTGTGAGGTGATGATAATAGTCCAATGTAAATCTGCATTTCAGATGTCATTGCTCTTTTGAGAGTCGCAGATAAGGATCCATCTCCTGCCATGTGGGAAGGAGTGGCAGTTTAAGGCTTTGGAGACCAGTCTTCTATCATTTAATTGCATCTAGTTCAGTGTTTGCGTGTTATGCTTTTTCTTCTCACTGGAGCCTGTTCTTTTTGTTCTCATTTCAAGGGAGGGATGCAACTTTTTAATATCATATAGATCAGTGAGATCATTGTAAAAAAAATCCAAAGGGAGACTGCCAAAAAAGTAGATACTAGTAGATAAATGTGAAGAATAACAACAGATCTATCTATCTATCTATCTATCTAAAAATCTATCTATCTATCCATCCATCCTAAAGATGTTATATTGCCACATCCCAAAGATGCTATATTGGATTGAGATCTGGTGACTGTGAGGCCATTTGAGTATAGTGAACTCATTGTCATGTTCAAGAAACCAGTTTGAGATGATTTGAGCTTTGAGACATGGCGCATTATCCTGCTGGAAGTGGTCATCAGAAGATGTGTACACTGTAGTCACAAAGGGATCGACATGGTCAGCAACAAATGTCCGATAAGCTAAGGCGTTTAAACGATGCTCAGTTGGTACTAAGGGGTGTGCCAAGAAAATACCATTACCACACCATTACACCACCACCAGCAGCCTGAACAGTTGATACAAGGTAGGATGTTTTCATGCTTTCATGTTGTTTACACCAAATTCTGACCCTACCATCTGAATGATGCAGCAGAAATTGAGACTCATTAGACCAGGCAATGTTTTTGCAATCATCTATTGTCCAATTATAGTAAGCCTGTGCAAATTGTAGCCTTAGTTTCCTTTTCTTAGCTGACAGGAGTGGCACCCGGTGTGGTCTTCTTCTGCTGTAGACCATTTGCTTCAATCTTCGACGTCTTGTGCATTCAGAGATGCTCTTTTGCATATTTTGGTTGTAACAAGTGGTTATTTGAGTTGCTGTTGCTGTCTATCAAATTGAACCAGTCTGGCCATTCCCCACTGACATCTGGCATCAACAAGGCATTTTCACCCACAGAACTGCCACTCACCGGATATTTTCTCTTTTTTGTACCATTCTCTGTAAACGCTGGAGATGGTTGTGCATGAAAATCCCAGTAGATCAACAGTTTCTGAAATACTCCACTAACAACCATGCCACATTCAAACACAATTTAATCACCTTTATTCTCCATTTTAATGCTCAGTTTGAACATCAGACCATGTCTAAATGCATTGAGTTGCTGACGTGTTAACATGCAGTTGAACAGGTGTACCTAATACAGTGGCCAGATACCCAATGTTAAATGTAAAGAATAATAATTCTTCAGATCCATCCATCCAGCCAGCCAGCCAGCAATCCATCAACCAATCCATCCATCCATGTGAATTTAAGCAGATATCTTTCAGAATGTATAATCACTAATTAAGTAATCAAGAAATGACAGTTGATCTCTGTCTGTTTATTTACACTTATCTCTCTGAAGGTTTGTATGGCTGTCTGGGTCTGCAATTGTGAGAGCTGCAGGGTACTCAATTTCCCTTTAAAATAATTTCTCTCCTTCTTTATCCCCCTTTATCATTCTCTACCATCCTTCTTTTCTCTCTACTCTTTTGCTCTCATTCTCTTATTGTGATGAATAGACCACATGGGGTAAAATATGCCCCCTCTGAAGTTTGACCATGAATTTCATTTCCTATCATTCCGAACAACAGATTGTGTGAGAACTTTGAGACAGCTGGAAGTCAGGACATGCGTTTGATGAATAGGAACATTTGGAAAATATGTGCATCTCTTAAGAATGACACAATGAGACGAAGTGAAAAAGTTTGATGTTTAAAAGTTTCTTCAGCATTAATTTTGACCTTTAAAACTCCCCAAAGTACAAGTAGGGGAGCCATGAGAAGTTTCTTCACTGATTCAATTTTTCTGAGATAAATTCAGACTGAATGGTGCACGTAATATAAATCTTGAGGTCTGAAAACATTTCATCCAGGTGTTATCTCATCATTGATATATCTAGATGAGGGATTGGAGACTGCAGATTTATCTCCTAACTCACTGATTTACATTATTCCACAGGCAGACGGGGAGGGGATGGGACAAAAGAATCAATAGCCTTCTTTTCCTATCAGTCTGTATTGATTCAGTGTGCAGGTCGAATCTTGGCTACACTGCTTCACTGATCACTGCTGCCCTCCCATGCATGGAAGCAGAAAATCTGCCTTCTACTTGGGGAGATGCACGAGACACAGATGGGTACTTATCAAGAGTGAGGGGTCGGTACAAAGTCACTACTTGATTACGAAGCTTGAAGAGCATGTAAAGAGCGATAATTGGAATTGGTTGTGGAAGATCATGCTGTCCAAGACTCTGATAAACTCTAATAACCGATAACGGTGTGTGGAACTATGTTTGGACTCCAGTTACAGATGTTTAAAAAGGAACAGAACCAACTTTGTCATATTGTAAAAATACATAGAGAAATACTGTAAATAGTTTTAATATTAGTCTCAACAAGACTGTCACCTTATAGCCTAATTTATGTCATTTTATGTTATTTAAATGTTTTTAATGCACAGTTGTGTAGATTGTTTTTTTTTATTGTGCATATCAAATTGTTTAGTTGATGTTTTTGCATTATTTTAGGGTCATGTGTTACTCTGATTGTTTATTAACCGTTGTTCATAGAAAGGCCAATTTTATGCCGATTAGGCATAGCATTTTGACCACTGACAGGTGAAGTGAATAACACTAATTATCTCAATCACTGCACCTGTTAGTGGGTGGGATTTATTAGGAAGCAAGTGAACATTTCGTTTTGAGCGAGTTTGACAAGGGCCAAATTGTGATGGCTAGATGACTGGGTCAGAGCATCTCCAAAACTGCAGCTCTTGTGGGGTGTTACCGGTCTGCAGTGGTCAGTATCTATCAAAAGTGGTCCAAGGAAGGAACAGTGGTGAACTGGTGACAGGGTCATGGGCGGCCAAGGCTCATTGATGCACGTGGGGAGCGAAGGCTGGCCTGTGTGGTCCGATCCAACAGATGAGCTACTGATGAGCTACTCAAACTGTTCAAGAAGTTAATGCTGGTTCTGATAGAAAGGTGTAAGAATACACAGTGCATCGCAGTTTGTTGTGTATGGGGCTGCATAGCTGCAGACCAGTCAGGGTGCCCATGCTGACCCCTGTCCACCTCTGAAAGCGCCAACAGTGGCCACGTGAACATCAGAACCAGACCACGGAGCAATGGAAGAAGGTGGCCTGGTCTGATGAATCACGTTTTCTTTTACATCACGTGGATGGCAGGGTGCGTGTGCGTTGCTTACCTGGGAAACACATGGCACCAAGATGCACTATGGGAAGAAGGCAAGCCGGCAGAAGCAGTGCGATGCTTTGGGCAATGTTCTGCTGGAAAACCTTGGGTCCTGGATTTTACTTTGACACATACCTCCTACCTAAGCATTGTTGCAGACCATGTCCACCCTTTCATGGAAACGGTATTCCCTGGTGGCTGTGGCCTCTTTCAGCAGGATAATGCGCCATGCCACAAAGCAAAAAATGGTACAGGAATGGTTTGAGGAGCATAACGAGTTTGAGGTGTTGACTTGGCCTCCAAATTCCCCAGATCTCAATCCAATCGAGCATCTGTGGGAAGTGCTGAACAAACAAGCCCAATCCATGGAGGCCCCACCTCGCAACTTACAGGACTTAAAGGATCTGCTGCTAACATCTTGGTGTCAGATACCACAGCACACCTTCAGGGGTCTAGTGGAGTCCATGCCTCAACGGGTCAGGGCTGTTTTGGCAGCAAAAGGGGGACCAACACAATATTAGAAAGGTGGTCATAATGTTATGCCTGATCGGTGTACATGCAATAACCATGCACAGGCATCACAATGAATTCCCATAATGACTGCATATTTTTAATGGTCAATTTCTGGCAACCAAAACCCTAAATTTCACAGGATTGTTTCATAGCGCTAGAGAGGCATGTCCACAATTAAACAATGACAGAACTGTAATTTTGGGGTGAGCCGTTCTTTTCAAAGTTTGGAAGGACTGAGCATGTGGGTAAACATTCTTTTGGTCAAAATCCACAAAAAAGTTCTCTAACTTCCAGAATGAATCCAGTGACTAGATGTCTTCACACCGCAGATTCATCCTCCAACATTAGCCAGAGAATCGTCCTAATTTCACAATTATTTTTCCTCAAAGTCTATTTAATTTAGCATTAATTGAAGAGCAATTGATCCAGGAGTGCTGTGACTAACTCTATGGCTCTATGCTTATTAAAAAAGACAATGCACCGAGTCAATTTCCTCTGCAGGCTGGTGGTTCAGTGGAGTGTTTTGCTGATAGTCATCATTGTTGTCCCATTGCATTCTATCTCTGCCACATTAGAGAGGAAGATCATAGAGTTATTCACAGTGGGATTTCCAGTAGGTCTCCAGTCTAGTGATGCACATCTTAAGCTGCAGACACAAGTTTGGTGAGATTTATGCAACTGTTTGAAGTCTTTTATGTATACATTAGGCACTATTTAAAGGATTAGTTAACTTCCAAATGAAAATTACCCCAAGCTTTACTCACCCTCAAGCCATCCTAGGTGTATAGGACTTTCTTAACAGAGGCACTGTTTTCTCTCTCTCTCTTTTTTTTAGCAAATGAATCAAACTCAAAATATGAGTGTAGGGTGGCGGAGAGAGAGTTTGTAACCATACTGCCACTAGATTATTTACAATATTGTCCTATGTGTAGTACTCACATTATATCAATATTTGATTTTTTAAATATCAATGTTATCATCAATATTGCAGCACCCCTATAATGAATAGTCATTTTGCATCAAAATTACGTGTCTTTTGGAAGAAAGGTAAGGGGTGGTAGGGGGTTATAAACAAGTTAAAGGGAGTTTAGATTAATTAAACTTAGTCATAATGGTGCAATATTCAGAAAAAAATGTTCTATGTTGACAATAATTATCCTGTTATGTAAATGGACACTATTGACCATGTAGTTGAACATTTTTAATGCAAAACAATAAAAAGCTTAAGCTGAAATTTTATGAACATGTAGGCCTACAACAATAATAGGTTTGATGAGAAACCACTAGGCTCTTGAGTGGCAATTCATGTGTTTTTACAAAAACACATCAGCTTGATTGTGTCTTTTTATCCCTACGCGTTTTCATTTTTTACAGAAAATTAAGCTGATTGTGTCTGACAAAAGAATCTGCATGCACCAGATAACAATACATACGTCATTGTGGTAAACGAATCTTTGTGAGATCTGAGAAATCAGGAGAAAACAAAAAACATAAAACACAGCCCTCCCTCGGTTTTGACCTGGGATGCTGCCGCCTAGTTGCTTATTATACATGTGCGCCTAAAGCACAATCAGCCCTTGATGCTGAATGCTCTCTCAAGCACATAAAGGAAACAATGTTCATACTAAAACATTGGACCAGGAAATTGGGCTCCTGGTAAAATGCATCCTTTTTCAATGACCTAGAACCAACTTCAAGTCCCAGCCTTGAGCATTGTAAAAGAAACAGCTAGATAGAGATTCAAAAGTGGTTTAGTCCGCCCCATGGGGGATGTGAGCTCCAGCTGGTGAGCTCACGGGATTCAGAGGTCAGGCGCTTTTTTAAATGAAGTGACCGTGTAGCCTTGCTGGAGACTGCAAGCTTCACTGTTTAGACGTGGATTCAGCATAGAAACCCCGGACAAACTGAACAATGTTTACCGATGGAGATAATTACGTGGTCCCGCCAATGATGAAATACCTCGGGGTACAGAGCAATAAATCTTTTTATAGCTGAGCTGGTTACTTATGTGTGAATGGACAAACTCGGAAAAGGACGGAGAGTGAATACTGGACCTCGAAGCTCAATCCAGCTGGATAAAACTTTTCATTACAGGAAGTGACCTGAAGGCTGAAGAACAAAATGTGGTTTGTTGTTGCTTGGCGTGGTTTGAGTTTACATGGAAAACAGATCCTACTCTTGTTTTTTTTTTTTTTTTTTTTTTTGCTGAGTTACAGATGCATTTGGATCGAACAGATACTGCAACAGATGTTGCAGAAATGAGCACAGGTGAAGCAAAGCATTCTTTAACACATATAATGTTGATGTGATGTCTCTTTATAGGACAGGAGTAAAAACATCTCAGGACACCCTTCTTAATTAAAGGAAGTCCTTTGGGTGAAAAATTTAATTGAAATTTATAATATCTAAGGTGGAAAAAACTCTTCCAGTTTAATAATAGGTTTAGCAAACCAAGTTTTGACACATCTACTCATCTATTATTACTATTTTCCTGTACCATAAGTCAAGTCATCAATGAAATGGAAGTGTTGGAATAATGCATAGTGACCAAGTAAACCAACCAACTAAATTTTAGCTTTGTACAGGAATTCATAGGCACAGTGTATAGCTGACTTGAGGCATTTTTTGAAGCATTGAAGTCTTTTAACTCTTTCCCTGCCAGTGTTTTATTTTTAAGTTTCCAGCCAGTACCAGCAGTTTTGATCACATTTACAAAAGAAAGAACAGAGCTTCTGCTTTTATAAAAAAAAGGTATTCTATCTTCATTCATTTTTTACCTACTTGAATGTAGGTAAGCTTCATTAAAAACCCCAAACATTTCAACCAAAAAACTGGAATTTTTTTTTGTTTCTGTCAAAGACTTTGTCTGGATCGGATTCAGAACAATGATCAAAACATAGATCGAGTCCATCATAGGGTTTGAACGACTTCAGATTTTTTTAAAAGTCGACATTTATGTAATTAAAGTCATTAGTAATGAACAAATAAGAGGCCATTCACACAGAATGCATTTTTCTATTCTAATGCGCTACTTTTCCCTTGTTTTTACACACAGTACGTCACAGTAAATACGCACAGGCACGGAACCTCCGTGAAGTTGGCACCCCATAAAACGAAATAATCCCCAAAACTATGCCATTCTTTTTTGCTATGTTTGTGCTGCAAAAACGAACGTTTGTGCTGGTTTGGTGTTCGAGATATTGAGCATTATTTTTTTGGTCGTGTGACTTCATTCTCCACCCCGTATCATTCAAATCGTGCTGGGTGGAGA
Organism: Hypophthalmichthys nobilis; assembly: GCA_037950665.1. Classification (NCBI taxonomy): domain Eukaryota; kingdom Metazoa; phylum Chordata; class Actinopteri; order Cypriniformes; family Xenocyprididae; genus Hypophthalmichthys; species Hypophthalmichthys nobilis. Next base: position 38,099,737 of record CM075468.1, on the reverse strand, counting down.
GTGACGTCACAGCTCCCGAATTATATTTGCTATTACTAAAGAGATACAGTTTTAATTTTACCGGCACAAACCGGCACAAATCGAGCACAAACCAACGACACCGGTTTCATGCGATTTAGACAAAGTAGGGTGGAGAGTGATGTCACAGCTCCCGAATTATTTGTGTTATATCTGTGGAAGGAAAACAGTTACAGTGTTTGTTTTAACGGCACAAATCGAGCACAAACGAACGACATGGGGTGGAGAATGACGTCACATGACCAAATAAATAATGCTCAATATCTCGAACACCAAACCAGCACAAACGTTTGTTTTTACAGCACAAATCAGCACAAACGTAGCACAAACGAATGGCATAGTTTTGGGGATTATTTCATTTTATGGGGTGCCAACTCCATGGAGGTCTAGAACCGACATATGTCTTGTGTCTTTTGCAGTGTCTTGCGCATGACACAGTGTTCTAAAAAAGTGGCGCTCAAATTCAAATCAGTTCAACTTTTAAAAAAATGCGTCTCAAGACCTTGCGTTTTTTCCTTATTCCACTGCCCGTGTTTTGAAAGCAAAAATGCGTTCTGTGTGAACGACCTTGAGCGTAAATGTAGACTTCAAAGATTTTTTATCCTGTTGCACCCTCTATAGGCCATGACCAGTGACTAATCAACGTCATGCTTAAAGCATCAACAAGTCAATTAGTCAGTGCAACCCCTAATCCACCAACACCTTCAAAGCTTGCACAATCGTATACCTCTTTGTGGGTTAAAAATTTCTCTCAGTAACATTAGGCAGTTTTTGTTGATGATCATGTTAGCTTACTTGTGTGTAAACAACTTCTATCCACTCCTCCTGTAAAACATTTTCAGCTGGTTAAACTTAGAAATGAAAGTTCACCTGCTGCCTTAAAAATGTGAGTTAACTCAACTAAACATAAGTTAACTCAACTTGAAGATAACCTTTGTTTCAACTTACAAATAGTCAAGACAATGCATTTCTTTAAGTTTAATTTTTAACTTAAAGTAATGCGTTGTCTTGACTATTTTTGAGTTGAAACAAAGGTTATCTTCAAGTTGAGTTAACTCACAATTTTAAGGCAGCAGGTGAACTTTCATTTCTAAGTTTAACCAGCTGAAAATGTTTTACAGTGGGTTTACGCAGATCTTTTTCTTCGCTCATTTTTTTGGATCCATAGATGCTGTTCTCTTTCAAAAGATCCGTAGCAGTGTACTATATGAAGCCCAGGACGTCACCTGTAGGAGAAAAAAAAAAACAAGACCAGCAAATCCATGGCCACAGTTTAGCAATTCATCCCCTCAATTTATAAACCATACTCACAGATTCTTAAATTGTTCCCTCAGTTTAACAAATCCCACCCACAGATTTATAAACAGTACTCACAAATTTCCAATCCGTGAGCTCACATTTGTAAAATAAACCTTCGTTTATTCGATCCGTACCCTACAAATTCATAATCCATGCCCATGCCCACGCTTTCGCATTCCCTTCCCCCAGTTTTGCAAACTGTACTCACAGGTTTGTGGCCCATCCCTCATAAATGTAGTCTACCGACTCAAGAACAGAACAAGCTCCCATTCCAGCACCCATGGAAAAACACAAGATATTCTCCACTGTAACCAATCAAATACAAATTTTTAATTCATTAATTAATTCATTAGCCATATATTTCCTCGGATTATCCATATGTTTATTCAAATAAGCATGTACAAGTAGTTTTGTGTTTTATAATATGCTCTTAAAGCAAATATGCACAAACATACATACTTACAAGCGCAACAAACCAACTGCTGTCCTTTTTGCCAGGTCCTGCTAACACAGGTGTGCATAGCACATGCCACCCAGATGGCAGCGCACTGCAGGTCATTCATGAGAGAGTGGCCCATCACACATACATGCTAACCCCCAGCCCATTCATGTGGGTTCAGTTTGTCATAATAATTCACTTAACCATCATATTCAAAATTATGAAATCAATATATTTTGATGTTTGAATAAAAAACATGATTCACCTGCATATGGAAATTTAAACCCAGTGGGAGAGGGAATCTGGTGCCAGATGTGCAAAACTGAAAACAGCTCAGCCCATCCTGCCCAGTAAACAAACTGGAGTTGTGGGCTTTGAGAAGACATAGCAGGGCTGCCAATCATTTAACAGATTTAAACAAATTAATTACTAAAATAGATCACAAATAATAATAATGTAAATCTATATTTTTAGAGAAATGTCCCAAAGGATTTAAAGACATTACATTATTGCAGCAGATAAATAAAACACTGAAGACACTTGTTTCTAACACTGGGATTAAATTTACTTCCATTTCACTGAAACTTATATTATCTCATTTAAATCATTGTACTAAATACACAGATGTAAGAACAGATCCTTTTCATCAAGAAACAAGATTGAAAGATTCAACAGTCTTTGGTATGTTACTGACAGACACACTTGGGTGAAGTAATTAGAAGTAATTAGAAAATAAAAGGTTAAAAAAAAAGCAGCCTACAAAGTTATTTTTAATTGTATTCTATTGTTTTATATTAATTTCGTTCGTTCTGACATCTGACTAAAAGATTAACCTTGATATATCAAAACATATGGTGATAGCATTTATTGTTTTTCCAATTTAGTCCACTTACTATGTTATTATAAATGGACTAAATTGGAATTGGATAAGGTTTTTGGTCATACTTTATATTATGTGTCTTTAAAGTTACAATATGTAATAATTTTGTCCGCAAGAGGTCGCTAGAAGCCTATTCAAAACAAAGGCGTAGCTTGATGACGCCAAGTTTTAGAGCGGAATCTTGGGACATGTGGTCTCCATCTCAACGGACGGTGCAAAAGAATAGGGATTGGAGTCGGGAAGAACTCATGTTCATGGATGAGATTATGAACGTTACTGTAGTATGAAGCAGAGCAGGACCGAGTGTTGCGGGAGCTGAACGAGGCCACTGGAGTGATTGCGCAACACACACCTCACGAGCAGCGGAACTTTTATTATGCCACAGTCGCCGGCGCCGCTTCCGCTTTTCCGGTCATGAGTATGAGGTAACGCAGCTCTGTTTATCATATTAGATACATTTGAGAGTGTTGAAAAATGTTATAACGTTACTCTTTGCGTTCGCTCGGCGGCTGCTGTGAGACACTGTTGCACACTGCAGTAAGCTAGATCGATTTTAGAATATCATATTAAAAATTGGATGTCTTGTGTTGATAAACGACATGCAATTAATTTTAAAACGTATTGTATGATGGAGGAAATTATGTATTACTGTTAATAAAAATAAAGCTGCATCTGATTGCTATGTTAGCTACATGACAAAATAGTGTTTTTCTCTGAGGCATGGTAAAGCATGGTAAATCGAAAAAAAGACTAAACGTGTTGAGCTATATAACAACAATTCGTTTTCTGTCTATAAATATATCAAAACAGATGTTCCCTTGTCTATTAAAACGTGTAACATTTTAAAGCGTCTTTGGTGTTTCCATGGTTTCTACAAAATAAAACCGGAAACCGAGGGTAACGCGGGTATTACGCAATTGACAGTCGACTCTTTGGTTAAAATTGCAATTTCTCACGATTTACAAATAGTTGGAAACATTTGGGATATTCCAAGTACTCAAGTGAACAAAATATATAACGCTGGCCTAGTGATTTTTGGATATTTTACTGCAAAAATATTACATATTGCACCTTTAACTACTATGTACTTGCATTAAAAAATGTTAGGTGTAATGTTCATATTGTGTTCATGCTGTATTGAAAAACACTTTTTCTGCTGTTGAGGTGTAATACAGGTAAGTTTAGGACAGGTTTGGTGGTATGGGTAGGTTTAAGGGTGGGTTAAGGTGTAAGGCTCAACAGTGTAATTAATCATATAGGCTCATTGCAAGTTACATATGAGTCACAGTCTCATTCATGTAGACCCTCATTGCAAGTGAAATAAGATACAGAGCTTTACACATCAATTCTGCTGTCGAGTCCAATAGTTTGCAAAAATCTGCACTTATACAAGTAATTGCATTATAAAACTTACTTTATCCTCATAACAATTCAAGCTGATATGTGCCACCCAAACTAGACTAAGGGTACTTTTACACGACAACCATTTACTAAAAATAGAAAAGTTTTCCTTTGCATTTTTAGTGTAGAGACAACACCAGTGTCAAAACGATCCCCGTTCACACAGATCCACAAATGACTAAAAACACTGTATTATGCTGCCAGGCCATTAGGTGGCGATGTCACTTTGTAAAGAAAAAACACTACGTGCCTATAGAATGAACACCTAATACGAATGAGCATGAAGTCATCGTTTTCACAAATTCGTGTTTTCGTAGTTTGCATGGAGACGATAATGGTATCGTTTTCAAAAACTTGCACTTTGAAACCTGTTTTGACCTGTTGTCATGTAAATGAACGGCCAAAATGCATAAAATAGTTTTTAGTCGAAAACGACCCCTAAAATGATCAGGGACCTTGTTAAAAAAATACACTCATGCCACAGAAGTCTTCAGAACAACATGCAGAGCAGCTAGTTTTGACAAACAGAATGAGTTGTTTTTGCATTGTTAAGTTCTGAAAGGTCTAACGTTTTCATTTTACGTTTAACTTTTTTGACAAAAGAACTTAAAAGATCAAGGGAAATCTGATTCCTTCAAGATGGAACTTCAATATTTCTCGTCTATCAAGTTTATGACCTCCCCAGTGGAAGCATATACAGTTCAAGAGGATCTCATGCAGATTGTTATTATTATCACGCGCATCTGTGTTTACGGATGGATTTAACATATGGTCTGTCGCCTTTGTGACTATATGAATGTTCCCATACCAATCACTTTGACAGATCAGCCAAGCAGACAGGCCCGTGATGATGACAATACCTCTGAGAATGCCGCATGCACCGCTTACTTACTCACTGAGATGTTTACTTGAGAAAAACTTGTCAGAAACACTTAATGTTTCAAAGTTACTGGAGAGACAGTGAAGGAAAGTTTCATTCAGGTATGTGAGGGGAAGAGGAGGAGAATTTCAATCATGCTCTCACAGTATGAAACATATGGGTAATCGTAATTCGCTGTGATCCCATAACAACAGCAGACTCGAGGACTGCTGAGTTTTGCTATAATTTCTGAATCTGATTAGGTCTTTAGTAAAGTGCTGTTGTTTGGATGCGAGTAAATGTTCTTAAGAACAATTATTTTGACCATCTGGTGGCTTTCTGGTGGTTGGCTTGTGTGAGTATTCCTCTTGCCAGTCATAGTGTGTAGTTGGTCTATTTGCAATATGGTTATCACATAAAACGCTTGCGCGTAAAGCTCAGCAAACACTAAAATAGTACTAAAGTAGACAAAAAGAGAAGCTCATGAGATAAAAGCAAGTCAACACAAAATCAGAAACTGTCAATCTCAAGTTGTTGCTGTGTTCTGGATGGAAGACCTGACCATTCAAGCAGTCCATCTATGACAGCAGATCAAAAATGACAAATAAAACACTTCATGTTACTTGATAAAGCAGGAGTAAGAAGTCATCCGCAAATTGTTTTCCTCAAAATTTATGGCTGTGATTCCAAAACTGCTGTACTCTGAAATGGCTTTGAGAATTGAGAATTGTAACTTTAATAGTATTGGCTTGTGCACAAGAAAGACATCAGTCATTAAATCATTGCTTTTCATGCATTTATAGCACAAAACCTTTGGTATTTTTTAAACTAGTCAAGCACTTTATATTTATAGTTTTTTGCTGTACTCCCATCGAATAAATATATTTTCAGCCAGTACATACAAGTAGCAGGTGCTAAAAAACCATAGCCTGCTTATTTTCTGCCTGTATAGTTCACAGAAGGCTTGAGTGATGAGTTTAATTCCCATCAGTGCACACTGGTGCTCAGTGAGTTGAAATTATTTGCTTGAGTAGTCTTATCATTATTTACCTCTAAGGAGTTGATCTCTGGTTGTAGGTATCTTCAGACTGGTAAAGTGCTATTCCATTCTGTTCCTAGAAAGCCACATACCATTTCCAGTCCTGCTTTTACACACCTGCCGTGATTTTCAAGGAGACTTTGATTAGCTGGTTTGTGTGTTTGATTATGGCTGGAGCTAAACTCTGCTTGAGTATTAGTGTGTTTCACACCTGGGTCGTTTTCTTCTTAAGTTCAGTTCGTTTAGGCATATATGAACACGGTAATCATCCTCGGATCCACAACGGTGAAAGAAACGGTCCGAGACTGTCTGAATGAGGTGGACTCGGCCCGCTTGAAAGCGAACTCTGGAGCAATCCGCTTGTGATGCGAAAGCAGTCAAAGCCAACAGACCAATGAACCAGGCTATATCACAAAGTATGGTAGGTTATTACGCACGACGCATGAAAAGCAGCAGTGTTTGTTTTGCTAATGCCTCTTAAAATGAATTGTGGGTTAACCTGGAACAAAGACAAAGTGAAATGCCCAATTTAAATTTGGTCAGATGAACATATTCCAAAACACACAAAAAATACTTAACAACAGCTACAAAGAAAGCCACAATAAGCCCACTGTATTTTACACACTGTAAAAATATTGTTAAATTTACGGTAAAAAAACGTATTGAAGTACTAATATGACCAGGGCTTGACATTAACTTTTTTGCTCACCAGCCACTGTGGCTAGTGGTTTTCCAAAGTTACTAGCCACTCAGCATTTTCACAGGCCACAATTTTGCTGTTGGGAATTTACATTCTGTATGATTAAAGTTGACTTTGACATGCTAAAATTACTTGATTTTGAGTCATTTTACTTGATTCGCTAGATTTAAAATCCTTTCAAACTTTCAAATGCAGATTGATCACCAAAACATGACTAGGCCTACATGGTATATCAGGTGGTATGTACGGGTGGGCAAGGGGTAGGCAATATGAACATAATATAATACATTTTTTGATTGTTAAAGTTTTTTTTTAGGCTATATAAAAAGAACAAAGTAGCAAATTAGCAAATTACAAATACAATAGTAAATTAAATAGCCTTTTTTTTTTCCAGATACAGTAGGTTTATTTAACATTTATTTAACATCTTTTGATTAACATTAATGACAGACAGGTATAATTGGGTTGCTGAATGCATGTAATATACTGACACATATCCAGTTTTTACCCACTTGTTTACGTCCACTTAAGCCATAACCGACTATATTCACGTGAGATACTCCACACGATGGACATTTTGACGTCTGTGTGTGCGTTTTATTTAACTATTCAGGCGCGAGGAGACCTGATCGCGCGCGGGCGACAGAGAGAGAGAGAGAGCGCACGTGAGAGAGCGCTTCTGTTGTGTGTCATTCAACGCGATTCCGCCTATCCCGCCTTCACTAACTCCAAGTTAATCGATAACGAATTGTGATCGGATTGTAATTTTGTGCTACGACGAGCTTGGCTACCTTTCATTTGGCTGTAGGCTGAAATTATATGCAACCCGCCAAAGTGGCTAGTGGGAGTGTCTGTCTTACCCGCCACAGTTGAAATCTACCCGCATTTGGCGGGTTGACGGGTGTTAATGTCAAGCCCTGAATATGACGCTGGTAGGTCACATGATAATGACAATATGGCTAATGTAGTATGTACGAATCACATTCATACTATTTAGAACATATTTTTAGCGGTCGTTAAGTAATAACATATTTAAAATAAGCACCTACTCAAGAGAGTATGCAGTTTTGGATGCAGCCATTATAAACACAGAAGACATAATCATCCCGGTTTGTCATCACAATGTCACTGCATCAGAGCATATATTGTTAGGGACAAAATGGTGGCTTGAAGGACCATTAGCTGGATTTGCCTGCTCATGTGCTCCCCTGATTGTCATCTCAATATTCCATTGGATGGTTGCCGACATTTTGATCTCAGAACGAATAGTTCTGGGCTCTAATCCAGGTCTGGTGAAACTGTCAAAATAGTGCATTACATTTTTGTAACTAAGTTAGTGGGAGAGGGAAAAACATCTGACGAGGGTTTAATAATTTAGTCTTGTGTCTATACATTGAGAGAAAAAACAGATACTTAAACTTAAAGGTAGGGTAGGGCATTTTCAGAGAGGCTAGCAATAGCAAGCTAGCTTTGAAAGCATAAGATCCCACCCTCCCTTCAGAGCGTCTCCAAAGCCACGCTTCCTCCAAAACACATGAATGCGTACAGCAGGGAGCAAACAAAAGCGTCACGAGAGACAGCGTTAAACTGCCTCATGTCTCAAAGCACATAATGTTACAATAATAATTAATGTAAACAACTTAAGGCCCCGATATACTTCAAGTGAAATCGAAGAACGAACTGATGTGACATAATTTTGAACAAAATCAGACCAAAATGAACTTCGTTTGGAGTTTGATTTGGAAGTTCGAAACTACTTGTCAAAGCGAAATTTCCGGAAAAGTTCACTATGGCTGGTAAACACCATTGGTCTGTGGCGATTATGTAATAGTTAGGCGTGTGCTGCAGATTCATTACAGCGTTGATAGTGTTGCCACTGATATGCATAAATTTGAGTCACAAACTGCTCCAAGTATAACGTCACAGGTTTCCATCTCTTCCAAATTACGGTATGCAGCATAAGCTTGTTGTTTTTGTACAGGAGGAACTGTAAAAGGTGGCTGCTGTTTTGGTTGCAGTGCTCGTGTCTGGCGTCAGTTTGCCTGCTGAGGGTATGTAAAAACATACGCTGACAGGCAGGTAGGACATCCTATCGTATCTCTCGGACCGAGGGATATGATTGGACAAACATTTTATGGTCCTACGCCTTCCACAGACAATGTAAATACATAAAAATACATTTAGACCACTTAACTTAGTGATTGATTTCAATATTTTTTACTTATGTGTCATGCAAAGCATGTTGGGAACTACACTTTCAGTTATGTAAAAAATCATTTTTGATTACTTGATTGGTTCACATTCATCCTACATAATTTAATGTAGTAGAACATTTTTAGAGAATCATTTTGAAATCAAATAAATCAAATTTAGAGGAGAATCACAATTTTGTTGTTGAAATCACAAATAATATGTGAATCTGTGTTTTTATTGACAACATTTTATTTCTCTAGGAAAAAGGCACCAGGACAAGGCACAAGGGTGATGCTTATTGGCAACTAACCATTTTGCTACACAGGCCTAAAATTTGTGGGCTCAAGTCCATCCAGATCTAATCAGTTTGATGCATTTTGCACACTACAATGACAAGAGCTGGCCAGAACTACTTGTTGAATTTGTCTCCTTGCAGACAGAGGCCCTCTCCCCAATGGCAACTCAGGAGCTGATTAAGAAAGTTGTACAACTGGATGCCAACCCTTGACAGTCATTCCACAAATTATGGACAAAGCTCAGACAAGCAGAGAAAATACAGGAATGACATCCACATTAAGAACCCAAAGTCTGTAGATGTTACTGCCATTGTGCCAGATGGGTACTGGCACTGATTGCACAAGTCTAGTGTCCCCATGTACACACACCATGTTGAGTCTGCCTCTCACTGGTGCCAAACAAGAGAGGATGGGTTCCACTGAGGAAAAACAAAGAACAGCCCCTGAAAAGGGTGATGGTGGAAATGCGTATCAATGGCCAATGAGTATAATCTCTACTTGGCTACACTGTCCGAAAAGAAAGAAACAAAAGCTGTCACTGGGGCGTTACCCTTTCAAAAGGTACACCTTTGGACCTTATTTACCCCTAAAGGTTGCATATTAGTACCTTAAATGTAGATATTAATACCTAAAGTGTTCATAGTATGAAAGGGCATACCCCAGGTGCAACTTCTGAACTTTTTTTTCCTGAGAATGTAGTCGAGTAGAAAAGATACTCAATGGCCCTTTATATGCATTTCCACCAACACCCTTTCTTGGGCTGTTGCTTTTCCTCAGAGGAACCCATAATCCTTTGTTTTGTGTATGGGAGTGTTTTAAATCTGTCCTAAGCCTGTATCCTGTCTTGCTTGGTACCAGCTGGAGGTAGACTTTACTTGATGTGTATACATAGACAGTGTTGGGAGTAACGCGTTACAAAAGTAATGCATTACAGTAACAGCTTACTTTTTTCTGTAAGGCAGTAGTGTAAGGCATTACTAATCAATTTTCAGTAATATTTTACTCGGTACATGTTCAGTAACTCTTGCGTTACAACACACTTTTAGCCCAAAATAAAAAAAAAAAGCAAGACCGCGAGACATTAAAGGATTAGTCCACTTTCTAAAAAAAATGTCCTGATAATTTACTCACCCCCATGTCATCCAAGATGTCCATGTCCTTCTTTCTTCTGAAAACATTCAATTGGCCTCAAACGGTTGAAGGTCAAAATTACAGTTTCAGTGCAGCTTCAAAGGGCTTTACATGATCCTAGACGATAGCTGTGTGTGGTGTCCAAGTTTGTAAATAAAGACTAAATGACAGCTTCTGATATATTTGTTTAGCGATTTATTTCATTCATCTCCCTCTCGCTGGTGTGTAACTTTGTATTGTGTGACGTAGTCCAGTGAAGGCATGTTTAGGGCGGGTTTTACAGGAGTGCCGCGAGGCTACTGGCCCGACAATGGAAACGCGGCATGATTTCGGCCTCTGTGATCGCGCTGGCTAGTGGAAAAGTGGCTAATGGGTGAAGATGGCAGAAGAAGACTGTACATTCGCGAGATGGACGTATGCACATTACTTCGAGTTTGTCAGATAATCACCTTATACCTCTACCATACTTTTAATAGACTTGGATAGTTTGTGATTCTGTTTGTCATCCTTTCTTGCATTGTCTTGAGCCTTCACTTTGCCAATTATAAGCTATATTGTTGATAGCCTGGATAGCCCACAGTCATTATGCTACATCATGGATGTAAAATGCTCTGCAGTACATTTTGTCATTTTAGAATGTTAAGTTATACTTCTGTAGTTATTTTGGTGAAAGTAACTCAAAAGTAATACAGGAGTAATGTAACGCATTACAATTCTGAGACAGTAATATTGTAAGGTAAAGAATTACTTTTTAATAACAGTAACAAGTAATCTATAATGTATTACAGTTTGGAAGTAACTTGCACAACACTGTACATAGATGTGTGCAGGCAGTGCCAGTATCCATCTCAGCCAGGGGCCTTGGGAAGTAGATATAGTGTACCCCTCCAATTCGAGTGGGACTGGCCAGAGTTTGACCAGCTGTTGGACTTGGACAGGAAGGCACCCAGTGAGGAAGAGGAAACCACATGGCAGCCCATTCCTCTTACTCTACTGTGTGGTGACTAAACAGGTTGAGGAAAAACGACTGTTGGTTATAAGAGGAAACAATTCAAACTCTGAGTCATCAAGCTGGAGAACAGGAAAGACCATCTGCTGCACATCTGGAAGGTCCTGGAAAGGAAGGAAGGAAATGGACTGACAGCTAACCTGAGAAAATGCCACCTGAGATTAATGGAGGTGCAGTGGGTTTCTGAATTGGTCCTGGATTAATCATTCCCCATGAGAAAACAGGAAGCTACAATGGCAAAGTTCCCAGTGCTGCAATCATAAACTTTGGAACATACGTGCCTTGGGTTGGCTGATGGCGACTGATGCTTTATTTCTATGTACTAAGGGAAATTCTGACAAGGTTGACACATCTTTTTGAAATCTTTTAGAGAGACTGATGTGACCATATTTTAATTGTCTACCAATGTTGTGTGTCAGTCAGTAATTGTGGTATTATCAATTTCAGATTTACCCACTCATATACATGACTTAAAAACTGAGGTTGGTTGCTTCACATATTGTTCAGATGGACCCTTTTTGGCTCAATGGTTCTTGATCAGAATAAGCTGATAGTCACTGTGAGATTTTTTTCACTTTATAAATAAACTATACATTACACATATAGTTACAAAAGTTATTCAGTCAAGAACAGCGAGTGAATTTTCTTTTTGTCTTTTGTTGTTTGATTCAACAGGAATATTAGGCAGCTGTCACTTTAAGAGCTGCATGGATCCAATATACTGTTACACATGCGTTTTCTTTCTCAACTGTTTACGTTCACTTAAGACATAACTTTTGACATTTTTTTGTGTGTATTTGTCCGTTCAAGTGCAAAAAAACAAGGAAGAGATCTCAGTTCAGTATCGCGCACTATACAGAATGAAAGGCAGCTTTCTGTGGGCATGTTTTCTATGTGTGTGCAGCACAGAAAACAGCACACATGTCTTCTTGTGCTTGAATGGTTTAAAGTCATATTAAAATGCACACAAAGGAATCGAATTTTTTTTTCCTTTTCTCCACCCTAATTTTTACACGCAATTTTGCAGTGTTTACCAATATAAAACTGCTTGGTTTGGAAGTGACCTCTGAGTATGCAGTGCTTTATGCATTTTAATGATATTGACAATTTTGTCTGCAAAATTTTACAAAAGTTTCACTAATGTGACAATGCCTTTTAAACACTAGCGACCCAACACAGTGAAAACCAAGCAAAGAGCAATGTACAACAGTGGATCTTAAAGAGCTAAACAAATGAAGGGAATGGCTTATTGATACACATGCACTTTCCGAAAAATAACCACATAGCAAAAGTCCCAGTAGTGTCATCTAATTATTGACAGTGGAAGTTCTCAAAATTAATACAAAAACAAACAAGCAATAAATAGATAAATAAATCAAACCAGTTTGAGCTGAAGGCTGAAAAAAATGAAAGTATGAGTTTGTAAAAGACTATATAGAATTATTTGTCTGGTGCCTGAACAAAATCTGTAAATATGAGTATTCTGAAACCACAGATCTAGGGTTACCTAATTGACTAAGTTTTGGGTCAGAATTTTACAAGTCCTCTATAAAATATTCAGTCTTGGTTTGCAGACACATCTAAATTATTTATGGCTGCAAAATGAAAAATCTGAGAAATTCTACAGGCCAGCTGCACAGGCTTTGGGCATTTTATTTTCCACTTATCTAAAAGCATGGGCTTAATTATTAATGGCCCAAATTGTCACCCAGGCTTTGTCTGATCATGTGAAGGGCAACAAAGTCACACTGGTGGAAGCTGAAGGTGTTTGCTGAGGCTTTAGAGCAGATATGACCTTTGTGTTTAGGATATTTGGTTTGAAGGTGCACCATTATTAGGGGTACAAATATTAATAATATGGACGGCCTGATTTAGCCCATAATATTTCAGCACCTTTTTTTTTTTTTTTTTTTTTAATCAAGCAGCAGAGGCCTATGTTTTAAAACGTTTCTCTCTTTCTCTGTAATCTCTGCTCTCTGTCATACTCTCCCTAAAGAAACACAACCACAGAGAATTGCTTTCAACTACAAACAAATCACTCCCATTAAGAGAACCCATTCAGCTGTTATAATTATTTATTAATATTCTTTGAACATGCCAACATGGTCCAACAATGGCAGATGACATTTAAATATATATTTTATCTGTACTTCAAAGAAGCTGTCAGTGACATTTGGCAATTTTTTTTTTTTTTTTTTAGTGTATCAAAGCTGCATGCTGTTTTTTTTCTCATTATAAGGGGGATTTCAGTAGATAATCTTTACGTCTTAACTGAACAGTCCACTACATGTGTTATTGGATGTGAAAAAAAAAAAAAAAAAAAAAAGACATGGTCCACTTTTGACTATGTTCTTGTACATTTTGTAGCATAAACAACTACATTTACATATTTAGCAGATGTTTTTATCCAATACGACTACATTGTATTAATGCGTTCAAGGCACAGAATGTATTTTATCAATTCATGCAATCCCTTTGAATCAAACGCATGACCTTGCTAAAGCCATGCTTTACTGTTAGAGGTACAGGAATGCTTGAACTACACTTGTCCTTGTGGGTTAATACAAAATATTCTGCTCATGCATTGCATGTGATATGGCTGCTAAGCGTTCCACTACCAGCTTTGGTGTAAAAATGCAGTGTTTATTAATACAACACAAAGCTTTTATAATTAAGAATCAGGTGAATGGACAGTGATTTTATCGTGCTGAGGAGAAGAACCTCCGACCCTCTGACATAATAAGATACATTTTTGTTTGTTTGTTTCGAAATATATAGGTGTGTTTTTTATGAACAGAGGAGTAAGGCACATCTGCCCTGTTAATGTGTCATATTTCAGTCTGCCCAATCATATATAATGAATGGATTCAGTCAGATGGTAAATGACAAAGTCCAGCCCACTTACGCATCTCTACCCTGAACAGATGGAGCCTAAAGACATGCAGAATTATAGGTGGAGAGTGTTTGTGTGTCTCTGTGTGAGCGCTTACCATGAAAAATTATGTTTACTTTTGGTTATTTGTTGCTGATCACAAAACGCTCTAGTCCTGTCTTTGACTTCTGTTTTGTTTTCATGCTCAGAAATATTACTCTGCATGTCAGCGTTTAATAAGTGATATCTCTGCTGCAAAATTTACATAAATGCAATGGATACAGTTTTATTGAAGTAGAAAATAAGATGCACATTATTCATGACTCTGGTGTTTTCTGTGTGCCTACAAGGGGAGTAAATCAGAAATAAACATTTTCCATATATAAAACATGCCTCTTATGGTATTCGTGAACAACTTTTTGTTCTAACATGCAAGTACTCTGGACAAGCAATTCCAGCCCACTGTCTGAAAAAAGAAATCAATTTCACCTAACATGCCATGGTTTAGTTGAACTTTTGCATTATTTGTTGTTACGGTTCTCCTTTTTATTATTTAGCATCTCACCGGTGGATCTGCCGGAAAGTACAGGTGCAGCAGAATTTTGTCAGGCAGAATAATGCTTTAAGCAAATGACTTTGAAACTCATAAGGAGAATCTACTCTACAGTCTGCAAAAGTGCACAGCAGCAGCTCTAATGTCTCAATCAGGTTTTATATCAAAGTAGCAAAGGAATGTATTGCATAATTGCAGTTGTCATTGTGCCACACTCAAAGACTTTGTAGATGAGTTTAGAATGTATGTGGGATGTCATACATGATGTTTTTACAGTATAACACGTCTGTCAGCAAAGGCAATAATTAAAGAGATAGTTCACTCAAAAAAAAAAGATTCTGTAAACATTTTCTTTCTTATGTAGAACACAAAATGCTGCAGAATGTATGGCTACTCAATATAAGTGAAAGTGGATTTGGGCACAATAAAATGACTGTATGTGACTTGTTCACTATATTGCAGCCGAATGACAGCTGTGCTGATATACAACCACATCGCACGGCTACGAGTGTGATATTGCTTATCTATCAGGGTAAAATGTTTGCCTCTATTTTTAAGGGGCAAATAATGCATTTATCATGTAGTTAGCTTTGAAAATCAAACAGAATGAAAGAAGAAAGAAAATGGATTGTAGCTCCTTGCATTGTTAAATGCTAAACAATCTTTAGTTGCCTTGACAAGAATTTCAAAGTTTAAAAGACTACCTGTTACTCATTAGATGAACAAAAGTATTCAAGTTGACTTTAACTGGAGATAATTAGTTGAGTTAACTTAAGTTAAATGTGATAGGTTGCCTGATTTTTTTTTTTTTTTTCCAAGTTAGGTCCACTTTTATTTTATTTTTCTTACAGTGAAGAGTTTTAACCAGCATAACAAAAAGTGTTTATAAAAAAATTGCCTATCCTACCATTCAATTTTTTTTTCTTAGTGTGAAGAACATTTTAATGATCTAAAGAACCTTTTTTTCCACTATAAAGAAACTTTTATGCAATGGAAAGGTCCCATGCATATCAAAGGTCTTCATGGAAGCATGCTAATAAAGAATATTTATATTTACGAGTGTGTTATAAAATACAATATGATGGCACAAATGACAGATTGGATCATATAAATCGTTGGCCTTCGCTTATGAGCGTAATAAACAGGATTTGGTTTTCATCGTCAAACTCGCAGTGTAATTTTGAAAGGCCAGATAAAAGTCATGCCGAAGTTTCTTATAAATGTAATTTTTAACAAGACTCCCTCCCTATAATGCTTGAATATTCAACAGTGTTTACAACTGGTGGGAAAAAAAACATATCTAATAGATGCTGCCTGCTGGATAGGTTTCGGAGCTCTGTTCTCAGAGGACACCTTGTTGTTTTTCACATTGTCTGATTTTCGCATCTATAGGGACGAACATCTTGAAGAGTATTTCCTCTAGAGGAACACACAAATGAGAGGAGACGGTAGATGACAGTGCAGACAGGAATTCAAGGGAAAGTGTTTGCACAGAGAGAGCCTTTGCTGCACACTCGACTGAGTCGCCAAACAAGAACAAAGGAGAAGGAAGCCACATGTGAAAGATGACGAATACTCTCTCCCTCTCCCATTCTCCCCAAAGGTAAATATTTGTTAACCATGGCAGGTAGGTTGAAGCTGAAGCAGAGTTTTATATAGATCATGTCTAGACCCATTAATTAGTGTGGAATTTCAGCTAAAACCGTGAAGCTTCTTTAGATACTTGGTCTGTTCCTCTCAGCTGTAATAATGATTTGTTGGATTGTGCATTTGTGCATTGCAAATCATATTCCAAAACTTATTTTTAGTTTGTAGTATCCTGTTTATCCTTGTGAAAAAGAAGTGTGCTGTATTGTAAATATATATATATATATATATATATACTTTTACAATTTAAAGTACACCCACTTGTCTTGTCAATTAAAAAAAAAAAATTGTACTTGCAGATAATGTAATGTTCATGAAATAAAAGGCCACTTAAAGAGAGTACACATTTCTTAAGTACACTTTTAAAAAGTGCACTTTCTGACAAAGTCAAATTAACTTGTTACTTTAAAGGGTTAGTACACACAAAAATTAAAATTCTGTCAACATTTACTTGGCGCCGCCATTTTGTTTTCACAAGCGACAACGGTGTACCAGTTCTTCTAAAACCATGGCAAAAGTTCGAGCAAAGCACGCTAACTGTTCTGTCGTTGGCTACACAGACGAGCAAAGAACAATATTTGGGCTGCTTTAGAGAAGAAGAGTTGTTGTAGTAGAGTATTGTTGCCATGCCATCATTTTACGCCGGACTGCTCCAAAAACGAGGGTCAATTCAGCGCTGGATTTGCACAAAAGATTAACATGACGGCACATGCTAATCGATGAGTTGAATCAACTCCACAGCAACTACATACATTTATCCACTAACCATTCAGAAACGTCCAGTTGCATTCTAAAAGTTGTAACTTCTTCCTAAATCTCTCCATCAGTGTCGACTCCGGTTTGAACAATGTAAGGCTGAACACCGTTACTGACAATCCTCATTTTGGCTGCGTGAGATTCTCCAGCTAACCTGGATTCGTAAACCTATAAACCCTTCATCTCTTCAGTCTTTCCCAGTCTAATTCAGTTACATTGCAAAGATAAAAAATGTTATCCTACTTTGGCTAATCCATATGACATTTGTTTATGCTGCATTAACTCCCATGATATTAAAAGAGAGTAAGAATCCTATGTAAGACAAACGTAGAGTGAAAGAACAATATGGTCATGATCTGAGAAAGATTTCTAGTCTAAATTCAAACTGCCCTTTAATTAAAATATCAGCAGCAGCACATCAGATGTGATATCACAGGAATTAAAATGCAAATAACCAGCTGAAACTTTAAAGGAACGAAGCAAAAGCAATTACTGTCACGACTTTTGCAGTGGCTCCAAAAATGCAGATTACTGCTCTTGTGTCCTCTCATGCACACAACAATCAATTCATTTACAATTCCATTCAAATACATTCTGCTCATCTATCTATTGTAATCACAGAGAGGTCCTATTTGTCACCAATTGCAAGAATTACACTGGTTTGGAGATACATTCACAAAGGCACTTTATTTATTCACTAAAAAGTGCATTGTAACAAACATTAAATGACTACAAAGTGACAAACATGGAGGTGAAAGAAAACTTATATGACAGAACTTAAAACATGCCTATCAGGGCTCAGAAGTGGCATTGGGCTTAGTTCAATAATATTTCAGACTTTTAAAATATTATAGAGCGCCCTTGCATGTAGGCATTTGAAGAAGTGGCTTTTAAATAACTGTGCATATTATTTTGAAGGGCATGATTAATACTATAAACATGTAAGGCAAGCCAAAGCCCAGCGGCATGCACCCTTTGGCTTTGATGTCGTAAGGTTATAAAACTATTGATGTCCAGCAGAGAGAGAGAGAGAGAAAAAAATAAAACTTTCCTGTATTGTTTCAGGTCAGTTTCACAAATAAGTACAAACGTTGAGTAATATTTATTTTATGTGTGAAAGTTATTCATTATGTCAATCAATATGCATGCTATTGTACTTTTTGTGTCATGATAGCTTCATCTTTTATACACAGATATTTTTCTTTTTAATTATTTTCCATTTCCAATTTATTTGCCTTAAGCGATATATATATATATATATAGAGAGAGAGAGAGAGAGAGAGATACTTTTTATCTCACAATACTGACTTTTTTCCCTCCCAATTAAGAGTTTACATCTCGCAATTCTGACTTCTGTTCTCAGAATTGCAAGATACAAACTCTCAATTGGGAGTTATAATGTCAGAAGACATAAACTAACAATTGTGAGAAATAAACTCGCAATTCTGACTTTTTTTCTTGCAGTTCTGTCTTTCACGCAATTCTGACTTTTTCTTGCAATTGCGAGTTTATATCTCACAATGCTGACTTATTTTCTCAGAATTGCAAGTAAAGTCACAATTGCAAGTTATAAAGTCCAATTCTGAGGAAAAAAAAAAGACATATCTCACAATTCTGGCTTTATAACTCGTAATTGCGACTTTATATCACGCAATTCTGACTTTATAATTCACAAATTCGACTTTATATCACGTAATTCTGACTATAATTCGCAATTTCGAGTTTATATCACAAAATTCTGACTTTATAACTTGCAATTGTGAGTTTTTATCTCGCAATTCTGACTTTATCACACAATTCTGACTTTATAATTCGCAATTGTGAGTTTATATCTTGCAATTTTGACTTTATAACTTGCAATAGTGACTTTATATCACGCAATTCTGACTTTATAACTCACAGTTGTGTTTATATCTCGCAATTCTGACTTTATAATTCACAATTTCGACTTTATATCACACAATTCTGACTTTATAATTCGCAATTTCAAGTTTATATCAAGAAACTCTGACTTTATAACTCGAAATTGGGAGTTTATATTTCGCAATTCTGACTTTATAATTCTCAATTCTGACTTCATAACTCGCAACTGTGAGTTTAAATCTCGCAATTCTGACTTTATAATTCGCAATTTTTAGTTTATACCTCGCAATTCCGACTTTATAACTTGCAATTGTGAGTTTATATCATGCAATTCTGACTTTATAACTCACAATTGTGTTTATATCTCGCAATTCTGTCTTTATATCACGCAATTCTGACATTATAACTCACAGTTGTTTATATCTCGCAATTCTGACTCCATAACTCATAATTGCAACTTTATATCATGCAATTCTGACTTTATAACTCACAATTGCGACTTTATATCACGTAATTCTGTCTTTATAACTCGCAATTTTGAACTTGTAGACAGACACCGCAGCAACTGCCAACCTGCAGACAGACACCTCAGCAACTGGTAATAGAGCCTGTTAGACTGGAGGAATAGAGGAACCCTGAAGCCAAAATCAAATGTGTTTCCAAGAGCACATTGATCTCTTCAAAAACTTTTCTTCACTGTTTTCATTTGTTCCACGATTTGTTTTACGATGGAGCAGTGCTCGTCTGTTGGCAGTTCTGCTACGATCGGAAAACAAGCTGGAGTTTGTGACAGCTTGTGACATGTGCTCTGGATCCACTGGAAGATAGCTGACCTTTTCCTTTTGCCAAGGACTTGGTGCAAAACCATCCCCTTGGTCAGAATTTCATCTGCTGTCTGATGTTTTGTTCTTTTCAAGGTATATGTGATTGAGACTTCTGCTTAAGATTCAGAATATGTCATCCTTGTGCTTACAGGTCCATGTGGTGTAGGGCTGATAATCAGAAGGTTTACTGAAAGAAACAACATTGTACCAAGGATTTCAACCCCAGAATGCTCATCATCATGTAAAAGCCTAAGGACTATACACTATGCACTTTCACACTATGTACTTATGCATTATGTACTCAATCGTGTAGTGTATGAATTTTATAAGATTATCTTGTCATTCAACACTGGAGTCTGATAGCCTCTTCCACTCCACTACATAATGAAACCTGCGACATTTGAGTACATGAATTGTCCAACATTTCATACTTCATACTTGTTGAATTCTTCTCCTCACATGCATAATGCATTTCCAAAGCCTGTGAAATGCTTTGGAAATTAAATATAAAAGTATATAAATGTCAAAAAAAGTCCACAAGACAAACACAAATCACAAACACACAAGTAATAATGTTTTAAATGTAGATTTTACAACATTAAAAATAACTGCAAAGATGTATTTTATCAGTATTGATTGTTTTGGTTTTTTTATTTGCTCATCCTTCAACAAAAAGCCAATACTCACCAGCAGCAGACAAATCATCAGGACTTCAGGATTTTTGTAGTGCTTATGAGAGATACAAATCTACCAACACCCAGTTGCCCAGCAATTGCTTCATAATAGAGCAGAATAGATCATGATGATTGCCATCTGCGATTTATCATAAATTACTGAGTTTGCATTTATCCACCTGATTGCCCCAATGGAAGCCCAAATTGCCTTCAATCTTTTGAAAACACCATGTTTCAGCCCTATACACTTTTTGGCCATTTTCTGCTCAATTTGAATGCAGCAGAAATGTAAAACAGCTCTTTTCCAGGTTGCCTGAAGAACCGTTGGGAGTCACTGATAATAATGAATTTCACAATACACATCGTTTCAAATCAGCTTTACATGATGTTAATGTTTATAACATCTCAATATCTTCATGCCTTAAAATCGTATTTAGCAGATTAGAGCATGGCCATAAGCAGTTGAGATTATAGTGTTGGGAAGGTTACTTTGGAAATGTAATAGGTTACAGATGACAGGTTACCCAATTTAAAATGTAATAAGTAGTGTAACTATTTCAATTACTTTATTAAAATAATGTAACTGGTTACATTTGATTACTTTTTGATTAATTTTAAAAATTTCTAACAAATGTTTTCAACTGTTTATCATTTTCAAATGGCCGGGTTAACCTTACAGTATTACTCAACACTGATTACTGTCAGACTTTCAAAATCCTTCATCACTTGAATTAAGATTATAATTAATTTTAAAGCACAGCCACCACAAAATCAGACTTTAGCACCTCTTTTTACTCTGAGATCGTTCTGAGGTTAAATACAGATTTAAAATCATAACAAGAAATAGTTTAATAGCTATGATACCGATTTTGAGCTCAAATCTTTGCATAGCTATGACAGGAAACACTGGCATCTAACAACACCATGGAAAAAACAGTTAATCTTTAAAAATAAAGCATATACATAAACCAAATAGGAAATAAAACAAGTTATTGAACAAACATGTGTCCTATTCTGTGTCCTAAACTCCTGAAACATTGGTGTTTAACATTTTAGAGCAGTTTGGGAAATAAATAAATTAAACAAATTAATATTATTCAACATATCCTAGGTTTTTACAGAAAATATTCAGATGTAACCCCCTTTTTAATCGTTAACATTTTCATAAGTAACTGTAATTTAATTGTACATTTTTTTTCTCAGTAACTGTAACGGATTACACACATGTATGGGCATACTTATATATATGTCCAAGTTTATATAAAGTGAAATAGTTTTGTGATGATATAAACAATCAAGCAGTTGAAAAGCAGTCATATGTCTTTAGAAGACTTTGAATATACTGCACATATTGTATGGGCCACTTTTTTGATGCTTTTATGATGTTTTTTTCTGTCTATTTTTCGAAGCTTAAAAGCTTTAGTCTACTTTCTGAAGTGGCAAGAAATTACTTCTGCTGGATAGCTTTGGTTTAGGCAACAATTTCACTCACATTTTCCGCAGCATTGTCAGAGCTGCAAGAAAACCTTTCTTTGCATTGAACTGGACAAAGTATGAGGAAGACTGACAGATCTTAGGCCGTCTCACTCAGCTAAGCGTTGGACAAACGGAAGGTTTGAAATGAGAAGTATACTGCTGTGAATGCAAGAACAAAAGCAATGAAATGTTCAGATGAAGGCTAAGCAAGAGTTCACTCATGAGGAGACAAAACAGCACCGCAGAGCTTTTGCACCCACGCAAGAGGAGTGTCTGAGCCTACCATTTCAAAAGAGAAGGATGAATATGATGTGAAAGACAAAAAGATCCACAACTGAGGGATTTTACTGTCTGTGCCATCTTATGTAACTATAGCGGATGAAAGATATATAATGATGTCTGTCGAGTGAGTTTGAATAAACCACAGAATGGTAGAGTAACTGTCCATGGTGCTGAATTCAGTAGCACTATCCATATTACACAGTTGCATTTAAAACAGTAGCTTTGAACTGGACTCGTTACACTGTATTTCCTAAGTAATGTCAAGAAAGAAAGACAGTACATCTACTGGACATAGTTATCTCTTCTCTGCTCAATATATATATATAACATTTGGAATTTGAAGATCAGGGTAAATTGTATTTAATTTGTCTTCTGGGAAACATGCAAGTATCTTCTGTAGCTTCCGAAGGGCAGTACTACATGAAAAAAAAAAAAAATGATATTCAAACGAAATAAGAAAAATTTGGACCTCTTCATCCTGTTCAAAAGTTTTCACCCCCCGACTCTTAATGCATCGTGTTTCCTTCTGAAGCATCAGTGAATGTTTGAACATTTTTTAAAAGTTGTGTTTGAGTCCCTCAGTTGTCCTCCATGTGAAAAGATGGATCTCAAAATCATTCAGTCACTGTTGTAAAGGGTTCAAATATGCAAAAGATGCTGGAAAACTGAAGAATTTTTGGGACCTGGAGATTTTTCTGAAGAACAGAGCTCAGTTTAACTGCTCAGAATAAACAAGGGACTCATGAACAACCATCACACAACAAAAAAACAGTCGTAGATCATCCAGGTAATGACACACAGTATTAAGAATCAATGGTTCACAAACTATTGAACTGGGTCATTTTAATAAATTCCGCTATTTTTTTTGTCTTATGGATTATATGTAAACATCTTTTATGTAAAATATCTTACTCAGGACAGTAAATAAAAAATAACATGCATTTTGTATGATCTCTTTTATTTTGTTAATTTTCACAGATTCTGCAAGTGGTTCACATACTTATTCTTGCAACTGTATATTGCTCTGTGGTCCCTTTCTTGAAAGTTATGTCTTTTATTTCCCATTGTTTAAAAATGTTATGAATATCCTGCTATGAAGAAAATTTGAGACAGTAACAACTACTAAAGACCTTGTGGCTGATAGTGACTTGATAGGGACCTGACTAACAAAACATTATATATATATATATATATATATATATATATATATATATATATATATATGTATGTATAGGGGAGTGCTTGGTTAGTTGTAACACACATGGTTTAAATACTTCCACATATGCTAGCATGATGAATCTTCGTGTATTTACTAGTTGCCATATCGACAATATATAGAGAAAAAAATGTGCAAAAATTCAGAAATCTTTAGGAGATATCGCTGAACATTTATTTAACAATAACAAAAGTAAATTTCTTACTTGAGTTCATTTTTCATCTATATTTTTTGTTTATTTAAAGTTAGACAAATCTGATATTATTTTAATCTCCAATCTGTTATTTAGCAGTTAAGATAGTTCTTTAATGCTTCACTAACTAGCAGAAGATTCTAACCAGGTTTAAATTCCAGTTTTGCAGATAGGGTTCGTTGTAACACTGCGTTACAATATGGTCCACTATTAGATCTATGCTATTCTTTACTGATACAACTGGCAAAATTAACTTTTATGAATTTCTGTTAAGAAACCATGTGGGGAAAAAAGATGAATAAAGACTGAGGGGAAGAACCTGAACATTTAGAAAATATTATTTCAAGAAATGTTCAGCATTGGTACTGGCTCGTCTATTTATCCCCTGTTCTGTGAGATCTGTGAGTGGAGGGTAGGGAGAGTTTTGTTCAGCTCTGTGTTTTTTTGAATGTCTAAATATGTTTCTTCATCTGTTTGCCTGTATTGTTTTGGCTAAGCTGTACCTATACCTAGGCTGTATAGCTGTGTTTTGCAGAGAGTTCATTGTCAAACTACAAAATTATTTAAATTTGAATTTCGAAAAAAAAAAAAAAAAGATAAAAAACCAAAATATGTTTTATTGACAAAATGTTTTATTGACAAAATATGTCATTTTTTTGTCATGTTTTTTTTTCTTCATTAAATCAGATAACATTTTAAGCTGTCATATGGTCATGTTACAACATGCCCCATCACGTTATGGGGCATGTTGTCACATTTCACTTGCCTTCTTTCGGGGTAAATAAAGAAATAAGTATACACTGTATTAATAAAACAAAGCCACATATTTGTACCAGACATGTGTGAAATTAATGTGGAATAAAAGAAATTCTCTGAACCCTAAGTAGATTTACACAAACTGAGAAAGTCACATACACATATTTTTTTCAAAAAAATTACAAAAAAGAAAGAGAAAGAAAGAAAGAAAGTACACTATGAAACTTTTGGCCCTCTTGCGGAAAAACAAAACTGCAATCATTTTGCAGGAGAAAATTTGTTTTGGTTGTGCTTCGGCTCTTACTGTGCAGATGAATACGGTAGTCCTACTGCTCATAAAACATTCACTACTAGGCTTAAGAGATATAACCAGTTTAGATGGAAAGGATCTCAAGCTGACAAGTTGAAGACGTTACTGTAGCTATACCCGTTAATAGACATGGTACTTCATTGAAAATAAATTCCAGCGCAGTACTCAGTACTACAACAACCCATAATGAAATGACCCTTCACAATATATACTGCTTTACAATGAACTACAATGTTAGAGAGCTACATATGGCAATTTATCTGTTCAATAAAATACCTTACTCACCTGTTGAGTAAAAAAATTGCCATCTCCACATCACTTTTACAACATTTGAAATCCCTCAGTTCTTGGGCATCCCCGATAAGCCAAGCCAATGTTGATTCTTGTTTCATTACGAGCTCTGTCGCATTCTCTTTTTGCCAACAGACTCTCCTCTTTTTTTTTTTTTTTTTCGAAACAGGTGATTCGTTGGAGGTTTGAGATTTTAGTGTGAATTTTAAATTAAAAAAAGTTACATTGAGCACCTTTAATATAGCTTACATTTTGGTTTCAGGAAGCACACATCTGTGACAGAGATTATTAGGGCATGTCCTCATCCACTCACCCTTTAGTTCATCTTTGATGTCAGTCTGAACGAGATCAAAGGTTTAAAAATCTGCTTCACAGTCGACCGCACCCTGCACTATTTCACACACACTAACATACTACGCCATCTGAAGAGAGCATGTTGAAAGGGAGCTGCTTATTTGTTTCTTTTCTTGATTGATAGTTTTTCAGCTGAAACGTTTTCAGATAGTTTTGAAGTGTTTGTTCTGACTTTGTATTTAGGGGATGGGCAAGCTTAAAAGAAAGACAAGGCATTTATGTCTACAGTGAAATGTAAGTTTTTTTTCATATTTTTATGGCCTTTTTCCTTTTATTTTTCGATAGAACAGCACAAAGGTAAACAGGAAACATTATGAGAGGAGAGAGGAGAACTAAAATTTTTAAGCAGAGCTACATGACAATGTGAGATTTTTATGTAGAGCTACAAAGGATAGGAAGACAGGGACATTTCAAGTTCATCAGCCATCATGTGTCACTGCATATATCCCATATGCATTATAAAGAGAGAGAGAGAGAGAGAGGAAGAAGTACAGCACTCCTATTCTCCTACTGACTATTCACTCCAGATAATGGTGTAGTTACATTGTCTACCAGAAGGTGCTAACTAGATAATGCTAATCATCTAAACTCTGATTTCTTGGGTAGCTAGCTATAAAAATTATGACTAATTTTATCAGAAAGATCTTCAACAAACTATTGCACCACCATGACAGTAGTTGACCTGGCTGTTGAATACAACACTATATTTTTACACAAATGCCCTCTATAGCACCCCCACCTAACATGTACCATTAGATATCCAGTCATTTCAATAGGATTGCATGCAATCAGTTTTTTATGTGATAGTGAAAGATTTCCCAACGCAAGTTTTGCAGTTTTTAGCTTTAGGTATGAATATGTTAGCCTTAAGGTTATGAATAAATTGGTGTGTTTCAAAACAATGACAAAATTCACATTTATGAGATATAAGCATTAAAACTTACAGTTTCTTACTTCGCTAAAATGGATCACGGATTTTCATGACATCACCACGGACTTCGGCTTCTCATCAGGTTTTCTGTCCAATCAAATGCTCTCAAGAATCTGAAGTCCCGCCCCCTCCTAGACTATAAGCAGATGCTGAGGCTGTGGCTGAAATTGGTCATTTGTTCACACATTTATAGTTTTTATATGGTGAATGGCACATAGTGCACTATAGAAGATAGGGAACGATTCAGACAGTGTAAATATGCTTTCCATTGATGAGAATGAAGTCCATTTTCGCGTTAGTGTCACATGAACCGCCGCAGCGTGAGCACAGTCTGCTCCAGTCCAGAGATACGAGAGCGGATCATACACATGAGTCGGCACAGACCACAAAACATTCAGACACATTCGAATTCTACAATTAATGCTATAGTTTAAAACAATATGAAGGAGAAACGGTTATGTGATCTAGGCAAAACACTATTGGCTATTTTGAAAAAAGGGGAGGAGTTTTTAGATATATCCCACCCTGTCTTCCTGTTTCATTGGAAATTATATCAACACAGTGAATAAAGCTGCCCGTTCCAAGGCACTTCAGTGGGCCTTTAAATACATGTAAAGTTTTTCCTTCATGGCATTGCAGCTGTGTTGATAGCAGATGTTTCCATTTTGAATTGAAGCCGTCAATAGCGTCCTTAAAATGCAAGAAACATATAGAAACCACAAGTGCATTCTCAGTAGCTTAAGAGCTCAGAAACACACACACATAGGCTACAGGCACACACAGATACTATAAGAGCAGGATTAATTAAAATGGTTAATCAACTATAAGCTCTGAAATGAAGAGACTGCAGACTCCAGATTAGGAGGCTGCATGTAAAACATCTCGGCATAAATATGAGTTCTGAAGCAATTCAGGCTAGCAAACTCATCCTTGCGAAACAGCCTCAATCTTCTGCTTTTTAGAGCGTCTATGCTATTTTGTCCACCAATTAGTGTCAGCAGCCCAATCCTCTACCAAGTGGACTGTGGAAATATACCTTGGAAAAAGGAACACAGACGAAAATAAATGTCCTTTCTATCAGCAGCAATAAGCTTTAAGAGCCTAAGGGTTTCAGAAAGAGAACAGCGGTGTCTATGTATATACATACGTGGGGATTAATGATTGATATAGAACATATTCCTCTCAGTGAACCGCAAAGAGATGGCCAGACACTCAGGGCCTTTTAATAGGTGCCATGCATGACTGAGTCCCTCTTACTCACACTGAAACTAATGTAGCACGACTAAAGGTATGGACACTACTCCCAGTGTGCTTGTCTGTTCTTGTGATTGGTGAGATTTAAGGTCTTATTTTATCACAGTTACACAGTTAATGAAGCGATCATAAAGACGGCACTGACCGCAGAGAGTTATCGCAATGACATCAGCTGTTTGTTCAAATGAAATGAAAGTTTCAGTTTAGTTTAAACTCTTTGATGAGTTTGTAAAGTTAAACATTTTCACCTTCACTTAAGCTCAGAATCAACTTCCATATTCAACCTGTGTGAGGTTAAAAAGCTCCAGACCTCGGGTGGTTTTTAGTTGTAGATTCTGAACACCTCCAGCAAATGGAAAACAGTTTCCAAAAGAATATACTTTCAAATAATTCACCGTAACAAAATGCCGGAGCAGGCTGTTTACTGCCAAGCTCTGGTACTCAGTAAAGGTAAAGCTCTGAATGAGTTCATGACTTGGGTAAATATAATCTGAAAGTAATCATTTGCTATTTTTAATGCATGTAAAGTTGGAGACTCAGAGTGCAGCACTGATGGCTGCCTTTTCTGTGTTTTTTGAATTTTGCGGACTGTAATGACTGTTAGTTGATAGCAAAACAACACCAAATAAAAATCTAGATGAAACAGACTGCAGTGGAGGGTTGAAGGGTTAATAGTTCACCAGAAAATGAAAATTCTGTCATCATTTACTCACCCTCATGTCATTCCAAACTAAGACCGACATATTTGTACTCCTGTGGAACAGGAAATCATGGCTGGACAATTTCATGCTCCTAGTCACCCTGGTGTGCTAAAAAATGTAAATATGAATGGGAATATACTTCAGAGATATTTTATTCATAATAATTTCTAGGGGTGCCAATAATTGTGGCCAACATGTATTGGAGAACACTGATTATTTCATAATGTGAGTTCCCCCCCACTTTCAATTGTTTTACTTCAATGAAAGGTTAGAATTTTGTGAATTTTTTGAATGAAAGAGCAAAAGGATAAACAATGCAGATTTATTTTCATAGCCGCCTTTGCTCATATTTAATAAGGGTGCCAATAATTGTGGAGGGCACTGTATATTACATATATTTGGGCATATATTAATATAACAGGACAATATGGTAATCAAATTAATAGGTTAATAATTCCAGCCTCACCATCCCATCCCTAGACTGAAGTTTTTAGCATTAGAGAAGATACTGATTCATTCTCTTTGGCTGTCAGATGTATAAACGCTTTCAAATCGTGACGGCCAAAAAATAAATAAATAAATAAAAATATAAAATAAAAGAATCGATCCAAACCCCCTCATCCCCCTTTTGTTTTTCCTGGCAAGCATGGAAAGATTCTGGCAAGTCACCATGTTTTCTTATTTGTGTTTTATGACTGGTGATTTAGTCAAAAGGTAATTGATGAAAAAAAAAGAGATTGCTTTTCATATTCCAAGACAGAATGGATGTGTTTCTCTGATTTGTATGTTACTCATATAATGCTAATCTAGCTATCTACTGTGATGCTATGGAAATTTCAGAGCGGTGTGCAGTACTTGATTTTAATTTCGCAAGGCTCGACATTAAGCCTTCTGTTATGTGCTTGTCAGTCAGTAAGTAAATCAATCATTCACTTGTCAGAGTAAAGAAGTTGCTTGTTCAGAAAGATTTATTTATTTATTTTATTTGTTTTGGTGGTGGCGTAAATGTAATTTATTCTGAAGCAATAACCTTACCAGTGTTTTATCAAATCTTACTTACTTACAGGTTTAGTTCACCCAAAAATTAAATTTCTGTCTTTAATTTCACACCCTCATGTCATTCTAAACCTTTGTTCATCATCGGAACACAAATTAAGATATTTTTGATGAAATCCAAGAGCTTTCTGACCTCCCTATAAACAGCAACAACATAACCAATTTCAAGGCCCAGAAAGGTACTTCAGACATCGTTAAAATAGTCAATTTAACTACAGCGGTTTAACCTTAATGCTATGAAGCGACGAGAAAACTTTTTGTGCGCAAAAACAAAACAAAAACAACGAATTTCTTATCTTCCCTTATCTTCAATATTGTGTCTAAAATGTCACTTAATATTAAGTACTTGTTTATTGAACTGTTGTATAAAATCAATGTCACATTTGCAATTGTGATGATGTTCAGGAAAACAGCACATAACTGGCCATGTGATATTGCTTAATTTTGGAATGAAACTAAAGTTGCGATAGTCTTTTCTTCTCTATTGTGACATATCTGAGTGAAATGGCTTCTCGAACAAGAAAAAATGTAGGACGGGGCTTGATTTTGTCCATCTGGAATTGATTGGATGGTTGGATCTTTGTCTTTTGCTATTGCTGTGATCTCATGTGAGTGACAGGTTGTCCCGCCCTCACGTGATATGTTTTTATAGATTTTTTACCACAGTATGTGTACCACTGTGTGTGCTGTTGTGCTAATTTGTATTGATTTTTCTCTCTCAGAGACAGGCTGTACGAGCCTCAACTGGCACGACCTTGTTACTGTCAATACATAATCAATTATCAGTCGCTGTTTACACTGAATGTATTAAAGTCTCATCCAAATTTTTTTTGGTGGCTGAAGTTTTGGTGCTTCCCTAGTTAATTTTTATTACTGACATTTTAATAATGCTACTTGTTCGGTCGGCCAAGTAAAATTCTCTTTCACTTATCCCAGACAAGCGTTAATGTCAAGCATTTGTCTGTTTGCTTTCAGTCCTGCTCAGCGTTTGACAAGTGTCATTATTGTTCCAGTTTCTGGAGATTTCCTGTCTTGTAGGCACAGATGAGTCATCCCTAATTGGTGGAACAATACAGCTGGCTCAGCAATACAACAGAAATGGAGCACATCCATTTCAGTCAGCATCAGCCTGTATAAATGTGAACTGAGTGGAGAAGGTGCCAAGCATGTTTAGCCAATAAATTAAAGAGCGTCTACTCATTTCTCACCATCCAGAGCCAGCCATTAATCAGATTCTGACAAATGACCACAGCTTTCCTGCTATTATCTAAAATCCCACTGTTTATTAAAATAATTCATTTATACAAGCTTAATTAGACAGACATGTTCCCATCAGGGCCACTTGTGACTACATAACCACTGCCTTATTAGTGACCGATGTCTATGTTATCAGATTAATCTTACCATTCCAGTAGGAATATCTCATAGTTGTATATATCCATGCAGTATGTTATCAAGCAAATTTGGAAGACTTTAGCAACTTAACTGAAGATTAATGAGGTTTCATGATGGTTAGGATGTTGCCTTAAAAGGCAGCTGCCTATGTAGGCAGTAGGCAGAGAGGCAGCTCACAAAAATCTGAAATAAAGCTATTATCTCCTTCAGTGGTAGTTCCTAGCCAAATGTTTATTAACAGGCCATTCTTTTAAGCCTATAAAGCAGCATTGATCAATTGTGGACAGCACCACCGATCCCACTGGCATGATGAAGCCACTAGAAGAGAAATGATTTGCTATCTCTGGTTTTGATGAATCAGTTCTACCGTTTAGCTACATTGGTTCTTACAGCACTCTGTAATAGTCAGGTATTAATTATAATGTTATTATGCCTTTTGGATATTACCTTTCATGTAGTGTTTAATATAGCAGTTTGTGAATGTAAAAGGTCTGCAAAGTTTCAAAGATCAAAGTGCATAGATAATGGAGTTATTGTCTCCCAAAAGAAAGTACCAATTCTGAACTTCCTGCACAAAGTTATGTAGGTTTATTACAAATTTGCATAATGCCAGCCTATGGTCTTCATTGGCTGCCCGCGAACAACATTTACTTTAACCAGTCCTCAAACAACGCTGTTGTAACTGAGGCCTAGAAGAATCTGGTTTGTGTTGTTGACATGTCGAAAAGACGCTGTTTTTTGTGCTTCGAAAGCAAATCCACTTTGAATGCACTTTCAAAGGATGAGGACTCAGGCTCAAATTGATAGTAAAACTGACACCATCATTACTGTTCATATCATTGCAAGTGGTAGGAAAGCCTCTGGAGTTGAAATTCATATATGGTAATGCGAGTTTCGTTTCCAACACATGCTGTAAGCGGTAGACCGATCACAACAGACTGGGCCATCTGACCAATCAGAGCAGAGTAGGCTCTCGTAAAGTTTTGAGAGACTGTTTCAGACACTGTAAGAAAAGACTTGTTCTGGGCACATATGATTAAGGGGCCCTTCACATCAGATACATTTTTGTGTTGTTGTTGAAAACAAGATGATGGAGAACATAGAAATTGAATAGAAAATTAGTACTCTGGCATTTACTACATCAACTATGTTCAAGATTGCTCTGTTATTGGCATAAAACAGTCTACAGGTCTAGCAAAAAATGAACTATTTCTGCAGCTCATTGAGGCCCCCTCCTGGTTTGGAGCCCTGGGCAGATGCAAGCATGGAAAGATTCTGGCAAGTCACCATGTTTTCTTATTTGTGTTTTATGACTGGTGATTTAGTCAAAAGGTAATTGATGAAAAAAAAAGAGATTGCTTTTCATATTCCAAGACAGAATGGATGTGTTTCTCTGATTTGTATGTTACTCATATAATGCTAATCTAGCTATCTACTGTGATGCTATGGAAATTTCAGAGCGGTGTGCAGTACTTGATTTTAATTTCTGCAAGGCTCGACATTAAGCCTTCTGTTATGTGCTTGTCAGTCAGTAAGTAAATCAATCATTCACTTGTCAGAGTAAAGAAGTTGCTTGTTCAGAAAGATTTATTTATTTATTTTATTTGTTTTGGTGGTGGCGTAAATGTAATTTATTCTGAAGCAATAACCTTACCAGTGTTTTATCAAATCTTACTTACTTACAGGTTTAGTTCACCCAAAAATTAAATTTCTGTCTTTAATTTCACACCCTCATGTCATTCTAAACCTTTGTTCATCATCGGAACACAAATTAAGATATTTTTGATGAAATCCAAGAGCTTTCTGACCTCCCTATAAACAGCAACAACATAACCAATTTCAAGGCCCAGAAAGGTACTTCAGACATCGTTAAAATAGTCAATTTAACTACAGCGGTTTAACCTTAATGCTATGAAGCGACGAGAAAACTTTTTGTGCGCAAAAACAAAACAAAAACAACGAATTTCTTATCTTCCCTTATCTTCAATATTGTGTCTAAAATGTCACTTAATATTAAGTACTTGTTTACTTGCTTAAGTACTTGCCCTTTACTTAAGTACTTGCCCTTTACTTAAGTACTTGCCCTTCACATCAGATACATTTTTGTGTTGTTGTTGAAAACAAGATGATGGAGAACATAGAAATTGAATAGAAAATTAGTACTCTGGCATTTACTACATCAACTATGTTCAAGATTGCTCTGTTATTGGCATAAAACAGTCTACAGGTCTAGCAAAAAATGAACTATTTCTGCAGCTCATTGAGGCCCCCTCCTGGTTTGGAGCCCTGGGCAGATGCCCAGCAGGCTTGTGCATTAATCCATCTTTGTCTCTAGTGTCCAACACTCACGGATAAGTCTCCACTCCTCTTAATGAAATGACGGAAACACTGTGGTTGACGCAGAATGAAGATAAAGCATCGGCCATCATAGCCCATATGCTGTGTGCTCAGTTGAAACAATACTCATTGTCACATTTCTTCATATATACCCTTGTTATGCTCAAAGTATTGACCCACAGAGAAAGGTCGTCCACGCACTATTTCTGCTGTAGAATGGCCTGGGTAGGTTTAATAAATGACTCTCAATCATGGATGGAGCTTGTGGGGAGGCTGTAGGGTGTGGGGATATAGTCTATTAATTTAACCCTATATAGCCTGACATATGAAATAATAGTCCAAAAATAATCCATTAAAAATAAACCATCCTTGTTCCTGACGCTGGGCTCCTACTGAAGGCTAAACAGACTAAAACATGCTGTTCAAATCGGATACATCGTAGCGAGCAATAATTTACTCTTCCATTTGTCCTGTTGTCATGAGTCACTCGATCAAGTGCGTTGAGTGTGTCAGAAATTGAACAGGCTTTTGTATACTCAACTCAGTGTAGACAGCGTCAGTGATTATAATGAGTTCCGTTTGCTTTTGACACACAACGGTCGAGTCCAATGTAGACAGGTGTTTTTAAGCGACTAAATGCCAGTGGGTGGGGCCTGTGGTGTGATGATGTAAAACAATTAGTTGATGTCTTGCTCAGGCCATCATATGCAAATACTGCTGCATTCACGCCATATTGTAATTACCACAGTTACGAGATGCCAACTTGTGATGTTCTATCGGAGGTGTTCACTTCTTTGGAATTACCGGCTTATGGCAACACTATCATCACCAAAATGAATCTGCAGCGGTCAGGTACAGGTCACGCGGTACAAGTCGGAGCTCTCAGAAATTTTGAGTTTACAAGTTGTAGGCCTAATTATGAGTTCTATGAGTTCTTTTTTTAGAATCGTATAATTACGGTAATTCCGACATTGCATTGACTCACCTTATATTTGCCCCTCTGACATCACAAATCCCACACCCAAAGAAGCTTTTTAGAAGCTTGGTTGTGATGTGATCTGCGAAAACCCATCACATGGTGAAATTTTACCTATCAATACCTTTTTACTTATACATTACCTTTTGATACCATATGAAAGCTGAATTCTGAGAAAAACAGGTTTAAATAACTGTCACCCCCCTTTTTTCGCACAGACATGAAAATGCACTATCCAAACATAAATTTGTTGTAATTCAAGAATGCTTTGGAATATAGACCTAAGGTTGGTCTTGTTTTAAAGAAGACACTAGTCAGATTATTGTAGAAGTGAAATCAATTATGAAAGTGAAATTAAGAAAAGTTATAGAAGTTTAAGTTAATGAAAATGTAAAAATATAAGTGTTTATATTTTATAACAATATATTACAAAGCATTTCTCTTAAACTGCAAGAAAATAAAAACCAAAAATGTCAACATTCCAAATTTTAGGTTGAAATATTTCAAAAATTAGCTTTCAGTAAGATTTTGCTTGGGCGCAGTACCAAACTTTTTCACCAGATGACACCCAAGCTCCATATCTGACCATTTAAGGGCGCCTCTATTTATTTAAGTAATCTGAACCATATACTTCCATATTTTCATACATTTTATGAAGTAGACATCCTATTCAGAAGTAGTATGGGCAGTATTTGATTTGAACTCAACCTCTAATAAACACATAATTAGAACATGTATGTTCATTATAGCTCCGTTGTTCTCTTGTGCTCCGCCTTCTCACGATAACATTGTATTAGAAAAAAAAAATCTTTGCGTTCCGAAGTTTATACAGGACTGGCGGGAAATTTGCATTAATAGGCTACTCCTTCATTCCACGTAGCCTATGTGGTTTATTTTGATAGGTGAACTGTCTTTGTAGTGTTAAAGTCCCACTGAAATCAAAATTTAAGTTTTTTAGCTTTTAGTATGAATATGTTAGCCTTAATGTTATGAATAAGCTTGTGTGTTTCAAAACAAAATTTGTATTTTGGAGATATAAGCATTCAAAACTTACAGTCTCTCACTTCTGCTAAAATGGATCAAGGATTTTCATGACATCACATCGCACTTCAGCTTCTCATCAAATCTTCGGTCCAATCAAATGCTCTCTAGAATCTGAAGTCCCGCCCCCTCCTACACTATCAACAGACACTGAAGCTGCTGCTGAAATCAGCCATTTGTTCACACATTTACTAGTTTCTACATGGTGAATGGCACATAGTGCACTATATAGAGAACAGGGAACGATTCAGACAGTGTAAATATGCTTTCCATAGACTCGAATGAAGCCTGTTTTTGCGTTAGTGTCACACGAACCGCCACAGTGCTAGCACAGTCTGCTCTGGCCCAGGGACAGGAGTCGGCTCAGACCACGAAAGGTATCAGACCCATTTGAATTCTGCACAGAATGCTATATTTTAAAGTGATAAAGGGGAGAAACGGTTAGATATTAAAAGGAAACAGATGTTTTACTGAGTTTAACGGCTCTGGCCGAGCTGTGATATAAACGAAACGCTATTGGCTATTTTAAAAAAGGGGCGGGGCTGTTCGATATGTCGTCCTCTCTTCCTGTTTCAGTTGAAATTACGTCAACACATTGAATAATGCTGTGCGTTCCAAGACACTTCAGCGGGCCTTTAAGAGAGGGAAAGCTATGGCCGTTTTTTTACTTCCGCTGGGTGTGTTCTTAATCAGTAACGTTAGAGAAAGACAGCCTTGCCACTATAAATCGCTATTTTTCTGCACTTAACAGGCAAATTTTGCCAAGATATTTTCAGAGATGATAGACAAGATGTTATAGAATAATAATTTAATGAAAACCCAATTTTGACAAAATATTACATTCAACCTATTTTTGACTTTACTGAGAACGTTCCATCGTGACATCTGACGGGTTTTCCCAGATTGCATTACAAATGTTCTTTTTGTATTGAGGATGATGTTCTTTTCCCACTCTTTTCAACTCTATTACAGCTCTATGTAAAAAAAAAAAAAAAAGATAATTTGTGCCAAAATTAATTGCATATGTGGCCTCCTTTACAAAAGTTATATAAATTTGGACATTTATTACAGCCAAAACAAACCAAAATGACCCAGTTGTAGAACAAGATATTAATTGAGAGACTGTATGGATTGTAAATTTGAAGTTATGTTAAAGAAAAGCTAGAATGCAATTAAAATGGTGACTAAGCAAATGGCGACTGCATGGCTCGGTCTTGCCCCACTAGCTCAAATGTCAACTTACGCCAATGCTCTCAATCATATTAAAGTGATTTGTCAACTCCATCTTTGAGGAGGACAAATAGCCATATTAATCACAGGCTTCATGTGTGTCTCAATTACTTCACAGATGATGACATTTCTCAGTCCTTCATCACTGTATTCCACCAGCAGTTTTTGCTTTCATACTTGTACATGCTAATAATAGCATTTCCTGCTTTAAAGGATCTGCACAGATTGTTGAGTAAAATAGCTTGTTTCCAAAGTAACCATTTCTGGTTTTATATATTTATATATTTTTGCAAGAGAACTGTATAAATAAACTGTGGTAAGGAACACTTTTTTCTCAAATTCCTTGAGGTTGTATAATTAATAGCCAAGCTTTTACATTTACAGACTGTGTTACAGTCAGATGTTTTATAATCATCAATAAACGTACCTGAGCTATCAGTGATGCTTTCAGATTTTTCTACTCTGTGATCAAAAATTAGGGCTATTATGTTGTCTAGCTTTGTGCTCTGTCATCCTGTAATTTTTTCTCTTTGAAATTCTGTGGAGAAAAGCTTTCTGTTCATTTCTGTTGCCTCTTTTATTTGAATCCACAGCACTTTTAATTAAAACACAAGCATCTCAGTCTACATACACACCATAGACTCTTTAATGGACTAAAAACCAGCCCGAAAGCCCTTTGATAACACATTCAAGGATAGACAGGTGCACTGTTTAAAAAAAAAAAAAAAAAAAAAAAAAATAGTGTTATTAGTTTAAGTTCTTACCTGTAACTGTGTTCTCTCCTGTTAACATGGTTTTGTGCAGCTGAAACACAATTTTTGACTTAGTAGACTCATGACATAGATTGTTAACAGCAAAAGAAAAAAAAAAATCTAATGTTTATAACTCCATTTCAACCTCCACTCGATGATTTTTGGAATATTGTCTGGAATATGCAATATTGCCTGGAACTGTGATCAAATCATCAAAATCATTAATTTTCACTCCCTCATATACAGTGAGCTATGAGACGTTCACTACAATGTGTTGTGAAAAGTGAATGATTGAACAATGTGACTGAATGTGTAAATTCTATTATATATGTTGTATGAGAAAGTTTGTGTGCATAATTAAATCAGCCAGTGTAGACACAGTAGATACTGAGTACACTGTCTAAACTAAGGGTTCAGATTTCATCATTTGCAAAGTAACAGTGTGGAGAGACAGAACTAAAGATTGGATTTGAAAACCTATTCAATGAATTTGTGTGCAGTGTGAACAAAGACATGCACAGCTTCAACTGCAGTCAATATTAGAGACTGCAGGGCTGCAGTACCTATAATTACAGCCACACTGTAGCTCTGAGCTGTGGACCAGAGAAAGAAACTTTTTTAAAGAAATATTCCAGGTTATTTACTGTTTAATGTCTGTGCAGTAGTTGTGAATTGCTTTTGAGTACCACATGAGACTGGTGTGATGCAGCAGTCTTGTCTGCTCAGCTGCTACTGGCCTAATATAGTATATTGTATATTGTATATTAGTACTCTGAAAGCACATTCTCCATCCATCCATCCGTCCATCCATCTGTAATCAGTAAAATTTGACTGATTTTTACAAAATTAACAGTTTACATTACATTTTATATTGTAATATTTCAAGATGAACACTAACTGAACCGAAGCATCTTAGGTTTACTTGATTTTCCATACATAATTTATTTTAGAAATATGTATCAAATATGATCAGGTTTTTGAGGAACATTTATTTGTACATTTCTCAATCTTCATTGCATTGCATTATTATTATTATTATTATTATGTTATATTATATATATTAAAAAAAGATTTGTCTATACCATTATTTAATATTTTAGGCTTTACAGGGTTAAATTGTAAATGACCATGAATATTCAGTAATCCTTTAATGTAGCATCCACTTTAGTTGACCAAGTAGTTCTAAAAGTTTCAGACTTCTGTGGAACACAAAATAATTTTGTTACTATTATTTTGGTTACTATTCTATGGATGAAAATGGATGGATGAGTTAATTCACAAAATATCTTCTCATTTATATTCACAAAAGTAACACCAGTATGTTGTTAAAATGCTGTTTAAAAGGATTAAAGCCAAAATATTAGTATACAATAGAACAACAGGAATTTATGTAACTAAAGTCTTGAACACTACACATTATAAATGGTAATGCTAAAAACAGGTTGTTGTTATTATTATTATAAATGATCACTATTTCACTATTTAGTAATTGTAATGTGAGTTTGAGGTTCATTGAAAACTGTAAGACACACTTCACCTTCACATTTCACCTTTGTGTATGTAATTTGAAAAAAAGGAGACATGGAGTTTTATTAATTTAGACACTGTTTTTGTGTTGATTTTTTTTTTTTCAGAAGACTATAAAAAGTAAATGAAGTTCTGTAAAAGAACCTCTGAAATTAATCTAATGCAAACTCGGGGGCCGTTCCAAAGCTCTGATCGAAAAAAATTGCATTAATGTTAAAGAGTTATACTTAGACTTTCTATCATAATTGAAAAACTAAACTTCACACAGTCATGGTGAATAATTATCCAGAGGTCTAAAATCATAATGATATATATACAGGCACCCAGAACTAAAACAAGACCATTACTCTACAGTATTTGCTTGTTTCCTTTTAATTTTTCATTCTAATTAATCTCTTCAATAAAAGCTTTCAATTGGGATGCATTCCAAATGCACTCCATCAAATGCTGGCAAGTCTGTGATGTGCGATAACTCCCAACCTTTTAATTATGAGTGGCTTCAAGCGGTGACATTTCTGACAACTCCCAGCTGATGAAATGTCTGGAAACATTGCATGGTTATATTACAGGCTACTTCGCCGGCTGATACGTGTTCCCACAACACACATACCTGGGGAGTGATATTACACTTCTCTTTTCCAGCTTAATAATATCAATCTTCTGTTACAGTCACCTTTGTGCCACTGTTCTTTAAATGAAGACCTTGGCTTTGTTCTGCCTTCACTTTACTGTTGGTACCAATTAGTCTGATGTCTTGAAGAAGGTTTTTTTTCTTTTCTTAACTGAGGAAGATCTACCGATTTCCCCTCTAGTCCAATAGACTACACTGTGATTTTCTCTCTGATGACAGACGGTTATATCCACCCAGCCTTCCAGAGAATTGACCAGTGGAAGATTATATGAGTGTGACTGTGTTTGTGCCACACAGAGAGTTTAAAGAGGACCTATTATGCTTTTTTTTTTACATTTTCAACTTTCTTTAGTGTGTAATGTTGCTCTTTGAGCATGAAAAAAGTCTGCAAAGTTACAAAGTCACTCTAAAGGGAGTTATTCTCTATATCAGTGCACACTGTTTCTGAACTCCCTGAAACGCCTCGATTGTATAGTCTAGAGTTTTCTTTCAGGAACGAACATGTCACAATATTCGTCTTTTAAATAATTCCCACCCAAGGCATATGCAGAATAAATGAGGCCTGGATGAGTTGCATTAGTAGTGCGTTGAAACTCACTGTTACGGTAAGGGGCGTGACATTTCCCAAACATGCTCAAAGCAGCTGACCAATGTGACCAATCACACTGGTCCAGCTGACCAATCAGAGCACATCAGCGTTACTGACAGACTGGGGAAAGAGGTGCTGCAACAATTTGAAGAGGACCTATAATGCCCCTTTTGCAATATGTAATATAAGTCTCTGTGTCTCCAGAATGTGTCTTAAGTTTCAGCTAAAAATACTCCACAGATCATTTATTATAGCTTGTCAAGTTTGCCCCTATTTGGGTGTGAGCAAAACCACGCCATTTTTGTGTGTGTCCCTTTAAATGCAAATGAGCTGCTGCTCCCGGCCTTTCCAGAAGAGGGCGGAGCTTTAACAGCTCACCCTTTGGTTGCTCAACAACAACAAAGCTGGAGAATCTCACGCAGACAAAATGAGGATTGTCAGTAACGGTGTTCAGCCTTACATTGTTCAAACTGGAGTCGGACACTGATGGAGAGACTCAGAAAGAAGTTACAACTTTTAGAATGCATGTGGACGTTTTTTTGAATAGTTAGTGGATAAATTTACTACTACAACAACCCTTCCTCTTACATTTACATTTATGCATTTGGTATGCATAATGTTCTCCAAAGCAGCCCAGGAAGAATCTCGTTGTAGTCCCTACCAGCCATTTGTTGTAGTTTTTAAAAAGCGATTTCTGTAAAAGAAAATATCTTTGCATTGAACTTTGAGCATCGTAACTTTGCAGATGTTTGTGCTATAACAGCAACATTACACACTAACTAAAGTTAAAAAAGTGAAATAATCAAGGACCCCTAAAATATGTGGAAAATAAGGTGGTTTATATATATATATATATATTCAAGCATGAAAACCTATTCTAGTAGACCCCAAAAACAAAATTAAGACTTTGTAAAGTTTTGTGTTGACACAGGGCAAGTACACAGACAGGACTGGTACATGAAGTGATGTGACACTAAGGTGCAAAAGAGGTGTAAATCCACTGCTGTTTTTTGTACAGCAACAGAAACACTCTTCTTTTGCACATTTCGGCACAATATAACAAGGCCTGTAAGTGAAGAAGTCTTTGCATCAGTTCAAAACCCACATTATTTCCCATGGGAGGTCTAAGCACAGAGTGTTCATCCTCGAAGGCAGTCACAGATGCCATGAAGGCGGTTGTTATTCTCACTTTACCTACAGTACTCCTAACCTCTAGAGTGGTTATGTGTGAGTCTGGTATTGCAAAAGCAATGATGGAAATAAAAGAAATGATGTGAAGCAATGAATGCTAAAGCACTAGCCATTCTTAAGCACTTGAATATGTATTATAAACCATTTGCATGTTGAAATCCTCTTAGAAAAGTATGTTGATTAAAATCTTGCATTGCATTATGCATTGTGAAGCTATGAAGTTGAAAAGTGTGCTTGATTGTATTGAATGTGCACTTGTACTTCAAATTTTAAAAGTATATATTTAAAAATAATCTGTATTTGCAGATAATATAATATTAAAGAAATGAAAGGCCACTTAAAGAGAGAACGTTTTCATGACTGTTTCTTAAAGTACACTTTGTAATAATGTCAAATTAAAAGTTTTACTTTAAGGGACATTTTAAATCATTATGTTTTTTAATAATACTTTGTCATGTTTTAAAGAAGTACACTTAGTTTGATGTTTGGACGAACATACTAAAGGACATGTAAAATAATTGATTATCATTTTAACTGTAGTGTGTTATTTGATACAGTATTAGATTTAAAGTTAATGCTATATGTTTAAAATGTACTGAATGCTACATTACACATATGTAAATATATTTAAATATATGACATACAATATATGACATTTTTACTATAAATGCCTGCCAAATCTGGCATTATACTTTAACCATCTAAACATATAGCCTAAAGATGTTCCATTTAATATAAATGTAAACTATAATACATTGTCTTTTAATTGTAAATAACATGCAAGTATCCAAAACCATTACTTTTTTTCACAATGGAACACTTATGAAGTATTCATTTTTTTTTGTCTGACTTTTTTCGTTTTCAATCAAAATTTGTGTTACTTCTTATGACTATGATGTAGTTTACGAAGCGACGACCCAAGCAAATAGAAATGACCTTATGAATCCTTGTGAAAAAGAAGTAGACTTTGGTATACTTTTTTTAAAAAAGAGTACTTATTACAGAAATAATAATTTTTCAAATTAATATACTTAAGTGAGAACTGAATGAAGTTTAAAATGATATTTAATGCAGTTAGTTGAACTTAAGTTTTTTTTTGAGCCACCTAAGTAGGATGCATGTACATCTTTATATGTAGTTTCATAATTATTTCTAATAAGATTGACAAAAGATTATTAAAACAATGATTTCACATCCTTTAAAGTAAAACATTTAATTTGACATTATTACCAAGTGCACCAAGTGTAAACATAGTCAAGTGCACTGTCCCTAAATGCTATTTTATTTAATTAAAATTATATTATCTATAAAGTTATTATTACTATTATTTTAATATATACTTATACGATTTGAAGTACACAAGTGCACATTCAATACAATTAAGCATACTTCTTTCCACAAGGAAAAGTCATCATGAAATCAAAACTGACCCCATTAACTTTTTAATGTAAAAAGTTCATCAGTGCACAATTTGCAATTTTTCAATTAAAATATAACAACCTGCCTTGTGCGCTGATGTTAATAATGCCATTCTAAAATAAAATAGCAGGAACAGTTTAAAATGGAACATTTTTTAGTGTCACCCTTCATTTCCATTTCTTTTGACTGTGGGTTATTGTTAACAAACAACAATAAATAAATAAATAAATTATAAATAAATTAACAGCTGTCTAGACAGCTCAGTGGGCAGTAGACAACTATTGTTTGGACTGTGCATTAAAATACAGAGACATTGTCAAGTAAAAGACATAACACCAAGTTTATGCATTGTATTTTCTTTAGTACTTACATATAAGGAGGGAAATACAACAGTTGTTTTTTAGGGAGGATACAGGATGTTGTAACAGTGCTCTGTACATTAAGGGTGTGACAGCACATGGCTGACAGTACCGTGCTTCAGCAGGTCATAGAGTACAGCTCAAATCTACACCACAACACAGCATGTGGTCAAGGCAAAGGCCTAGTAGCAGCTCCTCTTGAAAAAGAAAAATGAAAGCGCAGATAATGCAACTGCTGTTTCATATACATACATACATCAGTTGAAAACAGAAAACAATATGAAACCAACCAAAAATGTCCTGATGGTGATGTTACACTCATTTTAGAAAACGGAAAAGTGTATGAGCTGCTACCAGAGGCTTGCTAGTAGTCGTATCGAGTCTCGTGTACCCCATCAGAAAACCTTAATAATACATTGGAAATTATGTTCATTTTGATCGTCAAGGTACAGTTGAAAAGTTTACATTCAGTTCTGAGCCTCCATATCGGTAAAGTGTAGGTCAAACTAAACCTTTGACCAACACTCCAGCTGTCAATCAAAACCTAATACCTTGACATTTTACATCATCAATTAACATTTCATCACACGTCAAGACTGAGGGTTTATATTTTTTGAGAAAGAGTGAAGGGGACAAACAAATCATAGGAGAAAGGTGAAGAGGTGTCAGTATTAAGTTCTCTGTGACTCTTATCTGGAGTGCAAAGGACCCCTGATTAAATTAGGGGTGATTTTCTTT
This sequence comes from Hypophthalmichthys nobilis, assembly GCA_037950665.1. Lineage (NCBI taxonomy): Eukaryota > Metazoa > Chordata > Actinopteri > Cypriniformes > Xenocyprididae > Hypophthalmichthys > Hypophthalmichthys nobilis. The sequence continues at coordinate 38,056,279 of CM075468.1, read as the reverse complement.
TAAATAAAAATAATATAATAAAATCTATAAAACAAAGAAAGCAACTATAGGTGTTCCCTCCTGGTTACAGGAAAATGACTAATAAGACTATTAAAAACAAAGTCAAGGGTAAATCCTGCATGTTACAAATAAGCACAGTGGGAAATAAGCATTCAATACAGTGTGTGAATTTAGACATCCTGAAGAAACTGGGGGGACTGCAACCCTGAAACTAACCTGTGATAGGTCAGCAGCAATACAGATACAAGTTCTTTGTGCCCCACCACAAAAAAAGCTTCCAGACCCGTCACCAGCTTAACCCTTTCTAAACTAGTAAATGTTTACATTTTTGGGCTTGATCTACTGTGCTACCGCATTTTGTGGCGTTTTCTTTAACAACTCTAGCGAGCTTCAAAGTTAAAAAACAGAACAAAAAACTTAAATCTCAAAACTAGTTTGAGATATTTCTTGGTATAATAATGAAAGTAACCGTGGTGCTATAATGATATCTGGGGCAGATTTACTTAACCACAATAATCAACCCCTCCAGTGTGTTTGCATAGCATTTTATCCTTACCAGAGATCTTAACTCTATTACCACCTGGATGGGAATCCACGATGAGATCAGTAAAGAGACAGAAAAAGAGAAAAGAGAGCCTCACTGAAATTCAAGTATCCGGCTGCCGAATCCCTATATGGCATCTGCCTCCTCTATTTCTCAGGCTAACCGAGTAATTGAGAGTTAAGCGTCAGCAGTCGTTATGTACTGAACATGGTATGTACACAGGAGGGAGAGTCTGGCACATGCATGTAATGCATGGTAACATGATATGTCCTCTATTATCATTTATGTATGATTAGATAATTCTCACAATACAAACATATACAAAGTAAAAAACAAAAACAAAATTGTGCCTCCAAGTCTCCATTCATGCAGAGGAATGTTGGAGAAGATATCTAACTCCACAATGTACAAGCTCCCGCCTTCCCCATGCCGACACGTTTAATACAGACATCTGTAGAGTTGCCCCTGCTTTGGCCCTTACTAATGTGAACAAATGCGGTGTCAGCACAGAGAGAGGTTGTGACTATTGAGATCCATTTAATAAGGCATTTGACTTAACCAAGACAGTGAGAGAAGCAGAGGTGGCATCCAGATTGAGAATGAGTATGAAATACCAAAGACAGACGAAGAACTAATTCAACAACCAAGGCATGTGTTGAAACGAGATAACGCTGAAAAGAGGGGCAGGGGGATAAAACCATTCGACTTTTCCAACACTGACAGAAAAGAATCCTTGGCACGTTCTCACGTGACAGTTTCTGTGGCTAAGCGTCAGGTTTATCAACAATGGCATGAAAATGATCCATCTCAAACACAAATCTGGGACAAAAGTAGAATCTGCACTTCAAAGGCCTCTTTGTTGGAGAAGAATCTGTTGAATTAAAAAAAAAAAAGAGAAGAAGAAGAAGAATGGACACAGTGCCAAGACTCCAGGCATTCCTCTGAGAAAGATCCTATCCACAGCAGGGTGATCCACACATGATTGAGTACTTCAGGATTCCACTTTGATATTAGTGTTTACAACTAAAAAACTCTATGTTTCCCTTAAAGATTGTACACTCACCCTTCTACTGAGCAGCAATCACACACACCGCTAAAGCCATTTTTGCTAGAATCCCTTAGACTTGTCTTTGGCTTCCCTGGCAGCGTCATGAATATTTTTTTTAGTTTGTACAAGTTTCAATGTATAAGGGAAACAGCACTGTGCAGAAAACCCCAACAAAACTGGACACTAGGCCTTGGTTGTTTTTTTCGTGAAAGGTACCTCCTCTAGGGTGAAAAGTAAGAGAGAAAAATAGAAAGGAACGTCTTTAGAAAGCACATAGCCCGATCAGGCTATTTCCTTTATCCTGCGCATGTAGTCGTGCAGTTCCTCTGGGTCCTGAAAGCCCATGTCTTGACATACCCACTGAATGTCCTCTTCGTTGGCAATGGGGATGGAGTTGTAGGGTAAATCCTCTGTGGGAAGGGTAAAGGTGGTGAACTTGACACGTTTGCGCTTGGAGGTCGGCGAGCTAGCCTCTTCTCCGTGGTCTTTGGTGGAACCGCCGGAGCTGCCATCTCCTCGGCCGTGGACTTGGCTTTGTACGCTGGTCTGGGAGCTGCCACTGCTGTGGTGGTCCCCGTGACAACAAGTTTGTACCCCCTCCAAGGTGTTGCTGGGGCTCTCCACCGTCTGAGGCGAGAGGTCGCTCTGGGTGCGCAGGGGTTCCCCGTTACCCAAGAAGACCCAGTGGTGGGAATGGTCCATGTTGGCTTGGCCTTCAGGAGGGATGCGCTTATGGCGATACTTCAACACGAACACAATGCAGTTTATAAGAAAGACCAGTATGGCGAGACAAAACACGCCAAGAAGAGCATACATGCCGATCTCTAGGTCAGTCATGTTACGCGGATTGTGCACAAACTCGTCATCCTCCTCATCCTCTTCAGTTGGTTCCTCCGGATTGCTTATTGTAGGGAAGTTGGTGTAATCAATGGGCACGCTTGCAGGTTGCTCATTAGATGGCTCATACCCTGCTCCACCTACGTTGGGATCGATAGCAGGCTTTCTTGTGTTGGCAGCAATTCTAGTGTCTATTTCAGTCTCTGTATCCACTTCCTCCTCAGAGTCTTCATCTGGTCCAAAGCGGACTTTGACGAACACAGGAGATGAAGCAATGACGCTCTTTCGTTTGGTCTTCTGGCAGGTTTCGCAGATGGTCATTTCCACGTGCACTACCTCTCCTGTGCCTTCACCCTCTGCAACGATGACTGGCCACCGCTGCTGGGGTTGTTGAGCCACCGAAACCACCTTATCGTCTGCTGTGGAGGCATTGAGGTTGTAGTCTTTAGGGTCGTACATACTCAGGGGGGCGGCAGTATTGTCGCTGTAGTAAACCCAGATGGACAAACTGGCCTCCTACAAACACAAAACGAAAGAAATTGTGAGCATGAATTCAACCTGTAAACAACAGTTAACCTTCGAATCTGTCTTTGAATTCTTACTTTGATGTCTGTGATGGACTCTAAAGAGGGCACCACACGGAACGAGAAGTGTCACGTTGCATTGGTATTGCATATAGAACACGTCATTCTGTACGTGCACACACTTAAGTTCATAGTCAACTCCTGATGAGATTTAAGGTAAGTTTTAACTTTACACTCTCTTTAATGAAGAACTACATGAATAGGACTCACTGGTGTGAAAGAATTTTGCAGAGCCCCTGAATTCATAGCGTTGATGGACACCGAATGGTAGTCAGTGTTGTATGTACAGTACCTTCATATAAAAGGTTTATTTTAATTTCTGACATTATACGTTGTCCGCTTGCTGCATCAGGTGTGCGAATCCCTTAAGGGGCTAGTTCACCCAAAAATGAAAATTCTGTCATTAATTACTTACCCTTATGTCGTCCCAAACCCATAAGTCCCATTCATCTTCGGAACACAAATGAAGATCTTTTTGATGAAATCCCAGAGCTTTCTGTCCCTCCATTGACAGCCTACGCAACTACCACTTTCAAGCCCCATAAAGGCAGTAAAAACATCACAAAACTATCCATGTGACTCCTAGTTTAATCTCAATTTATGAAGCGACGTGAATGCTTTGTTTGCTAAAAAAAAAAATTACAAACTTTATTGACCACTTTATTTACAAAATATTAATCTCAAAAGTGTGTTCACGAGAGCACCACAACGCATGCTTGTAATGTTGATGCGAGAGCAGACAATGTTGCATGAACGCACATTGTAGATTAATATTTTGTAAATAAAGTAGTAAATTATGTTTTTTTTTTTTTGTGCAAACAAAGCTCTCAAGTCGCTTCATAAAATTGAGGTTAAACCACTGGAGTCACATGGATTACTTTTATGATGTTTTTACTACCTTTCTGGGGCTTGAAAGTGGTAGTTGCGTAGGCTGTCAATGGAGGGACAGAAAGCTCTCAGATTTCATTAAAAAGATCTTCATTTGTGTCCTGAAGATGAACGAAAGTCTTATGGGTTTGGAACAACATGAGGGTGAGTAATTAATGACAGAATTTTCATTTTTGGGTGAACTAATCTTTTAAGGCAATGACACAACTAGCACTAACACAGCACAAAATTTTTTTTTCAACTTTCTCTTAATACAAAGAGATTATCCATATTAGAAGTGTTTCGGCCTTCATCTCTTGATTTTCAAAACTTCTTTTAAATGTTAATTATCTTGACTTCACTGGTTCATATAAGACAGCTGTCTTGAGTAAGCGAAATACAGCTGACATCAGAGGTGCTTGCATGCTTTGACCGTCAGAAACACAAGCTGAGGGGAAGCGGCACTGGCACGACTCTTGTGTTCTTGTCACCTCATAACAAGCCAGAGCTTGACAGTTGTTTTCCTGCTCTTGCTCTCTGCTAAAGGAACAGCACAACACCTTACACCTGTTGGCAGGCAGACAAAATGAAACCACTCTGCCAGAGTGCTTTTAGTCAGAAATGAAGTGTTGCTTTGCTTTTATATTCAGGAAGAGAAGTATTTATCTGCCTCCAGTCAGCAAAGGCCTGTTGTGAGGCTGTAAAAAAAACTTCTGTCGTATCACTAACTTCAAGGTTGTTCTGACATTCAGGCTCAGGCTCCGTCAACACTGCTTGTCAAGATGAAGAGAGTCTTTGATATGCATGATCTGAATAATACATTGAAGACGACATGTTGTCCTCGTGGACCTTTCGAGTTCACTCTAGCCACTAAATAAAATGACATCAATCACACATGGCCCTTGATTCTTCTACAAGCTTCAATCTTTGGGAAATGACACTGCAACTTTTACATAGATATGTCATTAAATTTCTAACTGCTAAAAGTTTTTGAGCTCTCTCTTGAAGGTAATTTTAAATTCACTGTTCATAACGAACTATAAAAGTAAAGAGCTCTTGCATCCAAGACACTTGGAACTTTAAAATGGAATAATTGCTTACACCACCATACAGCAAAATCAATTATTTAAGGCTGCCAGTAAGACAAAAGAAAGGGGCATCTAAATTTAAAAGAAAGAGCAAGGAAATCTGCAACACTTTACACAAAAACCTTCAGATTGCTTACATTGGTCCCACTTTATATTGGGTGTCGTTAACAACTACGTACCAACATTTAAATTAATCATTTGATACAATGCACTTATTGTGTGCATACATGTTCTTACGCTGTTCATATATTTAGAAAAATACCTGTATGTATTTACACCTGCAATTCATGTCTCTAATTAGGGCCCGAGCACTGGTGGTGCGAGGACCCTATTGTAATTGCTTGGTCAATTCTTCTTCTGCTCCGAAATGAATTGCATTTTTGAGGGCCTAAACATACTTGAAAACTCATGAAACTTTGCACACGCATCAGAGGTGGTGAAAATGTACATCTGATATGGGTTTCAGAATTAGGTGTGGCAAAATGTATATAAATATGTCTTTAGTAGCTTTCTGGGCATCTGAAAGTGTTAATTATCTTGCTGTCAATGCAGGCCTCACTGAGCCATCGGATTTTATCAAAAATATCTTAATTTGTGTTCCGAAGATGAATGAAGGACTTATGGGTGTGGAACGACATGAGGGTGAGTAATTAAAGACAGAATTTCATTTTTGGGTGAACTAACCCTTTAAGGCCACCTAATATAAAGTGGGATGCTTACATTAGTTAATGCAATCATGAACTAACAATTAACAGTACTTTAACAACATATATTTAGGTTTGTGTTAGTTTTTTACCGACAATAATACAATGTCATTTCAAGTTTGTATAAACTAACATTAATTATTGTCAACAAACATGAATTAACAGCGAATAATAGTATATGTATTAATTAACTCCATGACAAAATAATTTTTTACAAAATTTAAAAATCTAGGTTAATATTATTTTATAAATTCACTTTTGTTCACTGTTAATTCATGTTTGTTCAATAAATTAATGATAAATTATACTAAACTTCATTTCTACTCAAACTTGACATGTTAAAAATGTATATATAGAAATTATAATTAACTTTTAATAAATTATTAAATTATATTAATACATTTAAACAAAGATTAATATATGCTGTACAGAATTGTTGTCCAATGTTCATGATACCCAATGCATTAACTAATACCAACAAACTGAACCTAACTGTAAAGCGTTACCATAATCAAATGCAACTGAAGAAAAAAAAAAAAAAAAAAAAAAACCTGCACTGTAAAAAAATTATTTTCATGATTTATCACAATATTTTTTCTTTTGTTAAATCAACTTAATTAATATGGTTCAGATAACATAATATTTTGAGTTTCTGTTGATTAAACCAATCGCCTTCATTGTATTAACTCAAATTTTTAATTTCAATGAACTCAAAATTGTAACACAACCAGGTAACTTACTTTTTTAAGTTAAACCAACAATTCTTTTTACATTTTGAATGCAGAAATGGTTGCAAACTGCTGTTATTTTGTGACTGCAGAGGTGAAGTAAGTAAGTGCACTGAAGGACTGAAATGATGGACTGGTAGTGGAGGAGGAGGAGGAGGGTCATCAGTGATGTTTATTGCACAGTCTCCACAAGCACTTAGGCTGATACATTACGCTAATTAAAACCAAAGGTGGTGAAGCAGAGAGGGGAGAACTGCTGGATTTTAATGCGTGAACTGAAAGCAGCCACCCTCGTCTGATGTTGGATGTTGGTCACAGGCTAAGTACAGAGCAGGAAAAAAGGCCCCAAGCTCTCGCGGCAGGGCTCCATGACCCGCCCAAGACATTGTATAAATTAGCACAGCAGCATACGAGGTCCTCGCATGAAAATACGAGCGAATGTGCTCCAATTAATGCTTTGAGAAAGATTATACAGCAAATGCACAGAGCTCCCCTGATGACACTCGAGAACGGCAGAGAACAGAGGTAGCGGTGGCTTCTTATTAAGCAAGATGCTTGCTCATTTGGTGCGCTGATATTAAAGGAGATCTGAATATGTCTGAATGCCAAACAAGCCTTTATTAAAGTAGTAAGGGCCAGCTGGAAGACTGTGCTGAGGCTAATTTGCCAGTGGTGTATAACCTTCATGGAGACTCGATTCATCAATATGAGGCTAAGTTCAGCCAGTGTTAACTCTTGAGGAGCCGAACAATACTGAGCAACAAGGAGGATTTTCACATAAATGTCACTTACATAATTAGTTGCAGGGGGGCAAAGGTTAGAGCTTTTCCATGGACTCAGCTGCAGAGGGGTATGATGACGAATGATACTGTCATATTTAGACAATTACATGAAGATACAAGTTTGTATTTTGTATATAAATTAATTCAGATTCTTCAATGTGTTTCTTGACCCAAAACAAGTGTGATCATTTTAGTTAGGGTTTCATTGTGAACTTTTGTACATTGTACCTTTACATTCAAGAATGTAAACTGTAAGACCTATTATATTTTACACACATTCACATCGATTATATCATGAATATTCAGCTAAAATATAAAATTTCAGATGGTTTTACATGGTCTATAGCTGGTTTAGTCTACTCATTAGATGGTTCTATGCTGGTTTATGCATTGACTAGCTGAAAATTAGGGCCAGAATGAGTTGGTAGACCATTTTGGACAAGTTCATTAGAGCTGGTCGATATTCTTGGAACAGTGTTATTTTAGTATGATTGATATACTATTTTATTTTTTGTTAGATTTTGAATTTGATTTTGTGTTTATATTTTGTTTTCACACATATTAGTTTTTTTAAATGTCTATATAGTATTCATTATTTTTTATTTATTGTTTTTTTTTTTTTTTACTTTAGAAAATGAGAAATATTGCATTGGCAACTAGCTTAACCCTTATTTTGTGTTCGGGTCATTTTGACCCGGAGAGGATTTTAATTTTCCCGAAAATGTTATTTATCACATTGGACTAAAACTTACTGACTTTTCTCACACAGGGTGTAACTACTTTCCCAAATTTTTGGTACAATTTTTTTGGGAATTTTTTCCCACTTTGTTACACTTGTGGTGTTCCCGGTCAAAAATGACTGGCTTACAAGAAATAGACTATAAATCTCTTGTTATGCTACAGTATATTATCATCAAAACCTGTCCTAATTAAAAAAAAAGAAAAAAAAAAAGTTGAAAAAAAGATAATATAAAATAACGAGATTTATAAGCATTTTTATTTTTTGTAGGCCTGTCCTTTTTGACCAGGAACACCACAAGTGTGACTTTTTGTGTTCCATTTTGTAAAAAATAAAAGCATTTCAAACACACTTCCTGGTTAAACAACAAAGCACACTAGTGTGATAAACAGTGTACTTTTTTCCCCCCATATTTTGCTGAATATTGACAAAATTATCCACAAATAATGTTTTTTTCACTCAAAATAATCTCAGATAAATTAGGCCTACGATCAATCAGTTCCAAAAAGAAATACAAAACCAGTCCTAATTGAAAGGACAACAAGTTGACAAAAAAGATTAAATCTAATATTTGGTGATAATATAGCATAATGAATGATTTACAGTTTTTTTTTTTTTTTTTTAAAGGCCGGTCATTTTTGACTGGGAACACCAAAGGTGTAACAGGGTTTTCAACACAGCGTAAGGGTTAAATAAAATAAGCTTAAGGTTTGTAAATTTTATTCAATTTCAGTTAACGTTTATGTTATTTCAAGTAAAAAATGTTTTAGTTGTTGTTGTTTTTAGTTAATGATACCTTGCCTTGTACCAGCAACAAATTGAATATACTGTAAATTCAAAAAATCTGTATTTTGTTAAAAATGTATCAAAATACTGTCAAGAAAGCCAGATTAAAAAATGTCATTTATTCTAGAAGGTGTGAAAAACAATGACGGAATCAACTATACCTGCTTAAGAGTGGAGAGAGTCTGCAGGCCAGTTGCCTTGGCAACCATGGTATGGCTGTTGCCAGGGCTTGGTTGAAGATTAAGTGCCAGTCCCGAGATGGCATGAACACGAAGCTCCACTATGGACACTTTCTCGTCTACCACAGAGAACTGCGTTTCACCCAGTACCGCCTCCACTGCCAGTGGTGATTCAACCTGAAATCAACAAAACAAGATGCGCTTTTACACTACGAAAGACAATGGAGGTGTAAAGACAGTCTAAATGGATGAAAGTATGGGGAGGAGTGAAATTACAATGCCTGTCAAACACAAACATTTAGTGAGTAATCTCACATATTCAAGATACAGCCCACTGAGTAAAGGAAGCATGGGAAAAATGCCTCTTTTCTCCAGAGGACGGCCAGCACTCGGCCTCCACATAAATCCTCCATCTGACACTTCAAACCAATTATGTCACCGTTTCTTCACCTCCTACCAGCGTTAAAGGTCACCAGGGACTTGCCAAGTGAAAAGTCAAGTGGGGCGGCACGACTAGGAGGGTCAGAGAATCTCATTTTTTTTCTGTGTGTCTTTGCTGAACCATGAGATCCTGGAAATCCCAAGAGCCACACAGCGCCAAGTTAGATAAAACAAGCCTCAATATAGGGATAGTCTTTCTCTTTACATAATTCAGAAAGATTAACTTGAACTCGCATTTTGCAAGACAAGAACAAGGCAGCCTACGTGGAGCGTTTTTGCCTCAAGAAAGACATAAAAAGAGGGAGAAGTACATAGAGATTGGATGAATTTTAAAACAAACTGAATTGTTGCCAGTAGCCTACACTTCAGTCTCTCCATGACAAACAGAAGTTTAAAGAATTATGACTAGTAAAGAACACTAAACGATGTTGACAGAAATGGAAGTTGTTTTTGCTTTCCTTTTATACCATCTGCAAATGTCAAAATGACATTTGCGAACTGAACTCATTATCTTATCTTTTCAATTACAGCTATACCAAACAAAGAACAATAATATTGCCTCCATGTAATTGTCTTAATCACAGCTGAGTCAGAGCTGGTTACACTTAACCACACAGGAGGGAGCAAAGCGAATTTTGCTCTTGATAATTTAGCCCAATAAAGTCCATAATGACTGTTAATGGTGTTCAAAAATCTCCAACCTCTACAGCAAACATTTTCATCCAATCTGCTATTACTTCCCTCTTCAAAATGACCCATCTCCAGCTAAAAGCCCTCAACACTGATGTAGGTTTATGAACTAGCCATGCTGCTGATTATACTTCGTCTGTGAAGTGGCAATGCTCAACCATCTTTCGGCATTGAAAAACCATCCAGCCATTTTTAGCCTCATCTCTCGCTGAAGAACATGACGCTGTCTTGGCATGCACTTGGCACCAGGGACCCGAACCCAGGCTTTTCCTGATCCAGCCTAGACTTGCAACCCCTATGTCCCAGATGCACATTGTTTGTGTCCTGATGCACTAAAGTTTTGGAGCAGGCTGTTACAGTTCATTGACTATCCAGTCCTATACAATCCTCTCTCCCTTCCTCTGGTTGGAAAAGGGATGGGGGGGGGGGTAATGTATAGTTGAATGTATAATTGAACTAAACTGTTTTGTTTCTGCATTTTTTAATTCCAAAGTTCAAGGCAAGCTTCAAAGATACAGCTCATTTGAAGGAGAGAAAAGGAATGACAGATATAAAAAAGGGAACTAAAAACAAATTCTTGCCAGAATGGCTAGTTTGTTTGGTATCCAGGCTGTAGCAATTAGTTTTATTATACTTGCTGATATACCTGCTTTTGATGTTTGCATTACAACCAGAGCTTTGCATGCTTGACTAGAGTGTGTTCAAAGGCTAAAAAGGGACTGTCTATTCCCTCAAAACCTAATTACTGTACTTGGTAGACCTGGCGAGCCAATTAAGTCATAAGAAATACATAGAATCAGGCTTGGAGAGTTAGTATTGTACACTTAATGCTTCTGTAGATGGATTCACAGGACCATAACAGCTCAGTCGGTGCTAAGAACAGGTCAACAATACCTTCTGCTGTTCATAAGATTCTCAAAACAATGTGTCATGAAAGACGTTCAAAGCTTAACGGCGGTGCGTCTTTGTGTTCAGGCCATGGTGATGGGTGGAGGATGAGCGCTGTGGCAGAGAAAGATCAAAGGCCCACCAAATAAGCTAAACAACCCTGGTGTGGTCGACTAATAAACAACATTATTCATACCTTTCCCTTTGTTTCTTTTTCTTTCTTTTTTGGAAGGGTGAAATGATGCTCTGTGCTCAGACTCGTTTATTTTCAGCTCGCATTCAGCAAAAACATTCGAAATCTGCATGGGCCATTAATTATTAATGACCTTTGCAGTTTTCCCTAGTTTAATTAGCAAACTTTTTCTTTTATGCTCAAATTTGTTTATGGGCAAAAAACAGATACTTTTTGAAGCCAAACAACAGACAACACTGTGGAGAGGTGTGATGAAGCTGTCATGAACAATCAAAACTCTCTCTGTTTGGACACAATGAACTGATTGTGTGCTGATTCAATGGAGAGAAAACTTCACTTTCAAGAATGATTCCCCCAATTTAACACTATTGAAGTTTTATAATGCACAGATAATTCTCTTCCCAAACATCCCAGTTTCTGAATAGCCTTCTGGGACTAAATATGCATATGAATAGCTTTCTAAAGCGGCATTAAAAGATAAAGACAACAGCAGAGCTAAACTCAATGTGAGAATTTTAAATGCTGATTTTTGATCTTTATTGATTTTATCTACAGACCTTATGTGCCGGAGAAACAAGCACGCAACAATGTTTAGAATTTTTTCTTTGAACTTCCATTTTTGCAGTAGCTCTGTATATTTCTATGGCAGCGCTGTCGAAGAGTAATTAGCTAGTGAAGTGATTTACTTATTGTAGAGTTAGAGTTATTGTTTGAAGCGGATGTCATAACAAATGTCAGTAGACTGGGAAGATTTTAAAACAAGTGGTTCATTCATAAATCTGTAAGATCTTTCCTTCATGCTGTGGAAATACAAACTGGAAGACAGAAGACAATGAGTGCAGCACTGAAAAGGGGCGGGCTACATAAAGTCTATAAACTACATTTATATTCTTAGCAATCTGTCTGTTTAAAAACAATTTGCTAATAATTAGGTTGACTTTAGACTATGCGCAACTGTTGTAACAAAAGAAAAGATAAAGGATGAGATGAAAGTTTTAACATCATGGCCATTCAAACAAAAACAAAACAAAACAAAACAAAACAAAACAAAACAAAACAAAACAAAACAAAACAAAACAAAACAAAACAAAACAAAACAAAACAAAACAAAACAAAACAAAACAAAACAAAACAAAACAAAAAACAAAACAAAACAAAACAAAACAAAACAAAACAAAACAAAACTCAAAGGCCACCCTGCCAGTGTCAAAAACATAACATCAAGGAAAAGGTGAAAGCAAAGTTTATACTTTGGACTATGAGCAACTGTTGCAACAAAAGAAAGGAGAAAGGGTGAGATGAGAGCAAGTCTTCAATCCCATTAACAATATGACATTCAAAAAAAAAACAAAAACAAAAAAAAAAAAACATGAAGCATAATCAAAGCATAAATAAAATCAAAGGAAAGATAAAATAAAATCGCAACCCTGCCAGTGTCTAAAACATAACATCAGGGAAAAAGTGAAAGTCAAGTTTGTACTTGAATATATGAGACGGTAAAAGGGATTAAACAATTGTCCCTCAGACACTTTGCATCACGTCTTGACAGATATAAAAACTATGAGTAAGAACCAGTGTCCAATAATGTTGGATGAACAGAATGTAAAATAGCAAAATGAAATTGCTGCATTGTAATATGGCATTGAGAGCTCCATTTACCTCTCCCCCCATTATTCCATCAATCCTAAATTTATAAGGTCGATTCTTATTTGTATTCTACCTTTAGAGTGGATGATCCAAGCTCGTTGGCCACTAGCACCGTCCTGTCCACCAGCTCAGCCACCCTGGCGTCCACCACCTTCAGAGAGTCTTGCACCAGCTCAGTCACATCCACTTGCCAGTCAGGACCCAGCATAGTGATCATCTGGTTTGTGCCTTCAGTAGAAGTTGTGTGGAACTGGGTCAGAACCTTAACCTGGGCCCTCTGATACTGAAGCGTACATCCTCGGCTCACTTTACGGTCATCTTCATCATCGTCATCGCTGTCTCTGGCCGTTCTGAGGAGATGAGTAAGAGGTCATTGTGAGTTAGATAAGAAATTCACACCAGAATTTATGTTCCATTCATGTGCATTCTAGTGTGACTTTTCTCTCACTGTTTATTAAGTTTGCATTCAAGTTTCCTAAACTTTGATCTGCAATTTATATAGTGAAATGGAGCTAGACTAACAGAGGATCTGAACATTACAAATTGACCTTTTGGGATAAACAAACACATATGAAACTCTTATTTTGGTTGTTTCACATAATCCTCATCTACAGTGCTCAGCGTAAATGAGTACACCCCCTTTGAAAAGTAACATTTTAAACAAAATCTCAATGAACACAAAAACAATTTCCAAAAGTTTTATATAACATCTGTTTAACTTATAACATGAAAATAAGGTTAATAAAATAACTTAGAGAACTACATTTTCAGTTTTACTCAAATTAGGGTGATGCAAAAATGAGTACACCCCACTGAAAGTCTCTGGAGCAAAGCTAAATTTTAGACTACAAATGTCTAATTTAACAAGAATTCAACCACAGGTGAGTCTAATTATTCATTACACAGGTGTCCAGCAGACGGTTGACTATAAAAGGGTGTTAAAACCCCTTCCCATTTCATGCTGTCAGCAATGGCACCACATGGAAGAAAAAGTCACAAGACCTGAGAAAGAAAATAATTTCTTTACACCAGAAAGGTGAAAGCTACAGGAAATAAGTTAAACAGATGTTATATTAAACTTACTCTTGTCAACATTTTGGAAACTGTTTTTGTGTTCATTGAGATATTTTTTAAAATGTTACTTTTCAAAGGGGGTGTACTCATTTACGCTGAGCACTGTATATAATCATTTTTTTGGCATGTTTGTGCCATTACCCAATATATTTGCATTTCTTAAAGGGAAAATCTCACCCTCATGTCGTTCCTAACCTGTAAGAATTTCGTTCATCTTCGGAACACAAATGAAGTTCTTTTTGATGAAATTTGAGAGCTTTCTGTCCCTCCATTGACAGCCAAACAACTGACACTTTGACGCTTCAAACAGTTTGTAAAGAGATCGTAAAACTAATCTATATGAATTGAGCGGTTTAGTCCAAATTTTCTGAAGAGACACAATCGCTTTATATGATGAACAGATTGAATTTAGGCTTTTATTCACATACAAATATTTGGTAAACGGAAGCTCAAGCATGTTTGATTGACGCGTACGAGAACCAATGAGGTTCATTCTCATGTGTTACGCAGCACATTTGAGCTTCCGTAATAGGTTTGTTCTCATGCATCAAGCAGATTCCGTTGGGCTTCTGTTTACATTCACTGATCAATGTTTATGTGAATAAAAGCCTAAATTAAATCTGTTCATCATATAAAGCAATCAAAATTTGAACTAAACCGCTCAATTCATATGGATTATTTTATAATCTCTTTATGAACTTTTTGAAGCATCAAAGTGGTAGTTGCGTAGCTGTTAATGGAGGGACAGAAAGCTCTCAGATTTCATCAAAAATATCTTCATTTGTGTTCCAAAGATGAACAAAAGTCTTACGGGTTTGGAAAGACATGAGGGTGAGTAGTTAATGACAGAATTTTTGGGTGAACTAACCCTTTAAGTGCATTGGGTGTTAAAATAGCTAATAGAAAATGTGTGCATATAAACAACGCTTTTTTGTGAATTCCCTCCAAAATGTTTGTTAGAACTGCATGCCAGTATCAAAAAGTGCATCATCTGGAAACCTGTTTCAAAGAGTTTTCGCATCAGTGACTCTTGCGTGCCTCACACATACCATCACATTCAATCTATCTAATCTGCTCCCTCGGCAGCGTGTCACCATGTGAAGTAAGCGAGAGGAAGCAGGGCAAGGGCTGGACGGATCCTGAAAGCTGAATGCCAATTTACCAATTCTACACACATAACTAATTAATCAGATAACCGGAGATGTAGAGACAGCTGTCTGCCTGTGACTGACAAAGCATGCCCATCGATCAGCCTAAACTGAACTCAATGTAAAGCATTGCGATATCATGTAAGGAGACATGAAACAAAGAGAGATTGACAGGCACGCAGAAGCAGAAGACTCATAATAGTGGAAAGCAGTTGTTGATCTTCTGAGTTAAACACACGCTCCTGTTTCCATGGAGGTGAAAAACAAGATGCATCAGTTGAAGAACCCGGCAGACAGAAGCTCTCTGTGTTCTTGAGGACAGTTGTACTCTCTTGTCTCCTCATACAGGTTAATGTGAGTTTCAGACCAGAAGAACACACTTCAAGAGAGGAGCCTTGTTTGAACTCATTAGGCTGTTAAGAGAACTGGAGATTTCATGCACGGGGACTTGGTCACCCAATAAAAGTGAGTGTCAAGTTTTGCAGACACATCATTGTTTCACCAGTTTAGTGAGCTACATCAATCAATCGGTGTGGAAGGCCAACGCGAGAAACCTGCCCACTGACACGTCTTAACATTGGGCAATGTAGTGGAATGAAATGGACAGGGCAGTGGAGGGAGGAACTGAAAGAAGGGAAGAGGGAAAGAAAATAAGGCATTGTTCAAACAGGCAGTGGATTCTTTGGCGCATCCAAATCCGGTTAATTGTTTAATAAAAATCAAAATCTATAAAATAAGTTTCAGGTTAGATCAGATTTTAAAAATAATAATGATAATAAATATAGCTGCGAGCAGCAATTATTGGGGTTCAAGCGCTTTAAGGTCTTTAAGCACATGCATAAAAAGGTATTTTGTTTCATTTAGCAAGCCTCTAACCATCTCAATCATAGATATAAAAGGCCATTTACAGCCAACACAGGCAGTTTACCATAGGAAACATGGTTTTTAAAGCTAACAATTATAACACCAACTATTGTCCAATCTCTATAAAAGTTTACATGCTTCTTTAGAGTCATATACTGCATGTACTCACCTATTTTTGTGAAGTTTTGAGTTTTTGTTTACAATTTATAGGCTTTTGAGTATATTTTGCCACGCCCATTTTCTAAATGACCTTGTTATAGCTACACAAAGAGTAAAATTCAGCATTTTTTTTTTTTTTTTGATAATTATTTATCTAGATAGTCCAGAAAATTATACTGCACTGGTTTGGTTCCGATCGAGCAAAAAACTAGGACTAGTTTGCAAAAGTAGTTTTTTTTACATAATCGTGAATATTTATTGAACAATTTGATTGACAGCAGTGGTTCTTGAGGCAAAGTTGTTCAGGATGAGGGGATCTATCAAATGATATGAATGTTGTGTGGATGTGTGAAACAATACGTGATTACAGGGGGGTAAAACTTGTTAGCACCACCTAGTGGCTGATTTCTTTCAAAATTCTCACAGACCTCTAGGACCATGAGTCGAACATACCCACTGAGTTTCGTTCCGATTGGCCTCCCTTAACCCTTGTGTACTGTTGCGGGTCAGTTTGACCCGTTTTGATTTTTGAGTTGTCGGAAACATCAGTTAAAGGGTTAGTTCACCCAAAAATGAAAATTCTGTCATTTATTACTCACCCTCATGCCGTTCCACACCCGTAAGACCTTCGTTAATCTTTGGAACGCAAATTGAGATATTTTTGTTGAAATCCGATGGCTCCGTGAGGCCTGCATAGGGAGCAATGACATTTCCTCTCTCAAGATCCATAAAGGTACTAAAAACATATTTAAATCAGTTCATGTGAGTACAGTGGTTCAATATTAATATTATAAAGCGACGAGAATATTTTTGGTGCGCCAAAAAAGACGACTTATATAGTGATGGCCGATTTCAAAACACTGCTTCAGGAAGCTTGGGCGTTATGAATCAGTGTGTCGAATCAGCGGTTCGGAGCGCCAAAGTCACGTGATTTCAGCAGTTTGGCGGTTTGCACGCGATCCGAATCATGATTAGATACGCTGATTCATAACGCTCCAAAGCTTCCTGAAGCAGTGTTTTGAAATCGGCCATCACTATATAAGTCGTTATTTTTTTTGGCGCACCAAAAATATTCTTGTCGCTTTATAATATTAATATTGAACCACTGTACTCAGATGAACTGATTTAAATATGTTTTTAGTACATTAATGGATCTTGAGAGAGGAAATGTCATTTTTGGCTATGGAGGCCTCACTGAGTCATCGGATTTCAACAAAAATATCTTAATTTGTGTTCCGAAGATTAACGAAGGTCTTACGGGTGTGGAACGGCATGAGGGTGAGTAATAAATGACATTATTTTCATTTTTGGGTGAACTAATCCTTTAACCTATGTTTTTTTTTCTCTAAATTTTGTGACATTTTCTCATGTAGGATCATGAACATGCATGCAAAGTTTCAACATGCTGATGTGTTGTGAAATGTGCATATAGAAATTTTATACGTTCATACTGTTTGTGGGTCCTATCTATATTCTGAAGGTTTAAACACATAAAATCATACAGAAAGAATCAGAGCTTGTGTTATAGTTTGGCACCGCATCACAAATGAAGAATCTATCGCTACTTATCTATTGCTCTGTCATTTCTTTTGAAAATCAGTCACCAAATATGAAAACTATAGTCTGAAAGCTTACTCAAGATTACTTTAGGTTTAGACTAAGATATTATTGTTATAAATGTATAATGGTAAATGTCCCACAGGTCGGGGGAGGGGCAGTCTTAAAAATAGTGGTTAAAATTATTTTTATAAATCATAAATACAGATATTTATTCTTTGTAATGTGTGAAAAGTATTGATATTAAAAGTTAATTATTTAAACATGATTGTATGTCTTTTTCATAGAGTGATTTTTGGGGAATTGTATTGAATCAAATTAGGGTCAATTTGACGTGGACCATACGGGCAGTCGCCAGAAATCGAACAGTGTCTGATAGCTGCTCAAACTTCATTGGATAATGGCGGCCATGTTTTTTGAGATACGTTAATGTCCTCATAGACAATCATGACAACTTGCACAAAGACACTGCATGCCAATTTTCAAGTCTATCAGATTAACGGTGAAGTAGCTATAGCTGTTTTAATGTTTTTTTTTGTTTTTTTTTGCTATTACAGCGCCATTTGCCACGTCCTTTTTCATATGACCACAGAATGAGCTCTTACATAGTTGTGCTGAGGTTGGTGAAAATATTTCATTCTGTTCAGGAGTTTTAGTAAAAGTGGCTCCACTCACTTCAAACGTTTTGGCAACCCTTGAGGACTGTGAATCGAAATTTCAACAGTTTTTTGATTCACTTGAGCCTACGCCTAACGGTTCAGGAGTTGTGAACCATTTTGTACTCTTGACCACTGTAGCGCCTCCGTCAGGCCGATTGGGCGCTATGCACTTGAACCCCTAATACATGTAATTTGGGATGTAACATGTATATAGACATGTGCCGATATTCGGTAATGCGATATATCATGATAATGAATATGCACGATATTGTTATCATTGCCACTTAAAAAATACAGTGAATTATTATTTATTATGAATTATCCAATTTTTTATAATACATTTTAAGAATACTTTCTGGACTACAACATGCCCTATGATGATTTAAAATGTTCTGATTATTTGTTATAGTTCAGTAACACTAAGTGATATAAGGCTTCATTAGTTAACATGTTAATTCATTATTATCAAACTGACAATGAAAAATAATAAAGCATTTATTAATCTTAGTTAATGTTATTAACATTACTAAATCAAAGGTTGTAATTATTGTTTAATGGACCTGAGCTAAAACTAACAATGATCAGTTGTATTTTTTAACTAACATTAACAAAAAAATAATACCTTCTGTAACAAATGTAGCTATTGCTTATTCTTAATCTTGGTTAATGCATTAATATTAAATAATGAGACCTTATTGTAAAGTGTTGCCTGTTGTTCTGTATCATTCTTTTGCACTTTCATCTGTTTGAAACAATTTACTTTATAATTTTTTTTGTGTACTGCATTATTATATTTAAATAATCAGTTCTTTTTATTATAAGAAAGAGTTCTTAAACCTGTTATACTATGACAACACTTTTTTTGCAACTTATTTCAATATCGTCATAATACCGTGATAAAAGCTTCAGCAATTATCGCAACATGAAAATTTAATACCGTCACATGCCTATATGTATATAATGGCACACACAAAACACAGTAGTGTTACAGTAGTGTGCCTGAATTCACTAATTTGTGCTTGCATGTGAAATTCACTATGGATTAAATGGTGGATAAGTAAATGAATGGGTGGATTTTTGCACAGAATATTCATAAATGTGTAAGCAGTACAGAAATGCCTTTGATGCTTGTGTTGCCTCATGCAGTTTCCCATCTTTTCAAAAAGGATATACTGAATTGATCAATTTAATATTAAATATATATAATATTAAATTGATCAATTCAGTATATCCTTTTATATATTTATATATAGACACTAACAGTCAAAAGTCTGGAATCGGTAAGATTTTTAATGTTTTTAAAAGAAGTTTCGTCTGCTCACCAAGGCTGCATTTATTTAATTAAAAATACAGTAAAAACAGTAATATTGTGAAATATTATTACAATATAAAATAACTGTTTTCTGTTTGAATATATTTTATAAAGTAATTTATTCCTGTGATCAAAGCTGAATTTTCAGCATCATTACTCCAGTCTTCAGTGTCACATGATCCTTCAGAAATCATTCTAATATGCTGATCTGCTGCTCAAGAAACATCTACTGTGTACAATTGTATAAAATATTTGTGTACAATATTTTTTTTTTTTTTTAGGATTCTTTGATGAATAGAAAGTTCAAAAGAACAGCATTTAGTTGAAATATAATCTTTTGTACATTATAAATGTCTTTACTGTCACTTTTGATCGATTTAATGCATCCTTGCTGAATAAAAGTATTAATTTCTTTAATTTCTTTTCAAAAAAAAAACAACAAAAAAAAATTCTTACTGACCCCAAACTTTTGAACGGTAGTGTATAATGTTACAAAAGCTTTGTATTTCAGATAAATGCTATTCTTTTGAACTTTCTATTCATCAAGGAATCCTGAAAAAAAGTACACAACTGTTTTCAACATTGATAATAATCATAAATGTTTTTTGAGCAGCAAATTAGGGTCTCTTAAAACAACTGATTCTTTAGGTGAAAAAAAAAAAAAAGACTATATTCTGCTATTAGTGTCATCCACACAAATTCATAAGCTTGCAGAGATTACACATTATTTTCTTTAAAAAATTATTTTAAAATTAGTCTATTTTAAAAAAGAACAGAAAATCATGAGATTAATCAGGATTAGCTGGTGCCTTGGTTGGGTCTTATGCACCGCAGCTCCGCACTGTGACAAGATGTCAAGATGAATATGAGCAGAGACAAAATGTTCAGTTTTGTCATCTTCTCTTTCCTTCCATGGTGACAGCTACTCTTCTATGTCTTTTGGTACCATGCTGACTTTTAAGTCATTACTATAGTAACCAGATAAATTCAATAGATCTGATTTCTTCACTTGCAAAATGACACTGGGATAGAGATTGCATCTGAAAAACAAATCAGATTTCGAGCTGATCACACAGAGATTGTGTGTGTGAACAAAGCCTTAGAGATCTTGGGTCCTGGGAGGAAGCAAAATCAAAAGCACTCAAATTGAGGTCAAATGCAAATGTAATGACATGCTTGTATTGTGTGTGAATTGTCTGTATGAAACAGGGGGAAATACTGCAAGTATAACCGCGCTGAGAGACTTTGCTTACAACGGTTTGATAATAGTGAACCATAATACAATATCTAGATTTAATTTAGCAAGCTAAATGCATGCTAGCAGCTATATGTGATATTTTTTAAATGCTCCAATGTTGATTAAGCTACCAAAGCTAAATCTAGCTGAATTTCTAATGGATGACTTATTTCTACCGTTGTATGGTACATGCATCATACAGCCAGCCCTACATGAAGGCTAGATGTAGATTGACGATTTGCACCCAAATTGGATTAGCATAACCGAATCAGATCATATTTCCATTTTAATGGCCCATTTGAATGAATTTAATTAGAGATTTGCATCAAAAAAGAAAGACCTCTGTAAGGGAGCAATAATGATACTAGTGAGTTACCAGAATATTTTCCATCATGATTAATTCTGGAGAGGTTCCTCATGAAAAATGCCTGTGCTGATATTCAGCCGTGCACTGTACGCCAACGGCACTGCTTCAATTTGTCAAAATCACAGTAAATGGGCTGTATGAAGAATGACATTCGGGTCTCATGCGACATCAGCTCTAAAGTCGCATTGTAACTAAAACAGCCCTTAGTGACCTAGCTTTAAAGCTTTTAACAAGTCCACTAATTAAACTATAACACTGTTTTATCGCTCTCACAACACCTGCAAGTATTAAGTATTAATAAACAAGCACAAAATAAAAGAAAACATGCATTAAAAGTGCTAATGGGGAAATTAATATACATAAACAGCATTCAGAGTGAAAGTATATTTGAACAACAGATTGCTGGTGTGTCTTACCTGCGGTCGGGTAAGATTGGCACCCTCCAGCCCTTGATGAAGCTCAGTCTGTTGTCTGAGAGCTCCACTTTAAGGGGCAGTTTGGGCACCCAGACCGTGAGCTCAAGAGGGGCACTCAGGTGCTCATGGCTGAAAATCACCCGAGCGTTCATGGAGCCACGCGTCTCTTTGCCATTCACAAACACATAGTCACAGTTCATGGACACCTGTTGAGGAGAGCAAATAGAGATTTGATTGCTTTCACTGCATTCTCTGGAGAGGCTGCACAAAACAAAAGCTTTTCATGGGCAACTGCAAATGGATATCGGTTTGAAATAGGGCTGTGAATTTATACACTTATTTGAAAAAATAAAAAATAATTACATATCAATATTTGCTAACAAATCCCCCAAAATGATGCAGACTCAACAGCAGACAACTACCTGATAGTGTACACAGCAACTCATCACTGAAATGTGGGCTCAGATGAGAACTGAAAGGGCTTAGGGCATTTTTTTTCAGCATCTCATGCCATGAGCAACATGCTTTTAAGAAGCTGTGTCAAGTAAAAGCAGTCCAACAGACCACTGCATTGTGCTACGTTCAGCTGTTTTTAAACCATGAATGCATCCTATGTGAACAGCTCCCCACTTACTCTGTAAGTATGGTTTGCCATGCCAAGTAGCCTGTGGTATTGTATGGGTTAAATGCATGATTTTTTTAATCACATTATATCACATTAACACAATAAATTAATTGATAGGCGTAGTTTCAAATAATTTTTGGTAACACTTTAGTATAAGGAACATGTATTCACTATTAACTACGACTTTTCTCTCAATAAACTCCTAATTTATTGCTTATTAATAGTTAGTAAGGTAGTTGTTAAGTTTAGGTATTGGGTAGGATTAAGAATGTAGAATAAGGTCAAGCAGAATAAGGCATTAATATGTGCTTAATAAGTACTAATAAACAGCCAATATTCTAGTAATATGCATGCTAATAATCAACTAGTTAAAAGAAACTAAAATAAAGTGTTACCTATTTTTTTTACCTATTTATTTATTTATTATTTTTTTTTTAATCAATTAGCACCAGAAAGAGTTATTGAGTTACATGCTGAGTCACTCTTAAAAGCATCAAGTAAAACATGAAAATAATGCATTTAAAAGTATTTATAAATTGCAAAAGAGATCTTTTTACTCGAAACACGTTTCCTAAAATAACACCCCATAGGAACTGGGTCTGACAGCTTTTTTCCTGAGGCATTGTTTTTTTTTTTTTTCCCCAAAAGCAGCAGTTGTTATTCACTGCATTTTGCCTTTTTTCTAAGCACACAAACAGACACACTAATGAACACACCACACACACACATCTTTAAATCTCCAAGTTGTGAAAATTCATTAACACACCAGAGGGATACCAAAGGAAACCAAAAGAATAGTTTTCCCCCCTGTTATTCCTTCTAGTCTGCCAACACATTTCATATGTACACTCAGCAGTCTTTAATAATAAATTATTTACTGTAATAGATAGCTGAAGCTTTGCTTTGGGGTACCATCTATGATTTATCTAGGGGTCTAAGGCAGCTGACACTGTAATCAGAGAACGTAATCTTCCTCGAATGGAGGTCGGGAGCTGCAGTCTATCCAAGACTAGAGATTCATCATAGTGGGGGATATCTGTGAAATAAAATATGTAGGCCTGCTAGACAGCTCCCTCTCTTATCCATACCATCAATATGGGGAATTGATCAGAGGAGATGGCTCTCTGCCCAGTGGCCTTTAGGAGAATCTGCGGGAAAACTCTGCTTGCCCACTTCATTTCTTTTTTAAAGGGACTGATATTCAGTGGGAAAAACTATGAATGATACTGCTGAAAAATCTGACATATGGCGAAAGAGCAGAGAGGATAACAGCAGTGAGGGGAGGTACAGAGAGCGCTTTTCATGCTCAAATGAAACATTTCCTTGCTTGGCCTAAATCTAGATGTGACAAAACCTCACAGTTTTGATAGTTTAAATTATTATAGATTCAATTTATTATTATTATAATTATTAGTTTTATTAGCTGATGATACTTTCTCCTATTCCATCTTAATATGTAATACAGATACATAGGTCAGTCGTGAAACTCTTCCAAGTAGCTGATTCATTCTTTCAAGCCACCAGCACAGCAAATTAATCTCTTCTTCCTATCTACGTAACCTTATTTATTCCTTCCCAAACTGGTCCACCTCAGTACCATGCACTATGATAATTTTCTTCAACCTTCCTCCTCCCCAGCACCACCTGTCTAGATCTGCTATGGGGTTCTCCCTATTTAACCTTGCAGTAGCAGCAGTGTAGCAGAACAAGTCTGCCAAGATCAATTTTACCTACACTCAATTCTTATCAATAAAATGCTGTTAAAACCTATTTTGAGAGTTGTCTTGACTGAACTAAAAGTAAATAATTTTTAAAGAGATGAAAATGAAAAAAAAAAAAAAAAAAAAAAAAATGAAAATCTCCCCCTTAAGTTGTTCCAAACCTGTATGAATTGTTAAACACAAAAGAAGATATTTTGAAAAATATGGGTAACCAAACAGTTGATGGGCCCCAATGACTTCCATAGTACACAAAAAACAACAACTTGAGGCTGAGTAAATGAAAAAAAAAAAGAAAAGAAAAGAAAAAAAGTCAGTTTTGGGTGAACTATCCCCTTTAAAGGGGTCCTTGATTATTTTATATTTCCTTTTTTTAAACTTTAGTAAGTGTGTAATGTTGCTGTTTGAGCATAAACAACATCTGCAAAGTTATAACGCTGAAAGTTCAATGCAAAGGGAGATATTTTCTTTTACAGAAATCACTTTTTAAGGACTACAACAAACGGCTGGTATGGACTACAACAAGCTTCTTCCCGGGTTGGTGACATCACAAACCCCAAAATTTACATAAACCCCGCCCCTAAGAACATGCAACAAAGGAGGCAAAGCCATGTTGGGCTGCTTTAGAGAAGAGGAAGAGTTGTTGTAGTAGAGTGTTGTTGCCATGCCGTCATTTTATGCCGGACTGCTTCACAAACGAGGGTCAATTCAACGCTGGATTTGCACAAAAGATTAACATGACGGCACATGCTAGTCGATGAGTTAAATCAACTCCACAGCAACTACATAAGTTTATCCACTAACTATTAAAAAAAAACGTTCACATACATTCTAAAAGTTGTAACTTCTTCCTGAGTCTCTCCATCAGTGTCCGACACCGGTTTGAACAATGTAAGGCTGAACACCGTTACTGACAATTGTCATTTTGGCTGTGTGAGATTCTACAGCTTTGCTGTTTGAGTATCTGAAGCCGAGCTGTTAAAGCTCCGCCCTCTTTTAGAAAGTGGGCCGGGAGCAGCAGCTCATTTGCATTTAAAGGGACACACAAAAATTGTGTGTTTTTGCTCACACCCAAATAGGGGCAAACTTGACAAGCTATAATAAATGATCTGTGGGGTATTTTGAGCTGAAACTTCACAGACACATTCTGGGGACACCAGAGACTTATATTACATCTTGTACATCTTGTAAAAAGTGCATTATAGGTCCCCTTTAAGTCAAAAACACTATGTGGTGGTATCAGAATGTATCTCTCTTTGCATCCCAATCAGCCAGACACCACAATGTTTGCTCCACCAATGGCGAAAGTTCAGGGCTGTACCATGTGTTAATTTGACCAATGGTAGACAGTGGGAGTGTTCAGGAAACCTGTTTTAAACAGTGATTATTTTTACAATGCCATTTGTCACTGCTAGAGGAAATTTACACACATTGAACCTTCAAATTTAATTCTGCTCATTACAAAATTATTGTATGGTTTTACAAATTTTGAATAGCAAGTCATATGGAGCATTTATATTAGTCTTTTTCCATTTTTGTCATTTTAAATTATGAATATGAATAACTGTTAATTTATGTTGTATAGAACAGAGCAGCTTGGTTATTCCTCAAAATATTTTCTTGTAAGAGAGAATGAACATGAATGACATGAGGGTGAGAAAGTGATGAAAGAATTTTCATTTTTGGTTGAACTATTGTTTAATAGTAATATTAGTACTAATACTAATTAACCCAATAAAAATAGTCACAATTGTTACTATCAATAGTGTGGGAGGGTGGCACACAACAAAAGCAGCAGACATTTGCAGTGTTACTCATGCCCTGTCTGGTTCCCAGTGCACTCTACAGTCTCATAAATGTGTTCCTGCTGTGCCACTTCTGTTGATGTGAGCTCAATCTTGACCCACTTGCTCCTGGGGCTTCCAATAAACTTGGATGGATAATTTTAAGTCAAAAGCAGTTAAGGACTGTGGGCGTCACTAGCCAGCAGGGGCCGGCTGAAAGTACTTTTTATGTGCCAGCCAGCAGTCAGAGTTCCACGGAGTCACTAATCTGCCCTGGCACCTTGCGTGGTTCCAGAGGAGTGGCAGGGGCGAGGTCAGGATAGTGCTGCCCATTGAGAGGCCTCCAGCTCTACACACCCGCCAGCTGTGTTTAATCCAACAAACACCCCCCGTAACCCTCCACCATCCAGGCTGCCGTCACACAGTTAAGCAGATGCACTTTTATCCGTGTTGATGGTATCATGCGAAGGTCGACTATACATGGTTAAAGACGAACATACTGCCTACAGCTTGAAGCAGAAACTGAGGATTTGATTTAATATGACAGCAACAGATACAGAATGATTTCACACTTAAAATATTGTTATAAAATAGAGAGGTCCAGTCCTGAATGCTGATTAGTCAATTCAGCATTCCAAGCTAAATTTAGGCAATAACATTCAAAAGGCCAAGCTATATTGTGAATATAGTCACTGCGAAAGTGCATTGTACTAAAAATTAAATTAGGTAGATTAGAATAGATTGGTATTGACCGATATTGGATTTTTATTATTGCATGCTTATTTCTTCTATTTTTACAGCCTGAGCACTGATGGTGTGAGGACCCTATTGTAATTGCTCAGTCAATTCTTCTTCTTCTCCAAAATGAATTGCATTTTTAAGGGCCTAAACATAAACTCATGAAACTTTGCACACACGTCAGAAGTGGTGAAAATTTACGTCTGATATGTGTTTCAGAATTAGGTGTGGCAAAATGGCTCGATAGCGGCACCTACAAAATTTCAATTAAGTGTCCTTTGCGCTACGTTTCACGTACAGGTATGAAATTCGGGAGACACATGTAACATCCCAATACCTACAAAAAAGTCCTGGGGTGCAAAATCTGAAAACGAACAGGAAGTGAGATATTTTCAATTTTCTCTGCAAAATTTGTGCAGTTTTTGCCGTTTCCAGACGTCGTACTTTAACGAACTCCTCCTAGAGTTTTAATCAAATCAACATCATATTTGGTCAGTCTAATCTAAAGGCCTTTGTGATGTTAAATTGGGAAGATCTTAAGTTTTCATTGAAGGGCGTGTCTGTGGCGGCCTTACAAACTTCGATGTTTCGCCATGAAAGAGGAAGCTATTGTAAATCAGGCATACAGTGTCCGATCTGCCCCAAACTTCACATGTTTTATAAGAGTCCTGGCCTGAAGACATCTACATGGCAATATTCAGTTACAGTCATAGCGCCACATGTTGGCTACAGGAAATGGCATTTACACATTTAAATATGCCATGAAGTACCAAACATGCTAGAAACACATTAAATCATGCAACACTTGGCTAAGTGCTAAAGTATGCGATTAACGCCACGAAACAGGAAGTTGTTTTAACTCAGGCATACAATGTCCGATCTGCTCCAAACTTCACGTTTGATAACAGTCCTGGCCTAAAGACATCTACATGACAATATTCAGTAATAGTCAAAGCACCACCTGTTGGCAGCAGGAAGTGTGGCACTTTGAAATGACTTATTTGGGATGTAACGATTCACTCGTTTTCTCGATGCATCAATTACAAATCCTGATGATGCATATGCATCGATCTTGAAACATGTTTTTTGAATCGTGAATCGTTCATTTCGGTCGATAATCAATGTAAAATGCTAAGAATAGGATTAATCGTGATTATATAGTGATTCAGTGCTTTAAAATATATAAACATTAAATTACTACATGCGCAAATTGATGGAGACGTTGTGTGCGTCATTCGCGCACTCACAGCTCTCCTTCACAGACACGCGCTGCACTCTTTACCACCTCTTACTGGATTGCACTCGCACTCCGTCCATAGCTCTCATCGACACATTTTTGAGCAGCCCACATTTGAGCTGTCCTCAAGACGGCCACTGTTGTTCACATGAGCAGGTGACAGTCTCTATTATAATAGCAATAGTCCTGAGTCACACTGCTCAAGCCATTGATAAAGCTGCCAGATCATTGCGTGGTCACTATTGTTGCAATAAAATGCTTTTATTGCGTGGAAACATCATCATTATTTTCTATAAGATAAAATACTCAAGTTTCACGGAAATGGGTCATACCATTGACATTACCTGAGCAGTTGAAGTAAAACCCCGCTTATTCAAGGGCACGCATTTAATGCATGGACGAAGCAAACACATAATGTAAGTATCTAAATGCAGCATACGCACAGTTCCAATGAATGATAATGAATGAATGAAAATAAATGAAATTTAACTTAATGTTGTTAAAGTGAATGTGCGAAGGAAACTGCTATACTGTATTGACCAATCAGCACCCAGGACCGATTTTTTTAAAAAAAACATCATCTTTAAAGGCTGAAGATAATAACATCAAGGTATGTGACTCACCTATACATGGTGATTCATGTCTAAATGTGTTTGCTGTGTTGGGCATATGTGCAGGGATGATTCTGGCTAAGCAGCGGAATGGAATGGAATGGGAACGTGTGTTCTCAGATGGCTTCTGACTATCTGAGCCTTGGAGAGACTGTTCACAGCTTCCTGCTTCTGAACACAAAGCCCCACAGGGCCTCATCATTCAACACTCACATATAATACACAGAGTAATGTAGATGTTCATTACACACACAAACAAAGACACCAACAAATAACTATACCATCCAAATGTGAGCAGAAATTTCAAAAGATACACCTCGCTGGTCTTATGGGAGTGTTTTATTACCAGCCTGTATGTAGAACCTGTGGCAAACATGATTTTAAAAGTCATTTCCATGCATGCAGCATATAATGTCATTCTCACAGTTATGCATGTAACCATCTGTTCTGGTGTCGCTATCCAGATGTAAAAGCTTCAGCTCTAGTCGAATAAGCCCTGTTACAATAGATACCCGTGACTACCTTTTGAATAAGATAAGCAAAAAGATGTTACCGGGTGCTGTAACCTTTGCCTTCTGTATGACGCTTTTTTTGCCATTGCACAGAGCATTTTATTGAACTGTCAGGACTCATGTTGTCTCAGCTTGAAGGGCTCAACTTGAATTAGCCTCCAAAGTTCAATAGCCCGGGCGGCCAAGCAAACCCACTCAATAACACCAGAGCTAATGCTCTGCCCAGGCACTGCGGCACACAAGGCTATTCTGAATCTTAAAACAGATAAACAACGAATGCCCTCACGGCCCGTCTTGGATGACTTATGCATCTCAATCTTGGCGGACAGATGACACTCTGAGGCATATTATTATTTCTCTACATTTTCGATACAGTTTATAGTCGAATTGGATTTCTACTTTCAGATTTTCTCGTGCTATGGAACAGATGGTGAAGATTGTTGAAATTATTGTTTCCTTCAGCAAAGGACACTGCAAAATGTTTTCAGCCTGTATTCACAGCCCTCAGGTGGAACCAACTGCATCCTTGTGCAAATATAGAGAAATAAATTCATTCATTGACTCAAATACAAAATTTTAGGGGATTACTTGAGACAGAACTTAGTCCAAGACCCAGATATGAGCATTTAAAGGAGTAGTTCTTAACCTTTTTGGCCTAAAGGCCTCTTACTAACACAATTTTCAAAGCACCCCATATAATTTAAGATATTTCCACAATACTTATTGGTTTTATTAAGCATTTTAAAAATGCAATAATATATAATAAGCAGTTATTGTAATCTAACACTAAATATAATCTTTAGTATGTTTTCCCTTTTTATTAGAGATGCACCAATACTAAATTTTACCACCGTTACCGACAGCCGATTATTTAGAATGATATCTGCCAATACCAGAAGTTAGATTTTTCTTAAGGAAAAAAAAAAAAAAAAAAAACTCTCACAAATAATGCTGCAAACTATATAGGGAACCCTCTCATTTGGTACACTGTATTATTAGAGGTTACAATTAACAACAGAGGAAATATATTCAACTGCTATTTGTTCTCAGGTATAATAATTACACTCAAATAAGAACTGAAATGTTTGTATACAACTCAGTTGCAGATAAGGTAGTTTTCATAAGCGCTTGTCTTCATGGCAAATTTATTCAAACATACATATATAATTAACAGTAAATAAGCTCCTCTCTAATGTTTTTTTTTTTTTTTTTATAGCTAACTAACGAACTGTGAACACTGGATAACTTTCCTGAGGTAAATGCAACCTTAAAGGGATAGTTCACCCAAAAATGAAAAAGACCCCATGATTTACTCACCCTCAAGCCATCCTATGTGTATATGACATTCTTCTTTCAGATGAATACAATCGGAGTTATATTAAATAAAGTCCAGGCTAATCCATGCTTTATAATGGGAGTGGATGGTGGCCCAAATTCTAAAGACAGAAAAAATGCACCCATCCATTATAAAAGAAGTCGACACGGCTCCGGGGGGTTAATAAAGGCCTTCTGAAGTGAAGCGATGCGTTTGTGTAAGAAAAATATCCATATTTAAAACTTTATAAAGTGTAACTGCTAACTGTCGTACACACGTTCACGAAAGAGTGGCGTCCCAGCTTATGACGTCTTTAGAATTTGGGCCACCATCCACTCCCATTATAAAGCATGGATTAGCCTGGACATTATTTAAAATAACTCCAATTGTATTCGTCTGAAAGAAGAATGTCATATACACCTAAGATGGCTTGGGGTAATTTTCATTTTTGGGTGAACTATCCCTTTAAGTGACACATCACATTGTTCACAAGCTCAACCACAGTTGAAACACATTAAGTGATACATGTGACATGATACGGATTTCAATAAGTTGTACTGTATCTTTTAATATTCATATATGTTTTTGGAGATAACTAAATAAATTATAATTAAAAATGGAAGAAAAGACTCTGCCGCTTGAGCTGAGGCACTACAGTGATCAGTCACGTCACATTAAGAGCGTCAAAATGCCATTTATTCTTTGAATTTCGACCGGTCGAAAATAGAAATGGTTTTGCCTGTAGTGTCTTGCCTTAATAAAAATAGCGTTGCACTGCTTTCTAGGAGACTCTTCATTTAAAATCATTAAACACAGGTCAAGTGTGTGACCTCGGCTGCGGTTCAGTGGGAGATGTTGTTCTGCCGAGCGCTGAACACTTTTGATGTACTGTCTGAGGCTGAAAAGGCATCGATCCCTCTAGGGGATCATTGAAGCAGTGACCACAGGAGCATATATAAACTCATCTTAAATGAGGTTTTGATGGTCTTTTTATGGTCTCTTAAGCTGTCCGCAATTGATTATGAGAATAGTAGAAGACATCCTAGTTCACTACACCTCTCAACATGGGCGTGACATACCTTGACGATGTCCTCATTGAATGACTTGCACTGCACAAAGGATGACACATCAGTGACTGCTCCATTTATCTCTATGGAAACCACCTTGACAGGGATGGCCACAGTTCGGCCAGTAAGAACTGCCGTGTTGATAATCTCAGTGTCCTTGATATGGAAGAAAGAGAGAGGGACAAGAAAAGCGAAAGCATGAGTCAGGAGGTTAGTAGAAGTTCACTGCTCCAAAAATCTGAATGTTCAGGAAACCCCCGGAGACAGTGCTACACTGCATAAGAAAGTATAAAACATGATCTGTATTCAATTCAAAATGCCCAATCAGAAAACATTCCAGTCGACTGGTTTTGAAACTCTTTGAGACATCTGAAATCAGAAGACCTAGGAATGTGTTCCCCA
The DNA here is from genome assembly GCA_037950665.1 of Hypophthalmichthys nobilis. Taxonomy (NCBI): domain Eukaryota; kingdom Metazoa; phylum Chordata; class Actinopteri; order Cypriniformes; family Xenocyprididae; genus Hypophthalmichthys; species Hypophthalmichthys nobilis. The sequence continues at coordinate 38,024,732 of CM075468.1, read as the reverse complement.
CGCAGATTTTCAAAGGCAACTTCTGTTTGTTTTTGATGATAATTACTATTGTAGAATAATTGGTAACATTCAGATTATGGAGCACATATTCACTATTAACTAGGAGTTTTCCCCTCAATAAACTGCTAATTACTGCTTATTGATTGTAAGTAAGTACTAATAAACAGCCAATATGCTAGTAATATGCATGCTAATATGCAACTAGTTAAATGCTAATCTGTGTTCCCTAATCTAAAGTGCTACCGAATAATTCAATATTGTAGAACAGGAGAAACAAACAAACAAAAAAAAAAACAACAACAACAAAAAAACAAACAAACAAAACAACCAACAATCATTTGAAAAGAGGAACAAATTTATCCTGACATCACAAGACAACTCAAGTTACTACTTGTGACACCACTATCAACAATAGCAATGTAGATAAAACTGGCAAACTGTCAAACAATGCAACCATATTCATTATTCATGCCCCAGTGCATGCTGGGAAGCAGGGCCGGAGTAGGGCCCATTTTCAGCCCAGGAATTTAATGCCGCTTTCTGTGTGTCTCTCTCACTGAAAATGAAATGGTCACTTTCTGAGTCCTGTGTAAAACTGCCTTTATTTGTAAGTGGTACTGCTGGTCCAATTTATGAGCCCTCCACTGGGAATTCTCCCGATGGCCACTCACCCACTTTTTTTTTTTTTTTTTAAGAGTAACTGAAATGCTGCATTTCTTGTTTTTTCTGAAAGTCCTGTATGTTTAACAATCAGTAATAAGTAAATATTTGGTTATTTTTCAGCATTATGTTCTGGAACTCGCATAACTTTCGCAGAACCTTTGATTTACATCAAAATCAAATTTTGGTCATATTCAGATTGTTCCATATAAATGTATTTACCTTATTGTCAAAACTCGATTAAGCTATTTCTGTACAAATTAATACAAGCATATTCCAGAAATCATTTGTACATAATACTGTCATATAAACCTTATTAATGGGATAGCCGAATGCCGTTTTCCCTTCTCTCTTTTATAGACCACAAAAGGAGAATTTTTAAAAAACGTCCACTCGTGCTCATCCATATAATGGCAGTGAATAGTGAATAGTGACCAGCATCAAGCTTTTTAAAAAAGACACAAAAGTATCACACACTCAAAAAAATAATAAAATAAAATAAAATAAAAATGCTGGGTTAAAAACAACCCAAGTTGGGTTGAAAATGGACAAACCCAGCAATTGGGTTGTTTTACCCCAGCAGGTTGGGCAAATATTTAACCCAACCGCTGGGTTAAAACAACCCAGTTGCTGGGTTTGTCCATCGTTTTATTTAACTCAACTATTGTTTAAAAATTACTGTATTGCTTGCTTAAAATGAACCCAAAGTATGTTGAAAATTAACATTTATTAATTTAATAAATAAACATTAATTAATAAGTTTAATGAATAATAATTAAACAATACACATTTATTAAATTGCTTATTAGTAAATGTTCACATTTTGATTATTATTTTTACCTGTTTTAAACAGTAGTTGTTTTAAACAATAGTTGGCTTAAATAACATTTAACCCAACTGCTGGGTTAAAACAACCCAATCAATGGGTTTGTCCATTTTTAACCCAACTTGGGTTGTTTTTAACCCGGCATTTTTTTTAGAGCGCAGATTGATCCCATGCCACAAGTTTATTCCAAGTGTTTTTGGGGTATACAGTAGGTTTTGGTTAAAAACAAACAAAATTTTTATGTATTATTTAACAAAATTCTTGTCCTTGTCCATTAGTCTTGGCTGACGTGCGCATTCGTGAGAAGTTGTGAGCAATCAAGATTAACAAAAAACAACATGAAATGCGATAGCTTCTTGTTACAATGAACACCACAGATATATTCACCTCAGAGAAGAAGGTACATGGTTTGTATTTCATGTCGCGTTTTTTGTTAATCTTAATTTCTCACAACTTGTGTGCTTTTGGGTGAGACGGAGTGAACTGCGTGGCGCTTATATAGTCTCACGAATGCGCACGTAGCATAGCCGTGCACAGAAGATCAATGGCCAAGGTCAAGAATTTCATTTTAGGGGGAACTATCCCTTTAACCTGGCATAGTCGTGGTTGCATTTTTTAAACATATAAAAAGAAGTTAACATAAATCAATATACAGACAGGTAAAAGCGCCGTAACAGTGTTATGACCTACATTTTCCAATTAATTATATCTTGTGCGCTGTGTCAAGGACATGAATGAGAATTAATGAGCTGAATTACTAAAATGAATTAAAATAAATGGCAAGAGCATCACCAGTATTTCCACAAGAGATAAAGCAATATTTTGATTACATACAGGAATAATCCAATAGCTGTGAAGCATTTAAACATCTTTTCTGGAATAAAGTCTTAACCAGAATATGAATCTACATCTTAAAGGTCAATAAAAAAGTAAAAGAGAAGAATACATCCTGTAAAATGTATGAAGCTTGAAGAAAAGAATGTACACGTTCAACAGCGTCATTTGTGACGAACTGGCATTGAGGTTCTCAATCACTTTGCATAAAGCTCTCAGGCTAAGGCAGTTATACTAGACTACTTTACAGTAATGGATTAACTTTTAAAATACTCTGTCCTGAGCTTCCTAATTTAAAAGTTTTCCTGTTAGATGACACATGCAAATAAATCTATGCTTTCAATTACATCTCAGGAGCTGAAGCCAATTAAAGAGCACATTGGCTTCACAATGGCTTTCCAAGAAAAATCAATTCATTATTTTGGATAGAAATGCTGCAGGGATGTTGCACAACTAACTGTAAATTATTTCCCTTGTGGCCCACAGGAATAAAGCAAAGATTATGCAGCTCTCTCTCCATTGTCTTTCCCTCATGCTTCAATCAAAACAGCATATTTGAGAAGAAACTTTCCACTGAGCCCCTTTGCTTTAAAACAGGCATTTAAAATAGTAGAAATAAAAGCATGCAAGTATGAATGAGAAATCTGCAGTCTTATTTGAACTGGTTTTCAATCAGCATCACTTGAATGTTTTTATTTCTAGAGTGCCCTTTCAGGTTGTCAGGGTTGAACATAATGTATTCCACATAAAATGACTCGACTCTTCATTTGGAAAAACTTATTTTCTTTTTGCTTTGCTATGCTAAACTGCTTTCAAGTCCAAACCAGGTGCGGCACCAGTCATTGATAGTGAAAATGCAGAACATATTTGAGGTTCCAGCTGAAGTGTCATAGGTAAGATAGAAAAAAATTTCTATAGGTTTGAATTTGTGTGTTAGTCATGTGATGGACTGGTCAACCATCCAGGGGTGGAGTAATAACTTTTGCTATCAAATTAAAGTCAGATTGTTATTGTACTACCAAACATGACATTTGAGGAATACTTCAATATTTCCGTTCACCATTGTTTCGTTTTATTTACAGATTTAGTTGTGGGGTGCTAGAGCACATTTCCATGCACATACTTGAAAGACATGTGTCTTTCAAGTATGAAAGAAATTGTATATATATGGATTAAAACTGTATATATATATATATATATATATATATATGGATTGTATATGATTAATGTATACATATGGAATGAAATATATAGATTGTACTGAATGTTAGCTTGCTTATTTTGCTCAAGAGCATGATCTATTTTAGTACTATCTATATACTATTATAGTACTTATTCATATTTTGAATTAGCTTTTAATTTTATATTTTCAGTTTTCATTTTAATTTTCGTTATGTTTTAGTAGTTATGTTATAGTGGTTTTTAAATATTTCTCTTTAGCTTTATATACCTTGTTCTGTCACAATTTAGATTAGGGTCCAATTCTCACTATTAACTATGTCTATTGCCTCCATAATCTCATAATTACTGCTTATTAATAGTTAGTAAGGTAGTTGTTAAGTGTAGGTATTGGGTAGGAATAAGGGATGTAGAATAATTTTGCTGTGGCGCCCGGAGAGCGATTGGGGGTTAGATGCCTTGCTCAAGGGCACCTCAGTCATTTCCTGCCAGTATTGACAATCGAACCCTTCAGGTTGCCAGTCTGACTCTCTAATCATTAGGCCACGACTTATACTGTTATTGTATAACCACAATAACAAGCACAGCGGAATGGCACCATAGGATTGATCACTTGTCACATTATTGCATCACAAGTCATGCTGTAGACTGATTCATTTAATTAAAAAAAATACATAAAACACTCTCTCCCTCTCCTCATTCACATTTTTACCATGAGAGAAGTCACCAGATGAAAAGGGTCATAAATGTTCGACTTGCAAATAACATCTGAATTAGGTTCCCTTTAATATCTCCCCATTGAGCAAATGAGTTATTAGCTAAGAATTACTCTGATAGCCTTAGCTGAAAGTGCATAATCATAATTTTCATTCAAAGTGCATAACTGGCCTGCCTGCCTTGTTTAAATGGAAGTCTTGGGTACTTGCACCAAGAAATAAAATTCATTACAGGCCACTGCAAAGGCTTTTCATCCTGCAGTCGACCAGCTCGATTCTTTTCCTGACATCTCATTTTTATGCAAGGTAAACTTTAAAGGTCAACAACATCCACCCATTGAATTTATTTAATTCATACGATTCATGTTCAGAAAAAGCCTATTGTGCTGGTGTTGCCTACCACTGTCATTTCCTCCACTCTAAGCAAAAGGCTAAACAGATGGTCATGGACACACAGGGACTCTCAGCAAAGGAAGCTGATTCAAATCCAGGTTTATTTTCAGCAAATAGTAACTAAGCACAGAAAAGACCACAGTAATAACAATATTAAGATTAACTTTTTTGAGTCTGTTTGCAAAAAGCATTGAGTCTCATCCCTTACAAAAAGCAGTGGTACCATGGTGACTTATCAGATGATAATACCATGGACTTTGAACTTTGATTCAAAGTATGCCATGGTATTACCATAATAGGTTATGATGAAATATTATTCCTTCTAGAAGAAAAAAATAAGGGTTCATTGGGGTTCTATAGACTAGAGAACCCTAGGGTTCTTGACACAATTTTAAAGAATTCATCATGCCAAAAGGTTCTACATAAGAAGAAATTTCTTAAATTATTGCATAATACTTTCATGTTTAACAGGTTATTTATTTTTTTTTTTTCTTGTGATAATGTATGAGCTGCTTAATTTATACATTAAAAATCCATGGGAACCCCTAAAATTTTCTATATATGAAGTGCCTGGCAGAACCCTTTAAGGTTTTATACAGACCATACCATGGTATTTTTTTATTATTATTTTTTAAACACTGTACTTTGATATGTTTGATTCTCATTGTAATACAGTGGTAAGAATACCATGATACATGTCAAAAAAAATAAATAAATAAAAATAAAATAAAAAACCGAAAAACATTAACATGGCTTTTGATAACTTTTTAATAATAGTAATATAGCGCTCTGCTCTAACACAAGAGAGGGGTCAACGCTGCCCCAGCCCATAACTTCACTCTAAATCATTTTAAAGTTGACAGCAATGTGTGAACGTGTGGTTTGGAATGCAAATAGAAGTATCATTCTCTTGTGGGCAGTATTTACAGTGACAGACCCGAGTGGTCTCATATGATGGGTGAAACAGCCAGCTCAGATGGATACAGACAGCTTTAGCTGTAAATAACAGCAAGGGAGCTTTTTGCAAGCCATTAAACACTTCATACACAGTCAGAGCAAGGTAAACCTGAGCCTCTTATCCAGACATAAGGATACCAAAGATACAGGCTATTTGATATAAGACACTGCTGAGGTGACAGACTGCCTTTACGATGAGATTCTTCTAAGCATTTTACAGTTTTGTGCACTGTACTATGAATAACCAGCTTGGTGTATAGCAGCAAATGCTTTATGGGTTTTTACAAGGATGTATGTTGCTGTGGTCAAAAATATGGGCATTTTACAGTCAACGTGAAATGGCTTTCGGAGCAAATTTGACTTCCATGACATAAAACATGATATTTCTGAGTAAAACAAGATTTTTAGCCTTCAATGTAAGGCAAGACTAGATTCTTTCCATTAGAAATTTAACAGATTGTAGAAAGGAACTGTTCCATACCAGAAAGTGAGTTTAACCCTAAAGCCATGTATCATATTTTTCATTTATTTTCATGACTGTCTAAGGTCATGTAATTTATTTTCCGCTATTACAAAGCAAAATTAAAAGGTTACTTTGATTAAAAATTACTCATTAAATAAAAAATGTTTCAAAGATTGTTAATGTGATGAAAAAATGTTTTTGCTATAATCAATAAATTACCATAAAAGCCTTATCTCTCTCTCTCTCTCTCTCTCTCTCTCTCTCTATACAGTCTGATTAAAAAAATCGATTTTTCTGACTATAATTTGTCAGATTTTACAGGATTAAGAAAGTAAATAAAGTTCAATTTACTTTAAAAAGGGGCCAAGTTAATGTCCTAGTTAATCTATCCCTCAGGTTAAGAGCCTAAGGAAAAAACATAAGGTCATGATGACCTCACATCTAGAATCCATCCTCTTTCATATACCAGGATTATTCCCTGGTCTGAAAGTGTGTGCATGTGTGTCCATTATACTAGTCCCAATTGGAAGACCATGTCATATTTTATTTATGATGTACTATTGAAGCAGGAGCAGCAGTGAAGCCCATGTAGCCAACACATACTCTCCCCCGCGTGTATATCAAGGACTGCCTTCACATGCCAAAACTGAGCTATTTCAAGGGAACATGCAGAGCTGATCCTGCGTGAGTGTTAAAGGCCTCTCTCATTGGCCAGGCTTGAAAGAGCAGTTCATGTTAATGGAGGTTGAGAGACAGGCTTTGTGAGGTAAGAGGGCTAATTGTGGGCAAACTGAGCTTGTTGGGAAAAATGGCAGAGGTTACACATAAGTCATAATGTTTCATTTGTAGGAGCCAAATGTCTGAGACCACCTCTGAAAATGACTCTGCAGAAATAGAAAAAAAGACATTTGACATTGAAGAACAGAATTGTCCAGAATATGTCCTTTATTTGCAGAAATCAGTATGTTTACATGCTCCAATTTTCTTCAATCCATAGGAATCCAATTCCAATATCATTGCCGTTTCTACCTTGATGACATACAGTATAATATAATACAAGTGTCACTAGGGATGTCAATTTACATAAATTTGAAAAGACAGAGTACAACTGCACACTCACTTAAGTATTTTTATTATTTCTAACGTTTCGGCAGACAAGCAGCCTTTATTATTGGACATTGATTATGATGTCATTGATCTCACTTGTGAGTAATTGTTGGTTCTATTAACGGTGTTCTCCATTTTGTAAGAAGTTGTACCTGGACAAATGCTGCTTGCCTGCCGAAACGTTGGAAACAATAAAAATACTTAAGTGAGTGTGCAGTTATACTCTGTATTTACAAATTTTTTTTTAACTTGCACCTCAAAAGGTGTGCGTTTGTTTCTGCCATTGCTCTACTTAAGAAATTTACATATATTCCCATAAGAAATCGTTATTTAAATTAATGATCAATGAATCGTTAACTTTAACCTCTTAGTCTAAAGAGGATACTAAGTTATCATGTTACTTAACAACCCCTTGCTTAACCAACACAAAATAGCTGTCATTTTAAAGCTTAGAAGCTTGGCTTTACAGTGAATACAGGAAATATGACCATCACTTAACAATTGCTTTTAAATTTGCTGAAGTGCTCTATTTTCATAGCATGAAAAAATAACTGCTTTACATGAAAATGTGATATGTACAGATAGACTTGTGTCATATATCATTGAAAAGGTCTCAATTAGCAGAATACAAGCATATTTGTTACAGTTAGAGACCAAACTATACCAAGTATTTGTATGAAAAGCTCAGCTGACGCACATGTAAACAGTATCATGATACATTTGTGCCACATTTTTTGTTTGTAACCACGCGGAACATTAGTAAACAATAGTAGATCGCATATCATTATTTAGAGCAGGTGGTCTCAAATGAGCCCAAACACAATATAGACAATGCGTTGATCATGGAGCGACATGACGTGCTGCTTGGCTGAAGTTATTGGATTTACAGGATCCGATCGCGTCACGATCATAACACAGTGTTTTCCAACGTTATTTGAAAGTTCAACCAACGAAAACTGTATCTCAGGTATAGTGGGTAGGAATGATGTGTAAAGACCAATTAGACAGCTGGAATATGCTTGGATTGTTTCGATCGCTCAGATTGACAGGTTTTGATTTACCATGTGCCATAGAATAGGACTTTCAGATAGTTTTGCACTGTTCTCAGTTCAGTTTCCTGTGCTTACTTTGTTCATTTTCAGCTGTTGCCGTGGTTTTTGATTTGCCCTCATGTGTCTCACCTGTGTCTTATTAATTACTTTGTTTAGTTTCTAGTGTTTCTTGGTTTATATACCAGTTTCAGTTGTTGTTTGTCAGATCTCGTCTCATAATAGGTGTTGTTATTTTCTGTATTTTTGTCTCCAGATAATCTGAAGAAGTGTAATTTTGAGATTAAAGAACTGCATGCGATTAGATCCTGCTTTTATTTTCTGTTTTTAATGCCACCCTTGCTGACAATAATATAATATAACATATCTTGTTCATTATATTTTTATTTTACATCTCTGATTTTCAGTGTGGTCTCAGACTTTGGATCCCATTTTAAATACACCCTCTCTCTCATACTCTGCTTTGTATCCAGGGATTTATACATGTGATCATTCAGAAATTCAAAAGAAATGCATTTGTGCTGCCTATTGTGTGTGTATATGCATGGTGTTGTGTCTGTATGTGTGCGTCTGCTCTGTATGTAGGATACTCATTAGATGCTCTGAACGTGAATGTGGCTCTGTGGGTGTATGAAGTGGGATTTGCTCGCCACCAGTGCAGGATTCATTTCATGGGCTTGGCATACAGCATGTAGGTTCTGCCATTGTTGTGTCTATAAACACCTCGTATATGAGCCTCTCTGATTGCTTCCTACATACAAATCCCCCAGTGAGGGTGAACAGACCTCTTGAGTATTTAGAAAATTTATAAAGAAGGTCTTTTCATGCATAAAGCCCACATAAACATATGGCATATCCCATATCTTCCAGCTATTGAACACATCCGTGTGTCTAACACTTTAACTGCATAACCTAGTGAGCTGCCTCTCTGTCTGCTGCCTATATAGACAACTGCACTCTCTGGCAGTGTCCTAAGTGATACGGAACCTTGTAATGACTGATTTGGAATGGTCTACATAGCCTAAAAAAGACCTGACTTATCAGTAAATTGCCGTTAAAAGATCATATGTGAATAGGACCTTTTCCAAAAAAAAACAGTAAATCAGCTCTAGCAATTTCCTCGTATGATAGCATTATGAGTAAATTACCGGTATGATGCTGTTAGTGAACAAAGAACAGGATTACTGGTATGAAAACATATGAGGTCAGAACACGCTTATTTAAGAAGTCTGCTTTGAACCAATCATAAAGCTCTGTCAGAGCTGTTTACGGTAAGTTCCTCTGCTTTTAATGGAGTGGTGTCGGAAACGAATTTTAGCATTTCCGGTTCATTACCCTGAAGTCAATGGGTTTTTGGTTAAATGCTTGAAATAAGGTCTGTGGTGAACACATGCTAAAGATATTTTCACGTTTTATTCTACAATATAAAATACATCAGTAATACCCTCTTGTGAGTTTATCATAAATATTTTTTAAAGCTTTTACTTGTCTTGTAAAAGGCGGTTGCTAACAAGTGGCATGACAAGCCTCCATGACATGGTGGCTATTTAAATCTCATATTGTCTGTAAACTCTTGCATTTCCAAGGCAATGTCTATGTTTACATGTGCACCAAAAATGTGATTATTTCTCATAATCAGAGTAAGATCTTAATGGCAGTAAGATGTTTACATGACACGAGGAGAACTCTTCATTCCAGTTTACATGCAATTGTCATTACTCTGATTATTTGTTAAGTATGGCTATTTACATTTACATTTAATCATTTAGCAGATGCTTTTATCCAAAGCAACTTACAAATGAGAAAAAAAAATAGAAGCAATCAGACCAACAAGAGGGCAACAGTGTGTGCAAGTGCTGTAACAAGTCTCAGTTAGTCTAGCACAGTACACATACCAAAGTTTTGTTTTTTTTTTAAATCAGAAAAAGACAAATAAAGTGCTAGTATTAATTAGTCAGGTGCTGACGAAAAAGATGTGTCTTTAGACGTTTTTTGAAAATGGCCAAAGACTCAGCTGCTCAAATTGAGATAGGCAGGTCATTCCACCAGCTTGGAACACTCCAGGTAAAGGTCAGTGAGAGTGATTTTGTGCCTTTTTGGGATGGTACCACAAGGCGTCGTTCACTTGCAGAACGCAAGCTTCTGGAGGGCGCATACAGTGCATCTGGAAAGTATTCACAGCGCTTCACTTTTTCCTCATTTTGTTGTTACAGCCTTATTCCAAAAGGGATTAAATTCATTATTTTCCTCTATAATTCTACAAACAATACCCCATAATGACAATGTGAAAGAAGTTTGTTTGAAATCTTTGCAAATTTATTAAAAAAAAAAAAAAAAAATCACATGTACATAAGTATTAACAGCCTTTGCTCAATACTTTGTTGAAGCACCTTTGGCACCAATTACAGCCTCAAGTCTTTTTGAGTATGATGCTACAAGCTTGGCACACCAATTTTGGGGCAGTTTCTCCCATTCTTCTTTGCAGGACCTCTCAAGGTCCATCAGGTTGGATGGGGAGCATCGGTGCACAGCCATTTTCAGATCTCTCCAGACATGTTCAATCGGGTGGGCCACTCGAGGACATTCACAGAGTTGTCCTGTAGCCAATCTTTTGTTATCTTGGCTGTGTGCTTAGGGTCGTTGTCCTGTTGGAAGATGAACCTTCACCCCAGTCTGAGGTCCAAAGCGCTCTGGAGCAGATTTTCATCAAGGATGTCTCTGTACATTGCTGCATTCATCTTTTCCTTGATCCTGACTAGTCTCCCAGTTCCTGCCACTGAAAAACATCCCCACAGCATGATGCTGCCACCACCATGCTTCACTGTAGGGATAGTATTGGCCAGGTGATGAGCGGTGCCTGGTTTCCTCCAGACATGACGTTTGCTATGACATGCTGGAAGGCCCGCTAATGGAGTTATACCACACTCAGATTGGCATACAGTATGCATGTTACCAGCCATTGTTTTAATCTACTCAGATCAAATTCAAAATAAATTTTTATGGACGTACTGGATATTATTTGGCACCGTGATGAACATCGCAATGGCGGGTTTGCCTACGCTGCAGTCGTGTTCTTCGCGCCGTCTGGATGATGATACAAAGCAGAGACTGTGCAGCGAGTTGTGTTGAAGTTCCATTGGTTGAACTTTTGTGTTGATGTGTTGATGTTTAATCGCAATATTGCCAAAATTCCCTTATAATCGCATTATGAGTGTAATGTAAACGCACTCAATGATTGACACATTTTTATTACATTCCAAAGAGCTCTGTTATCAGGGCAACAGTGGAAAAAACCATATCCATAGCGGCTGGCCCGCATTGGCATGGAATAGAGCGGTTAAGCAAAGAGAATGGTTTGGCCCGATGGTGGAAAATCGGCTTTAATTTGAAGTTTTTCTGTTCAGATTTGCCTAGTTTACCTTTTCCTGTTTAGTTCCCGTTTCCTTTGTTGTCATAGTTATTCATTGTTTAATTGATTAGAGTCTCACCTGTCCCTAATTGACACTGTGTATTTAAACCCTCAGTTGTCTTCTGTTCTTTGTCTTGTGTTGAAGTTCATGCTGGTGTTTCTATGTATTAGGGTGTTTATTAAATGTTATTTAATTGTTCCTCTGCATCAAACATCTTTGTCTGGATTATCAAGTCAAGTCAATGCATGACAATCAGCGCTGTGGCTCTGCAGTTATTGCATACTATAGTAAAAGTAAAAGCAATACTATAGTAACAATTATATGTCTTGTGTTTTTAAGAGCCACAAAAACCACATTCTGTGTGATCATCACAGAGTTTACAGATATTTTTGTGCTGATGTGTGAATGGTATCTTACCGGTAAAAAGATGTAATGCTGTGAACAGCACATTTGTGTCCTGTGTGAGGGACTAATATTTTATAAGCTATTTTTATAAATTCTTTTCAGTATTTAATTCATTATAAATATAATTAAAGGAACTTAACAATCTTGGACTTATTTTTCTGTACTTTGTTGTAGTGCATACTGGGATCGTCTTCTCTGCATTAGAATTTGGCCAAAATAAAGTATTTTAGGAAGCAGCATAATTAAATTGACCACATTTTGGAACAGCCTTCTCATCTATGATGTCTTAAAATATTGCCTACTGATGCAGCTGACTAGGTTTTGGAACAGAGCTTAAACCTGTTCTTGGATTCTCTGTGTGTGTGCATGAAGGGAGGTAGTGAAAAATTGAGGCCTTAGCTCCTGCACTGCTGCAGTTTTTAGTATTTCCCTCATGACCGTCTTGTTTTGTATTCACTTCTTGTTATTTGAACCGCTATATTCTGCCGGCGCAGGGCTTTTGAAACACACCGATAGGGGGGATGGAGGATACTGACAGGTCAAAGCAGCTTCTCTACATGAAGCAAACTGTCTTTTCTGCTGCACCTGGTCCCTATGTACTGAATCATGCTAGAGTTTAAACATACACAAATATTATGGGGGAAGGCAAGTGGCCTCAACCAACCAGAAATGAATTTTAATACGTGAAAAAAGGAGTTTCTTACTGTACTTCTGCCGTGAGCATGACAAATCCTTGCTAGCCCTTTATATAGACATATTACCTTAAAAATCCTACAGTGAAAGTGTGAATGAGGTCTTTTCTGGCATATCATATAACACCCTTGTGAAAAATAATTCACTTTAGCATACTTTTAAAGAGAGTATATATTACAGAAATAATATATATCAAACGAATATCCTGGGGTGTGAATTTAAAGGTGCAATGTGTAAATTTTAGGAGGATCTACTGACAGAAATGCAATATAATATGCATAACTATGTTTTCAGTGGGGTATAAAGACCTTACATAATGAACCATTATGTTTTTATTACCTTAGAATGAGCCATTTCTTTCTCATACACCACGGATCCCCTTACAAGTTAAGTCGCTATTTTGAGCTGGCATGTTTCTACAGTAGCCCTAAATGGACAAATTGCTCTACAGAGCATGTTTGCTTGACTGGCTTCTCTCTGCTGTCTCAGACGACAACATCTTTGTCCTGTGTTGGCCACCGTAGCTTCTCTATATTGCAGTTCACAACCCCACCGCTAGATGCCGCTAAAATGTACACACTGCACCTTTAATGTAATGTTTTCAGACATAAAATGTAATATATAAAAATTTATTAAATGTAATTAGTGGAACTTTTTTTTTTTTAGACACTTAGGAAGGAATTAAGCACATATTTATTTGAAATTTCATATTTACTTCTATTTGCTTTTAAGAACATAGTTAAAATATACGAATGATAAGGATTTATGGTAAACTAAAATACATAAAATATGCAATCTCTATTGAAATTTATGTCATGTATTTAAATATTTTTAATTACATATTTGTAATGATGAAGTTTCAATTTAGTACATTTAAAATATTTTAACTAAGTGTAATATATAACACTACAGTTAAAATGAACAAATACTTTACATTTAGTACTTTATGTAAGACACATCAAAATAAGTGTACTTCTTTAAAGCATGACAAAAGATAAAACAATGATTTAAAATGTACTTAAAAGTAAAATTAATTTGATATGATAAAGTTCACTATATAAAAGTGTCCTTAATTGAGTTAAGAAACATAGACATAAAATGTGTCTATTGAAATAGATGTGCTGTAGACTTTCTATGCAGTGCTAATATCTAATAATAGTCCATACGTAGTATCTTTCGCTCAAAGGCACTGTAAACATTGTAAGTGGTTGGCAATTCAGTGGAACAAAGGGATTTTAGAAAAAATCTCATTCAAAATCTTCATATTAATAACTGATTTTTATTATTAATTGGGCCTAGATGGAATCTGCTGACCTTTATTTTGGATCTGAAAGTACCGCACTCTCATTGGTAGTTCAATATTTCATCAAATAAGCCAAAATTATTAACAAAAAAACATGCAAGGGTTATGTGCATGATATTTTGTGATTGACAGGCATTCCAATTATGTGTGGCCACAGATGTCATGTGGGCACGCTGATAAAGTATAAAACCTATAAGTCGGCCTACTCTGAGCTCTAAGGTTGTTGTGTTATAGAATATGCATCTGTAGAACCCAAACTTCAATGTGATTTCCATAAAAAAATTTAAAATTCAAGAGCGACTGCAGATTTTCTGATGAAACAGTTGCCGTTACCATAAAAATGTAATTGCAGCGAGCAGAACTGTCATGAATTTAGCTGACTGATTTTCAGAAACTTTTTACTTTTTTTTTTACATTTTTTTTTTTGCTTCCAATACAATTTTGTGGTTTATGACTCCTCATTATAAAGCTTTTTGAAATGTCTAAGAAGAAAATGAATGGGAAAAATGATTCCAGTATCAAGGCTGTTGAAAAAGTGGGCGGTAACTGTTGTGATCTATTGTATTACTGATTTGACAAGTTAAATTACATTTAAAATAGACTGAAGTGCAATCTCATTTCACATACTTTACGACCCTAGGTGTCCGATAGGAAAAACTTCTTACCATTGAAAGTGGAATGATGGCTTGAATGTCCTTCTGCACAACCGTCAGCTCTGTGACCACCTTCTCTGCATCCGAGGCTGGATTCTGACCCCGGTAATCAATATTCCAGTTGATTCTTCTGGTGACTGATTGGCTGGTGAAGTTCTCCATCTCAAAGTCTAGCTGCATAATTTCAATGCTGGCAGCCATGTCCCTGAAGAGATACAACATGATCATGTGACAGTGAGCAGCACATTTAAATGATCAATAATGAGGCTGAAAAAAAAAAAAAAAAAAAACTGGCTAACCACCAAATGTAGCCATTACGATTATTTAGAAGAGTCTAATTAGGGTCAGGTATGTATTTAAAGCTTAAATGGTTTAATATACTGGTCATCAACAAAAACAGATGTTCTGTCATGCATTAGGTATTATATATTGAAACATCCAGAAAATGAATCAATCAGAGAGCTGGGAAAGGCCCATCTGTTGTTTAGGACTGGATTATAGTGGCTAAAAATGGATTTACCAATTACAAATCTAAGGAAAGAAACGCAAACATTCTAGTTGTATCACTCTGCTTGTCTCTGCGCGTTCTAGACAGGCAGCATTTCTCCCAGCGAACCAATGACGAAGGAGAAAACTTAAACCCACTATAATTTTCGAAATACCACTGTTGTTGTGTCACGGAATGTAGTTTTAAGAGTTTTTCAGGCTAGAATGTTATTTAAACCGCAAATCTGCCTTTTATTTATAAAGACAGCACCTATTTAAAAATTTGTTCCGACGTTTTCAGCAATCCGGGTGATCACTGGGTGCTCATGTACCCCACCGAGAACAGCCTTATCTCGGCAAGTCCTTCTGACATTTGCCGTTGACTCTGATGTCTCTGTAGTGGTTAAATATATGAGATATAATTTGTTCAGGGTATATCTAACAGGCATTCTTTGGTCTCATGAATCTATTATTTTTTCCTGGGCAGAGAACAAAGTTCATTTTCATAACTATATTCATATTTAACTTTAATGCTGTACTAGAGCGCTGTCTTTTACTTTTGTCTGAATTGTTTGCTTGTCTATTTCCTATTTTACAAACTTGTTATGCTTGTATAATGGCTATATATATATATATATATTATATATATATTGGCATACCTGGTATTGAGAAATGGTCTGTGTGTTAGTGGGGATTTTTCAGCTGCTTCAGTGCAGATTACATTGTTATGCCAGTAGGTGGTGTTTCACAATATTATTTATGTTTTTACTGCATTTTTTGATCAAATAAATGCAGCCTTGATGAACATAAAAGACTTCTTTCAAAATGCATTAAAAAAATCCTATTGACCCCAAATTTTTGAATGATAGTATATATATTTTTGGATATATTTTTTGTGTATATATTTAGTTAAATCATGGCCACAAATTAAGAATTCATTCCCTATGATTTATTCATTCGTTCCCTCGTTTTAGTAAATCATGGCCACATTGAACTAATTTGTTCCCTTGTTTTGATTTAACTAGAACAATGGAATGAATTACAGTAGTTCAACGTGGCCACGAATAAGTAAAATGTGCTGAATATTAAGGCTGATTTATACTTCTGCGTCAGACCTACGCCGGAGCCTCTGCACCATAGGCTATGCGTCTGTTTTCATTTATACTTCTGTGTCGTTGTCCGCGTCGATGTGCATGCAGACCACTAGGAGGCAGTGTCCGCGGTCATGTTGAGGACCAAGGCAAAAGCCGAAGAAGAAGCAGCTTGTCATGTACGCTGTCAGAGAAGCTTACAAATGGAAGCGGCAGAGAAGCGGCAAATAGGTAACAACTTTTGTTACAGTATGACTGCATATGTGCCCTGAAACAGAGTGAAACAGGTTTTTCCAAACACTCCCCCTGTCTTCCATTCTTTGGCCAAACAGAAAGTCCTGCCCCAAACTATCTCCATAGACTGAACCAATATTGGTATATGGGGCGATTCAAACAGACAGAGCACTGCTTTTTATAGCACCAGAGAGAAGTGCTTATACTTTTCGGGAGAATCAACCTATAAATGGCTTACTTATAGCTGTCTCTGCATATTAAGCTGGGATAGGAAAAAGTATTGAAAAAGCATCTGAAAAAATTACACATCAAAAACACATCAACAAAACAATAAAAGCAAAAATGCTGCACATTCATATAACAATAAACATTGATTTCAAGTGCATTGGTGAAATGAACACAGATGTAGTCATAAAACAGCTGAGCACAACAGTTCAGCAACATACTGGAATTAAATTGGCGACACGGGGAAAAAACGGCAACAGTGACTGGAAGATAGTTTCTTCAGAGCCTTTGCAGGAAACCTCCATAATGGATAGTGACAGATTAAATGAGTTCTGTCTGTTGATCTCATGCACACTCATCAAGGATTATTTCCTTTATCTGAGACTCCTGTTCTACAGGTAGATGCGCTGATAGCAGCTGACAACCACACTGAGAGAGACGGCCAAAAAATAAATTCCCTTGCTGGGAGTGGATAAGTCTGTGGAAAAATGCTGCAGGGTTATCATAATGTTATCTGTGGGGGGTAATTAATGTGTCAGAGCTGCAAAACCAACAACTTCTTCTTGTGTGGAATAAGAAAAACATTCTTTTAGTTTATTACTGTCACATATATTTAGGCATTTGTTAGTTTAGTTTCATTTTCATGGACTTTGAGTTTATTTATCATCAGTCACCTGTTTCTTTTGTTTCACGCTCTTATCATTTACCATGAAATTTCATTTGATCATCACACCTGTTAGTCTTTTAGTTCATTATCATTGTATACTTAAGTTCCTTGGTTTCCTCTGTTCATTGTCATCTATTGTTTGTGTGTAGACATGCTGTTACACTGTGTTGGATTATCTGAGTTTATTCTTTTGGATTGGAACTTTTGACTCATCTTCGTCTTTGGACTCTTTAAACCGTGACAATTATATTTTTTATATATTACAGGAAATTAGATAAGTCTTAGTGTCATCAAAACATTTTAGATACTTAAGCCGCACTTCAGATGTAGGAATGTCATTGAATTGGATAACAAAATACCAATGTAACACTTTATTTTGATGGTCCCCTTTAGGCATTCTGTTTAGTCTTGCACCTATACATCAACTAACTCTCATTAGAGTATTAGTAGTCTGTCTGTTTAATATCTGCTTACACTTTATTTTGATGGTCCACCTACAGATGTTCTACGGTAAGCAACTTTGCAAGTTCATGTCAACTTATTCTACTAACCCTAACCCTACACATAACAGTCTACTAATAATCAACTAATACTCTAATAAGAGTTAGTTAACATGTAGGTGCAACACTACTTATAACAGAAAGTACCACTAAAATAAAAGGTAACATTTTATTTTAGGGTCTTTTACCTAGTTGCTTATTAGCATGCATATTACTAGAATATTGGCTATTTATTAGTACTTATTAAGCACATATTAATGCCTTATTCTGCTTGACTTTATTCTACATTGTTATTCCTACCCAATACCTAAACTTAACAACTACCTTTCTAACTATTAATAAGCAGTAATTAGGAGTTTATTGAGGGAAAAGTTGTAGTTAATAGTTTATATGTGTTCCCTATTCTAAAACATTAGCAAATAAAATGTAACCAATATGAAAAAGAGACATCTTGAAACAAATGATGCAAGATCTTTTATAAGAACTAACTTTACTTTTAACCAAAAGTCCTTAATTTTTGAACAATACATTTTTTTCTTCAAACCTAATTTCAAAACTTGCAATGCATGTTCATTTTAACTTTGTTCTGTAGTACAAAGATATTCACATACTGTATTTTAAAGTGATTCTTTAGTGCCTACATTAGTGTATATAAGCTGTATGGTTGCAATTCATTTTCACTTCACGTTTGCATTCTATATTAGAAACCAAATATGTATTTAGTTGTTTAGTAGTCCAGCATACACTAGTACACTACAGTGGCCCACTGTTATGGTTTGCAAACCCCCCTTGTTAGGAGATACTGTTTTGTCTATAATTGTTGCTTGGCTAATTTAAAATTGATGTGACCAGTTAAGGCCATTAAGTGTGACTTCCCTACTAAAAGTTTAATTACTTTTCCTTTTGTTTGGAAGGAAATATTTTAAGGCAACCGGGAATCAATCTCTATCAAATGTGTTTGCTTTCTTGATGTCTATTCATTGGACACTGAATTAACAAAGTTAATATTGCCTTAATTATTTAGCCATTGCTGAGAATTGATTGTCCTGCACAACAGGAGAGGAGGCCAGGGAAGAGTTTTGCTAACAATCAGTCATTAAGCACTGCCAGAGCAGGAGCCAGCTTTCAAAATGCCCTGCTTTAGACTCATTTTAGGCTTGCTTAACTCTGAGTGCAGAAACATAAGGAGAGAAAGAATTGGCATGAGTGTCTAATTGAAAATACACTAATGGAATGATGAGGCTTGTCTTATATTGACAAATAATGCTGGTATTGCCTCCAAGGCCTGCCCCAAGCCACGTTCGCCATGTTTTCTTCTAGCAGTAGAGTCACTCATTAAAGACGTTAGATGGTGAAAGAATATGGGCAGCATATACAAAGAAATTTGCAAGTATAAGAAGAGAGCTGCAGTCTGTGGACAGGACGAGCCGTGCTAACAGAAAATCTATATGAGGAAACGGCATCGACTTGCAAAAAATTATTAATCTTTCCAGACGAAAAACTCATGCAGGCATTACTTTGTTACGATACAAAAAGCCTCCAGCCGTATCTAGCTGTATATTCTCCAAAACAAAGAGATGTGTTCAACTGTGAAATAGTCCCAAAACAAGCAGTAAATTCTGCTGGTTGTAGTGAAAAGTGCAAAGCTGTTTAAACTCGCATTAAAAAATAACAAGCAACACCTCTCTATAGTCTAGTGTCACATTGGCGCTTGACAACATGTCAGAGACTGTTGCAATGTGCTGCACGTAAATAAACCGTGATAAGTTTTTATGGCAAAGCGTTCAGACTTTGTCATTTAAATTCTGTGTAAAAGGAGCAATTTCTTGCGAGTGTCAGACACAATAATAAATTGGTTAAGAAGTGAGAGAGTGCAATGAAAAAATTAGAATAATAGTAATAAACAAAGCATGTAAAACATTGTATAATAGTATCTGTAAAATAGTAAAATGTAACTATGCAGTTATATTTAAATATCTAAACCTGCGTATATGTAAATACTTCTATATTTTAGAAGTCGACAATATGTCCATATTGTATGTTTCGGTGAACATCCAACAGCTCAAATGTTTGGCGTTAGTAAGACATTTTTAAAAGAAAATAATACTTATAAAACTTTTGCGTCTTGTTCAGCATTCACAATTCAATATAAAAGTCTTTGCGACTGAGTGACTCACTCATAAAGATGATCTTTGCCGCCATCTAATGGCGTAATAAATGTAACTTCTGTTGCTGTTCATGGTCAGGGACTATTTCCTGCATTTTCCAGCCTTTTATTGATTTTACTTCATAAAAGTTGCATTGATACATATTTTTTGGCTTTAATATTTGTATTGTGTGGTAACTGTTTTATAAAAGCAATAAGCCCTGTGAAGCCGTGGTTTACAGTGAATTTAAAACAGGCACGATGTGGAGTGCCTAAAACCCCCTTAGCTGTTATAAATTCACTGTAAATTACAGCTTTTTGGGGCTTATTGCTTTATTTTATTCAGCAAGGATGCATTAAATTGATCAAAAATGACAGTTAAAGACTATTACATTGTTACAAAAAAAAAAAAAAAATCCATTTAAAAAATGCTGTTCTTTCAAACCTTCTATTTATCAAAGAATCCTAAAAAAATTATTAAGCAGCTCAACTAAATTCAACACTGGCAATAATAAGAAATGTTTCTTGAGCACCAAATCAGCATATTAGAATGATTTCTGAAGGATCGTGTGACATTGATGACTGGAGGAATGATGCTGAAAATTCAGCTTTGTATCACAGAAATAAATTACATTTTAAAATACATCCTAATAAAAATCTGTTATTATAAACTGCAATAATATAATTACAATATTACTGTTTTTACTGTATTTTTGATCAAATAAATTCAGCCTTGATAAGCATAAAATACTTCTTTTAAAAACATTTAATATATTTTACCCGCCCCAAACTTTTGAACAATAGTGTACAACAAGCAATCAGTTTTTTTTTTGTTTTTGTTTTTGTACTAAGAGCTGGTTCTATATATAACAATTGGCATACTGTTAAACCATTAAAGTTGATTTCCTATTCTGTTATTGAATAGCATTAGTATGCTGAATCGCATTGCTTTTTCAGACATTAAAGGCTATGAATACTGGATCAAACAACAGACATTTTGTATTTACCATATGAGATTTTGGTCTGACTCAGAAATAAAAAAACCCAGATGTATTAATAAAATTATGCCTGCAACCTTGAAAATCATATCTCTACTGTAGTATTATATTGTATTGTCTTTGCTGAAAAAGTGGGCTGAATGGTCTTAATTGGCAGTGTGTATTTTTTTTTTTTTTTTAATTAGCCTTAAAGGGTTCACCCAAAAATTTAATTTCTGTCATAAATTACTCTCCCTCATGTCGTTCCAAACCCGTAAGACCTTCTTTCATCTTCAGAAAACAAATTAAGATATTTTTGTTGAAATCCCCATAGAAAGCAACGAAATTACCGCATTGTAAGTCCAGAAAAGTAGTAAAGACATCATTAAAACAGTCAACGTGACTACAGTTGTATAAAATACACTGTATAAAAGTATAGTTTTCCTAGTAGCAGGGTTGCAGGTGAGTGACATGGTCTTTTCACATGTCAGACAGAAAAATTGTTTGCTAGGGTCCACTTAATACAGAGGGAAAACGAAGGATAGAGGCTAAGAGGCTTAGAAACATGAACAAACATGATGTTTAATTCAGATGACCTCTCTGGTAATCTCTGTGTTGACACTCAATCTTGAAATCTTGAAAAATCTTGATCTCCCCGACAAAGGGTAAATAACATTTGACTCTACTGGCTAGATGAATCACTCAGTGTTCCTGAAGATGAAACGGAAGTTAAAATCCTTCTAGACTACAGTTTTGTAGATTTCTAGAACTTTTGTAGACTTCTAGACTACAGTTTTGTAGACTAATGGAGCGAAATAAGAAGCCTTTAAGAAGCAAACACGATCCTACCGGAAAAATCATCATTTTTAATTTGTTACTTTATCCAGGATGACTTTATTTGATTCTTTTAGGACTGAATTCAAATGAAGTTTCAATTGGAATCCTGTAGATGTCTTTATTTTTTACTACAGACTGTCTTTAATGAGCTGGCTCTGTCGTAAAGCCCTGCAATAATAATTTACTATGAATGAATACACAGGAACTACTAATTAATATGAATACAAATGTTTCATTGAATATAAGCCTCTCCAATTAAACAGTAACATCCTTAAACAAAGGTCTTAACTGAACAGGCGGCGTTCTGTTTTAGTTGAATGTTATTTGGATTAACTAGCAGATGTTCGAGTGGGTGAATGTGATGATTCAAGCATGAAAGTTTAGGTTCTCTTTTCTTTGCTGATTTGAAACCAGACTGCCATTCACTACACATTGCTTAGTTTCTCTTTAGAGAACCTTTTCCTAGATCAGTGTACAAAATGTGAGGAAGCTGACTTACCCAGTGACTCCTTTGATCTTGCTGGCTTCCACGGTTGCAATCGAGTGTTTGGCTCCGGACTGCACATCCCATTCAACCTTCCACTGGTTACTCTTCGACTTAGTGCTGAGGAGGTTCACCCCTTTCTTTGCTTTCACCCTGTGAAAAAGACACAGAAGGTTTTATGGCTGGAGTCCAAAAAGACTGTTATGGATTTAAGTGTTCAGCTCCAAGAAGGCTATCGCTTTAACCGTTTAATTTTGCTACTCAAATGAGCAAGCTATGCAAAATAATAAACAACAATAATAACAACAACAACAAGATAATATAAGAAAATAAAATAAATGTTAACATTAATGTAAAATAATAATGCAAAATAAAGACTTGCAGGAATGGTTACTGTTATATAAATCCACTCCTTCAGATGCTCATTTATACAAAGATCGTCAATCTGTGCTGGAAACCAAATCCAATTTCCCATAGATAGCTCACATGACTTCTGCATCTTCATTATAACCTCTGAGACCTTACATCTAAAAAAAGCATCTTCTGTGCATCAATTTATGCACGCTAAAGCTCATACTCATCATAAATTTCCCCTCTGTCCATTAAAATTCAAAAACATCAGCCTTTTCTCTGATCCGCAACCAGATTCTGATGATAAAATCCCTGTGGAACACACCCCCGCTCTTTCAGAGAAGCCATAACATCAAACACCACAGTCGTGCTGTTTTTCCAGCAGTGTCATGTTTCATTGGATGGAAGCTGCTGCTGCTTTGGGATCACACATTTGCTGCTTAACACCTTGAATAGGTGCAGTGACACAAGACACAGTAAATGATGTATGCTTTAGCCTCCGGATTACTGACCATTCTTACAGTTCCTATCTGAAATCTACCTAAAGCATGAGTAAAATCGCTTTGATGTCTGCCCGCATCAAAGAGCCATTCGGCTGCAATGCCGCAAAAACGGTGGACAGATGTCTCATAGCACACATGCGAGATGTTTCATTGAAAAAGCAACATTTTAAGCAAAAAGCTAAGAAAATCAGATTCAGAACATTGATCAAAACATAAACCGATTACATTGAGTCCATCAACACCCCCAATGCTTGCACAGTCCTATACCTCATCTTGGGTCAGCATTTCGATCTGTAACGTTATGCAGTTTTGTTTGATAATATTTGCTGATCAATGTATTTTACGTGTGCATAAACAATGCTTTTATAGCTTGTTTTTGCTTCTTTTTCACCTGTGTTTTGATCCGGAGATTCTGCAATCTTTCAGAAGATGTGTAATAGCGCCCCCTACCGTATAACAGTGAAAACATGGATTGCCAGAAATCTCTGTCAATGGCAGGGAGGCATTGTGTCATAACTGATGGAAAATTGCGTCAATGGCGGGGAAAGAGTTAATGTAATTATTTATTGAACACAAGTGTGTTTTAGCATATTGTTTTATATCGAGAGGCTGTGTTTTTAAATGTTGCCATCCATAGCCAACATTTTGGAATATTTTCACAAAAATTTCATGGCCTCCAGAATATGTTGTTGTATGAACATCTGAACATGCAATATATCAAAATAAACAAACAAACAAACAAACAAAAGTATTATTCTAGCTTCATGCATTCTTTATTTAATCAACACTTGAATGTGGAAAAGTTTAATAAAAAAAGGCAAAATTTTGAACAAAAAGCTGAGAAAATCGTTTTTCTTCAAACACTATAACGTGCATAAGCAATGCTTTTATCGCTTGTTTCTGCTCATTTTTTTTTTTTTGCCTATGTTTTATCCAGAGATTATCTACTCTTTCAGAAGTTGTGTAATAGCGCCCCCTACCATATAACAGTATATCAGTTTCATAAATGTTGGAAAATTTCCATCGATGGAGGGTAAAGAGTTAACTGTGATAAAATCTGTAACGACTGGCCTCACCTTGCTTTCATTTAATAACCAGCTTAGACCTTCACAAGAAAGTTCTGTAAGGCGGCTGTTCTGCAGTGCTGTAGGAGCCATTGGGAACTGCACTAAATGGTTGACCAAACACTCATAACATGACGAAACATTCATTGATAGCTGAATCTGGCTCCAGGATTAACCTCAGACCGGTTAACCTCAAAAACTCCGTCCTTTCTCTTTGAACTGCTGCTTCGAATTGCACTTACCTGATAAAATGCGGCCCCTGCTTTGAGGAGTAGACCATGACCAATAGCAGAGGCTTCAGTCACCCATTTCAACAACTCAGTCAACAGAGCCTTATCTCACCCCCTCAGCCCTTCCATCAAGCACAGTATTGATGATCATAAGCTGTACTGCACTTTTATAAATATTAAATATGAGAAAAAAAGCAGGTCTGACAGCAAAGCCTGGCTCGTTTTCAAATCAAACACAATATCTTTTAGATGGAGCGATAATAACAGATTTTTGATGTAGCTCTTCACTTTACACTGTGAAAAGCTGGAAATGTAGATGACTTGCAGGCAACCTCATCATTTTGTGTGACAACAGACAGTACCGTGCAACAATTAGATTATTCAATTTATTAAGCATAGCGCTGAATTACTTTATCTTTAAAGCCTTACATTGTCCACATTAATTAACAGTTATCCACACTTAACCGTCAAATTTAACAAATGTCTTACGTCTTCAGGCCATATGCTACAGATTTTCATTAGCTGGAACTTTTTTTTTTAAGAAACAAATTAGCACTTAAAGGGATAGTTCCAACCCAGTCTGGGTTGGATAGTTCACCCAAAAATCAAAATTATCCCATGATTTACTCACCCTCAAGCCATCCTAGGTGTATATGACAATCTTCTTTCAGACAAACACAATCGAAGATATATTTAAAAATATCCTTAGTCCTCCAAGGTTTATAATGGTTATGAATGGGGGGCCACATTTAAAAAAACAAACAAATAAAACAACAAATGCATCCATCCATAATCAAAGTAATCCATACGGCTCCAGTGGGTTCATAAAGGCCTTTTGAAGTGAGAAGAAAAATATCCATGTTTAAAACTTTATAAATTCAAATAACTAGTGTCTGGCGGATGACTGTACACATACTGTGCAAGTCGACTTGCGCCAAATGAGTAACCCCTGACGTGATGTATGACGTAGGATGTAGCAGTATCATAAGCTTTGACACCTCTCACGGTTCAAACAAATCAGGCTGTGCAATAAAGTCAACTCAAACTCGTGGGATAATTTTCATTTTTGGGTGAACTATCCCTTTAAAACTATCCCTCTAAAACCCTCTTTATATACAATATATATATAACTGAAGTGAACATAAACATACAAGCTTGATAAAAATGCTCATTTTATAAGAAAATTTCAGATGGCACTTAGAGGCTTTTGCATCTGAAGTCTTCATATATATATATATATATATATATATATATATACATTGTATGGTGCAAATTTTAAAATAAATGTGAGCAAAATAAACTGTTCAATTCCATAAGGCCATTAGGAATGTGTACTAATGATGTTCACTTTAAAGTCGAAGTCAAACCTGACCTGAATTATTTCTTAAAACACGCTCTTAGCCTTCCTGTGAAAGATCACTGCATGAATGTAAAAAGGTGTTTTTGTAACCTTCCATCAAAACATTCCAATGAAAGCTTGTTTCCACCATGGAATAAAATATAAATAAGGTGGGTTTTTTTTTTTTTTTTTTTTTCTTCACAATTCTGACTTTTTTTTTCTCTTATTTTTCTGAGTTTATATTTTGGACTTTAAAAAAAAAAAATCAGAATTATAGAATCAGAGTTATAAACTTGCAATTTTAAGAAAAAAAAAATCAGAATAGCGTATTTATATTTCGCAATTCTTCTTAGAATTGTGAGTTATAAACTCACTATTGAGAGAAAAAAGTCAGAATTGTGAGATAAAAAGTTGCAATGACCTTTTTTAATTGTGTTCGTATCTCGAAATTCTGACTTTTTTCTTGTAATTACGAGTTTATAACATGATTCTAAAAAAGAAAAAAAATCTGAATTGTGAGATAAAAAGTCACAATTACCTTTTTTTTTAAATTATTATTCTGTGGCAGAAATAAGCTTCCATATGTTATTAAAAGATTATCTGTGTATTTTACAATAAAAAACAATTTCAGTCTTTCTACTTTATATATTTTTATGTTTAATTCAATGTGTTACTTGCTGTTTCTTTGTAATTATTGTGTAATTATTTATTTACTAACAATTTCTCAATGAAAATAATTTCAAAGTAAATCCTACACCATTTTTTTTCAGTGTATTAATGAGTTGCTACAAACAATTAGAACATTAAACAGTCTTAATGAGGCTTATTATTTTAATATTGTTTTTAATTAATGTAATTAATTATTGAAAACAGCTTTATCATATTACTATTATTTTTATCAAGAGGCTGCAATGCAGTGCCTGAAACATCCTTAACCGTGATGAAATTGTTGTAACTAATGGCCTCACATTGATTATTGCTTTCTTTTAAGAACTAGCTTAGAACTTCACAAGAAAGTTCTGTGAGGTGGATGTTCCACCTCTGCAAAGACTTTGCATTTCAGAATTGCTCTCTTTTTTCTAAGGATAATCAGTAAGAAATTTTAAAAGTTTGGGTTCAGTCATTTAAAAAAAAAAAAAAAAGAAATTAATACTTTGATGCAGCAAGGACACAATCTTATGCAGCATTCAATTGATGACAAGTGACAGTAAAGACATTTATAATGTTACAAAAAGATTCTATTTAAATCTGTTTCCACAAAAAATATTAAGCAGCACAATTGTTTTAACATTAAAAAATACTGTAATGACATACTGTAATGAGTAAGTTTCAAAAGATATTTACCATTTGACAGCCTGTACATAAACAATGAGACTTAGGGCTGATTTATACTTCTGTGTCGAGTGTATGCCGTGGCTATGGCGTAGGCTGTTTGTACCACGTGTAGCCTACGACGTAGCCTGACGTGCACCTCTACAAAAATGTAACAACGCGTCAATTCTACGCCGACAGCAAGCGCTGTGATTGGTCGGCTAGAACCCTTCCCTCGGGTCAAAAAACTGCCGCAGAGCAATAGGAGAAGAGCGAGCGTTTTCAACTTCCATAGGAATGAAATACGCTCTGTTTCAGGGGACACATGCAGTCAAACTGCAACAAAAGTCGTTACCTATTTGCCGTTTCTATTTGAGCTTCTCTGACAACGTACATGACAAGCTGCTTCTTCTTTGCCTTGATACTCAACATTACCATGGACACTGCCTCCTTGTGGTCTGCATGCACGTCGACGCGGAAGTATAAATGAAAACAGACTCATAGCCTACGGCGCAGAGGCTCCAGCGTAGGTCCGACGCAGAAGTATAAATCAGCCTTTAAGCTTATAGGGCTGATCTAGTATGTTTTCACAGGAACGGAAACTATGATTTGGCTTTCTGTATTTAGAACAATGACCAGACACTAAAGTTGCCTACAGCAGCAGTGTGAAACACAAGCAGTGATGAATAACTCTAGCCTTCACCGTAGTCTCTTACCATAAAAATTACCGTAAAAAACCCATAAACAAGCAGGATGAGAAATGTCAGCAGATGCATGTCTCTAAGGCATTAGGCACTCACTCCCTCTTTCTCTGCATTACTGCAAAAGCTGTCCCTCTCTTCAATGTCTAAATCTGGCCAGCAAAGATTTTTTTCCACCCATTTGTAGAACCAGGGCTTTCCATTAGTTCCACTAGAGAAAGGGCCACTTGACATGAATAAATGATCGCTGGAGGTCTGCAGACATACATATCGAGTCACAACACACAAAGATTAGTGCATGTCACTAGAACCTCCTCTTTTAAACATTAAAATGACATCTTTAAGTGGCACATACTCTATATGTGAAATCCTTGTCCAAACAGACAATAATAATTTTCTTAAAAACACCAAAATTAATCTAAACATCTACAGATCAAGTTGCATTTTTATCACTGTTGTGAACTACACTGAAATCAAGACCGTATCAATGTCAGACAGCATTAGTTCCACCAACGCCTTCCTGATACTGGCCAATTCCGTCTTGAATCAGTATTTTTAGACCATATAATTGCATGTATATGAGTTCTGCCTCCCATTTAGCGCCACATAACATCTGTTCCATAACAAGTGCTCCATATGCTCACCTGCTCACAATTATGAAAACACTAGCAACAACATTTCACTATAAGATGAAGATGCCTTTGAGTCTCTCTATATATAGGTCTCATTTGTTAGCATTAGTTAATTAAAGGGATAGTTCACCATGAAATGAAAATTAAGTCATAATTTACTCATCCTGGTGTTGTTCTAAAGTATCACAGAATGATCCCATGTGGCAAGTGTCATTTATTCCAAGTGTTCTGGGGTTTGGTGAAAAACAAACTGAAATTGAATGTATTATTTTATGAAAATCCTGACCTTGACAATTGGTCTTCTGTGCACGGATGCATGACCTTTAAGGTCCAAAATGGTTCAGCTCCTGTGTATTTAACTTCTATTCCCCTCAGTCTCAAGTGTCCCCAGAATGTGTCTGTGAAGTTTCAGCTCAAAATACTCCACAGATCATTTATTATAGCTTGTCAAATTTGCCCCTATTTGGGTGTGAGCAAAAACATGCCATTTTTGCGTGTCTCCCTTTAAATGCAAATGAGCTGCTGCTCCCGGCCCCCTTTCCAGAAGAGGGCGGAACTTTAATAGCTCATGCTTCAGTTGCTCAACAATAACAAAGCTGGAGAATCTCACACAGCCAAAATGACGATTGTCAGTAACGGTGTTCAGCCTTACATTGTTCAAACCGGTGTCAGACACTGATGGAGAGACTCAAAAAGAAGTTACAACTTTTAGAATGCAACTGGACGTTTCTGAATGGTTAGTGGATAAATTTATGTAGTTGCTGTGGAGTTGATTCAACTCATCGTCTAGCATGTGCCATCATGTTAATCTTTTGTGCAAATCCAGCATTGAATTGACTCTTGTTTGTGAAGCAGTCCAGCGTAAAATGACGGCATGGCAACAACATGGCCTCACCCCTTTGTTGTGTGTTCTCAGGGGGAAGGGTTTATGTCAATTTTAGGGATAGCGATGTCACTAACCAGGGAAGAAGCTCATTGTAGTCCCTACCAGCCATTTGTTATAGTCCTTAAACAGCTAATTCTTTAAAAGAAAATATCTCCCTCTGCATTGTACTTTGAGCGTCGTAACTTTGCAGATGTTGTTTATGCTCAAACAGCAACATTACACACTAACTAAAGTTAAAAAAGTGAAATCATAATCAAGGACCCCTTTAAGGTCACAAAACTCTGGACTTTTGGTAGTACCTAGGATATCTAAGTCGACTAAAGTAGGGAGAGCATTTTCACATTTGGTCCTAAACTCTGGAATAGCATTCCTGATAATGTTCGGGGCTCAGACACACTCTCCCAGTTTAAATCTAGATTAATGAGACATCTCTATAGAGAATGAGGAGTTACGTCACGATGTTTTCACTCCGCGTTGCATTTTGGGAAGGCGCCGCCATATTAGCAGGATACGCTATCCGTTGCTATGGTAACTTCGACAGCGAGCCCGAGATAAAGAGCAACAGAGAGAGAGAGAGCAGATTAATTTAATAAATAAATTTTGCGATACAGTGCAGTTTTTTTGGGAAGAAATGGAGAAGGAGAAAGTGAAAGGAAAGGGGCTCTATTGGGGGAGACTAAATAACACCGCCAAGCAGCGTCATTTAGAGAAAATGCTTGACATTAACAGCATCGACCCGTGCGACCTGCCAGCTACAGAACTGACGAAAGACCCTGAAGCATCACCTGTGTTATTAATGAACCAAACTTAGTAAACACCATAAGTATAATACAGCATAGCCTACTACGGACAGAAAACCAGATGAGCCCAGAATATGAACGCAACACATTTAATTGCACGTGTTTTCCTCCCATAAAGAAAAAGACAGTGCCATTAAAAGACCAAACTTAGTAAACACTATACTAATAAAGCATAATATACAGAAACATTGGTTTGTGCCAAATTTGATCTTTTAATATCACTTATAGGCTACATTAAGTGACGTTAAACATTTTCTTTATAACAGTTTTCTGAGGAAAACGCTTGTGAATTTAAACACGTTGCGCTCACATTATGGGCTCAACTGCTTTTCTGTACACAGTATTACATAGTATACTTTATTAGTAGGCCCTATGATGTTTACTGAGTTTGGTCTGTTAATATCACAGTCTATGGGAGGAAAATGCTTAACGTGTTATTAAACGCGTTGAGATCATTCAGGACTCATCTGATTATTTTGTTGGCCTACATAGTATACTTTATTAGTATGATGTTTAGTGAGTTTGGTCTGTTAATATCACTGTACATTAAGCCACGTTAAGCGTTTTAGAATGTCCCTTGGCGACGCTTGTTGGTGTTATTTAGTCTCTCCCGATAGAGCCCCTTTCCTTTCGCTTCCTCATTATCCATTTCTTTCCAAGAATTTTTGGCATATCGCAAAAATGCAAACAAATATCATGCTATTTCTCTCGGTCTCACTGTCAAAGTAACCATGGCAACGGATAGCGTATCCTGTTAATATGGCGACGCCTTCCCGAAAAGCAACGCGAGTGAAAACGCTGTGACGCAACATTCTCATTCTCTATAGCCAAGCATTCACACAGTACATGTAATAACCTTGCACAGTTATATCAGATCACATGCACGTGATTATCTTTTGCTAGAAATATATGAACGGCAGCTATGCTAATTATTTCCCATTCTACCTCGGGATGCGCATCCCGAGGTATCTAGAGAGTACGCCAGCTCCAGTTTGGATCCAGCCTCTTATGAAGATTTCAAATGACCCAACACCTGTGAAGAGATGATACCAACCGCTGCCAGGACTTCAGATGATGCCAGCTCTGAATCAACATACACAACTGCCAAATATCTAAATATTGTAATCATTATGATCACGATTTGTAATAACTACTTTAATGACCTCATTGTTTCTGCCTAAATGAATACATGATGTTAGCTATCTGCATGAGTTGTATTATCTTAGAACTGTAAATTTCTGGACATATGGACATTACTTGGACATAGTCACCTCTGATTAAAAAATTATTCTAAATTATAATGTAGAAACATGCATTTTCTGTAAAGCTGCTTTGAAATGATATGTATTGTGAAAAGCGCTATACAAATAAATGTGAATTTAAATTGAATTGTAGCATTAAACGTTGGCTTGTTTGTCTGAGCATCACAACCAGGCCAACACAGCTACCGATGTCATGTGTTCAGGGTTATTTTTGCATTACATTTATTTGGTGCTGCTAGAGACACAGAAAATATTTTATTATTGTAATTATTTTAATACATTTTTTACATTTTATTTTTAGATTTTTAGAGCTGTCAAATCGATTAATCGTGATTAATCAAATCTAGCACAAAAGTTTACATAATACACACTATATTGCCTAAAGTATTGGGACACTCCTCCAAATCATTGAATTCAGGTGTTCCAATCACTTCCATGGCCACAAGTGTATAAAATCAAGCACCTAGGCATGCAGACTGCTTCTACAAACATTTGTGAAAGAATGGGACGCTCTCAGGAGCTCAGTGAATTCAAGCGTTGTACTGTGATAGGTTGCCACCTGTGCAATAAGTCGTTCATTCGTGAAATTTCCTCAATACTAAATATTCCACAGTCAACTGTTAGTGGTATCATAAAGTGGAGGCAATTGGGAACAACATCAACTCAGTCACGAAGTGGTAGGCCACGTAAAATCACAGAGCGGGGTCAGTGCATGCTGAGGTACACAGTGCACAGAAGTCGGATGCAAAGCGTCGGATGCAGTGGTGTAAATCATGCCGCCACTGGACTCTAGAGCAGTGGTGACGTGTTCTCTGGAGTGATGAATCACGCTTCTCTGTCTGGCAATCCGATGGACGACTCTGGGTTTGGTGGTTGCCAGGAGAACAGTACTTGCCTGACTGCATTGTGCCAAGTGTAAAGTTTGGTGGAGGGAGATTATGGTGTGGGGTTGTTTTTCAGGGGTTGGGCTTAGTTCCAGTGAAAGGAACTCTTCATGCTTCAGCATACCAAGACATTTTGGACAATTTCATGCTCCCAACTTTGTGGGAACAGTTTGGGGATGGCCCCTTCCTGTTCCAACATGACTGCACACCAGTGCACAAAGCAAAGTCCATAAATAAATGGTTGAGCAAGTTTGGTGTGGAGGAACTTGACTGGCCAGCACAGAGTCTTGACCTCAACCCAACAGAACACCTTTGGGACAAATTAGAGCTGAGACTGTGAGCCAGGCCTTCTCGCCAACATCACTGCCTGACCTCACAAATGCGCTTCTAGAAGAATGGTCAAAAATTTCCATAAACACACTCCTAAACCCTGTGGAAAGCCTTCCCAGAAGAGTTGAGGCTGTTATAGCTGCAAAGGGTGGGCCAACTCCATATTAAACCCTACAGATTAAGAATGGGATGTCATTAAAGTTCATGTGCATGTAAAGGCAGGCATCCCAAAACTTTTGGGAATATAGTGTATAGTTGCATCCCAAATGACGCACTATACACTATGCACTTATACACTATGTACTTATGCACTATGTACTCATCTATGTAGTGTGTGAATTGTATAAGGTTATTTTGTCATTTAACATGGGAGTCTGACAGCCCCTTCCCCTCCACTATGTAATTAAAGCTGCGACAGTTGAGTGCATGAAGTGTCCAACATTCCACACTTCGTTTATTCCGTTAATTTAGTGCATCATCCGGGTATTTAAAGTGTACTTTTTGTTTTTGGAATTTTCAGTGTGAACGCACTACTCGCACTATTTATACTTAAAAAAGTCATAGAATAGTGCATAAGTATGCAAATTGGGATGCACCTTATGTGTGTACATATATTATTACATATACAGTATATACACACAATATATTTAAATATAATAATATATACACACACATGCATTATGTAAACACAAACTTTTATGTTAGATTCGATTAATCACGATTAATCGATTTGACAGCACTCATTTTTTTATTTACATACTCCCGCATGCAAGACTGAGTGTTGTCCTCGTTAGACTGGCCATTTGAGACAAACATCAATAACTCATCACATGATCTGGCTCATTCCCTGACTAGGAAGCTTCCATAGTGACAGATGTTTATTTTGCACAGTTCAGAATATTAAGATCTGTACTATTCAAAATACTGTTAAACTAAGCACAATGAAAATGACAATGTGTGAGAGAGAGACAGAAAGAGGGTATGCTGGCACCGAGTGGAAGAGAATTATAGCGTTTCTCTGTCACTTCAGAAGAAGATTTAGAACGGAGTGAGAGAGGGCTGAACCTGCCAGCGAGGATTTGCACAAAGATGACAATTCATCAAAGGAGAAGAGGCAAATATTCAGAGGAAAATGATTCACCATTTAACTTAACAACACAAGAGCATTCAGAATGAGATCACATCTAGTCAATCTATTTGACTTCCACCATATCAAACAAAAACACAGGCAATTTGAAAATGCGACATCTGCTAAAATACAAAGGGGATATACCACCAACCACATGCATTTTCCGACAGTGTAAAATGCATGTGGACTATATTTTTAGGAGAAGCTTACAAAAATATTCAATAATAATAATAATAATAATAATATATACAATACCATTCAGTAGTTTGGAGTCAGTACATTTTTTTTTTTTTTTTTTAAGAAATTAATACTTTTATTCAGCTAGAATTGATCAAATGTTATAGTAAAGTCTTTTACATTACAAAAATATCTATTTCAAATCACTGCTATTCTTTTGAACTTTCTATTCATCATAGCATCCTGGAAAAAAAAAAAAAAAAAAAAATCAAATGTATTATAGAATGATTTCTGAAGAATCGTGACATTGAAGACTGGAGTAATGATGCTGACATTTTAGCTTTGCCATCACAGGAATAAATTACATTTGAAAATATATTATTAAAATAGAAAATAAGCTGTTTAAAAATGTAATAATATTTCACACTATTACCTTTTTTTTTTTTTTTTGATCAAATAAATGCAGCCTTGGTGAGCAGAAGAGAGAGTGTTGATTTTAATAATAATAATAATAATAATTAAACATTCTGTCTGGCTAGGTTGTAATATAGAGATGAAAATCATCTTGTGCACACTGATAATTACTATTATTATTATTATAATTTTGATTAAAATCCTATGTAAAATTAAATGTAGTACAACAAACACCACCCGGCCTAACCCATAACTAAAATAATATATCAATTTTACTTTCACATTATTACAAGGTGGAAAAATGTGCTTAATTTTCATGAAAATAATGTCACAATTCAAAAAATCCTAATGGTAAACTCTATCCAATGTAATCAAAACAATAAACCTTTCACATCAACATGATATTACATAACAAGCCTTGATACAGGAGTGACGCAGAGACTAACGCAGCCCCCTCTACCCCTGCTGGAAAGGTCCTTTGCTCTCAAAGCAGAGAGAAAGACAGAGAAAGAAAAAGAATGAGCCAGAACGATACAGGGGGAAAAGACAGAGGGCGAGAGACCCTGAGCAACAGTGTAGAAGAGAGAGAGAGAGAGAGAGAGAGAGAGAGAGAGAGAAAGCCATGCAGTGGTTTGCAATCCTCCTGCCTGGAACACAATTATTCTAAGTAGTTTTCCCATCAGTAGCAGGCATGAGCGGAAGACCCTCGGGTGAGCCAAAACCTTTTCTGCAGAGGCAATAGGGGGGGAAAAAAAAGCAGCTCTCCAATTTATTTGATAAGGCAAGCGGAACTCAGTCCTGCCAACTGCTGCAAAGAACAGGAAAATCACCCTCATACCCTCAGCCAACTCTCGCCAGGCAGCTGACATTTCATTGGCCACTTCAAAGTCGGGATATGAAGTTCATATATGATTCATATATATTTTTGAAGTGTGGGAAACAAAATCCTTCTTCAACTGATGGGGAAACAATTAAAACAAAAAACAAAACAAAAGAATAATCTGAAAATGAATCCTAATCAAGAGGAAAGCTGAAGCTAGCACAACAGTTTTATAAATGTCTCAGATCTTACCATCCAACTCTTCTTGGACCACATAGAGATTCCACTGGCTGACTGAACTTCTTTTGGGAACTCATTTGTAAATATTATACATCTTGTTAACCATCTTTCTCACCAAAATATGACTACAATTTTAGATGATATTTTACCAGATTAAATAACCATGTCTACAAATTAACATTTCTCTTTCTTTATGTTTACAGCTAGCTTGTGTTTAGCAAGGTTACGATTAGCCTGATAGCATAGCGTTAACCGATTAGCCTGATCACTTGGCATTACACCAAATCATGCTGTACATAATTTTCCTATTCTATTCAAATTCTTACATATATTCCACTGCAAAATATTTCTG
The DNA here is from genome assembly GCA_037950665.1 of Hypophthalmichthys nobilis. Lineage (NCBI taxonomy): Eukaryota > Metazoa > Chordata > Actinopteri > Cypriniformes > Xenocyprididae > Hypophthalmichthys > Hypophthalmichthys nobilis. The sequence goes on along the minus strand of CM075468.1, from coordinate 37,989,012 downwards.
GGATGTTCACAGCCACCGTTGTCTGAAATAATGATTGATGGTTTATTTAACAGAGAAAATGTGTGAGAATTACAGTTGATGTTGGAGGATATTATATAAGTGTCATGTCTTTAGTTTTAGGCACGTGTGTTTCAGACCTTATTCTAAGTACCTCACACTCACAATTCAATAAAATGTCCAAAGATTTTTGTTTGGGCATTTCCTCAGCTTGGCTGCCTCACTAATGCTCCTTACACTGAGAAGACTGCAGGGAGCAGCAGCAAGCATGTTATTGTTATGGCAACCAGATATATTGCTTGCTGATTTGCTGAAAGAGATGGAAAGTATCAGTAAATCAACTAGCATTAGCAAATAAACGCTTTCCTTCTCTGTCATCGCTGTCATCCACTGAGAACAAAAACAATAGGATACTGTAGTTAGAAGTTGAAACAAGGACATTTTAATGAATTATTTGGACAAACTTTTGTGAAACAGATGTCTGGTCGCCCCATAACTAAAATATAATGAAACATGATGAGGTATGGTCTAAGGTATAAAGCTACAATTTAATGGCATGCTGTTACATCAATACTAGCATACTGTCTTTCTACACACTCATGAGTATGTACTCATCATTTGTAAAGTACATACTTTTAGTGTAGAAGTACATGAATTGAGATGCAACCCTAGCATCATAGTCTCTACATGAGAGGGACCAGATCCGTAAGTACTAATCAGATCAGATTTTTATGCAAGTTCTAAGAGATTTTTCATCCACATTTTCACAAGGCCCCCTTGTTTTCACCCACCCCCACTCTCTCTGGCCTCACTTTCAAAACTTAGAGGCTGACGCCATATATTAATTTGATGGGACGATAAATGTCAGGCCGAGCACTTCTGAAGATCAACCAAATATCAGTTTCTTTTCAACACTGAATCAGTGTCAAAAACAATAAGAGAACCAATTTAACAGGACAGATGAAAAAGCAACAGACAACCAAGTGAAATCAAGTGAAAGACTTTTGAGAGCCCTACTGACCACTCTATGGCCACATGGTTCAAGTGACCTTATTCTGATTTTTTCCTCCCATGTGGCACAGATCACATATGACCCATGAGGAAAAGTGTAAGCAGGAAAAAAGCACATGGACTCTGATATTCTCAGATTGGTTTCAGGCCTCATTTATATATTTTATCCTGCAGTGTAAATATGGCTTAAAAAGCAAAACTTTGAGGCAAACTGCTATTGTGAGCATGTTTGCCACAGGGGTTTGCTAGAACACATTATATGAAAGAGTGTCTGAAAGAGAAATAAAGAACAAAATATAGATGTAAGGTGTGGGAAAAAAAGTGTAATGTGAAATTTGAAAATGTAATTCCGGTAAGGACTACACACAAAAACACTCATACATCTCATTGTCACTTTAGCCCTTCAAGTGGATCAAGCCTCAATAGTGAGGTGACAAAACTAGCACAAGAGCCTTTTCTAATTAACTCCTCATGGCAAATGCAGCAAAATACCAGTATCTCTCTTCTTTCCATTCACCCACTTCACATTTCTTTTCAAAATTTAATCAGTGTCCAAGACAATAAGAGAATCAACTGTGTAACATGGCAGATGAAAAAGCAACAGAGGACACTGCGAGACAGAGAAAGAGTGAGTGAGTGAGAGAGGCTTTTGACTTCTGAGAGCCCTTTACAGACCACTCTGTGAAACAAAACCTTATCTTGGTCAATGACAAATAGTGTCTATGATCAAGAAAAAGAAATCAAGTACTCTTTGTTTAAAAAAAAAAAAAAAAAAACTCGGTCACACTTTAGATTAGGGTCCAATTCTTACTATTAACTATGATTTTTGCCTCCTAATTACTGCTTATTAACAGTAAGGTAGTTGTTTAGTTTAGGTATTGAGTAGGATTAAGGGATGTAGAATATGGTCATGCAAAATAAGGCATCAATGTGTACTTTATAAGTACTAATAAACAGCCAATATCCCAGTTATATGCATGCAAATAAGCAACTAGTTAATAGAGAGAATTGGACCCTAAACTAAAGTGTTACCAAAAACGTTTATACCATTTTCAGGGGAGTGTAAATTTAAATATTTAAAATTAACAATTTAAAAAGTAGGTAAATATTTAAAATTAACCATTTAAAAAGTAGTAATATATATTCCTTGCACTTTACAATCTATATTATTATTTAATAAAATATTCTAAAATATATATTTCATGGTAAGGAGAATTTTTTAAAAAAAATCATGAATTATTAATTCATTTATATTATGTTTTTGGGGAGTCTCACCTTAGGACATTTTACAACCTGAACTAACTTTGCCATGCAAATATTACTAAGCAGAGAAACAGTTTTGTTAAAGTATTTATTTTCCTAAGAAATAATAATAAAACCAACCTGGGTTCATTAAAAAAAAAAAAAAAACGAAAAGAAAAAAAAAATATACATACATTAACTACTATACATACATTTCACTGCAGTTTCCAGCTAAAATGAACAAGTAAATGGCAGTAAAACACATTCAACTTTTATTCCTTTTCACACAAATTATGATTACAGGAACAGATTATCAATTAATAAAGACATATTTACGCACAATACTATGTTATAGCCTCAAAATGCTTTTGCCACAGTCCATAACTAATATATTTTGATGTTTGCATCACATAACCAACCCAATGGCTTTTTTGACATAGTAAACTTACTCTGTACTCACCTGGTACAGCTTTGCATTTGCAATATGGAGAGTCTTGTGAAACACGAGTCAAGACAAAAGTGCTCAAAGACTTGTAGAAGCAAGCTAAAATGTCATGGCTGCTTCAGTAATCTCACGTTTGATTTTGTTAACACTATTGGTTAGGTTTAGTGCAGGGTTTCATGTAGTTGGTATGTTATTTTCGAACATGATAGAGCATTAACATTTTAGAGCCACTTACCAGCAATGTCACTTTCAAAGAGTCACGAAACATGCAAGAAGCAATGTAATATCATTACAGAAATGTCGCCACAGGCACGTTTTTCCAGTCTGGTTTGAATAAAACGTTTTTTTTTTTTTTTTTTTCCCCAAGAATAATGAGTTTTTGTTATTTATTATGATGTCAGTATAGTTGTTTCACCCTGATATATTTCAGTTGCCACCCCACCCCCTTCAAAAAAAGAAAAAAAGGAAAAAAGTAATTTCTGTGTATGACCTGCATTTTTAATTTATTCAAGAAAATGAGCATTATTGACCCATCTCATGCTTACAATTGCTTTAATAGCACAAAATTGCATGACAAATGCTCATTTGCAGGTGAAAAGGCATCTCTACCACTCATTGCTTGTCAGACTAATCAGAACTGTATGTTGGAGTGTCAAACCAGCAAAGGTGTGTGTTTATATAGCACAAGAGCCTTTTCTCATTAACTCCTCATGACAAACGCAACAAAACGGCACATCTCAACTGTGAGAGCAAGCACATCTCTCTCGCTCTCTCTGTCTTTCTTTCGATTCCCATTCTTACCACACATCAATAGTTATTACATTCAGACCACTATCTTTCACCACCCACCCAACCATCTTTTTCTTCCTTTCTTCCATCTCTCCCACAGTTTCTTGTGTGTATTTCTCGGTCGTACATGCTTTTCTTCTTAAATAAATCACCTCTTACAGCACAGATGCTCTATGAAACTTTCACTAGGCTTTGCTAGTGCCTCGTCTTGATAATCAAGCCTCTCTATCTAGAGGTGCAAAGAAAGGCTCTTTGCATTTATTTTTCACTGTTTCCATTGCCTGGAGTGTTATAGGGTCTTCATGGACCAGCTTTATGATGGAGTCCACTTAATCATTTCTTGTTAAGACAGATCCACTCTAGTGGCAGTAATATGTGTTACATTAGGGAGTCGTTTTCTATGTGTTCTTCTAGGATAACCAGATGTCCCGTTTTCCCAGATACTGTCTTGTATTTCAAATAAGCTGAGACATGTGAAAAGCATCAAATGTATGGGACTGTCCTAGGAGAAATGGGATATCTGGTCCTTTTTTCTTTATTTGGTGTTGTGCAGTAAACCTAATTGTCCAGCAGGAGGCTTGTTGCTAGAAAGGCTCTAGTACAGCACAGTTGCATCAGTTCAAAAAGTCCTGGACCCCTTTAACAAGGTCAGCACCTCGATGACTGCAGTCAGGCCTGAGTCAGATTTTTCCATTTTGAACACCATGCCATAAATGAAAAAAAACATGCAAAACCATGAATTTCAAGATGTAGTGCCTCACAAATGGATTTCAGAAGATGTAAGTAGTTCTAATCTCTATCCTATTAAGTTTATATATTTGTGTGTGTAGGAATTTATAGTAGAATTTTTGTAGTAAATTATTTTGGTGTAAAGATATCTTTAGATTAGGGTCCAATTCTCGCTATTAACTAACTATTAACTATGACTTTCCTAATTACTGCTTATTAATAGTAAGGTAGTTGTTAAGTTTAAGTATCGGGTAGGATTAAGGGATGTAGAACATAGTCATGCAGAATAAGGCATTAATATGTGCTTTATAAGTACTAATAAATTGCCAATATCCCAGTAAATATGCATGCTAATAAGCAACTAGTTAATAGAGAGAATTCGACCCTAAACTAAAGTGTTACCAAAAACGTTTATACCATTTTTAGGAGAGTATAAATTAAAATTAAAAAATTAATTAAAATGTTTTAAAAAAAATAATTAAAAAAAAAAAGAGTTATTAATTCATTCATATTATGTTTTCACACCTTAGGACATTTTACAACCTGAACCAAGTAAATATATATGTGTGTGTGTGTGTGTGTGTGTGTGTGTGTGTAGGTGTATAGTAGAGTTGCTTCAACCCTGAATTTCTGTCGTAAAGTTTTTGTTCTAACTAGCAATACTCTGCAATTTTATTTTAGAAATGGCTTCTATTTCTGCAAAGTAGCAGCTGGAACAACAAAAATACAAAGTATGAAAATGATCATCTCAGGTACTGTTTATGTGATATATTTAATGTTAAATGGGTCTAATGTGAGTTTGAATATCATTTTACAAAGTATGCATGCTTATGTTCATTTTGTATGACCTTCATAGCCATACTGAAAGTGACAATGGACAATTTACCTCAGATCTTGCAAATAAATTAAAGAAAACAACAATGTGTACTAAATGTAAACCATTTTACCTTTCAACTCAATGTGAACAAACAAGCGTATTCTATGACTATATATTAAAATGGTGTAATATTTATGAATTTGATTATACTTATCCATTTTGTTGCGAGTGTAGTGTGCTTGCAGAGAGACTCCACCTACACTCTCTTTTGATTGATTCTGATTTTGATTTTGTTGCATCTCATAGTTATGTCACATCTTGTGTGGACAGACAAATTGCTTGTCGCTTGCATCTTATCGCATTGTGTCTGGTTAGGACATGGTGTTAGAAGGTAGCATAATTGCACTGCCTACATTTAGCATGCTTATGTTGTGTTAAAATGCTAAATAGACAGTTCATGGTTTTCTGGAACTATTTTCAAAGCTAAGGTGTCACTTTAGGTCATGGTTTCTTCATTTAAATAATGCTTTATTCTGTTTATTCAGGAAAATATGCCACAAATAAAGATAAATTATTCAAGAAAACAAAAAGTATGTAATTGAGCAGACTCAAAGACTACTACTCTCTTTGATCTTTGGCTCAACCCCACATGCTTGTTCTTCTGTTTAATATACTGAGCTGTCCTCATGGTCACCTCTATCCTAATATTCTTCCCCTGGCACTGCTTAAACCGTTGTGCATCAGTTCCTGTTTCTTCATTTTGTCCCTTCTCTCTTTTGCTTTCACGTATGGACGCACAAGCGCATTGGCAGTATACACAAATGCATGCACACCCATAAACATATACACAAACGTTCTCTTCACTGCCTCTGTCCCTGGTTGTGTGTGTGTGTGTTTAAGTAGCTCTGGTCTAATCAGCCCACAGCAATGATGAAGTGATGACTCTGCACCACTGTTATTTAAACTCATGTGGACTTTGAGTGTGTATGCTTACAGGAACATTTTATTGCTCAGAGGTTGCACTTTTATAGCTCAGAAAACCTAATGTTGATGTTTCAATAGAGAGAATTTGGTCCTGGGTTAATTTGATAATTTGTGAGTTAATCCCCCGGTTTTACAAACAAGGATTAAGCTAGTCCTAAACTAAAATGCATGTTTGAACTGTTTCAACTGAAAGAAACTTGCTCTGAGATATCTCAAAATATGTCAGTGCAATTTTTTTGTCTCAAGATGCACATCACTAATATTTTTTTTTCTAAGACACGTTTATAAAAGTTACTTAAATGCCCTACTTGAACTAAGGCCTAATCCTGGCTTAGGCTAAGCCCTGTCTGTGAAACCGGGCTAATATTTGAATCTCTGAAATTTAAAGGATTAGTTCACTTAAAAATTAGAATTTCTTAATAATTTGCTCACCCCCATGTCATCCAAGATGTTTATGTCTGTCTTTCTTCAGTCAAAAAGAAATTAAGGTGTTTGAGGAAAACATTCCAGGATTTTTCTCCATATAGTGGACTTTACCAGGGTAAAAATGTATATACTTTTTAACCACAAATGCTCATCCTGCAGTGCTCAGCGATGCGCCACACATTATGTAATCATGTTGGAAAGGTCACACGTGATGTAGGCGGAAGTACCGCAGTAGGGTGAAAAACTCCATCTCATTTTCTCCTCCAAGTTCAAAATCATCCGACATCATAGTTTTACCTTTTTTGTAAAGGGTGTTTGACTTGTCTTGTCTTTGCACGTTCACTTTGTAGACACTGGATCGGTACTTATGCCTATGTCACGCACAACCTTTCCAAAGTGATTACGTAATACGTGGCGCATCGCAGTGCAAGACAAGCATTTGTGGTTAAAAAGTATTTACTTTTTTATTTTTTAGAAAATGACAGATCGTTTTACCAGATAAGACCCTTATTCCTCAGATGGGATCAAAACAAAACAAAACATAAATAAAAAAATAAATAAAAACAAGATGGTAACAATAGGCTGAAACAAAAGTAAAAATATTTTAGACTCTACCACTCACAACACCCTACATATTTATTCCTGGCCTCTGACTGGCTATGGGAGACTGACACAGTGAACAGCACAGTGACAATGATCTTGATTTCCCATCTTTAAATCATGACACATCCACTGTTTGCCACAGGGACTGTAAAGTACAGCAAGGATTACTGAGGGTCTCAAACATTAGTGAGATCCAGCCTGTTTATCAGACTCTGACCCTTTTACTACACACCCTCCATCTTGCTCAGGGCCCTGCTTTACCATTGACATTCACTCATCCATGCAGCTCCTCTACGACACCTTGCACTTCAGCGTTTGTGCTCATGATAAGAGATTTAAACATAACACATTTAGGTTACGCTTTATTTTGATGGTCCCCTTTAGACATTCTGTTGACTAAAAGTAATGTTGCACCTACATGTCAACTAACTCTCAATAAAGTATTAGTAGACTGTTAAGGGTATAGGATTGGGTTAGTAGAATAAGTTGACCCATACTTGCAAAGTTATTTATAGTTAGTGAATGTGTGCTGGGATACCATCAAAATAAAGTGTTAGCAGATATTAAGCAGAGAGTCTACTAATACTCTAATGAGAGTTTGTTGACATGTAGGTGTAAAGTTACTTACTGTACAGTCAACAGAATATCTAAAGGGGACCATCAAAAATAAAGCTATACCAAAATCTTTATTCGTGTCAGCCCATAGAGTGGTGCAGGTATGACGTCAGAACTCAAAAGTCTAATTCACTGCTGGTTCCTTCGAGATTTTCCTATGGGGTTTTATAATGGGCTTTTTTACTTTTATTTATGTGTAAAATAAAGCCTGTGGTAAACATAACCTGGCGATGCTTTGACGTTTTGTTCTACAATGTAAACTGCACACACACACACACACACGCGCCGCGCACACACACACACACACACACACACACACACACACACACACACCAACCTGTCTTATCTAGTTACTTATTAAAAATAAAAATAAAAATTCACGTTTTTGCTATGGGTGTGTATAAATTACGAAGTAGAAAAAAAGGTCCAAGTATAGTCAAGTTATATTTACCACAGGCTTTATTTGGCACATAAATCGAAAAAGGACATTATAAAACCCCACAGGAAAATCTCAAAGGAGCCAGTGACGAATTAGACTTCAAGGTTCTGATGTCATACCTATTCGCAAACGGATGTATGACTCTGAATTTTATCAGAAGTAATGGAGAGCATGACACAGATGCTGTCGACAGAGCTCAAACCCGGAATATTCCTTGAAGATGAAAAGCCAAAAAAGAAGAAATGATGAAAAAGTAGATGAGTAACTGAAAGACAAGAGGCAGAAGAAAGTGATAAAGAAATGTAAAGGCAACCAGCCTCATTTCTGCAGTCTAAAGTCCGCATTCCATCAAGAGATCAGACCAGATTACCACACAGAGCTGATGAAGCAACATTTACTTTTCACACGCTCTGAAGACAGATGCGCTTTATACAGTAGCATTTGCTCAAATGGAACAAATAATTCTTTTTCTTCTTTGTGTGTGTTTGTCTGTGTGTGTGTGCGTGTGTGTGTGTGTGTGCTGAGGGTCAGGAACTGTGGCAAGGGTTCTCATAACTGAGTTTGAATGAACTGTCTTCATAAAGGTCTGTTTTATCACATGACCCCCCTCATAAAACGCATTGTTCTCCAACACAAAAATAAGGCTCATGCAGTATGGATCTTAATGTTAACATTAAGCAAGTGACTGGCTTTAAGACTCCAAAACAATACAGCTGTGTAAAACTAAGGCATGAAAACAGCTATAAACAGTTTTCTGATGGTATTGTTGTATTTTCATGAGCATGCATTTCTCTGACAGAATGAAGATGGTGAGGCTCAAATAACACTGGCACCTTCAGCCGCTCAATCATTTCCCTCATTATAGCAAATGAATCTAATGATTCATTAATGTAGAAGCAAATGTGCCACCCAATAAGTTTCCATAGAGACAAATGATGCCATGCACCCAGCAAATTATAATATGCCAATTTGAAGGGAATTGAGTGATTTCACTCATTTTTTTCAAAGCTACAGAGGATTTAAAAGACTTTTTTAATGAAAGAAAATTATAAATGCCGGCCAGCTGGGTTTATTTTAACTCCAGAAGTATTTTATATTATAAAATAAATTTAAAAAAAATTCCGCATCTCTACAAATTTCACAAAAATCTTGGCAAAGAGACTGTGAGAGACACTAATAAATAGATTGTGAATCCTGGTAGACACTAATAAATATCAGTATTCCAAACTTTGGAACAAAAAAGTTGTTGTAAAGTATAGACAAAACTATAAAGAACACTCCATTGGGCATATGAAACAAAAGCTCAGATGCGGATACAACAGACACAAGTGTTACACAATAAAACAGCTGCAGTTCTGCGCACCCATAGATACAGTAGGAGCTATATTCTGAGACTTAACATTTGCATATCTACATGCACCTGCATGCATATTTTGCCAAGAGTACAAAGGTAAGCTCATTCCAGCACTTCATGTCTACCACCTCTCTCTCGCATTCACACACACTCCTACACACCCCGTAAGTGTGAAACCACCATACCGCGACTTACCCCAGAGTTCACTCTTACCCAGCACACTATGAGGTTCAGACATGCGAGGGCCATCCATAAAACACAGAGGGAGAGAGAGAGCGCAAGGCCAGTGAGAAGCTATTTTCCTGAGGCAAAGCCTGTCTTTTCCCATCAACTTACTTGCTCACTCTAAACAGGGTTTAGATCCAGAAACCCACTCATGGGGTTGATAGAGGGGGACAAGTTGAACTTGGCTTACCTAGTTGTGTTTTCAGAGAAAATGGAGACCTATTAGTTTTAAGGTGCATTCACATAGACAGAGATTTTATCTCTGGAAATCGTCAAGTGGCTGTTTTGTTTGATGTAGTAGCCGTTAAAACAGCTAGATGTCATAATGCTATTGGTGGGCAGCATTTTACTGACCATAGGATTTGAAAATCTGATCACAAATGGGATGTAATGAAAGTAAAAAAAAAAAAAATAATAATAATAATAATAAAAAAAATGAAGACAGTGTTTCACAGCTATAAATTTATTACATGACATTTACAACGGTGAAAGGAAATTTTAAAAGAGTAAAAAGAAGAATCAGGGAGAATCAATAAATTATAAATAAATTACTGCCACTGTGTCAATAATATGTAATCATGTAATCCATAAAAAGTAACTGTAATCTGATCAGGAGCATTTTAAAACATAATATGATCTAATTAGTACTATATTTTTGGGATCTGATTACATAATCCAGATTACATGTAATCATTTACTACCCAGCACTGCTTATATGTCACTCTAATTTGACTATCAAAATGTTTATTTAACACTAAAAGTAACATTCTGGTGAGAAAAGTATATGTATATAAATCACAGCAGTGCATAATATAATCTATCATGAATAAGATTAAAGATTATCAACGCATGAATCAAGCTCACTCAGAATAGAAACAATTTCTGACATTGTTTTCCATGCATAATTTTATTTTATTATACCCCTTCATGTGGGATAACAAATCATAGTGTTAGCTAGATCATATAAATTAGCTAGTGTTCAGACACCAGTTATAATTTTTTATATTTTTTTTTTTACTAGCGGGTGCAGGACATAAAGTAAAGTAAACTGTGACATATTATACCCAAAAATTCTTCATATAGTGGACTACCAGTAAAATTGATAAAACTTTGGGACCAAAAGTTATTTACACACTTTGACCTGAACATGTTTTGCTTAAGTGTTATCTGACATTATCAAGATTACAAAAGACACAGTTTAAGTCTGAGTTCTTGACATATTTTATTACCATTTTTTTTAAACTATAGTGAATAAACTGTAATAATGTGTGAAAAGTTCAAGGTGTCTGAATAAATTTTGGTTTGACTGTATGTGACACAAACCATAGGACAGACAGACAAGATGGATGGATGGACAGATGGAGGGATGGATGGATGGACGGACAGACTACAGACAGACAGGATGGACGGACAGAAACAGACAGACAGATAAGCTTGGATGGATGGACGGACGGACGGACAGACGACAGACAGACAGGATGATTGGACGGACAAACAGACAGACAAGCTTGGAAGGATGGACGGATGGACAGACAGAATGGATGGACAGACAGACAGACAGACAAACAAGCTTGGATGGATGGATGGATGGATGGATGAATGGATGGATGGACGGAGAGACAGGATGGATGGTTGGACAGACAGACAGACAGACAGACAGACAGACAAGCTTGGAAGGATGGACAGACAGACAGAATGGATGGATGGATGGATGGATGGATGGACGGACAGACAGACAGACAAGCTTGGATGGATGGATGGATGGATGGATAGATGGATGGACGGACAGACAGACAGAGAGACATGCTTGGATGGAGGGACGGACAGACAGACAAGCTTGGATGGATGCTGGATGGATGGACGGATGGACAGAATAGATGGATGGACAGACAGACAGACAGACAAGCTTGGATGGATGGATGGATGGATGGACAGACGGACAGACAGACAGGATGGATGGTTGGTTGGACAGACAGACAAGCTTGGATGGATGGACAGATGGACAGACAGACAGACAAGGTTGGATGGACAGAGAGATAGAATTTAGCTAGTTAGCAAGCTATAGATAGTGAATTGCTGTAAATGTGAACCGCCCTAGAGTCATAACAGCATATAGACATGACTTAATGATGACAGATCATAAATACAACAACACAGAAGCAATTTGTTTGATTGGTATCCCCTAGGAGAAATTACACAAGAGAACAGACTAATGTGATTATGACAAACCGGAGACTACCCACCTACGTTCTGTGAGCACCCTTAAGTCCTGGTTTAATAATGAGTTTATCTTTCTCTTCCTAAAGCAGATCTCTGAGATCTTTGACCTTAAATGACTTGATTTAAAAGAGAAAGTGGCCCTCTTAGGATTAGGGCGCAGAGAGGCACAAAGCACTAAACAGCCATTAGAGATGAGCAGAGGCCAGCGGTAAAAGCCAGAGCGACTGTGGCCCAGTTGGCTGGGAGGCGTCCCATAACAAGGCCACACTAAGATTCTCCCTCTCATTTAAACCAGCCTCACGGAGTGGCCTCAGTTGCCGTGGAGCCTAGCCACGGAGAAGCGAATGCTTCGCACACACACACACTCGGCAGTTAGAGCTGTCATAGGCTTCATGCTAGTTGTGAGGTTTGTTGTATCATCCCAGACAGAGAAAGAGAGAAAGCACTAAAATAAAACAAGAACCAAGGAAAAAATTCTCAGCAGGGCTTGTTGGCTGAGACAGACTGCAGAGATGTACAAATATGTTTTCTAACATACTCCTACTGTGAACAGCACAAGATAAAAGTTAAATGCACAGTTCATATATAAAGTCTATATATAAAATACATTTAACAACCACACATACACATATAGACACACACATGAATCAGTGTTTCTGCAACTATCAGCATTTTTCTAAACCAACAATTTTTTATTTTGTTTTTTTGGAATAAAATATCCCACTCCATTGTCTTATAAGGCTAATATATATATATATATATATATATATTATATGTTATGTATATCATAAATACATACAATTAAATAATATTTCAGTAAAAAGGTTTAGAATATTGATATATAATATATTATTATATTAATATATAATTAAATTATTAAATAGTTTAATTATTTCATGTTTTATGATGGATTTTCATATTTTATGATTGAAAGTCTAGGTAAAACAAGAGTAAAACTCCCATTTATGTAGCAAAAATAATAAATGATGCACTGTAAAATACATTTAAAAAAGTTTTCACCTTTAATTTTCCATATAATCAAAAGAAAAACAGTTTAAATCTGTTTGAATAAAATTCAACCATTGGGGCATAAAAGTACAAGCAACACCTACATATGTAGATACTGATGACATATTGAGTGTGCTTATTACTGCGCTATGATAAAACACATATATAAACACAACAACACATTCTTGCCTGAATGTCACACTTTAGAACCAACCAAAGAGTTGAAGTGTCAAAAAATGCTGGAAACTTTCAATTTTAAGTATAGCACACTTTCAGCGGAAATGCTTGCAGGAAAGACTGGAATAACATTATGCCTAGGATCACGGCGCTTTTCTTTCCCCATATTTTACAGGTGAATCCTTTGGCACTGAAATGAGGAAAGATAAGGGGAATGCCCCAGGGGTCTGTACTTGGCATATCACCATTTTTGCAGGCAAAATTACAAAGTAGTCGGAGAAATATATATTTTTATACTGTCTATTTACAGTACTATTGCACTGACAAAAATCTGTTTAAAGGAACGCTTGCCATGCCTCGGGCGACAGAGATCAGCAGCTCTGTGTGATCATCTATTGGTGTAAATATATTAAAGTGAGCAGACAGCCATATCTAGGGCAACATTCATATGCTTCAAGTTGTTATTCTAATCATTTCTTTGTTGTGAAAGCTTCTATGTTAACAGCAATAGGTTCAGGTCGAGTGTGTATGAGATTTGTAAGCCAAAGTGATACTGTGCTTTTACAGGTAAAAGTGAAAAACTGTATTCTGGGGTTAAATCAGAGTGCTTAGAAATCACTGCCTCTGAGTGAGTTTAATGCTGCCCTGATACTATTTGATCTGAACAGCTTTTTAATAGTGGTTTCACACAGCCTTCGCCTGCCGCAAACTTGATGATTCTGTGCACCTACTTCCAAAACACAGCGTGAATTAAACATTCATGCCATTTTACTTCACCTGTGACTCCTGGTGACTTCATCACATAAATAGATAAGTATTTATATATATATATATATATATATATATATACACACACACACACTATATTGCCAAAAGTTTTGGGACACCTGCCTTTACGTGCACATGAACTTTAATGACATTCCATTCTTAATCCGTAGGGTTTAATATGGAGTTGGCCCATCCTTTGCAGCTATAACAGCTTCAACTCTTCTGGGAAGGCTTTCCACAAGGTTTAGGAGTGTGTTTATGGGAATTTTTGACCATTTTTTTTAGAAGCGCATTTGTGAGGTCAGGCACTGATGTTGGACGAGAAGGCCTGGCTCACAGTCTCCGCTCTAATTCATCCCAAAGGTATTCTATACCAGTCAAGTTCCTCCACACCAAACTCGCTCAACCATGTCTTTATGAACCTTGCTTTGTGCACTGGTGTGCAGTCATGTTGGAACAGGAAGGGGCCATCCCCAAACTGTTCCCACAAAGTTGGGACCATGAAAATGTCTTGGTATGCTGAAGTATTAAGAGTTCCTTTCACTGGAACTAAGGGGCCAAGCTCAACCCCTGAAAAACAACCCCACACCATAATCCCCCTTCCACCAAAATTTACACTTGGCACAATGCAGTCAGGCAAGTACCGTTCTCCTGGCAACCACCAAACCCAGACTCGTCCATCGGATTGCCAGACAGAGAAGCGTGATTCGTCACTCCAGAGAACACGTCTCCACTGCTCTAGAGTCCAGTAGCGGCGTGATTTATACCACTGCATCCGACGCTTTGCATTGCACTTGGTGATGTAAGGCTTGGATGCAGCTGCTCGGCCATGGAAACCCATTCCATGAAGCTCTTTACATACTGTTCTTGAGCTAATCTGAAGGCCACACGAAGTTTGGAGGTCTGTAGCTATTGATGAGTTGGCGACTTCTGCGCACTGTGCTCCTCAGCATGCGCTGACCCCGCTCTGTAATTTTACGTGGCCTACCACTTCGTGGCTGAGTTGCTGTTGTTCCCAATTGCTTCCACTTTGTTATGATACCACTATCAGTTGACCGTGGAATATTTAGTAGTGAGGAAATTTCACAAATTACACAGGTGGCAACCTATCACAGTACCACGCTTGAATTCACTGAGCTCCTGAGAGCGACCCATTTCTTTCACAAATGTTTGTAGAAGCAGTCTGCATGCCTAGGTGCTTATTTTATACACCTGTGGCCATGGAAGTGATTGGAACGCCTGAATTCAATGATTTGGAGGGGTGTCTATAATGTATAGTGTATATATAAATCGTTAATATATAAATGTAAATCCAGCTATATATAGTTATAAGCCTGAATATATAAATACAAATCCAAATATATATTTATAGGCCTGGATATATAAATGTAAATCTGAATATATAGTTATAAGTCTGAACATACTTTTGATAAATATGTTTACTACATAAATTCATGTCTATTTATTACATTTGTTGTAAGCCTCGTAAAATCATGTACATAGTTTTAATAAGGGCCAACCGAATGTTCACTTTATCTTGTTATTTGACAATTAGCTCATGGACTAAATTAATCATTACTGACACTCCCACAATGGCATTAGTAACTGAAAACAATTGCATTGCATTGCAGCATCAATCCAAACCCTCTTTTTTCAAACCCTTCTCTCCAACCAACTGTCATTTAGAGACCAACTAATTATGATCCAATCAATTCCCACTTGTAAATAAATCAAACTATTTATTTTAATTCAAATCATTTAAATCAAACTATTTAAACTAAACTAAAATGGACTGCAAATGCAGTTTCATGTTGAATTGCAATATCATTGTTATAAATGTAAATATAGCGAATTATTGTGCACTGAAACATGCAAATAAATACTGAACTGTTTGGATACATGTTCACATACTCATTTATATCAGGGAAAAAAGAAATGAAGAAAGTAACCACTTCATCTTCTATGCAGGAAATGAAAGCATTTCTACGCGTTATAATTACAAAAATGAAAAGCCAAAATAAACCAACTATTCCTCTAATCTTTCCACCTTAAATTGGTGTGATTAGATTTATCAGCACCCCACAAAGTGAGATGCTGAATTACAATGATCATAATATTTCCTGTATGCCAGTTTAATTCCGAAATTCATTTATGTCGCAGTGAGAGGCCACTTAGGCAAATGTACGTGCCCCTCAAAAGAAGCCGGAAAAGATGAAAAAGCAAAGGAATGAAAGTGAAGTGTGAGAGGCAGTGTGTAAGAGGTGTTGCGGCTGCAGTGCTGTAGCTACAGGGGAGCTGTGAGCATGAGGGGTCTCATCCATCACATCTCATCCATCAGATCCCAGAGGACTAGACACAACCCTCATGCTCCAGCTATGCTGGATAGTGGATACTGCATGAGTGTGAGAAATTCAGCACTTGTTTTATAACAACAGCATTTCTTGATTTGCACCGAGGGTGTGTGGATCGTTTGTAGCTTGTGATTAATACACCCGTGTGATAGAGTCAGTTTGAAAGCTTGTTTGCTGCAGATTTGTAGGCATCACTGTCTCTGAACCTCATATCGCTGGCTCTGCTACTGAATATGAATTTGAAATGTAAAGAATATCCTTATATATATGCTTTTCAACATGTTCACACTATTTAAAACGTGCTTTTGTGTCTGCACGTAAAAGTGTGTGTTTGGGTTGACTTAACTATACTCTGGGAACAAATTTGTCTAAGACAAAACCTCCATATGAAAAAGGATCCTGATTTCTTCAAATAAAAAATTAAGGAATTGTTGATTCATCAAAGTTCAATATTATGCTTTTTCAAGAAATCATGGAAAGATGAGTGAGGAGGAGAAAAAGAGCCTACTTCACCTTTCCACAAGGAGACAGCGAGTGAAGTGGCACCGGAGGCTTCCTATTTCCAGGACAAGCATATTTCATCACTGGACTGTAGTAGTGTGACTTCCATGACACAAATTGGCACAATGCCAAATGATTTTGTCTCATTATAACAGCGGAAACAACTAATTCCTCGTAATTTATGGTCATACAGATAAGAGCAAGACATTCGAAACTGTCTGTTTTTATTTGTGTACACTCTACACACAATAAAAACAAAACATTGTGCTTTTGTAAAATAAAGAAAACAAACAGGATGCTGATTTCCTTTCCACAAAGCTTGTGGAGCACGTCACAAAAATCAATCGAAACTCAGCGTATAGGCTATTAGCAAGCTCTTGCGTGCCATCTGAACTCTTGGGCTGCGTTCCATTTTGTTTTTTTATGCCCTTCCCTCACTAACTTCCCTCAGTTTCATTGACTCGGATGTACACTACCAGTCAAAAGTTTGGAATCAGTAAGATTTTTAACTTTTTAAAAAGAAGTTTCGTCTGCTCACCAAGGCTGCATTTATTTAATTAAAAATACAGTAAAAACAGTAATATTGTGAAATATTATTACAATTTAAAAAATAACTGTTTTCTGTTTGAATATATTTTATAAAGTAATTTATTCCTGTGATCAAAGCTGAATTTTCAGCATCATTACTCCAGTCTTCAATGTCACACGATCCTTCAGAAATCATTCTAATATGATGATCTGCTGCTCAAGAAACATTTATGATTATTATCAATGTTGAAAACAGTTGTTTACTTTTTTTTCAGGATTCTTTGAAAAATAGAAAGTTCAAAAGAACAGCATTTATCTGAAATACAAAGCTTTTGTAACATTATACACTACCGTTCAAAAGTTTGGCTGCAGAAATAATTTTTATTTTTATTTTTTTGAAAAGAAATTAAAGACATTAATACTTTTATTCAGCAAGGATGCATTAAATCGATCAAAAGTGACAGTAAAGACATGTATAATGTTACAAAAGATTATATTTCAAATAAATGCTGTTCTTTTAAACTTCCTATTCATCAAAGAATCCTGAAAAAAATATATTGTACACAAATATTTTGTACAATTGTACACAATAAATGTTTCTTGAGCAGCAGATCAGCATATTAGAATGATTTCTGAAGGATCATGTGACACTGAAGACTGGAGTAATGATGCTGAAAATTCAGCTTTGATCACAGGAATAAATTACTTTATAAAATATATTCAAACAGAAAACAGTTATTTTAAATTGTAATAATATTTTACAATATCACTGTTTTTACTGTATTTTTAATTAAATAAATGCAGCCTTGGTGAGCAGACGAAATTTCTTTTAAAAATCTTACCGATTCCAAACTTTTGACTGGTAGTGTACATTATTGCTTACGTTGCATGAGTGCCTACTACTGGCGGAACCTTTGCAATGGACTGAACTGGAACATCCTAAGCCCTTGATCACTTGGAATCCACTATGAAGTTGATTTACTATTTAATTTTTTCCCTTACAAAATTGTTTAATGCAGCATTCTATATGTATATATGTGTGTTTTAAATAAAAAAAAAAAAAAAAAAAAAATTAATATATCATAGAGTTGTTTGTGGTGGGGTAAATTAAATGCGATACGCAGTGACGTCACAATCGTGTTGCATTGTGGTATATGGAGCTGCCTGAAGTGTATATATGAAGTAGGCTCCCTCGGTCAAAATCGAAGGAGCGAGGGTCTGTCCATATAAACTTCCCTCGTCCACTTCACGAAGTGGAACGCACTTCAAAATGGTGGCAGGGATTCCCCCGAGGGGAAGTGCTTAGGGAAGTTCGAGAGTGCTTGTCTAAAACTGGAGTGGACCGCAGCCTTGTTTTGGGTTGGTGCATAGACCGTCTCTTCTTCTTCTGCTTCTTCCTGTTGTGGCGGTTAGCAAACAGCGTTGCATTACAGCATGCGCACCCTTCTGGATTGGAGCGTGGATCGCCTTTGACTGATTGTATTTGTCGTTTGACTGTATGCAGCGAACCGTGATGTCCGTACCGTGATGGTTCGGGACAAATACATGTACCGTTACACCCCTAATATATATATATGGACACATCTACATGTGTCATTATGCCTTAAAATATTTTTATTGTAATTCTAAAAATGCAAAAAATGTCTGTCAGGGTTTGGGTTAGTCAGTAATATTTATAATTTTTTTATATTTTACAAATATTTTTATATGAACTATTTTTATATAAATCTACCCCATACACATCGAGATAACCCAGGGTGCAAATCCATAATCCACAGGAGACCTAGACACCTATGGTATGTAATTTAAACAGGTAAACAGTAAACATGTATTTTGTGTATGTACTTCAACATATCTGTGTATATGAGGGGACATGCAGTGGTGCCCAGAGCCCTAGTGTCAGGTCTGACTCTTTTGTTAATAGAGCTGCACATAAGACTACCTTATCTCTGGGCCCCAGGCGAACCACCCTGAGGATTGTGTGTGTGTGTGTGTGTGTGTGTGTGTCTGTCTGTCTGTGTGTGTTGCGAGGACACAGAGGCAGGAAGGACCTGTCTGAGTAGAGTTGTTCAGACTGCAGGACAGTATGTCAGTGTCAGGGTAATTACTGTAATGTACTCCAATTACTTCCCTTTTAGTCTCATTCACTGTCTGTCTGTTTAAACTGATACTCGCTACATCAATAGACAATGCAACAGCACATGGTATCGTCACTGTAATCTCATTCAAAATTCTCATTCACTATCACAAATCAGAAACCTTCACTACTGCATCACATATAGCAACTGTATAATCATGTCTCTCCAGTGGGGAAAATAGGCTGGCTTCACTCAGAGGATCCTAGTTGGAGAGTCAGGGGGCATTTGAAAATTTCTTTCTTTCTTTTTTTTTTTTTTTTGCATCATTCTATGACACTTTTGCATGACCGGAAAAAGAAACACTTTAGAAATACATAGTGTTGATGCAGATGTGGAATGTTTATGTGCGTATGTACAATTTTCTGGCTATTGAGCTGAAACATAATTTTGAGGAAAATGTGTGGAATTCATTTAAATATGGTAAAATCAGAATACAACACCTTTGCCTATCAGGATAGATGCCATTATTATTTAATCTTGAATGCAAGCAAGACTGTCCAGGACAGAAGTACAGTTTGTTCAACTGGTTGTACTTTAGTCCGCTGGATTATTCAGTTGATGGAATATCGAATAATATCTAACCACGGATCTTAAGTCTGTACTACCCATTGAACAGTCTGTATTTGCATGAGCAACGGTCTTGTTTTCATTCACATCAAATGGCGTCTATCCTGATTAAAGTCTATTAGTAGATATAAGCATAATAAATATGTTACATTATAAACAAACAGAAAAGGAGGACGATGTGAAGAACTTAGCATCCTAATTTTGCAGAGTTCGCAGGAGCAGCTTTTGTGTGGGCCTGCCATGAGTCATAATGAATTTAATCATGGAAAAAAAAAATCCTCCAGTATTACAATTACCAGCTGGATGGCTTGGCGTAGAGCAACACCACGGTAATCACCGGGAAAAAAAACGAAGTGATCTTTTCTTAAACGAACACCTACCACAGACTTTCTAATAAACATACCCTTTCGACAAGCACTACAGCAGAATACAAAAACTGTGATCTTTCAGTCTTTGATAATTGAATAATAAAGACCAGTTCAGAGGCTTGTATGAATATCCAGCCATCTCAGCTCAATGACATCCATCGATAGTGCACAGCAGAGAGCATTAATCACGCAGGCGTTTCTTACACGGCAATAAGGAGGCAGAGTTCAAGAGTGTCATCAGCACAGGCATGTAACAGATCTCAATATATTTGCATTTGTATTTATACTCCGTGCCAGCACTAGGAGGGAAAATGCATTTATAATGTCACCTTTAGCATGCATCCACCCCGTCTGATCTAAGCATATACCCCACACACACACACACACACATATCAATGCATGCCGACACCGATGCACAGAATATACCTCGAAATTAGTCTAATATACATAAAAGATAACTCATTTGTGGGATCTTTTTGCTGGTACATGTAATGATTTGGACACTCAACCAATGGGCAATCCTTCTTAGCACTGTGAAGCATAGCATGTGCGCACTGGAATCAATTTCGGTGTCAGTCAGCGGCCTTCTCACTATGCCATTTCATGCTATTGTTTGTGTCAACAGAACAGTGCCATGTAATAGGGGGGAAATTATATGCACAATTTGATGTCATTTGAGTGACAGTAAAATGAGCTTGAATAGGTGATAAAATGACTGGAAGTATTTTGTAACAGCACCCAAAAATTTGCGCTTTGGATCCTCCTGAGATACTGAAGAAAAACAATTGTTATAAAGAGATAGGAGGCTTTTTCACCACTTCTTTTGGTGTGAAAGCTTGCAAGAAGGGGGGTTTTGGGGGCTTAGAAGGCTTCTTTTGAGATTTTATTGATCTGCACAAAAACGCAAGATCAAAAACATGAAAATGAAATAGCTTCAGGGAGCCTAAGAAACGAGTCGATAGAAAATGCTGAGGCAAAAATGGGTTGAAACTGCCTATTGTACCCAGAGTCCCTCTTGCTGTGGTAATAGTAGATGATGTTGAGCAACTACCAGGGGTGGGAGGGGACAGTATCCTCCCTTCTCTGCTGGGAGTGAAGAACTTCTATATGATAGTCTTAAAATGTGGATGGTTTGGGATAAAAATGAACCATACACTTTGGTAAACCACTAATGTAAAAGCTTGTTTTTCCCAGATGGTTGCACAGATGAATTTTCATTTGTCTTTCAACATGACTGATTGATTGAGAAGCTACTCTACAAAAATGTGCAACTGTTTGACTAGTCTGTCAAAGTCAGACTTAAAGGAGAGGTTAATCAGGTACATGTGTTCTTTAGGTCCTAAGTGTCACTGTAAAACCAAACAGCGAAATTAATTGAATGAAATGAGTTTGTTTCACTGAAATAGTAATGAAAGTTCACTGTACTTAATAGAAAAAAGTTGCGTGAGCTCAAAATTTCATTGTAGTAAGTTGAACTTAATATGATTGAGTTGAGTTGCAGCAGATTTCTAATTCCCAGCATGCTTTACGTCAGACTGTATAAATAAATGTTGAAATTAAGTGTTATTTTGTGTGTTTTTGCACAAGATTAACATAGGAAGACATAAGTTAGTGTTTATTGTTCTGTTATGTTAGTTTTGTAAGGTTACCATTGTGGTGAAGAGTGTGGTTAGGTTGAGGATGGGCTGCAAAACTTTTAAGACCACATATATACTATATGTTGTTTGTTTATATACATGCAAGTATATAATGATAGTCTCTTTGATAGTTATAATAGCATGTGTTATTTGCTATCTAACATTTAACCAAGATCTGAATGTGATGTTTATGTAAATGAACTGTGTGTAATTAACATTATGATGAGTGGGGCGAGGCTGAGAACCGTGGGAGTGAAGGGATGCTGGTGATGTGATTGTTAATGAGAGACACCTGTGCACCACACTGGCCTTGCTCCGCTTCCACGGCTCTCGGCCCCACCCCACTTGTCACAAAAAATTTAAGTTCTACTAACTTAAAAAAATGAGTTAGTTTACTTAAATGTTTTGAAGTAATAAGTTTCCTCAAATATTTTGAGTGTTCTAAACTTTTTGAGTTTTACGGTGTACTTAATGGCTTTTTTAACAGACTTACATTGCAGTCACATTTTAGGGAAATAGTGTAGTGATATATGAAGCACTGGCTACACAAAAGTTACTTTGGAACCAAGCAGCTTTCTGATGATCAGCGCAGCTAATTCATTCCAACAATATGAGCAAAATCTGTGAGGGGAACTTTTTCGTCCTTACGCGAAACTCTTGATCAAATGGATTCCTATTGGAATGACTTGATATTGGCTGCAAAACTTTGCAGAGCAATGGGAAATGTGACTGCTCCTTACACCATGTCATAACCAGACGTGATGCAATACTGTCCACACCAGATGTGACACGACTAAGAGATGCAACAAAATCAATCAAAAATCACAGCCAATCAGAAGATAGTGTGAGTGGAGTCTCTCTGCAATCCCACAACATAAAATGAATAAGTATTCAATCAAATTCATAAACATTACACCATTTTAAGATTATTAAATATACATACTGAATGACTGAAACAATCTTTGTCATAGAATACACTTGTTTGTTCACCTTAAGTTCGTATTTTCAAGATCTGAGATGAATTATCCATTGTCGCTTTCAGTATGTCTATAACGATCAAACAAAATGATATTCAAACTCACTTTAAATTCTTAAAACATTTAAATAACGCACATAACCAGCACCTTAGATTGTAATTTTCATACTTTGTATGTTGGTGTTCCAGCCGCAACCTCACAGAAATAGAAACATTTTCTAAAATAGAATTGTCACGTATTGCTGTCACTACTGATCAGGACAAAAAACTCTGATTAACATCGAAAAGATATTGCAGTGTTATGTCATGTCTGGTTATGACACAGTGTTAGGCCCTGTCCCAAGTGCCACCTTTAGTTCTTGTGGTCACACTTTGGTGCTTCAATGCAGCATAAACTAGAAGTCCTCTGTGGAGCCAGCATCAGCAAAATGGTACATCAAGGGCACAAGGTGGCCACAGTGGGGTGCTTATGAGCACCCTTCTGAAACCTAAAATGTCAAATGGGACACCATACGGTCTTGTGGATTTCAAGGACACAATGCAAAACCCCAAGTGCAAATTAAGATGCTGAGTCGGGCTGGTGGGGACACTCAAACAGAGCACTGTTTTGATTTTGTTTACACTTTTCTGGGAAATAAACCTTAGTCATAATTGCCTTTGCATATTAAACTGGGAGAAGAGAAAGCTGTATAACATAGGAAATGTACCCTTTTTACCACAGTAGCCACATATGAGATGATTCTTTTAGGACTGAAAAAAGTGATGAAGAAATAATAAAAGTTTTCGGCAATACAAGAATGGATTTGTGTAGTGTCAGCTCCATGACAGATGAACTAATTATTCATCAGGTAGTGATCTTTAAGAAGGTTTGTAGTCGGAATAATAGCTTGATTGCAGTACATAAGCACATGCCGAAATTCACTGCAGAATTGAAGTGCTTTTTTATAGCTATAATGATTCTACTCTCTGGCCAATTCCTTGGTAAGCTAAAGCTTTCAACAATCCTTATTTAGGTCGCTCTTTAAAGACCTCATGAAATTAGTGCAATTCTTTCCTGTTTTACCATATTTCCTGTTGGAACAGGACGTTGGCATGAAAGAGAAAGTCTTTCCTTGTTCCTGTTAGAAAATGCGTGTTATTATGCCAGCAAAGTGAGGATAAGCTAACCTTGTTTTTTTTTTTTTTTTAGCAGTGAAGGCATTGCTGTTGGTCACATTTAAAGTATATTACTGGGTAAAGTGCACTACTATTAAAAATAATAAATAAATAAATACTGGATCAAGCTAATTTTCATGTCTGTGGTTGTGTATGTAAAACTGTATCAGGGAAAAGAGAAACTGTAATTGTGTTCTGACTGTGATGCATTTGCATGAGGTCAATGTAAAAATCTGTTTCTGCATATCATAACAGTGAAACATATGTTGGTTAGTGTCGTGAGAAGCATTTAGCTTCTATCTTGGTCAGGCTTAACCAAGCGGGGAAGAAAATGTCGTAAATGTAGCGCAAAAAGATTTCAATTGACTTTGACAGAATGGTGCTGCATGACCAATTTGCTGTAATGATATAATCCACAGACGGCCGTGTTTTATGAGCAAAAGAACTTGGCAAGTAAACTGTACTGTTTTGCCAATACTGCTATTGCAAACATAAAATTAAGTGGCATCCTCAGGTGACAGCAGTTGCATTGCTTTATACAAGTTCTGTTTGAGCAAACCTCTCAATTTATTTTTCTACAGACCACATTAGAATAACAAACATCAAGGTTTTGAAAATTCCTGCTTAAGTTAACAAACCTTTAAGCTCATTGAGCAATTTTTTGTGTGTAAAATACTGTAAATCAAAAGGTCCTTGTATGATATAAAGTTAAGTAAACATGTGCCTGACCTTGTGTGTGAGTTTGGCAGGATGCAAGAAGCAGGACACTCTGCATTTACTCAAATATGTAAAATGAAAGGATAATGACTGCGGTTGACTGAAACCTGTCTGTTTTAGTGCTTCAATTTATCTTCCGAAGTATAATAGGCACGGGAGAGAACAAGAGACCTTTCTCCTTTGGGTATTATAAATGTCACGTCGCATTTCAAACAGTCGATTAGCAGTTCCTAAACGTTACAGCCAACATTTAAAAATTTCACTGGCTTTAACAAAATCATCTAAAACAATCTACAGGCAAGAAAGGCCTTGCATTTAATTTATTTCTTCATCATTCTTTTTTCTTTAATGTAGTTTATGGCAAGTTGTATAATTGACGTTCTGTCAAAATGCTACAACCTTGTTTTTTTCTGTCTCATTGTGAACACAGCATTACTTATGAGCAAAATTAAGCATGCTAAACCAAAACATCCTTTGTCCCAAGTGTAGCAAGTTTCATTCTTTTTAGTGAATCGGTTTGTTTGGATCAAAAAGAAATGATTCACCTTTTAAGTCCTTGCATTATGTCATTTTTTAAAGTTGCAATGAAACAGAAGTAGCAACAGATATTTTGAGTGTCACGGATTATCGAGAAAAAAAAATGTAGGGAAGGGACTTGTTTCAATCTGTCAGTTGTTTATTAGATTTTGAGATGTGGGCGTTGCACTCAAAAAGGAATCTGAGCTTGCAGAGAAACTTTTTTCTCAGAAATTGTGAGATACAAACTCACAATTGCAAGTTATAAAGTCAGAATTGCGAGATATAGCCTCACAATTGCGAGTTATAAAATCAGAATTGCATGATATAAAATCAGAATTTATTTTATATTTATTTTTTTCACAATTGCGAGCTTAATATCATGCAAATCTGACTTTATACAGTTGCAAGAAAAAGTCTGTGAACCACTTGCAGAATCTGTGAAAATGTTAATAGTTTTAACAAAATAAGGGAGATAATACAAAATGCATGTTATTTTTTATTTACTGTCCTGAGTAAGATATTTTACATAAAAGATGTTTACATATAATCCACAAGACAAAAAAAATAGCTGAATTTATTAAAATAACCCCATTCATAAGTATGTGAACCATTGATTCTTAATACTCTGTGTGGTTACCTGGATGATCTACGACTGTTTTTTTGTTTTGTGATGGTTGTTCATGAGTCCCTTGTTTGTCTTGAGCAGTTAAACTGAGCTCTGTTCTTCAGAAAAAATCTCCAGGTCCTGCAGATTCTTCAGTTTTCCAGCATTTTTTGCATATTGAACCCTTTACAGCAGTGACTGAATGATTTTGAGATCCGTCTTTTCACACTGAGGACAACTGAGGGACTCAAACACAACTATTAAAACAGGTTCAAACATTCACTGATGCTCCAGAAAAAAACATGATGCATTAATAGATGGGTGGTGAAAACATTTGGAATTTGAAGATCAGGGTAAATTGTATTTAATTTGTCTTCTGGGAAACATGCAAGTATCTTCTGTTGCTTCCGAAGGCCAGTACTAAATGAAAAAAAAAAAAAAAAATGATATTCAAGCGAAATAAGAAAAATTTGGACCTCTTCATCCTGTTCAAAAGTTTTCACCCCCTGACTCTTAATGCATCGTGTTTCCTTCTGAAGATCAGTGAATGTTTGAACCTTTTTTAATAGTTTGAGTCCCTCAGTTGTCCTCCATGTGAAAAGATGGATCTCAAAATCATTCAGTCACTGTTGTAAAGGGTTCAAATATGCAAAAGATGGTGGGAAACTGAAGAATTTTTGGGACCTGGAGATTTTTTCTGAAGAACAGAGCTCAGTTTAACTGCTCAGAATAAACAAGGGACTCATGAACAACCATCACAAAACAAAAAAACAGTCGTAGATCATTCAGGTAATGACACACAGTATTAAGAATCAATGGTTCACAAACTTTTGAACTGGGTCATTTTAATAAATTCAGCTATTTTTTTGTCTTATGGATTATATGTAAACATTTTTTATGTAAAATATCTTACTCAGGACAATACTAAATAAAAAAATAACATGCATTTTGTATGATCTCTCTTACTTTGTTAAAATTTTCCACATTTTCACAGATTCTGCAAGTGGTTCACATACTTATTCTAGCAACTGTATCTCGCAATTGCAAGTTATAAAGTCAGAATTGCGAGATACAAACTCACAATTGTGAGTTATAAAGTCAGAATTGCATAATATAAACTCACAGTTGCATCTTATAAAGTCAGAATTGCGTGATATAAACTCGGAATTGCGTCTTATAAAATCAGAATTGCGAAATATAATATAAAAATTTGCAATTGCCGGGAAAAAAAGTCACAATTATAAAGTCGCAGTTCTGACTTTATAGCACACAATTCTGACTTGCAATTGAGAGTTTAAATCTTAAAAATTCAGAATTGTGAGATGCAAACTCACAATTACCTTTTTATTTTTTCTTTATTTAATGGTGGAAACAAGCTTCCATAAATATTATAAGGTCCAAAAAAAAAAAAAAAAAAAAGATGAAACATACTGTAATGTAAGGTAAACTCAGAGACGAGGGGGAACTGGATTCAAATGCAAATGAGGTATAATTGTGAAATAACAAAAATATAAACAACAGAACATGAGGAACTGAACTGAGGAAATCCACTAACATACAGCCATAACAAAGAAGAACATAGAACATATAACACATACAGACCTATATCATGAAGATGAGAGGGTGAATTTTCATTTTAATGCCAACTTAAATGCTGCTGTTCATCCCTTTTTGCATTATAGTTTCATGTTTTAGTTGTATATGGAGTAAATGTTATCTGATTACATTCAATGTGTCACGATCCCAGTTCTGTGTCTTTTCTTTTGTATGGACTTTTATGTCTTAGTGCCTTCTCTGTTATCATTGTTTCCATGTTCTCTTTCTGTTTGGTTTCTGTCTCCCCTTGTTGTCATATTAGTTGTTATAGTTACCATCATTGAACACACCTGCAGTTAATTAGCTACTCATTGTTCTGTGTATTAAAGACCTTGGTTTTCAGTTATGTGTTGTTAGTCATTGTATTCTGTTGGTGGAGCATGTGTGTATTTTGAGTCTGATGTTCCTGTTTATTCATGTGGAGTTTTGTCATTAAATGTGCGTGCAAGTGGATTCTCTCTCTGCCTCGTCCCTTAGTATTGTTACATAATGCTTCCACTCTTACTCAAGATTCATTCATTCATTACAAAACCCCTCACTGTTTTTGAGCCAGATTAACTGTATTATGTGAAATGTATAAATTTTATTAAGTAGAATAAATAATTAATAGAATATATTGCTTGTTTATAGCTTCAATATAGTGGTTAACAGCTTGTAATATAGTTAACAACTTGCCTATTGCTTAACATCTTTAAATTATGTGTAGCAGACTCACTTCCCCAATGCTAATTATCTGTTGCTAAATGTTTTCCTCACAAGGCACAAAAAAACTACAAGCTTGAGGTGAACACTAGCACAGGTGGTGTGTTTAATTAAACAATTTTATGGCAGAAGTAAAAAACAAAGTGATGATTATAAAGACGTGGGAACATGGGGGCAGTCAGCAGTGGCCAGTGTTAGCGGGGCTTGGAATAGGGCATTGTGGGAGTATTGCTTCACTGATGAGAGTGAGTGTGACGTGGCCAGATGTGGCTGACCAGCAGAGCATAGCAGCGTTGAGGTGACACCCTATTGAGTCACCCAATCAGACTTGGCGGCAGCTATGACACATCCTATAAGAAGCGTGGTGAGATAGGGCTCACTGAACACAATGAGCTATAGGACACAGGGCGACGATACACAACCTTCAGGCAATGTAGGTTTTTTTTTTTTCTCTCTCTCAGAGTAATTGGAGTATATGTGCTTTCATAACCTTTGCCCTCTTCAACAAACATCATGATAAGTCAGGGATTATTCTGCATCTTGCAGCCGTTCTCGTCTCTATAATGGCATGCATGTGTACCTTGAAAATTTCCTGTCCTCTCTTATGCTATCATTTATCTTGTCATAGATGGATGTGAGCAGTACCTCAAACATGCAGTCACTGTCCTCTCATTAGGTTGCTGTGATACATAAATGTTAACATCTCCATCATTTCTGACATATTCAGACAACAGACTCTAATTCTTGAAAATAATTTATGAAGTCTCTAAGAGGGGAGATAACAATGACAAAGACACGCGGAAAACATTGTTTCATTAACAGCATATTGCCATGATCAAAAGACTATGATAAAAGAATGTATTAACCCTATTAAAGCCTACTGTATAATATTTGATATGCAAATTTCTAAGGCGTCAGAATTATGGTTAAAACTTTGCTAAAAAAATATTATACACATATTATACACATACAAATATTATACATAATCTACTACATGCCTTCTGTCGTCTGATTGACAGTTTATACTTTTTATGAAGGAAAAGTCCTTTTAGTATAATTCTAAAACTGTGCCCCTTCAGGTCTTTTTGCTGTGAAACCTTTAATGATTTTTATAAAATAAACATAAGAATAACTTTTAAATTGTTAGTAATATTTCAAGATAAACACGTACTGGACTAAAGCAACGTAGGTTTACTTGATTATCCATACATCATAACACAATAAAAACTACAGAGCTTTGATCATATAACTAAGCATTTAAATATGTTCTTACTAAGACATTATTGGGACAACTGTTGAGTGACAACTGATATTTATATGCATTTTATGTATAGTAGTCTGTTGTACTGTTATAAAAAACTCGATACACTACAAGCTACCAGAATTGCATCTTTTTGCATACTTTTTTGCATGCTCTGTTTGGGCCTCTGAATAAAATCAAGGTATTTTTTTCCTCCTCGAGTATGAGCTTCATCTTCTCACAATAATATGAGAGCCATAAAAGCCTCATGCACAGTCAAAAGTTTGGAAACATTGAGGTTTTTTTAATGTTTTTGAAAGTATACTCTTAATCTCACCAAGGCTGCATTTATTTGATCAAAAATACAGTAAAAACAGTAATAATGTGAAATATTATTACAATTTAAATGAATTGGTTTCTGTTGTAATGTATTTTAAAATGTAATTTATTCCTGTGATGCAAAGCTGAATTTTCAGCATCATTACTCCAGTCTTCAGTGTCACATGATCCTTCAGAAATCATTTTTTTTTTCTCCGATCATCGTCTTCTAAGATCTTGTTTTTCTGTATTTTTGATATTAAGAGACTACTTTCAAAAACATAAAAAAAACCTTTAATGTTTCCAAACTTTTGACCTGTACTGTATCAAATATGATAAACGTATGCAAAGGATGACTATGTTGGATGACTTACTTTGAACCATTTAGGTGGTATGAAGTGTTGATAAAGAAACAGCATGTTATTTTTTCATTATTACTTTACTGTTTGCTGACCAAATCTCAATGTGATATGTGGATGCAATGTGTTTTCATGGGTGGACAAAAAGGTCCCAAACTAATGGAATTAGTCAATGCAAATACTGATCAGAATTTGATTTACACATTTTCTGAATAAAAAGTGCAATCTCACCGCCACAAGGCTACAGTTGTGTTAAGACGTTAGAAAGGTTTTTATCATGTTGCTATGCAGTTTCTAGGCTATTTTGTGTTGTTGCTATGGTGCTGCTTGGCGATTACTAAGGAGTTTATGGTTGTTGTTTACTGGCCCAAGTCCATGGGGCCTACCTCCAAGTTTCTAAGTTATTCTGGTCCCTAAATATGGCCCCTCTTCAAAGTATGTTTATGTGGTTGTTTTGTCCATTTTATCATCTGCAAGCCGACGATAAAAAAATAATAGCAACAGCTTTTCAGAACATGATTCATGTCCATAGTTTCACACCAATATTAATAACAACTAACCAACCATATTCTGATTTTGGTCAGAGAACTGGGACAGGCCAACTAATCTGTCTTTATACAATTCAACAGCTCAGCTTTCAGCTTGAAAACATTTTATTTAGAGTATTTTTCTGACCTCCTGGGTAGGGGAATTATTGAAGGGTACCACTGGCTTTTGCCTCACAACAGCCGTTTGCCTGAATTGCTGGAAACCAATTGTACATGTACTAATGTAGCCAATTTAATTTAAAAGACATTTAAATGCTAATAAGATACTCACAACAATCTTGTATTGCCTCAACAGCTCTGAAGTAGCCCCCTGGCAGACCCAAATATTGTGATTTGTTTCAGTTGTTACACATACAAAACACTGTTTTTCATGATCATTCTCCAATGGCGAGGCAATAATTTTGTAGTCTGCAATGACGGTCTATAATGACCAGCAGGTTAACAATGTAGATTCAAAATCTAATATTTCTACATGATTAATTCCTTTAAAATGCAGTCTCTATAAATAACAGATGAAAACAGTTGAATGTCTTATAATGTACGAAAAATGAAAGGAACCTGATGGTAGGAAGGAATGAGAAGTCGGGGGCGACTTCAGCCGAGCTTAATTCATATTTAAAGACTTCCTTTATTACATCTTTAATAGCCTTTTTTGTTGGTATCCCTCAACTTTTGGCTCCCAGCACAGTTTAATTCACCTCCCATTGAGTTGACTGGCTCAGAGCTCTCAACTTCTGACTTTCATCTCCTTTCTTTTTGCCTGAGCTTTTATTGCTCTTCAGCTTTTCCTTGGAGAATTAATGCCACCATATTGGACCACAAAAAACTCCAATACGAGTGCATAAAAGTATGAGGTCAGAGAGATTTACTGTTTTGGAATTTAATATCACAGTAAACTGAAAAACTACTGCAGATGAACTTTCATTGAAGATATTAGATTGGAAAAAGGTATTAAATCATTCCCTCATGACATGGAATAGAAATTAGGCAACTGCTTCTTTACAATATCAATCAGTCTGATGGTCCTTTTTGCTACACTGCCACAGTATTAAGATAACTCTCCCAGATTTCACTTCCAAACTAAGGATAATTCTCTGCATATGCCATAACATTAAGAGGATTAGGTTCAGAAAATGGATCATGATGCTTGTAGTGACAAGCAGCAATGTACTCTGTCACTATATGGACACATCACTGCGGATGAAATGCCCACATCTGCTCTGTAATTTGAGCAGGTTTCTTTAAAGGCTATGATATAGACATATTATATTGATTTATGTGTCCTCAAAAGAAGACCTATTTTAAAGATGCACTCAATATTTCATTATATTTCATTAAAAAAGGCTTTACACAAAATAATGAACAGCACTTTTGAAAAATTGTTTAAATCAAGTAGACTCACATCATCGGTAGCCTAACAAAGCATTTGCCTTATTGAGACACCCATGTTGAGAATATATGACCAAACAAAAACCGCTTGCTTTTGTCTCAGTAACCTTCCTATTATCAGGAAATTTTGATCGTTGAATAAATGATCTGTCATGTCTGACAGCGAACAGGGCATAGTGTGATTTTGCATCCACACCACTAGGTGTCAGTATACCAAGACAACTCTCCATAAAAAAAAACAGTTCACCTTATTTATTTTTTTCTTTAAAATGGGAACTATCATAACAGCTAGTGCTTACAGTACTTTAATAGAGCACTCTAAATGTATTTATCAGTCTTGTTCTCCAATATAGTGATGATGTAGAAAGTTTAACAAAAATATAGTATACCGATTGCAACACCTTCTGACACGTAATGACTGTCAAACTCTACTACAATTCACTCCACTCTGTAGACACACAGATTAAAGTTCAGACTATGTCAGATAAAACTTAATGAACTATACTTGCTAAGGCTACACCACAGCTCTGTCTGCTCTTGTTCAGGTTAATTAGTTATCGAAGCCTAATTCATTCACGGTGAATTTCTAGATTGAAGTCTGTGAGTTTCCATTACAATTAGAAGGACTCTGTTTATGAAGCGTTCCTTCGACATGCCTCAAAGAGCAGCTAATATCCTACCTCCCATTTCTCTCATCTGAGGAAAAAAAAAAGGCTAATTTTCCTATGCCTTCAAGGATTTAAATAATAATTTTACTACACAAGAACCCCAACCCTCCAGTTCTGTTGACAATGAGAAATAAAATTAAAACACACAGGCCAGATAAGAAATATGCCTCATATCCCCTCGGCTCTAATTCAACAAGAACTGGGTCAAGCTCATGAGAAATTTAATTTGAACAGATGTCAATTAATACCCATTATGTCTTTACTTTGAAAAGCAGATTCCTTCTCACAATCTCTTAAAGCCTGGCACTCCGCTAGAGATTTAGTTAGATCTTCTGTGATTTGTGTCTCATCTCTTGTAAATCTGTTTTTACCTTGTAAGGAATGTGAGTCAATGAGTTTTTTTTAGCTCCCAGCAACATGCAGACATCGAGACAGTGAATAACACAGGAATAAAGCCTGACTTGGTGTATACGCACTACTATGCACAACTATTTTGCTAAGAATTTGCTTGTTATTGAGTATAATCCATGACAGACCACCCCAAACACATATAAATTAGAAAATTACTTACTTGAGTGTAAACTGCTCCACGGTTGAATTTGGGACCAAGAGCAGGTAGATGTTGAGGGTCTCTCCTGGCTTTAATGGCCTCTCTGGTAGCCTCAGGAAGAGGTTCTTGTCAAGCTGTTTGTCTACCACCAATTGTTCCTGACTGGGCTGATACAAACTGATGCTCCCAATACGCAGAAGGGGTTGTTGGGAAGAGCTCTCCCCTCTGGATGCCCCTCCTCGGCGTGGGTAGCTCTCCCCACACTCATCATTGCTGTCTGGATCATGGAGAGTATAGTAAAGCTCCACTTGAAGGGTCTCCCCACTTAATTCAAGCCCATCTGTTCCTGAAGACTTTCTGCGACCCAATGGTGCTACATTAACATTAAACCATGTGGAAGGGAGATCCAATTGGGCCAAGCACTGTGCCAGATTCCCTTGAAGCCTGCAGGAAGTTTTGATCTCTCGAACATCTCTAAAAGCATGCAGCCTCACACATGGAAGCTTGTCCTGAATCTTGAAGTCATCCCAGTCTCGTCCTGCGATATAGAACAGCACCTGAACCAATGGATTACTAGCAAACACTCTAGACTGTACAATAAAGGCCCGGACCTTCCAGTTGACCGTCAGCCTTCCAGGAATGTCCAAAGGACTTGACGGCTGCAGTAGGTCCTTGGACAACGTCTGATCTTGGGTGAAAGGCCCAAGTGAGATGTTGATTGCAGGCAGCTCCTTGGTCTGGAAGACCACAAAGCTTTCGGAGCGCTGAAGAGGGTGTCCACGCTGGCTGCCATATGATGGAACTCGGGTCTCCTGGAGAAAGAAGGCCAACTGTGTGTTGGAGAGCTTAAAGTTAGCAGGGAGGTAAACTTCTGGTGGACTGGAGGTGGTACTAGGAACAGGGACACTGAAGAGAGCATCGGAACTGGTAGGGGAAACTTTACCAGCAACTGCAAAGACAAAACAAGAAGAAAGACTGTTAAATATGCACTGACAATATTCTGTGATAGCCAAGAATCAAAACTGCTAACACACAGGTTCAAACTCAGTAGAGCTGATTTAGGAATTTAAGAACTCATGGAGTTCATGGAATCCTGCTCATGCTCAACACTGAACCCTTAAGTGGGCACTCAACTTCATACAGCTTTACAGGGGAAGACCCTTGAGTTACAGCACTGCGAGTGGCTCTTGGGGGAAAACAAAGAAAAAATTACAAGTAGCAAAAAGCTCATTCATTGCATAAAAAGGAATTCAAGATCTTTTCTGTATCTGCTGGTGGCAGAGAAAAAAATCTCCATTTTTCAGTTTTTCAAATGAATGCTTGTTCTCTCTTTCATGCCTCGAGAGCTCAGTTGGCTCTGACAATAGATGCTGATTAATGGCATGCAAGAGACAGAGGTTTCTAAAAGAACTGTTTTGGATAAGTTGGACTTGTATGAATTCAATTAATGAGCAATAAATTTATATAGAGAATACATTGGCTGAGAGGATAGAGCTGATCATCTTTACCAGAAATTTTCACTGTTTAGAGTGAGGTGAGATATCGACTAGCATGCAACAGTTTGTCCGATAACATATTGTACACAGAAGACATCATTGATCTCTATCTCTTGGGCTCCTAAGATTAACTACCTAAGACTAGATGTCCAATCAATTGTGGAGAAACTTCAATACGCTGGTTATAATCTGCCTGTACTGGAGAGAAATAGAGACTCTTGGAGAGATATTCAAAGCAAAGTTGACCAAATAAAAAAGCTATAGAAAACACTTATGGGGAGTTACTGTATGGGGAGATGCTTATGTTATTTGAGAACTCAATTCATCCTCATGCACTCGATTCAAATAAAGAACATGCTCTCAAAAATCAGGGGAATGATAAAACTTACTTATCATAATGAAAAGGCGAAGTGAACAGAGAATCCATGGCAAATCCACTTGAACAACAAAATGTCCCATATTCCACAAATGCTTTGCATTTAAACTGGGTACTTCACAACTTGAATCACTTCACAGGTACACAAAAAGACTATCTGTGCAGGTTCAGCCAAACTGTAGAAAAAAAGTCTAATAGCTGCAGATCAAGCTCAGTTCAGGCTTTGAAAACCTGCTCAAAGTCTCCAAACTTGAAAGCACATGAGTAGTATCCTCTCAGTAGTAATCCAACTGTATCCAGAACCTGCTCAAAGATCTGAAAGACACTGATCACTCGTGCCTGTTAGGAGGCTCCGAAGGCACCTCCTGCCCTGCAGCATGATCGGAGTGAGTTCACACTAGCATTCGCTCACTCCATCTATTCTCTGCAGTTCCTGTTTGATTGTGACTCCTCCTAGCAGATCCCGTTCTCCTCTTACAGCCCGAGACAAAGCCTAGACACCGCCCTGTCTCACCACACCTCACCCCAAACTGTAATAAACTCTTTAGCTCTCATTCACAGCCAGCGCAAAAGCACTCCTCCCAGGACACCAGCGTGGCAGACTACAAACTACCCTATTACATTCATCTTCTCCCACTAGACGTGTTGAGGCAGACTCTGAATGTGTCTGTGTGAGGGAGAGTGTATTTGTTAGGGGGGCTGGGTTTGGGGGAGGGATGCATAGCTTGAGCGCCTTCAGGCAAAGAGTGGGGGATTAGTGGGAAGATCATTGACGAATTAGCTCTCCTCCTTTCCTCCTCCGACGGCCCCTGGAAGATACATTTGAATGAAGATGGGGGATGGGGGTGGAAGGTGGTGGGTGCTCTGCCCTACCAATCACCCAGAGAGTTCTCGAGAGCTCAGAGAAGGAAATAAACTATAATATGTGGGATGATGCTCTGTGCCAAGCTATTCTACTACTACAACAAATAAAATGTCTGCACAAAGAGCAGCAAAATATCATTAAGAAATATTTCTGACCGCTGCATTCCTCAGCTGGAATGCAACTTACTGAGTGCCGCTTTCTGTGAAGCAAATTACATCTTTGAGACTTCTTTCAAGAGAGGCTCCCTCTGCTCCATTACATTTCTGACATTTATCATTGTGCTCATTCAACAGGTAAAGATTATAAAAGCCCAAAGATTGGGTTTCTCTCACAATTGTAGGTCTGAACACCTTTTGGTGTTGCTGTGGCTTGTAGAAACAGACATGAATATCTCTTAAAGGGATGAGCTAATGCCCCTGAAAGCCAATCCATTACAAACACATTAGGCACCAAAGAGCTAGAGACAGGCAGTCTAATGTATATATGGTTTCAATAGCTTCATCGGATTATGTGCTTCCAGTGCCCCAGGGATACACAGTATGAGAGGTCACATATTCTAATACATCATGCCCATCATTGCATAGGCTCTGCACTGTGTCAAAGAGAAGGCACATATGGGAGTACAACATGACACCAAAAGTCCACCCCGATCCCTCCCTCCCAACCCCACTAATAGACCTCTGGGTGTAGTGGAGTGGCGGCTGCTTTTGCTGAACTCAGTAACAGGATACACATCTGTTGGTCAATGACTGTGGCTCGATACAATCCTGGGGGCTTTCTGTAACTTTTGAGCTCCAGCCTTATGAGAGACAATGAAATACGCCTTTGAAATGTCAAAGTTGCACTGTTTAATATAACTCACCATTGCTGTCATTTTTCTCTGTAATTCCACACTTATTTTTGACTCATGGGCAATGCAAGATGCTGGAAGGAAAATAAGAAATTCCCCACAAGCATGCACATTTCCTTTGAAATAATCTGTCTAGTGGGGCAATTGCTCTAGGAAATAATCCATGCTGCTTTTTCTTAGAAAAAAAAATGTGACAACATTAAGCATTGGAAAAGAAGTCCCCCCACCCACATGTACCACACACACATTATGAAAGTGTGCATAACCTACGATTGCAAACTTGATGTTGTCATTTGTTTCGGAGTTTGAAAATGATTCAATGGCATGTTATATTATTTCCCGGCTTGAATTACTGAACAAATTGTACAGAGTATTGAGTTAATTAATGAGCTGTACCTCAGAAACATCTCTATAAAGAGACACGAGAAGTGCGAGTGGAATTGTTCCATTTGAATTATTGCATTCAAGTGTGCCCAAAGGAAATGCACAGAGGGGAAATTGAATGAAGAAGAGGCAGTGAGAATACAAGATGTGACATGTGATCAAAGATTGGGATGATGCAACTTGAAAGGTAAATCACTATACAGCAGACAAGGAGAATGCAACATTTAATTTGCAAACAAAAATTTTTGCATAATTCCATGACTGATAAAGTCACATCTGTTAAACTGAGGTAAGATTTTAATTCATAAATGGGCCATTCTACAGAACTGGTGCAAACTGCTGTCCCACAACCAAAAAAAAGCATTTATGTATTCATATTTTCAATGTTTACTAAGATCCTTCTATTATCTATTAAATCCCACAATAATATTTAAAATATCAGTAAGCTTAATATATATAAAATCATCATTTATTGGATACTTTCAATTGGAAGCTGGCTGTCCCGAACCCTAACCCCTAAATTTCAACTTGTGAAAATGATAATGAAATAATTTTTGCAATTTTTTTCCACAGTTGTTTTTAAAAATATGTGCTGATTAGCATCTTTGAGCTAGGCTCAAAAGTATCTAAAATTGTCACTACTGGAACAGTCACAACCGAAACATGGTAAAGTTTTGGTTGTGACATCATTGTTTTTTTTGGGTGTTATTTGATCAAATTTAGTGTTTGTGTGTGTACAACTGTTCAGAACTATGCTAGCTAACCATGTGCTGATTAGCACCTTTGAGCTAGGCTCAAAAGTATCTAAAATGGTCACTACCGAAACAGTCATGACCGAAACATGTCATCGTGTGGTAGTGACAAAAGGAAACACATAATCATTTATTTGGGGAAAATAAACAAATTTTAGTACAGTTATGCAAATCATTAGTATGTTAGTATGTTTTAGTAGTGTTTTAGTATGTGAATTAAAATTCTGTAATGTGATGTGGTGGTTACCAACACATTACTGTCACTACCGAAAATGTGCAGTGAGTCCCAAGACTTTAATATGAATAAGATATTATCACTAACATACAGACAAAATGGCAAAAAACATTTCTAGGAATGACAACAACAGCACTACAGTACTATATGCGCTCCTCCATCATTTTGACTTTGCATTGCGGAACTATTTCAAAAATGTCAAAAAACTGCTTTTCAGCACAGTCTACGTTTGAATTCGACCGATTCGACTCTGGCTTTGGAATTTCAGAATAATCATAGCATCATTTTAGATGCGATGAGTCCGAAGATTATTCCAGTTACGAATTAATTATTCTGTCACAGACTTTTTTAATGCACATGTTTTATTCCTAATATATTTACTATAAGTTTCTTCTCTAAATATGTTTCCATCACGTTTTATGTGTATTTTATTTAGTTATTTATAAGAGTATCCACCGAGTATGAGTTACATTTATTCAGATCTTGTGCAGTATCTTAAAATGTGCAGACGTAGTCGTTTTTTCAGAAAACCAATATGATTCATTTAAAATTCTGTACTACTTACATTACTGCATGCATAAGTTTCAGAAACCCACTTTAAAAATTACAGAAAAGAGAATACTGGTCAAATACAATAGATCATCGCTAAGACATGGCATGGACCATTTTATGGTCCATTTATTCAGATTCTTAATTATTTTCAGTACATTTAACATAGATAGGCTATAGCAAGTTACTGACAACATTATTTTTATTATACTTCATTTTTCTGAACATATGTACACTGGTTCTGTCTCGCGCACAGACGCGCGTGCGAGCCTTTGAAAGTATTTGGCTGCAGAAAGACGTGGTCAGCTTGTGCACTGCGCACTATCTAGTGGACCTTTGTTTTCAAGCACTCAATTCACTCTCGCATGGGCTGTTGTACAGTACACACACTGTCTGTGCCATCACAAAAATAGAGCTGCACGCGGATGGGGAGTGCGGACGTCTGTGAACCCTCCTGATGACGAAAATTTCACGATGCGGACGCCCAAAGTATAATTTGGGGTTAAACCCGTAATAGCGAGCCCCCAATCTGCCCGGGCCCATATGCACGTGCATACTTTGCATGCCCAGACGCTATGCCACTGTATTCAAACTAATGAATCCTTAACTTTGAAATCAGTATGATAAACGTTATGCCTTTAACAAAGAAAGACTGGATTCAAAATACAACAAATCTCATAAATTACACTTGAAATATTGTTAAAATTGTAACTGTTATTGATTTACCTGTGAAAACTTTTTTTTTTCTTTTTTTTTAAATAGCAAAAAAATATATTTACAAGGTAAATGTTAACAAAATCTTAATAGGTCAATGTAACCCTATTTATTAAATAATTTATTATTGTGTTTCGATAGTGACAATTTTGGGGAGAGGAAAAATATTCCAAAACTCTAAAAATACAATATGAGAATTAACTGCACAATTACTAGAATTATTTCCACTGAAATTGTAATAAATTAATGATTTATGACATTTACATTAACACACTTATTTATTTGGTACAACTGTGCCATATTCTTTATGTAGTCCGCATATTCACATACTAAAAAAAGCGTTGTATATTGCTGTTTCATGCATTAGTAAAAAACAAAACATTGTCTAAACTTCACACTGGCCTTCTTAGCAGTATGAAAAACAAAACTGTTCATCAAATTTTGTATAAATTGTTTATAGAAAGTGAGCTACGTGACATTAGAATGCTCCCATCATGCTATAATCACTGAAGCTGCCACTGCAAATTAGATGTTTATTGTTATTGACAGGTCTATAGAGTAACTTAAATGCCTCTTATTTGCATTCATGAGTCTGCAGTTGGTTACAAAACTAAACTGAAGCAACAACAACAACAAATGTTGCAAATAAACAATTTTGATGCAACCTCATTTAAGTAGACCTAAATGAAATGCTGTAATCGTCAGTTTCACGTTTTGTTAAACACAGCATCCGTAATCATAATCTTGATTATTCGATTAAGTGTGCAGTCCTTTACAGTTGTACTAAGGGTTTTATGTTAGTATCATCACACCTTACTCTACCTCATGAGTTCAGCAGCATTCATCAGTTAGCCAAATAAAGAATTCACTAATTCACCCAAAATACATTTAATAGGAATTTATAACCATAGGGGCTCTGAAGCGTCCACCAAACCTTTTGATCCGAGGCTATGCTAACGAGCCTGTCAGTTGCTGTGATTCAGAGGCTAGTGAATGAACTCTGCCTTGAGTTAGCATGACAAGCAACAGTTGCAAATGAAGTGATTTACATAAGAAACAGGCGCTCAGACCGTTAGCATCACGTCAGGCCTTGCCGTATCACAAATAGTGACTACCATTGCATTGCATTCTCTTCATTATAGCACCATGGTTCCTGTTTTCACTGAAAAGAACGTGCTGAAAGGAAATGTTTAGAGGGAAATGGGCTTTGAGATATTTCAACTCTAAACTGCTGACCATATTTTGCTATTATTTCAGCATTCAATACCAGGTGGCCTAATGTATTTGCTCTTCTTTGCACCACTTGCCCTTGTCTGTCCTACAAGTGCCTTTTGCTATGAGTGGATGAAAATTGACTTAATAACAGAACATGTGAGATACTGAGTGGGGAGCTGATTGCTAATGCGGTGCCATTGCTTTGCTGCAAAGTCATTTATGGTAGAATTAAATGAAAGGGAATGAGGAGATTTGTCATTAAGAGTTTGACAGGATATAAATCAGAATCCAGTGAATTCGGATGGTGAGGCGCATTGCCACAAATTCAGATTATAAAATATTTAAGTG
The DNA here is from genome assembly GCA_037950665.1 of Hypophthalmichthys nobilis. Taxonomy (NCBI): domain Eukaryota; kingdom Metazoa; phylum Chordata; class Actinopteri; order Cypriniformes; family Xenocyprididae; genus Hypophthalmichthys; species Hypophthalmichthys nobilis. The sequence continues at coordinate 37,947,948 of CM075468.1, read as the reverse complement.
GCTAATTATAGTAACTAAGTAAAATTATGATTCTATGCACAGTAGAGAAAAAAAAAAGTAGCCTCAGTTCCAGAAGCTGTGAAAAAGACATTGTTAGCATGAGAATTTATAAATACATCAAAACACTGATTCAGATACTGATGCATTATTTAGCATTGCAATGTGATTTGTCTGGCTTGGAACTCATGAATCACAGAACACGTAATAAGATGTCTGACATAAGTGTATTCATACCTGCTCTCAAATACACACACAGACTCACACACAAGTATTTTTGCTAACTGCATTGATTGTACTTTAGAAGACTGTTTAATGAGCCTGAAAACAAAAACAATTGGGAATGGCCCATTCCACTGGGAATTCTAATGAGTGTATTGACTGAGAAGGTGTCTGGGTATGTTGATAAATGATCATAAGTATAAAGCACATTGCTTTCACCTTGATAAACAATACAGTCTGTAGCATCATCAGTGCTCAGACTAGACACTAAATATCTGTGAGGGGTTTGAAACCATTTCAAAGGAGCTTTCAATGGTCTTTATTAACATTCGATTATTGTTGTTTGAAATATGTGGATTCCTCATTTAATTTTTTTTTAGTCAATTTAGAATATGATTTATATTGCATAAAAGGGTTTGTATGCAACCTGGCTGCATGAAATCATTGCCCACAGAATCCCACAGAAAGTTCTGCATATTTTAAACAAGGTTGTACGTAGCCACCCAACATTTAACATATATTTTGGTTAATTTCAATTATGCATTCAGCTACTAGTAAGAGTGCAGTATTCTCAGCACAGTTTAACACATTTTTCCATTTGTGTTTTTACATTCTGTAGATCTTCCCCCACAATCAATAGAGAAAATGTGAAAAACTATAAACAGATTAGGTTAAAGAACATCATTTAGCGAAAAAGCATGCAGAAATGCTAACCTGCAGTAAAAAACAAAAACAAAAAAACTGTAAAAAACTATATTAGATTTCACAGAACAATATTTTTACAAATATAAAAAGAATGATTTACCACATAATTCACAGCAAAACCCATTATATATTTAATAAGAAAATAGATGCAGTTTCACAGTAAAATATTGTTAAAATAATGTTTGTGTAAGTATGAGTCACCTCATAAATTATGTTGAAAAATGTAAAATGTTTCTCCGTGATGCATTACATTTAATTATGATTTATTCACACATGTTTCTTATACTTTTGGTCTGGTTACCTGTTATGGTGCTTATTGGTGTATTTTAAGGTACAAAGCTTTAAGTAAGAAAAGATTTTAGTAGTACAGGTAGGTTTGTATATTAACATTATATCAGTTATATCAGAAATATATGGGTAGTTAATGCATAACGTCTTTTTTAATCAAGGAATTTAGGCTTAAATTTGTATGTATAAGGTAAACTGTGTATTTTACTCCTATGACTGGTGTTTTTCACCATTTTTGTCAACTTTTTGCCTTCACTAAGTCATTTCAAATTGTCCTGTGTTGTAACAATTGTATTTTTAAAAGTACAAATATTCCATGTAATTTTAATTATTATGAGGTTATAAATCAAATATCAAACAATCACTAAAATTTTGTTTAAAGTAGCAGTGAAATGGAAATAGTGACAGATCCTTTCTTCAGACTAAAATACTAAATGCCAATCAAGATCAATAAGATGCATTAGAAAACAAGTACACTGAATATTCCTTTCATGTCGACTTGAAAGCTTTAGGTGGAATATAGCACGTCACCCTGCAGGGATTTATGAACACTTTACATGAACTGTACTGCCTGAAGCATTGTCATTATGTTTTCATTAGACATGACTGGTACATCACATGGGAAAAGTATGTTGCCGAGCTCATATTCATGAAATCCTTGTTATGTTTCAGTCAATAAAAAGAAAGGCAAAAAAACAAAAAAAAAAAAAAAAAACAGACACGTGTTTCATAATTTGGTTATCACCAGCATGGTAAAAGACCCTAAAATCCTGTTGCCACAACCTAAATAAATGCATGATTGCAAGTAAAAGATTTGTGGTGGTTACCATTGTGCTGAAGAGTAGATAAACACTACACTGACTCTATAAGCAATGACTGCGCTAATGCCAGTGACAAGTAATATCTTACTTGTTCATTAAATATACATGCTAAATAAGTTACATTTAGCATTTGCTAGGTGTGGATTTGAATTGAAATAGCTAAGATTAATTGACCGTTCGCAAAGACCCGCTCCCTTTAGTTACTGTTGCTATATCCAACAAGCCATGCCACTCTCACGCCACACATCGTTCTCACGCAGTGAAAAGGCTTGTGAACCGATCATCTCTTCCTAACAGTTAATTAATAACATCAAATAAACATGAATGAACCTCAGAAGGAATGTTGTTTCAACCACGGAAAGACATCATTACACACAATTTTTCAAGTTCAAGTCCACCGACGTTAATCTACTAACTCCCCTGACTGCTTTGTCGAACAAAACGGCGAATTCAGAGTTATGATTGGTTAGATCGCCTGTCAATCAAACTCCCGGCGAAGGGTCAATTAGTTCCAGAGATACAACTCTGGTTGTTGGAGCAACTTAATTTCTTTGAGTAATTAACTTAAAAATTTGTGTTTATGCTACAAAGGGTTAGTTCACCCAAAAATGAAAATTCTGTCATTAATTACTCACCCTCATGTTGTTCCACACCCATAAGACCTTCATTCATCTTCAGAACACAAATTAAGATATTTTTGGTAAAGCTTTACAAATCTTTTGTTTCGAATCAGTGGTTCAGAGCACCAAAATCACATGATTTCAGTAAACGAGGCTTTGTTATGTCATAAGTGTTTGAAATTTCAATAGCTTCGAAGCTTAATGAAGCAGTGTTCTGAAATCGGCCATCACTAGATATTGTTGAATAAAGTCGCTATTTTGTTTTCGTTTTTGGCGCACAAAAAGTATTCTCGTCGCTTTATAATATTAAGGTTGAACCACTGGAGTCACATGAACTGTTTTAAATATGTCTTTAGTACCTTTCTGGGCATTGAAAAAGGAAATGATCTTGCTGGCAATGCAGGCCTCACTGAGCCATCGGAATTTATCAAAAATATCTTAATTTGTATTCCAAAGATGAACAAAGGTCTTACGGGTGTGGAACGACATGAGGGTGAGTAATAAATTAGATAATTTTCATTTTTGGGTGAACTAACCCTTTAAGTTCCTCTAACTCAATGTAGCTTGTTGGTTGAATGTAAATTCACTCAAACTGTTGCATTATTTATTTATTTTATTTTTTTGTACAGCCAGAGTGTATCAAGTCAATGTAACAACCAGCTTGAGGTTTTGAAACAGTACATATGAGGAACAAATAAAGCTAGAAGTGAAAATCCTGCAATAACTCCAGATGTTCTATCTGTGAGACCATCGATCGCAGCAGATTAAGACCCACCTGAGTCTGCTGTACAAGACCACTATTCATTAACGTCTGCACCGAGAGCAATATTTCAGTTTTCATTCAAGAAATTGCTAGTCATTGGAATGACTCCACTAAGCTGACAAGGATTTGGAGATGAACACCCTCCCCGTCCCTGAAAAACCGCTTATCGACAATAGTAAATACAATAAACCGTAAAACCTTAAGACTTGCATATTGCTGATGAATTTGAAAACTGTGATCTTGATCTGTCAGCTGTTGCAATCCGCAGGGGACACTGCTCCTTATACGCTAAGATTGCACTTATTCAAATGCAATAGTGATTTATGGCAAATTCGAAGTTGAATGTAGTATTATAGGTCACAGCTAAATCAGAGCGGGACTAAACAACAGAACATTACAGGCACTATTACTGCTTGTGTTATAAAACAGAGATTTTTGCTGCACCATTTTCATTGTCTTGTCTCAAAGCAAAATAACTACATGCTCATGTGACAAGTTCATTCAAATCATTACTGATTAGACACTGGATACGAACACTGGCATGACATGCACGAGATGCTCAGGAAATTGATGTGACATGTCTTGTGCATCAACTGCGCCACTCAAGCTGTCATCAAACTCTTTCATGCATGACTGTCACAAAAGTGCTTCCATATTTCCGTGTGTCCGGAGGCACAATGGAAAAGTTTAATGAATACGTAGGGATCATCCTCAGGTCTGACAGATGCATGTCTTTTGGCATTGCAAAGTTCTTTAGGATCACTTTAATAATCACTGAGTAGTAATCGTTTCATATGATTAGGAAGAACCTTTGGTGACATTTCAAAACTTGCACTGACCCCACTTGCAGAGCTAGGAGATGATTTTCACTCTTAGATTATTGTGAATAAATGGCTTTCATTTTGGTTTGTTCTTCACACAAAGATACTGTATGATTTCAGAAGACTATATATAATGCATGAGCCAAGTGGACAACTTGATACTTATATGATGCTTCTGCATGTTTTTTTGAAGCTTGAAAGTTCCAGTCCAAGGGTTCCCTCAAAAAAAAAAAAAAATAAATAAATAAAATAAATATTTAATCAATTAATAGTAAAATTTCATCAAATTGAATTGAATAATCCTTACATATTATTCATATTATGAATTAAGAATTTTAAATGAGTAAAAAAAAAAAAAAACCTTAAAACTTTTTGTATAAATATTAATTGAACAAGGGAATGGAACATTTAGTTTATGTGATTTATGTGATCATAAATAAAAAGTGTAAGCTTTAAGGTTTATTAAGCTCTAGTTTTTTTTATTTATTTTTTTTACTCATTTAAAATTCTTAATTCATTATATGAATAATATGCAAGGGTTATTCATTCAATTTGATGGAATTTTACTTTTAATTGAAATGTGTAAATCTTGAAAAAAAAAAAAAAATTTTCTGTGTGTTCCATTTTTTTTGTAATAGCATGGAAAAAACAACAAACAGTCTATATTTTTTATTTTATTTTGTGTTCCATAAAGGACAGAATTATATATATTATACTAACATATAACATAACATAACATAACATAACAACATATTAGTAACTAACCATGAAAAATGTTTAACAGCATTTATTAATTTAATTTAATTTTAATTAATTTCTACTTATACTAACACATTTTCAACCAAGTTTATATATAAACCCTACATTAATAAATATTATAAAATTGCTGTAATATTTCATACAAAATTCAGTTTTACATTATAATTTTCCACTCTCTCTTTGAGGCTTGTGCTACTGCATCTTTAAAACCTCTTTATGTAAATTATCTATGATTGGCCAATTGCTTTGCACGTGAAACGAATAATAACACCCCCGTCAAGCTGTTGTATACTGAATAGCGATATATGATATAATGTGGGTGAGCTTTACATTGTGAACACGAGAAAGAGCGAAGAAAATCCTGTTTTCATGATATGTCCTTTTTAATTACAGTATTCATTATACATTTTAAATACATTAGTAGCCTATGTAGTGAGGTAATGAAACTCTATACTTAATTTGTATAACACTGTGAAATTACACATTAATATTGTTATTGCTTTTTTAATGATAATGTGATTCAGGTTGCACTGAATAGTCCCATAAAATAACTCCAATGAAGCGTGCTTTATGAGAAAGAGTGCAGTCCATCACGACAGCAGTGCAGTTCATTATGAATGTTCAACAGGTGTTTACTGTTTTTTGACACAGCACAATCAGATGATAGACATCAGTATTGATGGGATATCTATACCCTGGAGCTTAAGCAGTCATGTCAATAGATTGTTACCTGCTGACACTTCCCCAGAGAGAATAGAACTGCAGCCTTGAGTTTGACAGGGACTATCAATATCACAGTGCCTGAGAACTCATACCTCAGCTTCAATGGCCGCACATTTAGACCATTATCACTGACCTCCATATATGACAGTTTTACTTAGCTAAACAAAACTCACACAGTTCAACCTGAGTGCACTTTGACAGACTCGCTATTTCCATTTTACCCATGTCCGGTCTAATTAAAAATCAGAGGCGGAATTGTCTGTATGCATGAAATGTTCTTAAAGGGGACATATTATTCCCCTATTTGGGTGTAAGCAAAAACATGCCATTTTTGTGTTTGTCCCTTCAAATGCAAATGAGCTGCTGCTCCCGGCCCATTTTCCAAATAGGGCAGAGCTTTAACAGCTTGCTTCGGTTGCTCAACAACAACAAAGCTGGAGAATCTCACACAGCCAAAATGAAGATTGTCAATAACGGTGTTCAGCCTTACATTGTTCAAGCCAAAGTAAGACACTGATGGAGAGACTCAGGAAGAAGTTACAACTTTTAGAATATAACTGGACATTTCTGAATGGTTAGTGGATAAATTTATGTAGTTGTTGTGGAGTTGATTCAACTCATCGACTAGCATGTGCCGTCATGTTAATCTTTTGTGCAAAACCAGAGCCATACACACCAGGCTAACATTTATCATTGCTATAAAATGCTGTGAATGGTCTAATATTTTTTCCAAAATATCGCTCAGACAGAAACGCTCCCTTTTTAGTAATCGAGTTTGCCAGGGTCAACTTGCAGGCTATCCAAGCTAACAGGACTGTGCTTGTCTGTGCTTTGCTCAAACTTTTGCCATGGCCTTAGAACTGGTATACCGTTGTCGCTTGTGAAAACAAAATGACGGTGCAGTGGGTGGAAACGTGCAGATTAAGGGGCGGTAATATTATAAAAAGATCCCCTTCATACTTCACAAGGGGCGCAAAATCTGAGTGGCTCATTTTTTCACACGTTTGCAGAGAAAGGCTTGCCAAAACAAAGTTACTGGGTTGTTCTTTTTCACGTTTTCTGGGTTGATATATGCACCGGGGACCTGATTATAGCACTTAAACACAGAAAAAGACAGATTTTCATGATCTGTCCCCTTTAAGACCTTCCGCAATAACATAAGCCAGTTGGAAAACTTCCGGTGACATGTCACTTGCTGGTGTGTCGGTATCTTCAGTGTCCTGAGGTAGCTTTAACAGCATCAATAGTTTAATACTTAGTTTATAATCAGAATATAGTCACTTAAATAGTCAGGCCTAGCATTAGTTTAATTATTCAAATGTAAGACAACATAAAAATACGCATCCATCAGTGCTCCTCCTCAGCAAAATTAAAAAAATTCTTATAACCACACACACACATTTTCAAGCTGTGGTTTTACGTGGTTCTTGGCCGAAATAAGCTGCAATTTGGACAAGACTTTATGACCATAAGTCAAAAGTCTAATTAGCGGCCGACATAAAGAGAATCACAGCTAGTTCAGGACACAATACCACCAGCTAGAGTCATGTATCAGGTCAGGTAGGCCTTTTAAGGACAGTGGAACCACTGAAGTCATTTTCAAAGGGAATGTTTATGAAAGCATTGAAAATGAGGGCATGCTATTAGGTCAGAACATATTCAACCTGTCACAATGCTTTCAACTCAGAGATGTCATGCTTCAGATTGGACCGATAAAAGGATACAATGCCTAGTCAATGGTTAGCAATGATTTCTTGATCTCTCTTGCGAGAGCTGGCAGATAAAAGGAAACAAGCCATTTCTATTAAATATTCAAGAAACTCTCACAAGCCGAGCGAATGATTTATTGATTGAAAAAGCAGAACAATAGAGAGCAACTTTTTTAAAAGCTCCTTGGAGTGAATGCAACTTTTTTTTTTAATGTGTAAGAAGAGCTACCAGGACCTCCCTAAAGCCATTTGAACGCTTAGCTCAGTTGTATTGGGTTAACACCATTCACAAGACGCTAATGGACTGCCCTGGGCACTTTCCTTAAAGCTAGCAACAAGGTTAGCCTTCTTTCAAAACAATCCTTCAGGGGAGATATTAAATGCACCAAGAGACTGGAGAAATAGGCTGAGAGGGGGGAAAAGCTGAAACAGCAATTTGTTTTTTAAATCAAGCAGAGGCTTGGGAATACGGGACGTTCAGGATCACCATACCACAAGCGCCTTTACAAAGTGGGTGTTTTATGCTATGTTGGGCTTTTCCTCCTTAATAGGCCACAGTAGAGAAGTCGTTTGTACTGCCGCTCTGCAGTCCATTGCATTTTGGCCTATCTATGCATTTACACAAGCTACATAGGCGGTAGTAAAGGCCAGTGTGTGTCCATGTGCGGTTAAGGTTGTGGTACCCCACCAGCATACACAAGCTTTGTTTGATCTAATTTATGTACTCTAGCCTACAGCGGTATTCCTAACCTCTGTCCCCGGTGGCATGATAATAAAGCCTGTAAAACTAAATAGTGTATTTGTTCAGTATTTACATAAAATGGTGCCTTCATAGTAAAGAATAAAGATATAAAGTATTTTTTAGTCTGTGAATGGGAATTATTTTTCTTAATATATTTTAAAATGTAATCACATTTACAGTCAAACCAAAATGTATTCAGACACCTTGAACATTTCATTCATTATTACAGTTTATTTACTATAGTTAAAAAAAAAAAAAAAAAAAGGTAATGAAATATGACAAGATCTCAGAGTTAAACTGTCAGAAAAAAATAAGCTTAATTATGTCAGATAACACTCAAGCAAATCATGGTCAGTGTCTGAATAATTTTTGGTTCCACATTTTTATCAATTTTACTGGTAGTCCACTGTATGAAGAATTTTTGGGTATAATATGTCACAGTTTATTTTATTTTGCTATCCTCATTTACATAAATGAACTATAGTGTCCTGCACCCACTAGTAAAAATATATCAAAAATATAAAAAATGTCTGAATAATTTTTGGTTTGACTGTATAATCATTTTTATTATGATAAATGTTATATTTTTTTAAATTTATTTTTAATATTTATATGTTTTACAATTTTATTATTTATAATATTTTTTTTTTTTTTTATAAAACACTGTTTTGTGTGTTTTGCACCAATTATAATTTAGTTCTACACGGCAATTTTTTCCTTTCTCTGAGCCTTTTAATTGACTTAAACATAAATATAAATATGTAGATACTGCATTAACAACTTGTTCTCGTTATCATTATACATCTGCATGCCTGATTGTTTTTGCTTAACTGAATACACGATGTTAGCAAACTGCATGACTTGTATTATATTAGAACTGTGCATTTCTGTCATATGAAGATTACTTTGACACAGTCACCTCAGATTACTCTTAATTATAACATAGAAACATGCATTTTTGTAGCGCTATACAAATAAATGTGAATTGAATATTGGAAAGGCCCGTGAATTGAGAGATGCGGTCTAAAAAAATCCTGTCAAAGGATTTTTACAAGATGTGGTCTGTCATAAACATCAGATCATTTTGCATACAGTAGATGAGACAAAAGTCACAACTTAAAAGAGTATTAGAAAAACACTGCTGTAATGATGACCATTAGAGCACAGTGTGATTGCTTTGCATTTCTAATGAAAGGGGTATTTTGAGAATGAGCTGAACAGCAAAAGATTCATGGCTGAACGTTTATATAATCATTGATTTCTTTCTGTGAGTAACACTAAACCACATGGCGGTGTAAGTACCCCATCTTTTTAGCCCCGTCCCAGTACAGTCACTGTTAAAGTCCCTACAGTGCGTAAGTGCAGGTTCACACAGTAAAGTGATATGCCAAGTTCAATTTTGAAGCAGCCGGTCACAAGTGCTCCTAAGTCCGCTGTGGATTGGCTCAGGGTCTTAATGGGTTCAAAACACTTGGTGGAGGTTAACATACTATTTTTGTTTGAATTAACCCTTTGAATTAACTTTGTCCCATTACAAGATGGGTTGTTTTTCCTGGTTACTCCTGATATGCAATATGAGAAACTATATGGGATCCTGTGGATCTGTACAGGACAATGTTTTTAAGTGTGCAATTGAGGTAACTGTACAGCTAACCATCCAATTCTTGGAACTGTCCCTTCAGATTTTGTGCTTGCTTTAGCTGAGGTGTTGACTGACAAACAAAAATGGCTGGTAAATTTGCGTAGTGGATCTAATTGAGGTCTTACTGGTGTTAGCAGTCTGGCCTAGAACCAGTAACAAATGAAAATGTTTTGAGGATAAATCACTAGTGGGCTGAATTAAACCACATGGAGGGAGATATCCAGGCTTATACAGACAATCAACTGATTTTTTGTTAATTTGTGTGCACATGCAGACTGACGTCTTTGAGAATGCATTGCGCCTTGCTGTTTTTCAGCATCTTGCACCAGGTGTGCTGTGCTTTTAGGATGCCTTGTCAAATTAAATATACAATGGATTGCGTTCCGTCTAGCTTTTCTTAGAGGGTTAATTCAACCAAAAATGAAAATTTTGTCATTAATTACTCGCCCTCATATCGTTCCAAACCATTTGTTCATCTTTGGAACACAAATAAAGATATTTTTCATAAAATCCAAGAGCTTTCTGATCTCCCTACACAGCCACGTCATAACAAATTTCAAGGCCCAGTAAAGTCATTGTTAAAATAGTTCATGTGACTACAGTGCTTCAATAACATTAATGTTATGAAGCAACGAGAATACTTTTTGTGCGCAAAAACAAAACAAAAATAACGACTTTATTCAACAATTTCTTCTCTTCCCTGTCAGTATCCTAAGTTGGTGTTGTAAACACAGTGAAGCGCTTCCAGGTTCTACGTCAGAATGCCAGATCAAAAATATCTTAATTTGTGTTCCAGAGATGAACGAAGGTCTTAAGGGTTTGGAACGACATGAGGGTAAATAATTAATGACATAAATTTCATTTTTGGATGAACTAACCCTTTAACTTTCAAAAACAAGATTATTAGAAATCCCCTAAATTTACATATGGTACAGGGGGCATGATTAATTCCTAAGTTTAAACACTCATGTGTGATGTCTGTCTCACTCAAACACACACACACACACAGACTCTCTGTCTCAGGGAACTCAACACTGCGTTTGATTACGCATTGGGGAACGCCTCCTCATGAACCGGTGTCTGAAAACAATTATCAAATCATGACAATCCTATTGGTCGGCGACAGCCTATGACGTCATCATTGCATGACCCTAGAAAAGCAGTCAGTATCTTTTCGTCTTCAGGGACTGTTTTGTTTGAAAGCAAGCGATATCAAACAGGTATTAAGGTAAGACAAATTATGTCTGACAAACATTTCAGGAAGTGCGTGCATCTGTGTCCCATAGTGTTGACATTTGATTGCACACATAACTTATATAGTTGTCTTTTATGAGAACAAAAGAGCATGTACAGGCAGTTCTTGTGGGATCTGTCTGTTTTTATTGCGAGTGTGTTTTACTTGTAAAAATGCTCCACTCTCTTCTGGTCTTTTCCTTGAGAGGAGGACAGGCAGCTGCGCCTAATGGTTCAGGTCTTACTCTTGCTGAGGCAGAGTAGAGACTAGATCATGGGGTTCTCAGCTGGAGCTTGTTGAAGAGTTGAGAGGGGTGAAATTCCCCGCGACCTTCGATGGCTGATGGGAGAGAGCTGCGGGATTATGATGATGTGTTGTCTTTGACATCATTTGATTCAGCAGCAATTGCTCTTTTTGTTCTAAACTAAACAAGAGAGCAGGAGATGGCTGATGAGGATGAAGATGGTGAGCCTCCTGAATCCTCAAAGCCACCCTGCCCCCGTGTATATACAACTGTTTGAGATTATGGAATGCGCCTCTGGCAGACTGCAGCTGCCAATGGAGCAGGTTAAGAAAGAAACCGCTCACGGATTGTTCGACGAACGGTTCCTTTTTGGCCATAATCCTCCAGCCACCGTAAGCTTTCCATTCCTTCTTGATCTTCATACTGAGATTGAGAAGGCATGGAAGAACCTGTATTCAGCTCGCATTCATCAACATCAGCAGGTTGATTCGCTGGTGTTGATGGAGTGAGTATGGGTACGTGTTGATGCCTCCTACTGACGAGATGGTGCAACTATCTCATGATATAGGCAGGCTCCAACGCTCCATACGCGGCAGCAGGTCAGGCTGGTGTTGCTTTACACACAATGTCTGTTTGTAAGCATATCAGTTGGACCTGCTGAAATTGGCTTGATAGGTCTCTTTATATTTACAAAAACCTCGGTTTCCTGTTTAGGATGCGGTTTAAGGGCCCTGAAGTTCCATTAGGTTGGCTGGAACAATATATTATTAAGGGTAGTACTTTGTTAGTCCCCTTTATGGATGTGTTGGCTTCATTCTTTGCAGAATTCACTGAAGACACTGAAGCTACCATTCATATGTATTCAGATGTGGGCTTTAACTAAGCCGCACTGCTAGCCACCTTATGGTAAATTAGCTTTCTCCTCTGGTAAATGCTAGAGTTTTGAGATAAGCTTTCACTAACTTCAGATAGATCTATGTTCAGCGTCGGCCTTACAGGCCGCCTGACATTGTGTGCTTGGGTTGAGCTCTGCTCCTCTGATCATTATTGTAGAAATATAGTATTCTCAGAGTTTGGTAGAGGCTGTTGTTTCATAGCCCCAGGCAGATCTATGCTTATGTGTTGACCTTATAGGCCCACAGCTATAGCTGGCCTAGGATAGAACTAGGGTTTAGGCGGTCTGCTAGAAGCATTTTACGCCCTTTTTATACTACCCCTGTTATGTGAGTAGTTCTGGCCTCCTCTTATCAGAGTTGTCAGGCCAAGGCCCATTGTCCCCTTGGTGTAGGTGCAGAATAGATAGCAGCTAAGGTAGCAGACTATTGCTAAGTCTCCCTGGTGCTAGAGTTTTGAGATTAGCTCTCACTAACTTCAGATTGATCTATGTTCTCCCATGGTGAATTTCTGTTGTGAAGTACCCACCCTGTATTTTTCAGGATTGGATTAATAGTACTCCCTTGTTATTCAAGGTTGTTGTACTTTATTACTTTAGTTCTGATTCCTGCCCTACACTATGTGAGCTCAGTAAACTCCAATACTGCCACAGGCTAGCACCCGTGTGTTCTAGAGTAGTAGGCCTGACTTTGGCCTCCTTAAGATTATGGTGACGTAGTTTGTACTCCCCTTGCTGAAAGGGTAAAAAGTGTTTTTACTGAGTATATTGCCTGTTGGAATGTATAAGCTCAGGTTGAGTTTAATAAAGTTAACCTCACTACATAGTTTGGTTTTCATATATGGCTCCCTTAGAGCTTGAACACTGCCACAAGCTGACACTCGTGTTGTTTGAAGTAGAAGGCTCCATTTGGGCCTCCTTCAGAGCACAATAGCTTATTGTATTACAAGGCTTGTTGGTAGGTGTTTTAGTTAGAGTTTGCTCACTTGGAAACTGGCACTGCCACAGGTTTATGCCCTTGATCCTTTGAAGTAGTAGGCCTGTTTTTTGGCCTCCATCAGAACATGGTAGTGTAATATTCTTTGTACTCCCCTTACTTTAAGGGTTAATGGTGTTTTTACTGAGTACATTGCCTGGTGGAATGTGTGAATAAAATTAAGCTCAGGTCGAGATAAACTAGTTAACTTCACTGGATAGTTTGGTTCTCAGATTTGGCTCCCTTAGAGCTTAGACACTGCCACTAGCTGACGCCCGTGTCTTTCTGGAGTCGCAGGCCCTGTTTGGGCCTCCTTCAGAGCATAATGGCGTAAGTTTGTACTCCTCTTGCTTAAAGAGTAAAAAGTGTTTTTACTGAGTACACTGCTTGTTGGAATGTGTTGAGACTGTTATGTGGGCACTCTACAGTTTTATCTGCTAGTTAAACTCGGTTTCAATCAGCATGAGTTCCCATGTTTTGTGGGCTCGTGCATTATCAGCAATTGAGTTGCTTTTAGGTGTGTGGCCTTCACAGGCCGCCCTGTAAGCGAATCCCCCACATCTGGGTGTCTTTTAGCAGATCAAGCATGTAGTTTTCACATGGCTGGCCTTTGCAAGGCTGCTGTGATATATTCTACATTGTGTAGAATTACTTCATGTTGCAGGCTTTCTAGGAGCCTCCATGATTTTTTGCCTACAGTATGGCCTACCTGTTAGGTTGAGCCCAGTACTCCCCTCGTCTAAAGGGTTGTCCTGCATAGTACTTAGCTCCCTAAGTCTGGTCAGTGGTTGAAGGCCTCTCTGAGGCCTCCCTGTTGGAGACCGGCCCCTAGGCTGGTTGTACTCCCCTTGTTTGGGTCCCTTTAGAGTGCACAGCCTCCTCAGTGCAAATAATCAAGCGCTGAGTAGATCCTAGGATTGAGCAGAGTTTTACTCCCCTCACTGGTAAGGGTAAAAAGCGCTAAGCTGAGTCCTGCTCTCCAGGATGCCCGTCTCTACGATCTGGTCTCAGTTGGTTACTGCCTCTTTGCAGTCCCTCTTACTGGATATCTTCTCTGAAGAATGTGAATTGAGACTCTGTGATCAGACAAGTTGTTGGCCAAGACTAGGTTTCTGTTAGACCAGGTCGGCCTCCAGAAGCCTTTGAGCGGCCTTGGTAGGCCTTCTGTGGAAGGCCTCTTTGAGGCTTATAGCTTGGGCTGTTGGCCATAGGAAATGCTGTCACTGACAGCCTATGTATGACCCGTAGAGGGAGTGGTTTTGGCATTTCAGTTGAAACTGCTAGTTCTGACGTTTGTCTAGCCATTTTTTGGCATGCACTCCCCTCAAGCATGGCAGCGTTGGTATATCGTTTCCCAATGCGTAATCAAATGCAGTGTTGAGTTCCCTTTCAAAAGGGAACGTCTCAGGTTACGTATGTAACCATGGTCCCCTGAGAACAGGGAACGAGACACTGCGTTACCTGCCATGCATCGGGGCTGCCTGCTGAACAGTCCCTTCAGACGATAAGGTACTGACTGGTTCTCTAGGCACTCCTTATATACTTCCGGGTCGTGCAATGATGACGTCATAGGCTGTCGCCGGCCAATAGGATTGTCGTGATTTGATAATTGTTTTCAGACACCGGTTCACGAGGAGGCGTTCCCCAATGCATAATCAAACACAGTGTCTCGTTCCCTGTTCTCAGGGAACCATGGTTACATACGTAACTTGAGACGATCTACAGAGATATATGGCAACAGAGATATGTGTATTTATGTATATATGAATGATTATATACTGTACAGATATATACAAGTTTACATGTAACAGTTTAGCCTTCAATTACTGTGCTGTATCTTGATGCTGTTGCTTAGTAATTAGCACTTTGCATTACAATAAAACACC
Organism: Hypophthalmichthys nobilis; assembly: GCA_037950665.1. Lineage (NCBI taxonomy): Eukaryota > Metazoa > Chordata > Actinopteri > Cypriniformes > Xenocyprididae > Hypophthalmichthys > Hypophthalmichthys nobilis. Next base: position 37,932,904 of record CM075468.1, on the reverse strand, counting down.
AAGACAAATGATTTCTCAGTGGAGCAGTTTTGGAACTTGTCATTTATACATTTCTCCTATTTTTGTGAACGTACCACTGCTGTGTTTGATGGTGTTTGCATGCTTGCTAAGATGTCACAATGATCTTTGATAGTAACAACAGAACTAATTAATTTAAATTAAGTATTTTATTTAAAGAAAACCTATTATGCCCTTTTACAAAGTCATGGTTTTGTTTTTTGAAGTCTACTAGAATAGATTTCCATGCTTAAATGTTCAAAAAACACCTTATTTTCCACATATTTTAAATTGTTGCAGCATCTCTCTTCCCAGTTTGTCTGTAACACTCTATTTAGTTCCTGTTTCTGTGAAGCCCCTCCTTCCGAAAAGCGTAATGTGCTCTGATTGGTCAGCTGGATCAGTGTGTTGTGATTGGTCAACTGCTTTGAGCATGTTTCGGAAATATCACACTCCTTACCATAACCACGAGTTTCAACACATTACTAATGCAACTCAACCAGGCATCATTTAAATGTGGAATATTGTGATGTGTTTGTTCCCAGAAGAAAACTACAATCTACAATCAAGGTGTTTCAGGGAGTTCAGAAAAGTGCTTACTGATATAGAGAATAACTCCCTTTAGAGTGACTTTGTGTCATGTAACTTGTGTTTTGTGACTTTTTTTCATGCTCAAACAGCAACATTACACACTAAAGAAAGTTGAAAATGTAAAAAAAAAATGTCCTATTTAAGTATTTTACAACATGTAAATAGTCTGAAATTTTAGAGTGTGGTACATTTTGATGTTGCATTTCAACTTGTAAAAGTGTGGCAAGGGGCACTTACAGCTTTAAAAAAGACAAGTTGAAAGAGGGGGGTTCATATCCCTTTAAAAATAATTATTGGTGATCAGTAACAACTGATCTACAGTATGTGTTAAAATATTGGTGATTGTGCACCACTACTTAACTGACAACCCTGAATAACAGGATGATGAAAGAACACACTATAAGAGAGGTGTGATATGCTAAACCAGGCTTGTAGATGGAGAAAAGATGCATGTCTCAGTTATAAATCACACATAGTGTCCCAGGAGACACTAGATTTGCAAATCATCATGTGGATGGATACATTTCTACAGAACCTGTGATTTTTCAAAACAAAAGATTTCATAAAAAAGATATTTTTCAAACATCTGACTGCCTTTATCTATATTTATAATTTAACACTTGTGTTCCAGTACTCCATTTGCAAACTTGTACATCAAATCAACATGACAAAAAATGTCTTACACAAAGCTAGATTTTATATCCAGAGAGAATAGTGCATGTGTGTATATGTGTTATGGAGAAGACTGTTATTTGTGGTGTCTGAGGTACTGAAATGAAAGTGTGTGAAAATCTCAGAGTAAACAGAAGCATTAATTTGCACACAGGTATGATTTATGTACATATATTAATGTTTATTATTGCATGTGATGTGATTTAAAACCTACACGTGCCTCATAAGAGTGTATAGGAGTAATATTAACATCAGTGACAGAAATGAACTTTTCAATTAAAATTATGATGAAATGGAAGTAGCATCTTTTGTCAGTGACTTACATTTTTGTTTGCAAAAACAGAAAATATTGACAAAATTGTGTCTGAAATGTAGGTTACTTAATATTAACTTATTGTATAAAACTAGCATCCATTTTACAAACCACTTAGGGTCATGAAGATGCTAGAGTCTATTATATGTCATGAACACAAAAAAACAAACAAACAAACAAACAAACAAAAAAAACTCATATGCCCCACATTTTGAATTTTAAGGGGCATTTTTAATTAATTTTGGTGGTATATTTGCCCCAAACCATGTTAATTTCCAACTCTGATTAGCAACACCACAACAATGACTCACTCACTGCAACATAAAATGAATTTTTCTATGCTTAAGTATGAATGGTTTTCAATTTTTTTTCAGTATCATAGAAAAACTGCTTAAATAAGAGGCTATGGATGTGTCCTGTCTCATCTCAGTCATGCTCATTGCCAAACATGTTTCATAGCCAGCAAGATTTGAGTGCCAGTTTGAGATTGCTGATTGGAGTTGTGACCTCATTATGAGTAACAACTGAGATGTGATTGTGCGACTGGCCAAATATGCTGAAGCATATCTGAGTAAATAAACATTCAACAATTTACTGCATTAAACCACTACTAAAGTAGCAAGAGGAATGATTTGCAATCGAAGTGAAAGTGCCCACTTACTCCTGTTAATCTTGTCAATGAAATTACTGATAAAAACTGGCATTACTGAAGGACATATTGACTTTGTCAAAATAACACAAAGTTGAGACAAAAATGGGCATTGTGATAATTAAACTATTAATTAAAACATATGTCAATATGATGAAAAAAAAAAAAAAAGACAAAAGAAAGATCTAGAAGAATAGCGTTTATGGAGTACACTACCATTTCAAAGTGCCAGTTTTTGAAAATGATACCATTATCATCTCCATGTAAACTACAAAAACGTGACGGCATGCACAGGACTATTACATGTCCAGTCTATAGGCATGCTCACTTGGCAAAAGTGCTCTGTAAATGAATGCGTATGTCCGCAGACGTGTAGTCGTTCTTTACAAAGTGACATTGCCAACTACTGGCCTGGCATGCATAATACAGCGTTTTTAGTAGTTTCCGCTGATCCGTGTGAAAGGGGATTGTTTTCACAACGTTGTGATCTGTACAAAGAAAAAACGTTACAGTTTTAGTACATCGTTGTTGTGTAAACATACCCTTAAATACACAGACCAAACAATGAGGCTGAACGAGATCGCGGCTGAACGAGTTTCACGTACAGATTACAGATGACATTATGAAAACAATCCCTGTTCACACGCGTCTGCGAAAATGACTAAAAACGCTGTATTCGCTGCATGATGTCACTGTTTTTGCGTTTTTGTAGTTCACACAATGACGATAACATTTTCAAAAACCTGCATTTTGAAACCCATTTTCAAAAGTTTGCATTTTTAAGCCTCCAAAACTCCATTGTCATGTAAATGAATGGCCAAACACATAAAAAGTTTTCCATTTTTAGTTGAAAATGGTATCGTTTAAATGCCTCCTAAAAGTCCAAAAAACATAACATACACCTGACAATAATTACTTGAATAAATAAAGCCATTTTAGGGTAAATTTACATGACAAAAATATACTAAACACGGAAAGGTTTTTCCTTTGCGTTTTTTGCATACAGACGACAACATTGTCAAAACAAACCCCAGTCACACGGATCTGGGAAATGACTAAAAACGCTGTACACTTTGCAAAGAAAACACTACGCACCTATAGACTGAACACGTAATATGCATGCGCATGACGTCACCATTTTCACAAATTCACGTTTTTGTAGTTTACATGGAGACGGCAATGGTATCATTTTCAAAAACTTGCACTTTGAAAACTCTTTTCAAAAGTTTGCGTTTTCAGACCCCCAAAATGCTATTGTCGTCTAAATGAACGGCTAAAACACATAAAAGGTTTTCCACTTTTATTTGAAAATGGTGTCATGTAAACTCCCCCTTGAGGAAAACTGACTAAAATTAATGACATGATGAAATATTGACTAAATTTCACGTTTTAAATCAAGACATCAAAAAAAAAAAAAAAAAGAAAGAAAAAAGAAGAAGAAGAAAAAAAGAAGATTTCTAAACCAAGCAAGTGTAAGCCTTCTTTTTTTTTTTTTTTTTTTTTTTTTTTTTATAAAGGTAGCACACTTGTTCACAACATATAAGATGTGTTGACTCACAGGGATCCAGGTTTGAATTTGGCCTGGATCATATTCCCCTCTCTCTCCTTCACCTTCCTTTCCTTCATTTTGCCTAATGGCTAAAAAAGCCCCAAAATACAATATAACTGAGAAAATGTCTTTCTCCCTATCTCTGCCTGCTATCCTTTCAACATTTACACATTTTTGAGTTCTTTTCCCCACAAGCCTTTCAAAAGAAAAAAAAAAAAAAAAAGTTCCTAGCAAATAATTCAGTTTTTCTATCAGTCAGTACTTCTGAAACTGACAATGCATTCCCTTGTGTCCAACTGGCATGTAAGAGGCTGAGCTCCATTATGTGCTTGTGCATTCTGGTCGTAGCCGAGCAGAGAAGCACTTTGACGAAGAGCTGGACACAAGGATAAACAGCACAAGCAGTTTTGTCAAAAGGATTTCCTTGCTTGTGGAGCAGTCTATCACATCTCTGTCTCTGTCATGGTGATAAGAGGTGTGAATGGGAGATTAACGGCCTGGCTGTGACAGCTTTACCTTGGTTCTGCCCTCATAGAATAGCTAAAAAGACAGTGAAGCTAAACCCTCGGAAAACACTTCAACTGTCACTGCTTAAAATCTCCCCCCTCCTGTGACTGACTGTGAGACAGACACGACGCCACACTCTCATCACAAGACTGAAGCAAAGCAAAAACCTCAATGTTTCATGTATAAAATGAAGCGCTTTACTCTGTGTATGTTCTCATTAAAAGTTTAGGCCAATCTAGGCCTGCAGGGACTTTTACTTGCCCCGCTAAACATTATCACTGTTCTATGGAAGCTTGTTTCTGCCATGAAATAAAAAATAAAAAAGGTAATTGCGACTTTATATCTCACAATACTGACTTGTTTTCTTGCAATTCCGAGTTTATATCTCACAATTCTTACTTTTTTCTCAGAATTGCTAGATATAAACTCACAATTGTGAGTTATAAAGTCAGAATTGCGTGATGTAAAGTCAGAATTGTGAGATATAAAGTCATAATTGCATTATATAAACTCGCAGTTGAGAGAAAAAAAGTCAAAATTGCGAGTTTATGGCCCAGTTTCACAGACGGGGCTTAGCCTAAACCAGGATTAGGCCTTAGTTCAATTAGGACATTTAAGTAGCTTTTATAAATGTTCACTAGGGGAAAAAAAAACAAAAACATTACTAGTGTGCATCTTGACACGAAACAATGGCACTGACATATATTTGTCAGTGCAAATTGCTTTCAGTTAAAACAGCTCAAACATGCATTTTAGTCTAGGACTAAGCTTAAGCCTTGTCTGTGAAACCGGGGGTATATCTCACAATATCTCGCAATTCTGACTTTTTTTCTCAGAATTGTGAGCTATAAACTCGCAATTGAGTGTTATAATTCCAATTGTTTGGGATTTTTTTTTTTTCTCTCAGAATTCCGAGTTTATGTCTCACAATTCTGCCTTTATAACTCGCAAAAGTCAGAATTGTGAGATATAAACTTTATACTTTATAACACTGACTTTATAACACACAATTCTGACTTTATATCACACAATTCTGACTTTATAACTCATAATTGCGAGTTTAATTCCCGCAATTCTGAGAAAAAAATCAGAATTGTGAGATGCAAACTCGCAACTGCGAGAAAAAGTCACAATTACCTTTTTTACCTATTTTTTTAGTGTCAGAATTTGTTTATTAAATTATTATTTAAAATAAATAAAAATATAAATACATTTAAAAAAATGTATGTATTTATATTTTAAAAGGATATAATGTAATGAAAAGTATAACTTTAATGTGACTGCTATAAACTGCTATAAATTCATACACTTCTGCTGCAAAATAACTGAATACCATGCAAAAAAAAAGGAAAAAAAAAAAAAAAAAGATTTGTTTATATTTTTCAGCCCAAGTCACAGAACTGCTGTTACATTTATGTTAGATTACTAGACATCTTGGTGACATATTTGCGTCAACAGAAAACAGAAGTCAACAATGTACAAAACAGCACGAAAACCACATATTTTGGAAATATTTAAGTAAAAAAAAAAAATGCATTAATAAATGCACTGATTTATGACCCAGCCTAAAACTCTCTCACACTGGTCCAAAACACCCAAAGGGTCTTGAACCTTGTGTAAAATCAACTTGGCACTTATTTATAGTATTTAAGAAAAGCAGGTAAATTAGGTAATTATTTGCTAAACAAAGTTTTGAACATTATGTATAATTAGTGGATTGCTATAATTAGCGGAAGCTGTCTCGGAAATGCTTTTAAGAAACTCCTGAGAACCAAAAAATAATAATATGATTACAGGTTGATTCAGCAGACAGGACTTCAAAAATAAACATGAACTCTGTCTCACACACTGTGGAATTTAGGCATAATACTTGTCAAAAAACCCCGGCAGCAATAATCAACAATTCTCTTTCCTTTCTGCATCAGTTTAAAGTAAAGCCTGGCAAGAATTACAATCTCTGCACATTTTTGTTTGACAATTCATATGCCATTTAAGTCTAAGCCATTTTAATCTGAAAAAGGCTCCTAATCCTAGATAAACTTCTGATAGTATTTTTCCCTCTAGTAGATCATTGGTATACCTTTGAATCATGCACCTTCTTACAGTTTAAGTTTCTAAACCATTTTCTTACAAAGTTACTGCCCACTATTGACTGTTACCTGCCAAAGCCAATTTTATTCACATTTGGAGCCTGGTGGGTGTTCATTTTACACTCTGATATGAGATGAAAATTTTGCCATATTTGAAAAATGTGCAAAAACAAGATGTCCACATTCACTCCATCAAATACTTCCACTGGTGGTTATGCTGTCCTACAAAAGCAAATGCAGTAACTAGGCCAACACAAAAAGTGAGTGGAAAAATTTTGATTTGATATTTGAATCCTGATTTCAGCCCTAACTTAACATTGACAAAATGTGTAGATACTGTATTTTGCCTTTGCATGGCAGTATAGTATAACACCGTGCCTTAAAGACATGACATGACACCTCAACAAGCGATAAGAGGTGTAGATTCCATGCTACAGTAATCAGACTTGTTGTCCTAACCAGCCACGAAGGTAATACAAAATGATTCTGTTTTAAAAATGGTTTCTATTTCTGTGACATCAAAGCTGGAACATGAACATACAAATTATAGCAATAAAAAGGGTTAGTTTATCCAAAAATGAAAATTATCCCATAATTTACTCACCCTCAAGTCATCCTGGGTGTATATGACTATCTTCTTTTAGCCAAACACAACTGGAGTTATATTAAAAAATATCCTGGCTCTTCCAAGCTTTAAAATGGGAGTGAATGGAACCAGAGATTTTGAAGCCCAAAAAAGTACATCCATCCATCATAAAAGTAATCCACACAGCTCCAGGGGCTTAATAAAGGCCTTCTGAAGCGAAGTGATGGGTTTTTGAAAGAGAAATATCCATATTTATAACATTATAAACTATAATCATTGGCTTCCGGTAACGGCCTGTACGCGAGTCTATAGTTCCGGTGGAAGAGTAAACACTGACCCAACGCATGACGTACTGAAGAACATGGACGTGCAAAGGATAGAGCAAAAAAAAAAAAAAAAATGCTAGTGGTACATTATAAGTCTAAAATGAGAAATTTTAAAGAGAAATGTTGGAAGATTTTGTTATAAGAGAAGAGAAGCTTGAGTTTGTTGCCCAGCCCCATTTGTTTGAACCACGAGAGGCGTCTACTCTCACCTAAGCTTACGCTACTCCTATGTCATACTGTATGTCGGGTCAGAGGTCACTCTTTCGTTGAAATTCGACCTTATACTGCCATTACCCGAAGCCAGTGATTATAATTTATAAATGTATATGGATATTTTTCTAACAAATCCCATTGTTTCGCTTCAGAAGGCCTTTATTAACCCCCTGGAGCTATATGGATTGCTTTTATGATGGATGGATGCACTTTTTTGGGCTTCAAAATCTAAGGTACCATTCACTCCCAATATAAAGCATGGAAGACTCAGGATATTTTTTAATATAACTCTGATTGAGTTTGGCTGAAAGAAGAAAGTCATATACACCTAGGATGGCTTGAGGGTGAGTAAATCATGGAACAATTTTTACACAATTTTAATTTAAAGAGAATTGAATGTGAGTTTGTATGACCTTATAGCCATACTAAAAGAAAAAAATGGATAATTTACGTCACATGTTGAAAATAAATGAAAAGAAACAAGAACATTTAAACTGTGAACTTAATGTGAACAAACAAGTGTGTTCTATGACAAAGATTGTTTCATTCAAATGTTAAAATGTCAAAATGTTATGTTAAAATGTCATACTTTGTATGTTGATGTTCCAGCTGTGACTTTTCAGAAACCGTTTCTGATATAGAATACCCTGTTGCTCGTAGTATATTGCCGTCACGGCTGGTTATTATGTAAAAGATACCTTGTATCGCATGTCACGGCGTCGTGTCAGGTTAGGACATGGTGTAATGGTTAAAGACTTGACCTGTTAATTCATAGGTTAAAGGTAAGTAGGATTAGCTCATCATCTGGAGATAAATGGATATCCCATTCTAGCCCTATTGTGTTCTCCAACAAGTCACTTGACCCGAAGTAGCTCTAAAGGGAATGTCCCTACAATTAGTACAGTGTAAGTCGCACTGATGTACAGCATCTGCTAAGTAGCAACCATTGTCCTCTTCGCATAATCTTAAAAGCTCTGCTGTCAACTCAGAAGATTCTCACACTCCGAGTATAAATATTAAGCTACGTTCTGCTCATGTAGCAATGGTGCTGAGCAAGCTGCAAGCTGGGTCCATCTGTTTGCGTGTGCTGTATTTAGTACCCTTATGTGTGAACATCTGTGTAGAGGTCCTAGCATCTTCACCCTCATGTACGGGCCTGGAACAAAGGACTGTCTGCTCGCTGTAATCACGCTAAGCTCTTCTGATGTTGTCCCGCGATACAGGGAAGGCACTTCAATTATGCATGAGGACGGCATAAAAAAGGCTTGGGGAAAGTTTTGTCTTTTTTTTAATTTCTTTTTAAGGGGTGGGGACATGTTGAGGCATGCCACTTCAGAAGACTGTTTGAAGAGATATTTAAACATATGCCACATGCATTACTCAGCAATCTCCCTGCAATTTATTATTAGATTTAATGAGTGGAATGAAGCTTGGACGTTAAGGATCGGAAGTTAACAAAAAAAGAATAACACACCCATTTATAGCAAAGCACAGGATGTACGTAAAAAATAATGGCGTGAACAAAGGCTTTGTGCTTCTGTGCAGCTCTGAAAGCAAAGGCTGTCATGGGTGATGCCTAGATATAATCAAATAAGGTGAAAAGGCATTGTTATAATTTGGCTGTCAAAATGACTCTGGCAGGTTGGCACTTAAGATTAATCTTTCATGTGGTCGCGGTTCAGCCTTAAAGCTTTTTACAAAAGCTGTGCAAACATTAGATAAAGAAAAACTGGATACAAATGAAATCCACTCCAAAGGTTTAGATATTAGGTAACCTCAACCCCCACAAGATGTACATACAAATGCGTAAACAATGACATTTGGCGTATGACAGCAAGTAGCAAATCCAGAGATGATCAGGGAACTTTTGCATGATACATGCAATAATGCATTAATTACTAATACTTTAGTATTAAATTAATACTTTTATTTAGCAAGGACACATTAAATTCATCAAAATGTGACAGCAAATACATTTATAATGTTACAAAGTTTTTATTTCAAATAAATGCATTTTTTTTTTTACTTTATTTTATTTTTATTTTTTATTTTTTTACTTTCTATTTATCAAAGATTCCTGAAAAAAGTATCACGGTTTCCACAAAAATACTAAGCTGCACAAGTGTTTTCAATATTGAAAACAAGTGTCTTCAAATCAGCATTTTAGAATGAATTCTGAAGGATCATGTGACACTGAAGACTGAAGTAATGATGCTGAAAATTCAGCTTTGCATCACAGGAATAAATTACATTTTAAAATATATTCAAATAGAAAAAAAAAAAAAAAAACCTAAATTGTAATAATATTTCACAATATTACAGATTTTTTTTAATCTAATAAATTTATCTTTGGTGAGCATAAGAATGGAATCTTGTTTCCACCACTGAATAATAAATACAAAGGGTAATCGTGACTTTTTATCTAACGATTTGGACTTTTTTTTTCTCAGAATTGCAAGTTTATATCTCACAAGTCTGACTTTATAACTCGCAATTGGGAAAAGAAGTCAGAATTGCGAGATAAAAAGTTTCAATTGAGAGAAAAAAAAAGTCAGAATTTCAATATAAACTTGCAATTGTAAGAAAATAACTTGCAATTCTGACTTTATTTCTTGCCATTGAGAGTTCATATCTCGCAATTCTGACTTTATAACTCGCAATTGCGAGTTTATATCTCACAATTGTGAGAAAAAAGTCAGAATTGTGATATAAAAATTCGGAATTATCTTTTATGTTTTTTTCCCATGTCGGACACAAAAAGCATTAAAATTCTTATAAACCCCAAACTTTTGAACAGTAATGTACATGGATCAAACTACCCTGGAATTTCATCAATAACGTGTTAAATAGACATTCATCCACCTACTTGTCACATATGATGACATATGATGAAATCGCAATCTATTTTTTATTTTATAAACAATGATAAAAAAAAAAAAAAAAACACAAGTGACATCCAAACAAGCGAATATGAGAATGTGAGTCAATTAACATCACTAAATTGTTCTTTTAATATTTTTCTCATAAAAGCAAAATTTCCATTCATTATGCAGATTCGAGTATGTTTATTTGTGGTTATAAATGAGCTCTTATTAAGTGGACACCTGTACTCAATAATTAAGGTTAGAAACTGGCACACCATTATTAAGCGCTGGGAATTACTTTGAGGATCACCGTTGTATCCTCTCAAGCAGTAAGAATGTGTCAACACATGATTGTTCATTTCTACTGGCTTGTGAAAGAGAACTATGTGTTATACATGATTGATTAAAGTGATTAAACTGTGATTGTAGAGCTGGAGGGCTGTGAAATAAGCATTGCACACAAAGTCAAGCAACCTTTAGCCCGTATTGGGTGGTAATAATGAAAAGCCCTGTAGCCAGGCTGCTGAGCTGATCTTTGATATGGCCTTTTTCCTCAATAATGCCCCAGACAGCTGTTCACTTCTTCTGTTGTGCCTCTTGCTAAGTCAGGACCAGCCCTACAAGACAAACACACACTGACGGATTCCGACCCACACAACTAATTAAGCTGCTTTGCTAACTCTCAATCCTCCCAGCTCATCCCAGGAAACTACATACAAACAGCTTAGCGGTGGAATCAGCCCTTTTAATGTAGCCACGACACAAGCTTGGACATACTGTTCCAGGGGAAAAAGCAAAAAGTTAAAGCAAAAAGCAACACTTAAAGGGATAGTTCACACTAAAAAGATCATTCTGTCATCATTTATTCACTTTATTCATTGTTCCAAACTTGTATGAATTTATTTCTTACTACTATAGTATGGGGAAAAAATACCATGGGCCCATATTCTTCAAAATATCTTCCTTGTGTGTTCAGTAGAAGAAAGAAATTCATACAGGTTCGGAACAACTTGAGGGTGAGTAAATGCAAAAAAGCCGCTAAACGCTACCCCTGTCAAAAATTAGATGACATTGAGCGAATGCTCTCCGCACATAATATACACTCATCAAATACTTTCGCTTCAAACCCCAGCGTCAGCCCATTCAGAAATACAAGTTCGTTGACAACAACCGCTAAATGCCCCTTCCCTTTGACAGCAAAAGCTGTCCACAGAAGAACCAATCGGAAGACGTGAATCGAATCATATGATTTCAAGTTGAATGACGGTGTGCGTATGAGCCGCTTTCAATTGCAAATCTGCAAGTTATCATCATGTTTTGTCTATCGTTATAGTGGCAATGACAGGATTTCACGAGTAGCAAGTAAACACAACAGTGTTCTTTTGCTGCTGTAAAACTGACAGAAATGGACGTTTTACTTCTGTATGTCTTGTTGTCCAAAGAGTTGGAAAAAAGAAAAAGGAAAAAAATAAGTAAAATAAATAAATAGCTTAGCTGGTTTTGCAACAAAAGACAGTCAAATTTGTTAAATACCAATGAATTGACTAAAGTGACACGTTTGAAAATAAGGCATTTAAATAACTGACTAATAACCTTTTCATTGCCATTAAAGTGAAATTTCTGAACCTAAACACAGGAGCCTGGTAAAAAATGATCATTTAAATGAAAAAATGTCAGAAGGATTTAGAGGTTTTTGTTGTTAAAACTTGTATGCTACCATTTTTCAGTGGAACATTAAAGAAGAATTCTCAAAAATAGTTCATAGTGACCATATCTGTTAAGTTCAAAAAATGGGGGAAATTATATTATATATATTTAATCTTCTCTTTCAGTGAGCTGTTAAGTATGAAGCTGTTAAGTGAGCTGTTAAGTATTCTGTACTGTATGAAACGAGTTGTCAGTAATTTCAATCTTATGTCCTGTACAAACATACTTAGGTTTGAAACAAATTTGCATAATGCCAGTCTATGATCTTCATTGGCTGCCAGTGAACAATGTCTACTTTGACCCTCAAACTAAGTAGTTGTAGCTGAAGCCTGGAAGAGTTTGGTTTGTGTTGTCGAGATGTCAGTCACAACAGACTGGGTCATCTGACCAATCAAAGCAGAGTAGGCTCTTGAAAAGAAGGGGTTTAGCGAGACTGAATCCTTTATTGAAACGTTTCAGACACTGTGAGGAAAAAGGTGGTTATGCTGCTTGATGTTGCAAAGTGGTATTTGTGGTATTGTTATCACAATATATATATATATATATATATATAGTAGCTTAAAAGATCTGGTCACTACAAACCATAATTGTATGGAAAAAAAGTGAAGATTCTTCAAAAAATGTCTTCCACAGAAGAAAGTAAGTCAAATGGGTTTGAAACAACATGAGCATGTGTATATAATTTCATCACTTTACCACTGGAATCTTTGCAACTGAACTGCATCTTATTTTAAAACATACCATTCACTTGCACCTAAACGAAAGTCTGCAGGTGACAATTTTGTGAGCAGTTAATAAAAAATATCCAGTTTTCAGGCATTTTAATCTGTCTAACCAATTGCAACGTTCCACCAATCGTGACAGGCAGTTCAATCAGGGCTGACTGTTGGAACATGACTGCTAGCCTCAGAATAATTTTCCAAAAGTAAAAGCATCACATTATAAATAGTGTTAAGGTGTCTCGTAAAACCGGGAACTGTTCCTGACTGCTTTGGAGTTATTACAGTGATATTCTCAGCACTTTTATTATTCTTTATTTTTGTTTATTTGAGTGCAATAATGAATCATGCCTCAGTGACTACATTAGAATAAATAAAATCTTTGCAGCGAAAATTTTTGATAGACATTCAGTCTAGAGATGGTACCAGTGAGACTACATTATAACAAGTGTTTTGTCAGACGACCTAAAAATGTGCTTCATGTGCTAACATCTAAATTAACTAAATTATTTAAATTAATAATTAATCAAATTAATATTTTATTATAGTCAAAAAATACTATTTGTTATGACAGAATCAGTCTGATTACATTAGGTTATAAATCTGATAAAGTACACATAGTTTTTAAGGCTTCACTTAAGAAATGGTTAAAACAATAATAATAATATTAAAATCAAAACTTTCATGTGAGCTGCTGTGGTTTGTATGTATGATCCAGAACAGCACCACCACAGCGAAATTTGCAAATTACCGCAGTCTTTTTATTAAGTTAACCACAAACTTGACCCCTGAACAACCATGTGGGTGTTTTAATGAACTAATGAGACTACTTTATCTATTAGAATTGCTGAATATTATGCAGCATGTACTTTTCTAAGTATGGCTGAAAAGCCTCAAAGGGATACTTCTCCCAAAAATGAAAGTTCTTTCATTATTTACTCACCCTCATGTCATTTCAAACCTGTATGACTTTCTCTCTACTGTCACACACACACGCACACCAAAAAAAAAAAAAATGTTGGTAATCAAACAGTTTTGGTGACCACTGACTTCCATTGTATGGATGTATGGATGCATGCATGGATTTTCTGGATGGATGGATGGATGGATGGAAAAAATCTTAAAATATATTATTTTATGTTCCACAGAAGAAAGAAAGTCATACAGGTTTGGAACATTTTAAGAGTTGCAATTTTAATCAATTAATTTTAATCAAACAGTTTTGGTGACCACTGACTTCCATTGTATGGATGGATGTACTGGATGGATGGATGGGTAAAAAAAAAAAAAAAAATCTTAAAATATACTCTTTTATGTTCCACAGAAGAAAGAAAGGTTTGGAACATTTTAAGTGTTGCAATTTTAATTCATTAATTGCAATTAATGGAATAATACAATATTGGTATTAATGTTCAATACATTTTATACACTTGTCCCCAGTTTCACCGACAAGGCTTAAGCTAGTCTCAGACTAAAATGCATGTTTGAGCTGTTGTAATTGAAAGCAACTTGCACTGACATATCTTAAGATTGTCAGTGTAATTGTTTTGTCTCAAGATTCACACCAGTAATGTGTTTTTCTAGTGAAAGTTTATAAAAGCTACTTAAATGCCTTAATTGAACTAAGGCCTAATCCTGGCTTAGGCTAAGCCCTGTCTGTGAAACTGGGCCTTAAGGTGCATCCCTATACAGAAATTGTCTTTAGACATAAATCCACTCTGAAATATATACAATGGAGTCAAAAGTGTGAAAATAACCCATTTCTTTTACCAAAATGATCACTCAAGGCAGAGATGCAGATGTTAGACCCTGAAAGCAGAATGCAGTCCTGTGATTAACTGCTTTTTGGTGTGTATTTTGAATCAGCTGAAGCCTTATACCTTCCCTTAACTGGTAACATCTGACAAAGACGAAGTTTGTTAACAAAAATTAAATAGGCCTACATTCAAATAATTGGGTTCTCCACCATCAGTCTTACCAATAACTGTATTAACAAATTTCATATTTATTTAGCAAATAAGTTTTAAAGATGTTGTTGAGCCTTACAACTCTTTCCAGTTACCATTCTCTTTTTAAGAAAATAAAACAGCACTTAATTTAATTCACTGTTCTGTAATAGGCTGCCTAGTCAAGTATTGGATTAGTGAACTTCATGAACCTAAACAGCTGTTGGGCAGTAATTTCTTTCAACTTGACCTATTTTATCATAATCCGCTTTTACTGTGTATTGCAGGGAAAGGAGGGGAAGTTAGAAAATTTCATCAAAAGCTCACTTAAGGCTTATATTTTCTTCTGAATAGGCAGTAATTGGAATCTATGCAGCAGCTATTTGCCCTAGTGAAGCATTGCCGGATGACACTCCTTAATCATTCAAACAAAAATAGAGATAGCAATTTGTAAAAGAAAGATGACCCCAAACAGATTCAAAACAATCTGCCAGTTCCCAGTGGTCTGTTTTCCTCCATCTGTAAACACAAAAGCCTCAGCACAGCTGTACGCTACTGTTTGCTATAAATCATACACAAATCCCCTCGTGGTGATCAACAGCTATTGCTCGGGCCAAAAGGGGTCCTCATAGGAAACACCCAAGTGAATCAGAGAAGCACGTCTCCATAGTTCAAACAATTATTTTTCCCCAGGTGAGGTCTACAAAATGTAAACCAACAACAATCAACCAAAAAATAGGCTCATGCAACAGAGATCCTAAGTAACATTGGTGCTTAATAATTCTTTATCATTGTACACGGGCAACTGCAATTTGATCACTGCATAAAAACTATTCTAAATAAGTTGTTTTTGAGTAAAAATGTCTAAACATGTTACATTTACCTGAGAAGGAAAGCTGAGTAAGATATTAAGAGTTATATTTTGCTCTGTTTCACTTGTTTTCAGCATAGACTCTCTAAATATAAGCAAATTTGCTCCTCTGTTACATTTATCTTGTTGAGAGAATGCTGTTAATAAGAGTGTGGTGTTGCTTTTAAATAACAGTTAAACGAACAAGTAAATAAGAAAAAAAAAAAAAAAAAAAAAAAAAAACAAGGACTGTCTAAAAGATATGCCAAAGATTCAGGATATGCCATTGCTAGTTCCAAAAAAAAAAAAAAAAATTTATTTAAGCTTCCATTACAAATTCAAAAACATGTCCTTGGAATAAAAAAAAAGGGGGGCTTGGCCAATGTTATTGGAAAAAGGACAACCAAAGACAAGCCACAACAGAACCACTGCAACACATCAACACACAGCAGTGGTGTTTTGTTACTAAATTATTCTGCATTTTTTAATCAATCACTTGAGTGAATGATTCAACCACTTAAGAATGAATCAGCATTTTTGAACAAGTCAGTTGAATGAATAATTCAATGATGCAAAGAGTTTTTTTTTTTCTTCCCTGAATTCTTCAGATCAATTAAAATGAATTCCTTTTTGTTCTTCTCTGTGTTTTAGTTTTAATGATTTTACAAAATTATATCAGCTCCCACTTGTATAAGTGAGTATGCATTTATCATTATATGACAATAAATGAATTTCCATTATGAATGGAAAGATGGTTATGTAGGGCTGACATGGACACTTCAAGATAGGTATTACATAATCTCATATGGTACATCTGTAAATGTCCCAAAGGTGTGGGTGATGTAGAGTCGATATCACTCATTGGCTTTGGATGGCATGGGGAAACATGTCACTAGAGGCTCATTACTAGCAGAGGTAAGGTCAATCGTCCGACTCACATGCAGTTCTCAAAACCAAACTACTCTAAAAGCAGACAGAAATTGCCCCCCATCACTTCCTCCAGTCCTGCAATTACATAGGCCACGGTGGCAATGAGTTACTGACACAATACACCATCATGAGCAACTACCAGACATCAGTATCTTATATCCCTGCTCAAGGGACTATAGCTTACACTAGCATTAATTTCCAGGCCAGTTTATGGGTCAGTGGCACAACTATTTTTTTCTTCTATATATTATTTTTATTTATTTGTTTTTATTAAAAAAAAAAAAGCATTAAAAATGCAATTCATGCACAGTGACCTTCTATGATAAGCATATGTTTAATTACTGAATTAAAATTCCGGTCACACTTTAGTTTCTGGTCCATTTCTCATTATTAACTAACTATTAACTATTACCTGTGCCTCAATAAACTCCTTAACTCAATTACTGCTTATTAATAGTTAGTAAGGTAGTTGTTAAGTTTAGGTATTGGTAGGAATTGAATAGGATTAGGGATGTAGAATATGGTCATGCAGAATAAGGCAATAATATGTACTTTATAAGTACTCATAAACAGCCAATATGCTAGTAATACGCATGCTAATAAGCAACTAGCTAATAGTGTGAGCTGGACCCTTCTCTTCTGTGTCATTCTCTTACGCTGTTTAGGTTCAGCGCTTCCAGGTTCTAGGTCAGAACGCAGACTCGGTAACACTTTATTTTAGGGTCTTTTAACTAGTTATTTATTAGCATGCATATTACTAGAATATTGGCTGTTTATTAGTACTTATTAAGCACATATTAATGCCTTATTCTGCATGATCTTATTCTATCCAATACCTAAACTTAACAACTACCTTGCTAACTATTAATAAGCAGTAAATTAGGAGTTTTTTGAGGGAAAAGTTGTAGTTAATAGTTTATATGTGTTCCCTACACTGTAAAAAAATGAATGTATGTAAAAACGCTACGGAAAAAAATTGTAAATAGGTTAACAGTAAGTTCCCATACTATATACAAGGGAAAACTGTAAAAGCTCTTACCTGACATTTTATGTAATTTTCACAGTAAAATGCTGTAATTTTTTTTTTTTTTTTTTTTTTTACAATTTTTAGAATTGTAGTTTTATGTTACATCTTCTGTTGTTTAATGAATGTTTATTGCATTATGTAAGTGCTGTGGATTACCATGATGGTGTTTTGCGTTTGCGTGAGTTACTCTTTGCACCTTCTTTATATTAGTATATTCTTCAGCTCGTGGAAAAGCTATTTGTGATGAACTCTGATTCTTAATGTGGCTTTCTCTTTTACCACCTGCATTATAATGTGGTTGTCAGTATATGTTAAAGGTACAAAACAGATTTTAGTAGTAGTGTGCATTGTTGAATTTACTGGTTTACATTCAAATTTTCTTGTTTGTAAATTACAGTTTTATACTGTAAAATTTACATTTTGTTCTGTAAATGTGTTTACAGTTTTTCTGTATTTTTTACAAAATTATTCTGGTAACCACAGCTGTCAAAATTATTTTGTAAAAACTACAGATTTTTTTTTTTTTTTTTTTTTTTTTTTTTTTTTTTTTACCGCCGACCCATTATTGGCTAGCTCCTGCATCAGCATCACACGCATGCGTTGTGCTGCTAATGTGAACAAAAAAATCTTATTTTGAATCAAAAATCTTAGTTTGTGTTCCGAAGTTGAATGAAGGTCTTACGGGTGTGGAACAACATGAGGGTGAATTATTAATGACAGAAATTTCATTTTTGGGTGAACTAATCCATTAAAGGTGAAGTATGTAGTTTCTGCGACACTAGTGGCACCTAGCGGAATTACAAAAATAAAGCACATTTTCAAACAACTTTGCAAGCGCCCCTTTCGCGCATAGCACCTCCCCCAACTCAAACATAAACCACAGCTCTTATGAGTGCTTGTGAAGGCATGTTCTCAACAGATAAAAGTAGGCTATTTTAAATAAAAGGCTCAATATATCCAATATATACTTTTAGCTGTGTTGCTATGTGTCATTATTAAGGAATTAAATAGGCTAAGACTCTGTCTAGAGTGACTGCAAGCATCTAGATTATAATAAACCCATCAAACGTATCTGCACCGCGTGCATTTTTGGACATATCAAAGTAAACATTATAAACTGGTATATTTGTCTTTCTGAATGGGTGCATGATGATGCTGTATGCTGCAATGCAATGCTCTTCACTTTGACGTGTTCATGATGACCTGTTTAATCTTTGAAGGTCTAAATGCAGTGTATTTTAGCTTCACTTCTGTACTCATAGCTGAATGCCTTTTCACATGTAACACATCAGTAACATGTAATGCCCTCCTGCTCCACCGTCTACAGTAGCCACGCCCAAAACTCATGCTATAGGTTGAGCTGACAGAAAGGTTGAGATTGACAGATCTGAGCAGACTGCTCTCAATGTTGGTGCCTGCACTGTAAAACCAAACAGTGAAATTAATATAAGTTCATTGTACTTAACATAAAAAAGTTGTGTGAACTCAAAATTTCATTGTAGTAAGTTGAATTTAATATGATTGAGTTGAGTTTCAGCAGATTTCTAATTCCCAGCATGCTTTGCATCAGACTGAATAAATGTTGAAATTAAGTGTTATTTTGTGTGTTTTTGCACAAGATTAACATAGGAAGACATAAGTTAGTGTTTAATGTTGTGTTATGTTGGGATTTATAGGGGGTTCTGTTATGTTAGTTTTGTAGGGTTATGAATGTTAAATGTTTTGAGGTAATGAGTTTCTGAACTTATTGAGTTTTACAGTGTGGGAGGCTCAATATTTACACTTTTGTGGGAGATAAACACATGAATGGCATACTAATGGTAGACAATGAACATCACACTTCGTTAAGATAATGTATTTTAATAAAAAGAAAATCTTTACTTTACCTTTAAGGTTTTATGAGTACATAAGGTACAAAGATGTCCTTTTAAGGCCCAATCCCAATTCTATTTTATACTCTGTTCGCCCTTCCCCTTGCCCCTTGAAACAGAGTGGCAAGGTGTAGGGGTGAAAATATTCCCCTAAGAAATGGGACACCACTACTACACCATTACACACGTCATCATACCTAGTTTCTTTTATTAGTGTCCTGTAACATTTAGCCAGTATGAACAGCAATGAAGTGCGCATATCAACAGAAATCAGGCACGAGCACGTTTAACAGATTACTCACTCCCAACGTTGTTTTGCGCTGTATTTTGGACAGTGCTCGGTTTCAGTTCGAAAACGTATGAGCCTTCGAGTTTCCCGAGACTGGTGAAGCCGCTTTTTCATCGGGCCAAGCTGTTTGTTGAAGGGTTATCTGGCCCTTCCCCTTACCCCTACCACTCCAGCCAAAAGAGAATCGAGACACCCCTACCCCTTCACGTGAACGTGCAAAACGAAGGGGTAGGGGAAAGGGGAAGGGGTAAGGGGTAGAATTGGGATTGGGCCTAAGTGTACTACCCTAGTGACAAGCTGTTGTACCTCAAAAGGTACAAGTGGTGTGGGGACTCCAGCATACCAACATCCCATGCTTGGAACCAGCTTCAAAAACACAGCACAGTTTTGTATCTGTTTTGTTGAGGAACTCATGTGCGCATTTGAGTTTGAATACATTGTGTCCTGCCTCACACTTTGAGTGATCAGAGTGATCATTTGTATGCATACGAGTGTACGGCAGTAACTGAACATGCCCATCACCACCTCCACAAGAAGATGCTTCTTCCTCCTGCGTGATGTCACTGGCTCAAGGTGACAGGTGGCTGCTTGTGTCATCCGTCAGAGCCTCTGACAGCCTCGTCACCGGCTTGTCATAGCTGTTGTTTGTCAGGTCAGTGGGGCCGCCAGCAAGTCCACAGCCTTCGGGACAGCATAATACACCAGGGAGCGCATCTCAAACTAGGGCCTGCCTGCCTTCACTCACTAAGGCCATCACATGCACTGCTCACACACACTGAGGTATAATGAGACAGGGGAGACTGGGGGCTGGAAAAGGGAGTTGAGAATTGTTAATCTCATACCACAAGGACACAACTTGTTTGACAGAGACAGAGCATGTCCATGGGCTAATGTGAGTGGATTACAATAACCACATTACCTGACACTGTGCATATGAAACTACATATGTTTGTAAGTGATCCATTTGTCAACTATATGTATGGGGCTAACCACAACAAACTGAGTGGAGCGGTTTTGTAGGAGGATGTGGATCTCAAATGTGAGAACCAGATTAAAATATGGACAATACTGACATCAAAATACATCTGAATAGTTGGTAACCTACAGCATTGAGCGTGTTGGGGAAGTAGTCTATGGGGGTTTCACACTTGGTTTGTTTCAGGGGAAGGGGTCTGAGAGTGGCTCAATTGAATTTTGGCTCCTATGTGAACGCACTCAACAAACACAGGCCATTTTAAAGTGAATCAAACTCATATCTAGAGGTTGTTTGACTACAGTCTGCTTTAAAGGGGACCTATTATGACCCTTTTCACAAGATGTTATATAAGTCTCTGGTGTCCCCAGAATGTGTCTGTGAAGTTTCAGCTATAAATACCCCACAGATAATTTATTATAGCTTGTCAAATTTGCCCCATTTGGGTGTGAGCAAAAACAAGCCATTTTTGTGTGTGTGCAAATGAGCTGCTGCTCCCGGCCCGCTTTCCAAAAGAGGACGGAGCTTGCTCAACAACAACAAAGCTGGAGAATCTCACGCAGCCAAAATGAGGATTGTCAGTAACAACGTTCAGCCTTACATTGTTCAAACCGGAGTCGGACACTGATGGAGAGACTCAGGAAGAAGTTACAACTTTTAGAATGAAACTAGACGTTTCTGAATGGTTAATGGACAAATTTATGTAGTTGCTGTGGAGTTGATTCAACTCATCAACTAGCATCTGTTGTCATGTTAATCTTTTGTGCAAAACCCATATGGACGGCAACTATATATAGTGTACCTGTTTGCAAAACAGAGCCATACACACCAGACTAACGTTTATGATTGCTATCAAATGCTGTGAATGGGCTAATATTTTTTTTTTCCCAAAATATCGCTTTAACTGAAACACTCCTTTTTAGCAATCGAGCTGACAGTAAAGACATTTATAATGTTACAAAAGATTAATATATTTCAAATAAATGCTATTCTAATCATCAAAGAATCCTGAAAGAAATGTATCACAGTTTCCACAAAAATTGTTTTCAACACGGAAAATAATCAGGAATGTTTTTTGAATACCAAATCAGCATATTATTATGATTTGTTCACGTGACAACTAGGACTGGAGTAATGATGCTGAAAAGTCAGCTTTGCATCATAGGAATGAATTATATTTTTTAAATATATTCAAATAGAAAACTGTTATTTTAAATTGTAATGACATTTAACAATATTACTGTTTTTATTGTGTTTTTGATCATATAAATGCAGCTTTGGTAAGCATAAGAGACTTATTTCAAAAACATTTAAAAAAATCAACCCCAAAGTTTTGAAAGATAAACTCAATTATGCTCATAATCCATCAGCAATTGACCTCTCAATACAAAATCAGTCTCCTATTATAGTGACATCTATTTCAATGTGGGTTATATAAAAAAGAATAGATGTGTGTGCATAACAAGAAGGTCATGGTAAAATTATGTCACCTCATTTCATCTGTACTCCTTTTTTCCAACCAGTAGTAGTCTAATTTAGTTCTTCTGGGAGTTTGTGGTGAAGCAGTGGGATGGGCTTCCAAAAACACAGTAGAAATTAGCAGAAAATACATCCTCTCTCTCTCTCTCTCTCCAACGAACAAGAGCTAAAGTCATTATCTGGATAGAAGGGCATGTGTTCCACTAATCTCTGACATCAAATCTCCGTTCATGTCCAACATGTCTGATCAGCTTGATTTGAGGAAGAGAGGTACATTGCCGAGCAAGATTATTCAGACAGATCTAGCGTAGGGCGATTTAGTCGTGAAACTAAATCCCTGGTACATGACAGCCTATCTACTGCAAAATACCTTTACCATGTCAGTTCAAGAGTTCTGTTTAACACCATAATATACGATTCAGACAGGAATGTCTGCAAAGTTTCAGGTCGTGAATTCTCCCATTTCAGATTGATCTTAACATAGTATGAGCTTGTGGCACTGCACACTCATGTCAAACTTATCTTGAAACAAAACTAGGCATTTGAAATCTGGTATTCACAAACGTTGACTGTGCGGCCTGTGATGTGATCTCTATTACTGGTGGAAGGTACCATATTAAAGCACCTTTGTATGCATCTAATGTCAGTGCTGAGACCTCAATACTTCAAGCGAAATCGAAGAATGAGCTGGTGTGACAATTTCGAACAAAATCAGGCCACTTCGTTTGGAGTTTGTAACAGCTTGCCAAAGCTGCCAAAACTTTCCGGAAAAGTTTGCTCTGACTGGTCAACACCTTCAAACTACCACTGGTCTATAACGATGATGTAATATCTTTCATGTGGAAATCTTCTCTGGTTCATTTCTTCTGTTTAGTCTGTCAAGGTCCGACACAAGTAAAAACACAAACATGCTGGAGAGCTGCTTTATAGCAGAAACTGAAGGTGTACATCTAATTGAAAGTGACACTGACACTGTTTTTCATGTTTGATTCTGTAAAGCTGCTTGCTTGCAGTCAAACAGCAAATACAGTCAATCATAGGCGATCCACACTCCAATCCAGAAGGGGGCGCGAGGGGTAATGCAATACTGTTTGCTCACTGCCACAACAGAAAAAGGGAGCAGAAGAAGAAGAGACGGTCTATGCACCAACCCAAAACAAGGGCTGCATCCGAAAACCTAGGCTGCTGACTTGCTGCCTCGCTGCCCTATCAGGCAATGACTTGTAAGGCAGCATTTGTGCATGAAGGCACCTCACCAAACTGATTTCGGACAGACTTCTGAGGCAGCGTAACAGTTTAATGCAGGGGTCTCAAACTCAAATTGGCTGGGGGCCATTGCTGTGATTGACACCTCAAAGTAGGGCAATTTTAACATTCAAGCACAAGAAAGCGCAAAATTTACTTTCCTTTGCATTATTTCTCATTTACTTCAAATTTCATTATTAAAATATTTTTGCCATACTTAACAAAAAATGTAAACAGCAGTGTCTCTATCATTGTTACATACAGTGTTAGTTTTTAACAGTTATATACAAATATTTTCCCTTACTTTATTTTAGTTTAAATAACATCAAATTCTTGCACTGAACAACACTGTACTGAACAAATGCAATCTCTGAATACATTTGTATACTATTCTATTTCTTGCCAGACACCTGGCAACGCTTCTGCTCACAGCTGAGCCACATTTGTCTAAGATGGTGTTTGAGCATCGGTAATGTTTATTGGTTGCATCAGATGCGTTTCGGTGGTTTAAATCGTCGCGAGTGCTTTTACTGTAATTTAGGCAAGCGCGCTCATAATAGAAGCGACGCAGTCGTGACGCACATGCTGTGTGGCGTGCTCGTTTTTCCAGGCGTGCCTATGCCGTGGCGAGATGAAAATATCTCAACTTTTCAGAATGCCGCAAGTGCACCGCAGGTCATGTGACAAGGACCGACCGATGAGCTTCGGCCTTTCCTTAACAACATCGAAAGCTCAGCCAAACAGCTGATTATAGCTGTACAGGACGGGTTTTTATATCTCAAGGAGACTGTACTGTACCAACTACACTCTAAAAAAATGCTGGGTTAAAAACAACCGTTTCTGGGTTATTTGGCAACCAGGCACTGGGTAAGAATTGGACAGAATACATGCTGGGTTATTTTTACCCTGCATGTTGGGTTTTATACATTAACCCATTTGATGGGCTGTTTTTTGACAGTGCTGGGTCAGTCAATTTGATATTGAAGGTTTTTCATTTTAAATAATAAAATTTGTTTGGCGAGAGGTGAAACTTCCATGGCGCCGGCGCATCATTCGCTTTGTATCAGTCTGCTTTGTAGAAGGTTAGCGTTCAAGCAGACGTTAGCTGCGACGTACATGTTAACAAAAAAGGCAAAATGTGAGACTACAGAAGTTTTCTTCTTTGTACAGTAATAATTTTGATAGGAATACAATACAAGACAAACATTAACTTCATTTAGGAATTTTCCCCTTAGGAAGTTCTCTCTCAGAACAGAACACAAAATGACCAAAATGAAGCTTCGAAGCTTTATGAATCTTTTGTTTCGAATCAGTGGTTCGGAGCGTGTATTAAACGATCTCAAACTGCCAAAGTCACATGATTTCAGTAAACGAGGCTTTGTCGCGTCAATAAGTGGTTCACGTGACTTTGGCAGTGCTCCAAACCACTGATTTGAAACAAAACATTTGTAAAGCTTCAAAGCTTCATGAAGCAGTGTTTAGTTCAGTGACGAGATATATGCTATATGCTAGATATTGTTGAAAAAAGTCATTATTTGGTTTTTTTGGCACACAAAAAGTATTCTCGTCGCTTCATAACATTAAGGTTGAACCATTGTAGTCACATTAACTGTTTTAAATATATTTTTAGTACCTTTCTGGGCATTTGGATGTCTAAGTTAACTTGCTTTCAATGCAGGCCTCACAAGCCATCGGATTTTATCAAAAATATCTTAATTTGTGTTCCGAAGATGAACGAAGGTCTTACGGGTGTGGAACGACATGAGGGTAAGTAATTAATCACAATTAATCAGAATTTTTGGGTGAACTAACCCTTTAAATGCCGCTAGGTGGAACAAACTATAAAATTTGTACTACTGTCTGTTCAAAACACATGAAAAGAAACCTAGCATTGGGGATTTGTTGCTTTTTCCTGTTGTACCGAACTCACATGACTTCTGTGTACCGTTACACCCCTATATGATCTGACTTGACAGGAGTGCTGAATTGCAGAGCCTGAGCAAATACATCCACATCGCTATGATTAGATGCTCTCTTAACTGATTTTTTTGTTTGTTTGTTATTGGGAGGAAAGTGCATAGCACATATTTACAGATTCATCTAAAAGTCACTCCCAGCTGAGTGGCCAGCGTTGGGTTGTTTGCTAACAGTATATTGCTGCTCAGGTATTACAAACTTCATTTTACCCCTAATTGAAGAACGAAAAGAACTTGGCTCTGAGTATATTGGGGCCTTTGAGCTATTATGAGAGCGGTATCCCTCATCTTCTTGGCTCCTAAGTGACAATAATGTGGAAGAGCCAGGCCTGATACATGAATAATATCTCCATGAAGCCAAGGATGTCATGTTAATGTCTGAGGAGGGGAGGCAGAGGAGGATCTGATGTGGCGCTGACACTGTCTCAGAGTGTCCTTTGAGTGGCAGCAAGGTAATGAAGTCTTTGTGATGAATCTGATGGAGGAGTGATAAAGCACAGGCTTAATATAGCACAGCCCTGCTTGAGTTAAGAGAAACAAGAACACGACACTGTTAACCAAATGAAATGCTTTTAGCATTTTTTTGAGTTTTTTGATTACACTGACAGTGACAGACAGATTCATGCTGTGAATGTGCTAAAGACAGAGTTTTCTTTCAGATATCAAGAGAATCACTGACTTTGGAGTGAATATTAGCAGAATTAAGGCAAATGCATCAGTATTGTGAGTTCACATACAAAAGAGTACTATGATGTTACTATGTCTTTCTTTAAATATGATGGTACCAGGGTATTACTCAAACAGTAGAGCATGACAAATAAAGCATGGGCTATTAGTTATTGCATCTATAACTACCATCACAGTTTATGATGTTTAGAGTCATTCCACTAAAATGGTTTTTCAATTATTTATGTACATTATTAAAATAAATATTTTGTGATAAGTACACTACAAATACAATTACATATTTATATGCTAAATAAAAATACCCTGCAATTGTACTTTTGGTATACTAAACTAGTATACTTAAAGTCTGATAAATTGGAACAACTAATTTTTAATGCAATTTAATTGTGCGGAAGTAGTGCTGAGGTCCAACTAAAGCTATATTTAAGTATATTTGATTGCGCTAAAGTGGAATTATTGCAAGTATATGCCAGGTACACTTTAAATATCTTACATTTAAAGACCGATATCATACAAAGATCATACTATCCTTATTGGTAACACTTTATTTTAGGGTCTTTTAACTAGTTGCTTATTAGCATGCATATTACTAGAATATTGGCTATTTATTAGTACTTATTAAGCACACATTAATGCTTTATTCTCCATGACCTTATTCTACATTCTTAATCCTACCCAATACCTAAACTTAAAAACTAACTTACTAATTATTAATAAGCAGTAAATTAGGAGTTTATTAAGGGAAAAGCCATAGTTAATAGTTTATATGTGTCCCCTATACTAAAGTGTTACCTCCTTATTAATAGTTATATTAAAACACTTTTTATAATATTAAGAAATGTGCATTGTGCAATAAAAAAAAATACTCAAAATTAAGTTTAATTATAATTTTATATCAGTAAGTCTTAAGTGATATGTCAATAAATATGTGAAATATGTTAATGGTTTCAAGTATACTTAGTATGAAATAAATCTATTTTGGTAACACTTTAGTATAGGGAACATGTATTCACTATTAACTATGACTTTTCCCTCAATAAACTCCTAACTTACAGCTTATTAATAGTTAGTTGTTAAGTTTAGGTATTGGGTAGGATTAAGAATGTAGAATAAGGTCATATAGAATAAGGCATTAATATGTGCTTAATAATTACTAATAAACAGCCAATATTCTAGTAATATGCATGCTAATAAGCAACTAGTTAAAAGACCCTAAAATAAAGTGTTACCACTAAGGATAGTATGATCTTTGTATGATATCGTTCTTTAAATGCAAGATATTTAAAGTGTACCTGGCATATACTTGCAATAGTTCCACTTTAGCACAATCAGATATACTTAAGTATAGCTTTAGTTGGACCCTAAAATAAAGTGTTACCTGTATTTTAAATAGATTTAGTTTTTTTTTTACTAGTGTTGGGATACAATTACTCCTGCCAATGGTAGTGGATTTATTATGTTTTGTTTTACTTACTTCAAAAAAGTATTTTATTGATGATGGCCAAGTGTTATTAGTTTTTTATGAATTTGGAAGATGGGTTAATGATTTGATTATCCTTTTTTTGTCTATTAATTTATTCAAAAATACATTGTAATTCATATATACAACAAATTGAATACACCATTTATATTATGAGATCATGTTTAATTTCAAACAGTTATGTTATTTTAGAGGACATAAAGTCAAAGATAAATTACATATTTAAAGTCATTAAATTGGAACTTTTCTTGAATGTGGTGAGAAAGTTTTTTAAGACCAACACGAATGATAAAGCATATTTTTAAGAACCTGACACATGTTTAAAACTAGATTTTTTAAATCATTTTTATTTAATTCTGTTTATGATATGTCGATTCAGTGTTTCCACTTGATGGCTTAATTATCTTCTAAAGCCCTGCAGGTGTAATGAACCTTTCTTGAGTATTTCACACACTGGGGATAATATGCAGCCGAAACGGCAAAAAAAAGTCTGAGTGCAAACCTAAGTGAAATATTACGAAATAAGGAGGAAAAAGCAAAACCCTGCAATCTTCACAAACTTCAGTAAGCAATATGGTTTTCACAAAGGGGTTGGTAAGTGGGTCCCCTACCTGGTTGAAGAGGAGAACCCAGCCAGCATTTCAATGACCAAATGTACTGCGGTCACCTGTGGGACGGGAGAGATTTTGCAGTCCTGCTACCCTGCAGTATCATGCAGTGGACGGTCAGGCTGAAACTATGGCCTGTGTCTCTCAGCAGGTAACTCATAAACACAACGAATGCAGCCTGAGAGATCATTTTCTGCTAGAGTGGAGAGCAGGAACATTTGTTCGTGCTCCACAAGCGATTCACGTATAAGCAGCACATCAGTAAAGCAAACACGTGTCAACCTTGGCTGCAAAGACTCCCTGCTTCATTCCTCTGCCCTCAGCGGAAGGGCCATTGCTAAAGCTGTGAGGTACACCACACCCCTCTGTGCCCTTTGGATTCTACTTTTTCTTTTTTCCTCTTTCTTTCTCATACTTTCTGACCCATATACTTCCTTTCTCCCTCTTTCTGCAGTAGCATTTCTGTGAGATTGATAGCCCTGGCAGGGTCTGGTCTGAACTGGGGTGCAGTGGTAAGATACAGCAAGACTTCCACAGGCAGAAGATAAAGGTTCCTTCTGTACCATTACCTAACTTGGTAGCCTTACTGAAAATCAGTGAGATATTATCTGTCCTCCAAGACTTATATGAATCTTAATATCTTTTGCTCCAGAAAATAAGCTATATTCTTCAGGAGATTCATTTCCTAGCAGAAACAGGGAATGCAATATTATTTATTGGTGCAGATGGTATTATTTACTTAACTTTAAGGGCTGCCTTCTACAGGTTATTAAATGTTTCCATATAAGCTTCTTGCAGTGCTGGGGAGTAACTAAATGAAAGTATTGAAGGTGCTAACAATAGCATCAAAATACTGTAGATTTTCCAGGAATGAGCAACTTTTTCTATTATTATTTTTGTTAATTAATGTGTCCTATTAATCTTTAATCAAAATCGACTTCACTCCAGGACCAGTGTTACTGGTACAGGTACAGTTGTCGCTTGCGAAAACAAAATGGCGGTGCCATGGGTGAAAAATTCCAGATTTAAGGTGCAATATGTAAGATTTTTGCAGTCAAATATCCAAAAACCACTAGGCCAGTGTTATATATTTTGTTCACTTGAGTACTTACAATATCCCAAATGTTTCCAACTATTTGTAAATCGTGAGAAAATTGCAATTTTAACCAAGGCTCCGGGACGTGTGAGGAGTCGCCTGTTAATTGCGTTATACCCGCTTTACCCTCGGTTTCTGGTTTTATTTTGTAAAAACCATGGAAACACTAAAGGCGCTTTAATATATTGCATGTTTTAATAGACAAGGGAACAACTGTTTGGTTACGTTTATAGACAGAAAACTAATTGTTGTTATATAGCTCAACACGTTTAGTCTTATTGTTTAAATCTAATTTTCTTGATTTTTTTTTTTTTTTATGAGTACCATGCTTTACCATGCCTCAGAGAAAAACACTATTTCGTCAAGTAGCTAACATAGCATAATCAGATGCAGCTTTATTTTTAGTAACAGTAATACAGAATTTTCTCCATCATAAAATACGTCTTAAAATTAATTGCATGCCATTTATCAACACAAGCCATCCAGTATTTAATATGATATTCTAAAATCGATCTAGCTTACTGCAGTGTGTCTCAAACAAGTGTAATGTTATAACATCATTTTCAACACACTCAAATGTCTCTAATATGATAAACAGAGCTGTGTTACCTCATACTCATGACCGGAAAAGCGGAAGCGGCGCCGGCGACTATGGCATAATAAAAGTTCCGCTGCTTGTGAGGCATGTGTTGCGCAATCGCTCCAGCGACCTCGTTCAGCTCCCACAACACTCAACCCTGCTCTGCTTCATACTACAGTAATGTTAATAATCTCATCCATGAACATGATAGTCCTATCCCGATTGTTTCCACCGGCCGTGGTGTGAAGACCACATGTCCCAAGATTCCACGCTCAAACTTGCTGTCATCAAGCTACGCCTTTGTTTTGAATAGGCCTCTAGCGCCCTCTAGCGGACAGAAATCTTACATATTGCACCTTTAAGGGACAGTAATATTATAATAAGATCCCCTTCCTTCGTCACAAGGGGAGCGAAATCTGAACGGCTTGTTTATTTATTTATTTATTTATTTATTTTTACATGCTCGCAGAGAAAGGCTTACTAAAACAAAGTTACTGGGTTGTCCATTTTCACATTTTCTGGGTTGGTAGATGCATCGGGGACCCGATTATAGCATTTAAACACGGAAAAAGTCAGATTTTCATGACGTGTCCACTTTAAGCCATAAATTATGTCATCTGATAGTTATTCTTTTTAAAAGATATTTCCCAACACAACACTGTAGTTGCATTTTAGGGGCTTTGTTCCATCTGCTCCCAGAAACTAGGATCAAGCAAGGTTGTTTGAAAAGAAAAAGAAAGACCAAACGGTGCAATGCAGGAGAGCTCTTTGCTTTCCATCAGAGCTGTGATCATGCATGCCTTTTTGATGTCTCTGTTAATTGGCAGCCTATTAGAAGTGCTAATAGTGCAGCAGGAAGCCACAGCTTGAGATTTAAATGTGATCGCGGCCAATCATTAGTCACGCCTCAATCAACCTGTGCCTGACACCTGCTGCCACCTATAGCAAATCAATCAGGTCTCTATAATCTTATTACCCATAGCTGCCACCCCAATCTAACTAATCACGTAAAAGTCTGCAGGCCACGGACACACATGCAAATACACACTCATGGTTTATTACGCAAATTAAGCATGTGGAGAGTAAGATAGCTTGACACCTCATGGATCAGAATAAACAAAGCTCAGCGTGATTATGATCACAGGACTTCAAAGACTATTAGTAAAAATATTACCATGCTGCTTGGAGGAAAATACATGAAGCATGATATTTATCATGTGAAAAATTGTTTTACGTGTGTCTAAATGAAATAAAACATTACTTGTGAACCTAGCGCAATAGTTGGTCAAAAAAGACAAATATTAATTTTTAATTTTGTGGAAGTAGACTGAAAACATAAACCAAAGGTATATATGCAGTCTTTATGAAAAATTTATGTCAGTAAAATGTATGCATGAGTGCCAATGTGGGGTCTTAAACTATTATTGATAGTAGATATTTCATGAAGTGCTTTCCTGACAGACACAAGATGGCAAAGCAGGAGTCATTGATTGGGGAAATGTTCTACAATAACCTTCCGGAGACAAAATACACAACAAAGAAAGCATCCGTTAAAGTGTCTCTGAAGGTTGAGACTGAAGGGTACTTGACAATAAGACTACATCAGGAAAAAAATAGTACAGTCATAAATTAAGCATAAAAAGCTTATCTTTGATGCAGAGTGACTATTTGGACCTAGGTGTAAATAACACTGGCTACACAATACACACACCCACATACACATATGACATTATATGTAATGTCAGTAAGACTTATTTTTATGTTTTTTTAAGAAGTCTCTTATGCTAATGGCTGCATTTATTTGATCAAAAATACAGTAAAAACTGTAGGTAACACTTTAGTTTAGGGTCCAATTCTCACTATTAACTAGTTGCTTATTAGCATACATATTGTTAGGATATTGGCTGTTTATTAGTACTTATAAAGCACATATTAATGTCTTATTCTGCATGACCTTATTCTAGATCCCTTAATTCTACCCAAAACCTAAACTTAAAGGGGATCTATTATGCCCCTTTTCGCAAGATGTAATATAAGTCTCTGGTGTCCCCAGAATGTGCTGTGAAGTTTCAGCTCAAAATACCCCACAGATCATTTATTACAGCTTGTCAAATTTGCCCCTATTTGGGTTTGAGCAAAAACATGTATTTTTTGTGTGTGTCCCTTTAAATGAAATAGAGCTGCTACTCCTTACCTGCTTTCCAGAAGAGGGCGGAGCTTTAACAGCTTGCATTTTGGTTGCTCAACAACAACAAAGCTGGAGAATCTCACGCAGCCAAAATGGGGATTGTCAGTAACGACGTTCAGCCTTACATTGTTCAAACCGAAGTCGGACACTGATAGAGAGACTCAGGAAGAATTACAACTTTTAGAATGCAACTGGACATTTCTGAATGGTTAGTGGATAAATTCCACTTCCAGAAACTCAAACGTGCTGCGTAACCAATGAGGTTCGTTCTTGCGTGTTACGCAGCACATTTCAGCTTCTGGAAGAGGGTTGTTTTTGTGTGTCATTCATGTCTGGATGAGCATCTGTTTATGTTCGCTGATCAAGGTTTATTTGTAAGTAAAATCCTAAATTAAATGTTCATCATAAAAAGCAATCGAGTCTCATCAGAAAATCTGGACTTAACCGCTCGATACATATGGATTATTTTTCCAATCTCTTATGAACTTTTTGAAGTGTCAAACACCAAGTTGCAAAGGCAGTCTATGGAAGGACAGAATGCTGTCAGATTTCATCAAAAAGACCTTCATTTGTGTTCCGATGATGAACAAAAGTCTTACGGGTTTGGAACGACATGGGGGTGAGTAATTAATGACAAAATTTTTATTTTGGGGTGATCTAACCATTTAATAATGAGAATTGGATCCTAATCTAAAGTGTGACCAAACTGTAATATTTTGAAATTTTATTACAAAAAAAAGAAAAGTTTTCTATATCAAAACATTTATAAAATGTAATTTATTTCTATGATGCAAAGCTCAATTTTCAGCAAAATTACTCGTCTTCTAGTAGGTTAATGTGGTACTTAATTTGGTACTTAAATATTTTTTTTTTTTATAATTATCAATGTTGAAAACAGTTGCTGCTTAATATTTTTTTATGGACACCATGATACTAGCATTCTTTGATGAATAGAAAGTTACTAATTTGAAACCTTTTGTAATATTCTAAATATTCTGACTGTCACTTTTGATCAATTCAATGACTCCTTGATCAATAAAATCATTCATTTCTTAAAAAAAAAAAAAAAAACCAGAAGTATATGTATAGTCCAGTCTAGTATGCTATGGTAGAGTAAAGTGTCAGAGCTGATCAAAACATAACCAAAGTGGTCATGAATACTTTATTTCATAAACTGACAGGGGCATCCTTGGTAGGGAGGAGTAGAGAATTCATTTAACACACTCAAACATCCCTACACACAATTTCATACTGATCTCCACTGAATTCTATAATATTAAGCAACCACACAGGAGAGGGAATCAAATGGAGGACCTCTTTAATCAAGTTATTTTGGAGGCCACTGAAGTTCTGCTGGCCCTTTTATGGCACATTGGAGTCTAAACTGCAGCTGTCTAACCCCCTCCCTCACTCCTAGCATATGAGGGTAATGAAATTAGACAGCATGCTTCATGGTTCAGCATTGTCCTGTGCCTGCCTGGGCTCTTCCCTCGCCGCTCTCCAGAGAGGAGTTACCAGGATATTGCTAATCTCTCACAAAAGACGGATTAACTAAGGAGACAATCGAGGACAGAATGTCAGGCCACAGCACCTGCTGGCCAACATGACAATCACAACATTACCCTCCTCACCCATTGATTTCAGAGCAGCGGGCAGGGACACCAAACACACATAAAACACATGCATACACGTTAAGCGTACCGAAGCATAGAGTGAAGTGAGGCAGGCTGACTAGTTGTATTGATTTGTTTGTTGTTTGTTGTGCACAGTCAGACTGGCCCATATGAACGCTTACCACTTGCTTTTACAACAAAAGAGAATAAAAAGTCCTAAAGCGTGCTATAATTTATAAATACATTTATTTAAAACCTAAAATGCGCCATCATTAAAAAAAATAAAATAAAAAAAACTGATTTATATAAAATAAAATAGTCATTCAAAGATAAAATTAAAGTCAGTAGTCAAGTCAATAGTATTTTGCTTCATACTTTTGTTTTCAATCTTTAAAAGTCTGTTTTCCCTGTACCATCTGCATTTTTATTAAAAATAAAAAGATAAATAAATGAGACTAGAGTGTGCCATCAAGATGTTTGATGTTGAACATTAATGGTGGACAAAATGAATTATCTGTGAAGCCCACATGTATTTCATGTTCCTCTTCAAAGTGGCATCAGAACATTTCTATTTTTTAACTTTTAAACAAACAACCTCAGATTCCAGCTCAAAGAGTCATAGCCTACTTTTGTGATGCTGGCCCTTAGCCTTTACAAAGAAAATGGACAAAGTCCTTAAACAAGGGATTCAAGTTTTGATTGTCACCCAGGCTTTCCTTCCATTACACATTGATCAGCTCTTTAACAGACCTAAAGAGATAAGAACCAAAGCCTCTCTTATGATGACAGAGCTTTCTTATCTCTGTTCCTCAGAACACTAACAAGCAGCAGCTGGTGGCTAAATTATCACTCTTTCTTGGAAAAGAGCTGGAGTGGATTTTACTTTAGTTCAGAGAATATATCAGCTGTGAAGCTGGATGAAAATAAAGCATAGAACTCATGTTTTTAATCTGGTGCTTGTTAATGGTGTTGCACTTTTAAGGTATATAATGATGAGGGTTATGTACTCGGTTCTCATTATCTTCCTAGGTGGGTGGAACTGATGAATGGTTGAGGGATAATCACACATGAAATGCAAGATGTCTTTTTTTTATGGATGATATATGAAAAAAAAAAATGATCCTGTATATTGTATCATCATTGTTTTAAGAGATAAAAACTGTCATCTCACTCTAGATATGCCATATGCATTAATAATAATAAAAAAAAAATTAAACTGCAGTTCTTCTCTCATGTTTAATTCAGCAGCCTTGGCGGAATCCAGGGAAGGTTCCATTCGATGGTCCCTCAAGCGCGTCCAATTTCAGACAAGATGACTACTGCAGCACTGAGGGGACCTGGGGAGATGTTTGGTTAGCCAATGATTTTGGAAATCCAGTAAGCTCAGGGGTACAGGGATCAGATCTCAGTGAATTTATAATAGGGGGTTGTGGGGGATTCAAATGAGGTTATTGAGTTACTGGAAAACATAGAGCAGGTCATAATTACTGAATGACAACGACCTTGAAATGAGGGGTCTGGAGAAAGATGATATTTCATGCTGATTTGACATGAGTTTGATATTCACTTTTTTGAGGGTTCAGTGTTGAAAGGCCTCAATTTGAAGATTGGAGTAATTCTGTTTTTTTCTCTCCAAGTAAACCCAGATGAGTTGAGTGCTTATAGAACAGTAAGGAGGAGCAGGTTAGCAAGTTGTTTAATACAGTTAGTCCTTCTGAGAGAGTAGTCCTGCAGATACATAGGAAACTAGTGGTAACTTCTTGGAAATCACAGATGATAGTTTTGCCTTGTGTAACTATGACAGTACATTTTAAATGTGTATACTTGCTAAAAGAATTTGGTAACACTTCAGTATGGGGAACTACAACTTTTTCCTCAATAAACTCCTAATTTATTGCTTAGTTAGTAAGGAGGTCTTTGTAGCGTTTAAGTTTAAGTATAGATACTTAAGTATAGTATAGAATAAGGTCATGAAGAATAAGGCATTAATATGTGCTTTAGAAGTTCTAATACAGAGCAAAAATCCTAGTAATATGCATACTAATAAGCAACTAGTTAAAAGTGAGAATTGAACCCTATAATAAAGCGTTACCAAGAATTTTGTACGCTTAAAGTTGTGACACACCAAGCAATGGTCACTTGTCAGACAGTATCCGACTTTACTTTTGTGGTGTGTTTCGGACCATTGGCACATGTCGGACCCCCACTGGCGGTTTGTCTGCCAGCTGTACATATCAAATCGACGGCGAAACCCGTCAGTGAGAGAGATCACTCATCTTAGCAAATTAGTGCACAATAAGAAAAACAGAAGTAATGAAGCATGAGGACACAGTAGGCTCTTCTCAATTTTCATCTTCATCTTATCTGAGCATTCCAATACACAAATAAAGTGAAGCTGCATAATATTTTTATCGAAACCATATAAGTATCCTTACTGCCACTTTTGATCAATTTAATGCAACCTTGATAAATAAAAGCATTCCGGTTTCCCTTTTTTTTTGAATGAAGCACACAGACTACTGCCACCTGCTGGTATGGAGAGTTATTTTTATCTAATGCAGGTGCAGAATGTACATTCAGGCTGGCCATTGGCTGAAGTTTTTGCGGCGTGTTCAACTTTTTTGGCACTGATGCAGGTAACACCACAGGCGGCTTTCATCACCACTAGTTTTTTGATGTTGGTTTGGTGCGTCA
The DNA here is from genome assembly GCA_037950665.1 of Hypophthalmichthys nobilis. Lineage (NCBI taxonomy): Eukaryota > Metazoa > Chordata > Actinopteri > Cypriniformes > Xenocyprididae > Hypophthalmichthys > Hypophthalmichthys nobilis. The sequence continues at coordinate 37,896,589 of CM075468.1, read as the reverse complement.
TGGCCTTTATAAGTACGCTACCAGATGACCTCAAAGCAAACACACATGAACTAAAAGCAAAAACACTCATTTTGACCTCACATGACTTAATTTTTCCAAATGATTCTTATGGTGTGTCGTTATGTGATTGTTGTCCTGCTAAAGGTTCAATCTTTGTGAGACTCTTCTGCTGAGAGGATATTACTCTTCAATTGAAAAGCTGGGACAGTGAAATATAGCCATGTGAGTGTATCCTATTTAAAAGTCCTTGCCTAATGTCCCTCAGGTGGAAAAAAAATAAATAAATAAAAGACCCACAAAGCACTGCATAGTGCATGCTGTTGTTGATTGGAAAAGAGAAGGTCAATGTCCCTGACAATAATTTAATGAACAATTACTTTCTGTACCTCATAAATTAATTACCCCAAACCCAGTGTGACAAAAACATAAACGGCAACCGAGGTGCCTCAGGGTCTTTGATCTCATTCCCAGCATGCATGCCGCCAATAAAGCAGGATGCTGTGATGAACACTGACAAATCTAACAGACATTCATCCTGACACTGACTTCCATAACAATCTGCAGGTACTTTGCTTGAAAGGGGCCGAGAGTGTGCAATCTCAAAGGGCTTCACAAGGGGATAATTGGATTGCAAAGTCTGTGGCCTAATTAAATTAAAGCATAAAAACAAGCTGTTGCCCCTCTCTTCTGTGGGAATGAATACTTAATACGGACGTCGCAGTTAGCTGGTGATGATGTCACCATCATTTGTCTTCTGTGTTCACTTAGAAACTCTGTGATGGAGTGAAACAAGAGTTGAAGAGCAACAGTGAAGGTCAAGTGGAGGTGGACTGACTTTGTTCTGTCAGAGGAAAGGAGCCTTTTTTCTCTCATTTCTTTTCATCTGTCTCTCTTATCGTTTGTTGCAACTGCTTAAGTGCTGCCAAGTGAAGTGTGATATTAGTATCATCTGCCTCTTCAATTGGAAAGGCAATTTTACTTCAACATGTCCCTTCTAGGGAAGGGACGTTCTTGATGAAGACCGTGCATCAGCGACTGTGCTTCTTTTGCGTGCCGCTATAGCATGAAGCTCTCGGGAGTGGTGAACAACTGGCGGTAGATAAATCGCATGCTGTCTTCTTATGCCCGCCGGTTTTGTAACTGGGATGTTGTTCTTTTCATGTATAACAGGGTCAAGTTAAATGCCTAGGGATTAACATATGCTAAACATATTGTGGTATATTGAAACAAGGCAGTAAAGCATTTGCTTATCTCCAAAAGGCAGGCTCATATTCCGAGCTGGTTCTTGTGGCTTGTTGTTGGTACAGAATATGACCATCACGGGGACATGCGATACCTACAGCGTTAAATGCTGTGTCACCCATTAAACGCACCAACAAGCACAGTCAGAACAATATGAGAAGCACTACAGCAAGCGTACTGTCAATCACAACCATGGCCCAATACAAAAACAGCATTGCCCAGGGAATGTAAAAGGAAAATTCTGTCCTCATTTACTCACCCTTATGTCATTCTAAACCAGTTTTATGTTGATTTTCCAATGGAATACAAAAGCATCTTAACCTTTTTCATTCAACAGAAGACCTCTGTCAAGCTCTAAAATGAATATATATATATATATATATATAACACTTATGTGCTTTGTTTCAAAATTTAGGAACTTATTCACTGTTATACTGCACCTTTCATTTATTTCTGGTACATTTTATGATGTGTTTATGGTGTTCACAGATGTGGTAGCTGATTGTTTGTTGTATGGTAAAGAGCAGTGCAAATTCTTCTAAATTTCTCTTTTTGTATAAAATTATTCTGAGTATTTTAGTCCAGCTTATTTGTTTTTGCAAATTTTTCATAAGAACTGTTCATTTTAATCTCTCACTCTTACTTTTGATTGCAGACGTTGGTGTCTTTTATATATTGCCGCTATGTTGGGAGTAGACATGTGCCGGTATACAGTAATACGATATATCACGTTAATGAACATATACAATATTGTTATTGTGGGCACTTCAAAATACCGTCAATAATTATTTATTATGAATTATTGCGATTTTTAAGAATGCATTTTAAAAATACTTTACCCATCAACCGTTTAAAATGCACATGAGCAGCCCATGGCGGAACAAGTGAAGGAGATGTGCTGAATGAAAATGCATATTCACTCTCTGACAGCAGATGGCGCTGACGGAACAGCAGAAACGCAGCGGTTACCCCAGTAACACCCATAAACAAAGCAGCTGCACTACCATTTAGTTTCAAACAGCCATTCAGATTTTTGTATTCGCAATGATGTTCATCACGGCACCAAATACTTAATGCTATTTATTTTCAAATTTATTTATTTTTTTTATAATTTTAATCTGGACTACAACATGCCCTAGGTTCCCTTTCAGTCGGTCACGTTCGACGTACGTCAGTAGTGACCGACGAATTGGGATATCGCTAGAGAGCCCTATCAGCTTCGAGTGAACTAAAACAAGCCAATGAAGTTGGCGTGCGATATTTGCATAATGCGCACCGCCCCCGCCAGGTGGTATAAATAGGGAAGCAGATGCAATCGCACTCTGTCTTTCGCTTCGGAGCCAACCTATGTGTTCCAGCCTTCAGACTCGTGTGTCTTCAAGCCATACAAGAAGAAAAGGATCTCTCTCTTCGTGTTGGTGTCACGGCACTGCAGCGAGGTCGCGAGCTTCGGCTGTTGTCTCTCCCTGCGTGCTTCAGCACAAGAGAGCTGAAATTCCCCTTCTAAAAGAGCTTCACAGACGAACCCTGCGTCTTTTTCAAGATGTCATTTCGTCTGTGCGTTACTGGATGCGGTCGTTCTTTGGTCCCCGCTGACGGCCACAATCGCTGCATCACGTGCCTGGGCGTTCAGCACGCTGAAGCAGCTTTTGTGGGAACATGACTATTGCAGTGTTGAGATCGAGACTCTCGTTTCTTGGTTCTCAAGGAGCGGGAGTCCCCTCTCCTATGCCCCGTGCCGCCGTTTTCTCTGGCTTCGGCCGAGGTGACGGTGTGTCGGCGTGTAGACAGGGTGATCTGAGGATTACGGTCAGGGCTTCCCCGCCGAGCGCTGCTCCGCGGCCCCCTGCCCCCTCTACTTCACTGCAACCGGTGGTGTTGCCGACTGAACGTGCTGGTCCCTCTACGGAGCGACCAGCCGTCTCTTTCGGTGCACCGGCGGATGACCGAATGTCGATCTCGGCATCGGAAGGCGAGCAAAACTCCTCGGAGATGAGGACTCGGCTGCGTTACCTCCTCTGGGGCCGTGGCGTTGTCCGAGCCCGATCCTGAGTTGACGGCTATGCTTTCCCGGGCTGCTGAGAAGGTTGGGCTCGTCTGGAACCCTCCACCGTGTCCCGAACCTTCTCGGCTCGATGATTGGTATCTCGGGCGGCCCGCTGGTCCCCAGCGCCCGCCCGATGCCATTCTTCCCGGAAGTGCATGATGAGGTGACCAGGTCCTGGCGGACGCCGTATAGTGTTCGTGGCGAGACCTGGTCCCTCATCCGCCTTCACCAACCTGGATGGCGGGAGGCTAGGGGATATACGCGGATTCCCAGTCGAGGTCTGTTGCGATGCAACTGTGTCCAACGACCTCCGGCTGGCGCGGTGAGCCGCGTCTCCCATCCCGGGCCTGTAAATTCTCGTCGGGCTTGACGGAGAAAGCTTACAGAGCCTGTGGACAGGCCGCCTCCGCCCTGCATGCCATGGCCCTTTGCAAGTTCACCAAGCAAAAGCGTTGATGGAAATGCCCCAGGAGGTCTTGACCAGCAGCTGCTTGGGAGCTGCGTGCGCCACGGACCTCACCCTCCGGGCGACTAAGGTGACGGCACGTTCTGTTGGTCAGCGATGGCCACGCTTGTGGTCCAGCAGCGCCACCTGTGGCTGACCCTGGCTGATATGAGGGATACCGACAAGTATCGGTTCCTGGACTCCCCATATCTCAGGTCGGCCTTTTCGCGGCGACAGTAGAGAGCTTCGCCCAGCAGTTCTCTGCCGCCCAGAAGCAGGCTGAGGCCATCAAACATGTCTTGCCCGGCGGTCCGCTGCTGCCTCCACCCGCCGCCGGCCGCTGGCCTCAGCCCGCTCGTCGCCGTGGCGCCGCCTGCGTCGTCCTCCGCCCCTGCTAAGTCGGCAAAGCAGCAGCCTTCACCAGCCAAACAGCAGGGTGCCGGTCGCGGACGCGGCGCCCAGCCCGCTCAGGCCAAGCCAGGTGGCAAGAGGTCGAGGAAGACGCGACCCTGAGACGGGCGACCTGGAGGGGAAGGTTCCTGCTCTTCGGGAGAGGACTCCATCATCTCTCCCACCCCCGGAGGAGGGCCGGGGGGAATTTGTGTATTTGTCTGTCCCGCCGCTGGCTCTCCGGAGTCCAGCGGTACCCACTTTATCACAAAAAGAGCAGTTTCCCAATCCTCCAGGTCACAGAGACTGCGGCTGTCAGTGCGAGGCCCCCTTGCCACTCACAGCCCACTCTCACTTCGCCAGTAGGTCCCAGTGTGATCGTCGAGGCCGCCTCAGCCGTCTCCCGTTCACACTGCCACCTCGCAGAGTCTGACCTCACCGGGCCGCTGTGCCGTCCGAGTCGGGTTCCAGCACTCTGCTTCGCTGCCCCACCCGGTGCGTCTGTGGTGCCTTTGGTCCCGCTGGCTCGGTGTCTGGAAGCCTGGATAGCGCTTCCCAGCCCGTCCCGCTGGCTCATTCGTACTATCAGACTCGGCTATGCGATTCAGTTTGCCCGTCCCCGGTCTTCAGGGGTGTCCACTACACTCAGGTGTCCCTGGACAATGCACCTGTTCTCCGGGCGGAGATTGCTGTCCTCCTGGCGAAGGATGCAATCGAGCCGGTCCTCCAGCCGATATGAAGTCAGGGTTCTACAGCCCCTACTTCATTGTACCAAGAAGGCGGTGGGCTACGGCCAATCCTGGATCTGCGTGTCCTGAACCGGTCCCTTCACAGGCTGCCGTTCAAGATGCTTACGCAGAAGCGCATTTTCGAATGCGTCCGTCCCCAGGATTGGTTTGCAGCGATCGACCTGAAGGACGCGTACTTTCATGTCTCGATTCTGCCTCGTCACAGACCCTTTCTACGGTTTGCGTTAGGGTCGGGCATATCAGTACAAAGTCCTACCCTTCGGCTGGCCCTGTCGCCCGCGTCTTCACGAAGGTTGCGGAGGCGGCCATTGTTCCGCTCAAGGAACAGTGCGTTCGCATTCTCAACTACCTCGACGACTGGCTCATCCTGGCCAGCTCGCGAGAGCAGTTGTGCGAACACAGGGACATGGTGTTAGCTCACCTCAGTCGGTTGGGTCTTGGTCAACTGGGACAAGAGCAAACTCACCCCGGGCAGAGGATCTCTTATCTCGGTATGGAACTGGATTCGTCGCCGGACTGCGCGCCTCACCGAGGAGCGCGTCCAGTCAGTGTTGACCTGCCTGAGTACGCTCAGCGCAGGACAGCGGCCCCACTGAAACACTTTCAGAGGCTCCTGGGGCATATGGCATCCGCAGCCGCAGTCACGCCGCCGGATTGCTTCATATGAGGCCGCTTCAACACTGGCTCCGCGGCGGGTCCCGAGATGGGCGTGGCAGCGCGATGCGTTCGTGTCCCGTGACACCGAACTGCCGCCGCACCCTCACCAAGTGGTCGGACCCTTCGTTCCTGCGGGCGGAGTTCCTCGAACAAGTGTCCAGGCATGCTGTGGTCCACACAGATGCCTCCGCCACGGGGTGGGGAGCCACGTACAACAGGCATGCAGCGTCGGGTCTGTGGACGGGCCCCAACTGCATTGGCATGTCAATTGCCTCGAGTTGCTAGCAGTACGTCTTGCACTGGGCCGCTTCCAGAAGCTGTTGTCAGACAAGCACGTACTGGTCGCTCGGACAGCACTGCGGCCGTTGCGTACATCAACCATCAGGGTGGCTCACGCTCCCGCCGTATGTCGCAACTCGCCCGCCATCTCTTGCTATGGAGTCAGAAGCATCTGAGGTCGCCGTGCCATTCACGCCCCAGGCGTGCTCAACCGCAGCCGACAAGCTCTCACGGCAGCCTCCGCTTCCGGGCGAATGGAGACTCCATCCCAGGTGGTCCAGCTGATCTGGCAGCGCTCGGCGAGGCACAGGTAGATCTGTTCGCCTCCCGGAGACTGCCCACTGCCAGTTGTTCTATTCCTGACCGGGCGGCACGCTCGGCACGGATGCCCTGGCAATCAGCTGGCCCGGGGCCTACGCAAATATGCGTTTCCCCAGTGAGCCTTCTCGCACAACTCCTGTGCAAAGTCAGGAGGACGAGGAGCAGGTCTTGTTAGTGGCTCCATACTGGCCCACTCGGACCTGGTTCTCGGACCTCACGCTCCTCGCGACAGCACCTCCCTGGCCCATTCCTCTGAGGAAGGACCTCCTGACTCAGAGACGGGGCACCCTCTGGCACCCGCGTCCCGACCTGTGGAAACTCCATGTGTGGTCCCTGGACGGGACGCGGAGGTTCTGAGTGATCTCCCTCAAGCGGTCGCAGACACTATCACTTCGCTAGAGCTCCTTCTCACGAGGAACCTCTATGCGTTGAAGTGGAACCTGTTCGTCGAATGGTGCTCCTCTCAACCAGAGCGAGAGGACCCCCGATCATGTTCGGTCAGAACCGTGCTTTCCTTTCTGCAAGAGGGCCTGGAGCGAAGGCTGTCTCCCTCCACCCTCAAGGTGTATGTTGCCGCTATCGCCGCACATCACTATGCAGTTGATGGTGAATCGCTAGGGAAGCACGATCTGATCGTCAGGTTCTTGAGGGGGGCGAGGAGACTGAATCCTCCCCGGCCCCCCTCTGTACCCTCTTGGGATCTGACCCTGGTTCTTACATCTCTCCAGGGTCGTCCCTTCGAGCCTTTGCAATCAGTCGAGTTAAAAGTACTGTCCCTAAAGACCGTCCTCCTGGTTGCATTGGCCTCGCTTAAGAGGGTAGGGGACCTGCATGCATTTTCGGTTGACGAATCGTGCCTGGAATTCGGGCCCGGTGACTCTCACGTTATCCTGAGACCCCGGCCTGGATATGTGCCCAAGGTTCCTACCACTCCCTTTCGAGATCAGGTAGTGAACCTGCAAGCGCTGCCTTCGGAGGAGGCAGACCCAGCCCTAGCTTTGCTCTGTCCCGTCCGCGCTCTGCGCCTGTACGTGGACAGAACGCAAAGCTTCAGGACCTCAGACCAGCTCTTTGTCTGTTACGGAGGCCAGCAGAAGGGAAAGGCTGTCTCCAAGCAGAGGATGGCCCACTGGATAGTGGACGCCATCGCCCTGGCGTATGAGTCCCAGGGCGTGCCTTGCCCGTTCAGGTTGAGAGCCCACTCCACCAGAGGAGTGGCCTCTTCCTGGGCGCTGGCGCACGGCGCCGCTGACAGATATCTGTAGAGCTGCGGGCTGGGCGACACCTAACACGCTCGCTAGATTCTATAGCCTTCGTGTAGAACCGGTATCTTCCCGTGTACTCGCTTCCACCAGCCGGTAGACGCGAAGAGCCCGTTCTAGTGTCGGCTTGCAATGCCACTCCCGCCCCCTGGGCCGGATACGTGCATCCTTTTTACTCCAGTCGAGTTCCCCGCTTGGCGAACCCTGTTGAGTTCCTCCGCCTCCCCCTTCGGCTCGGACATTGCGGAGTGTCTGATGCCAGGCCAAACCTCCGTCACTGACGCTGACGTTTGGCTGGGTTCCACATGTCGTGACCCCTCCACGTGAGTGGTCCCATGTGTGTATTTGTCCACGGTCAACTCCCTACGGCGAGCCCGTGTCTTTCCCTTAGCAGAGCCAGCTCTGCTGTCACCTGTCAGATGAGTCTCCCCCTACCCAGGTGGAGCCATCCCAGGGACTCCATATGCGTACTGCCCACGGCCAGTCCATATGTGTACTCTCCACGTAAATTCCTCCCCTACGGGTGGGTAGTGGTCTCCGCAGCGTCCCCTACGGGTTCGCTTCCCCAGTGTAGTCTAGTTTACTTAGTGGGTATATCGGAACAGCAGTAGACTCTCTCGGCGTAAGCTCGCCCCCTTCCCCGTCCCACTGGTGCGCCGGGTGGCTAGAGCTTGCGCTGGGCACTGGAAGGGGTTCATACTGTGGCGCTTTATTTGGGATCCCAATTCGTCGGTCACTACTGACGTACGTCGAACGTGACCGACTGAAAGGGAACGTCTCGGTTACGTATGTAACCCTCGTTCCCTGAAGGAGGGAACGGAGACGTACGTCCCGTCGCCACAGTTGCTGTACCCTCGCTGTAGTGCGGACTAGCTTGTCTCCTCAGCGAAAAACAGAGTGCGATTGCATCTGCTTCCCTATTTATACCACCTGGCGGGGGCGGTGCGCATTATGCAAATATCGCACGCCAACTTCATTGGCTTGTTTTAGTTCACTCGAAGCTGATAGGGCTCTCTAGCGATATCCCAATTCGTCGGTCACTACTGACGTACGTCTCCGTTCCCTCCTTCAGGGAACGAGGGTTACATACGTAACCGAGACGTTTTGTTTGCATATGTTCTGATTCTGTTCATTCACACTTTACAATAAGGCTTCATTAGTTAATTCATTAGTTAACATAAACTGACAATGAAAAATACTTCTAAAGCATTTATTAATCTTAATATTAACTTCAACATTTAATAATACATTATTAAAGTCAAAAGTTGTAACTATTATTTAATGGAGCTGAGTTAACATGAACAAACAGTTATTAAACCTTTTAAAGTACGACAACACTTTTTTTGCAAATTATTTCAATACCGTGATAATACCGTATACCGTGATAAAAGCTTCAGCAATTATCGCAACATGAAAATTTGATACGGTCACATGCCTAGTTGGGAGTTTGTGGCAGTTTCAGTTTCACTTTAAATAAGTTAATTTAGGCTTGCCTTTCATAATATGTTGTTTATAATGAATGCCACTATAATTTGCTTGTTTTATACTTAAAGAAATATCTGAGTTTTCCACCCTGCGGGAAGCCTCTCCTGCAGAAGAAAAAAGAAACCAATGGATTTGACTCTGAATGCTCATATACATGACATAAAAGCGAGAGAAATGGGATTAAACAGCTGAGTCATACTGGTAGCTGTTCAACTTGCTGGATGGAAAGAAAGTATTAGTGAAGGAGGGCAGGCAAGCAGAGGGATGAGTGAGCCTCTAATTGCAGCGGTCCCAGTGGATTGAGTTTCGGACTGGAGCAGTGCTGGCTATCAATTCTGCTATAGAAATCAATGATGGACTCAAGTTCAGAGAGGCTGGGCCTGGCATAATAGAGCTTTTCCCAGTCCTAGGGTAACAGAGCTATGAGAGACATTCATGTAATACCACACACTCAAGAGACCACAGAAGAAGAAGAAAAGATATTTCAAATTCTAAGAAAGTACTACAGAACTGAATTCGTAGTAATTGTTTGTAAAAAACAAAAAAAAACAAAATTGGGCCACTTTTGTGTGTGGCATTTCAGCATACAACTCTGTCTTATTCACTAAGCACCTGCAATTGTGGAGAGTCCCAGTAAAGTATGCCAGTTTGTTTTAGTCTGTTTTTTGGATATTACCTTTCATGTAGTGAGTAATAGAGCTGTTTGTAAATGTAAAAGGTCTGCAAAGTTTCAGAGATCAAAGTCCACGATAAATGGAGTTATTGTCTACCCAAAAAAATAAAATAAATAAAGGACCGATTCTGAACTGCCTGAAACGAGTCGACATTCCAATCTTACTTCCTGCACCAACCTTCGTAGATTTGTAACAAATTTGCATAATTCCAGCCTGTGGTCTTGATTGGCTGTCTGTGAACAACATATACTTTGACACTCAAACACTATGAACTAACAAATAAGGGTGGGAGAAAATACCGATAGGGCAATATATTGCTGTCCTTCTCCGTGCGATACGATAATCGATACGCTGACGCCAAATATTGATATTTTAATGAATAAAATAAGGTGCTCTAAATAGATTTCCCTGCTCCCAGTGTCACTACTTCATTACTTATTGAGGTGGTGCTCAACACATGAGGAAAACATGAATATGTTAACTAGCCTAAGAAAAAGAGTTTTTTAAAGGGATGGCGGACAACAGTGTGCATAGGTGCCGATTTATGTTTCTGCCGGTGGAATTGCTGTATCATGATATTATCGGTATCGTGAGCCATGTATCGTGTATCGTGAGGTACCCTGTGATTCCCACCTCTGCTAACAACACTAACTTGTAGTTGAGACCTGGAAGAGTTTAGTTCCTGGTTAGTAAGTTTTCTGCAATGCAAAAGCAAATCCAGTTTGCATGCACTTCCAAAGGATGAGGACTCAAGCTTGAATTGATACGGTAAAACCAATGCCATCGTTACTGTTTGCACCACTGTGTATTGAGTGCTTAAGAAGCCTCAGGAGCTGAAAGTTATGGTAATGGGAGATTTGTTTCACGCTTACACACGCTGTAAGCATTAGACCTTTATCGAACCATTTCTGACACCGTGAGAAAAGAAGTCATGCAATGTATATTATGAGAAAATTAAAGTGTTTTTTGAATGCATGTAAACCTATTGTAGGAGACCTCCAAACCAAAATTAGCATAAAATAGCATAAATGCACTAGAATGCATAAATTCCAGGTTCTGTACCTCTGCAAATGCTGGTCTTTGATTAGAATTTAATTAGAACAAAACTAAGTAGCAAATGTCACACAAGCCGGTCAGTCAATACAACCCCATTAACTCAGCATGCAGAGGATTACCGTGCTGCACTTGTTCCGCCACCTACATCAGTCAGTTGAGTCCTCTTAAATCTGCTAGAGACTAACGTAGAGAAAAAGCACCTCAATCACTGTGGAAACACCCACAACTAGCATTTATTTACACTTCTCAGGCTTCCCATACTGTGGGTTGTGAACCGCTGAAAGAATATTAAGCTTATCAAGTGGTTAACAGATTTATTCAAACCACTGCCATTGAAACAGTAATTCAACTTAAATGGGGAGAAGGGAGACAAATAAGATTTAGTAAATATATGAAGCTGGAATGAGTTGACTGTGATAAGAAATTGCACAGTAGTTCATTTGATTGAGGTTTTCATACTTTTTAATGACCTTCACAAACCCATGCTTTACCTGTCGAGCTACAGGAAGTAAACACCCCAACCTTCCCCTTAGCCTTCAGTGACCCCTTAAAATCTGATATTTGTGCAGATTACCATTACTAATGAAGCAATCAGGGAACATGCTGATCCAAATTCTATTCAGGATTTTTGACTGTTGATCATGATCAAATTTAGTCTCTTTTTAATCATTTCCTTCGAATACCAAACACCCATTTCTTATCTATTTAATTTAATGCAGATTTGCCACTTCTGCTTTTATAGAATATGGAAAACAAATAGTGTCCTGATTTAATAAATATTAGCTACTGTAATAATGCAACTACGATGTTCTCCTAATATCAAATTAGACATATATTCATTTGACAGACACTTTAAAGGGGACATATCATGAAAATCTGACTTTTTCCATGTTTAAGTGCTATAAGCGGGTCCCCGGTGCATCTACCAACCCAGAACACATGAAAAAGGACAACCCAGTAACTTTGTTTTGGTTATTATAATATTACCACCGCTTAGTCTGCACGTTTACACCCATGGCGCCGCCATTATGTTTTCACAAGCGAGGCAAAGATGCAGATGAAAAATGTGAGTATTGTTAAGTAATGCAATGCGTTTCTTTGGTTCAGGCAGCTCCACTTTGCGTGTGCTTTCCCTTAGCCTCCATTCGCTCTATTACTTCATGCTAGCACAGACAATAATTGTGTTTGACAGAAATGTATCGGTGTTACTTATGACTTATCGGTGTTACTTATGACCCACAAAACAGCTTAGACAACTAATGTGATGTCATTGTACACCAGACTGCTTCACAAATGAGGGTCAATTCAACGCTGGTTTTGCACAAAAGATTAACATAACGGCACATGCTAGTTGATGAGTTGAATCAACCCCACAGCAACTACATAAATTTATCCACTAACCATTTAGAAACGTCTAGTTGCATTCTAAAAGTTGTAACTTCTTCCTGAGTCTCTTCATCAGTGTCCGACTTTTGAACAATGTAAGACTGAACACCTTTACAGACAATAGTCATTTTGGATTAGTGAGATTCTTCAGCTTTGTTGTTGAGCAACTGAAGTGCAAGCTGTTAAAGCTCCACCCCCTTTTGGATAGCGGGCCGGGAGTTTTTGATCACACCCAAATAGGGGCAAATTTGACAAGCTGTAATAAATGATCTGTGGGGTATTTTGAGCTGAAACTTCACAGGCACATTCTGGGGACACCAGAGACTTATATTACATCTTGCAAAAAGGGGCATAATAGGTCCCCTTTAAAAAGTACTTACAGTGCATTCAAAACATACTTCTTTATTAGCATGTGTGTTCTTTCAGTATCAACCCCATGATCTTTACTAATCAATCTATAGCACATTATACTCCAGTATCCATCACAATGTCCCCCTTAGCTTAAAACTCCTTAAAATACAATATTTGTGCAGTTTACTGTTACTAATAAACCAATACAGGAACACTCAGATTCAAAATCGATTTAGGTTTTTTGACTTGATTGATCATGATTAAACATAGCCTCTGTCTAATCAATTCCTTCAATTACCGAACACACTTTTCTTATGTTTTTAATTGCCTCTCTAAAATTGGTTGACATGTAACCAATGAGAGAACACAGATCTGCCACTTTTGCTTTTATTGAATATGGAAAAGAAACAAGATGCACACAACAAATGATGTTTCAATGAACCTGAAGTGACTTCCGTGCTGTTTCTCCAGTGTCTGGACTCTTATTTCGCATGACATGATTTTAGCTTTTAAAATTGTGTCTGTGCTCAGAATCTGTGCTCTAACAATTTGAATACTATGAAGTGATTGCCAAACATGAAAATGCTGTTATACAGAGCAGGACGTGTAAATAATTTACTTGCAGCAGTGCATTGTGCAATTTGGAGAACAAGTTATATTTATTTTTCCCCTCCCGTAAACAAATCATTTTCAATTTTTCTGTGGACGACCCATTTTTGAGGTCATTTCTTTTTTTTTTTCTTTTTTTTTTTTAACCTTACAAAGATGCAAAGCTTATACAATTAACTAGTCACATGACAGGCAGCTGCCATGTTGATAAATGCCAATCCCAGCGCACATGTCTGTGCAAATTAAATAGACAGCCCTCCCTTGACAAATAACAGCTTTCTGAATTTACGCTCGCCTTATAGCTGTCATTCTGAGGTTACAGGCCTCAGGTCATGATATACGACTCAATCTTCGGACAGCCTGACTTCGTGACAGTGAACTGTCTGGCAGAGAGGAAATTCATTTGTTTTGCTAATTCAGTTTCACTCCGAGGCTTTTTCCACCCAAGCTGTCATTTGGAGTCCATCATGGATGAAGCGTAAGTAGCATCTGGGCCAGTATCCCCTTCATAAAGAAGTTACATCAATGCCATTGACGGATGGAGCATCTTAATGGCACAACTGTGTTTTAGGGCAAATTATATTTGCTTTCTATGTGATTCTTGAAGCTAAAAGGTCATGTGAAATTTCCTCCCTTCTGTGAAACAAACTAAAATGGATGTTAAAAACATTGTGTTTGTCTATGCTTGTAATTACAATGGAGAAAGACTTAGACACTGGCAGTGCAAGTAAATTATTCAGAAGGCGGTGAACGGACTTCTTTTATCATCACTTCGCAGACTTCAAATAAGACTCAACATATAAATGTTATTGGCCTCGAGTTTGCCGGTTCAATATTCTGCCTTTATGGCACCCCAGACCTCCAACACGATTTAACTTCATCTTCCTCTCATAAATCAAAAGCGTAGTTATATAGCATGTGGTTTGCCATCCTCAGCATATTCTGCTTGAAGAACAGCAGAGTGAAAATGTCAAAGCTTATCTTAACCAAGCCACAGCTGCTTTTTACATGAGTCATGACACATACACTCAAGTGTACATGTGCTATAAACACATGGCCTGACCTCCATGACTTTGGGGTATGTCGGGGGTGTGAATATGTAAAAGTTGAAAAAGTTAGGACACCCTATTGAATTCCATGGTTTTCTGGTGGGCCAAAATTCCTCCTGAATGATGTGAGAGAATGGTAAAGTCATAAAGAAAATGATTACTTCAAGTTATTGCAGCTAAAGGTGGATCTACAGGTAGTTGAATCATAGGGTGTCCTTACTTTGCTTTATATTTGCTAAATAAATAATGACATGGTGTCATATGTCATGTGGTGGTGTTCATCTGAGGTTTTATTTTCCAAATTTTAAGACCTGCCAAGCACTAGATGATTTTTTTTTTTTTTTTTTTTTTTTTTTTTTTTTCTGTCCTGATATGGAAAACCATGGAATTCAATAGGATGTCTTAACTTTTTCACATGACTGTGTGTGTGTGTGTGTGTGTATATATATATATATATATATATATATATATATATATATATATATATAACATAATTTTTGCAATTGTGCCAACATAATTTTGGGCCAGGCTGTTAATCAAATAAATTTTGAGCACATGCAAACACAAGAGAGAACCAATGAAATATTAATAACTGATTATGTTGTAATCAATGTATGCTGTATGTATGAGCTTTGTTTTTCTATGCATATTTTTTTTTTTCATAGAAAAATAAAACCTGTCATTGTAGTTTGCCTTTTTTGGCAAATAATTTTGTCAGTTAAATCCCTTATTTAAGTATATGTATATGTATGTATGATGGTACCTTTATTTCAACTTTACTGGTGATTTAATAATTTAGTAACATAAAATTCTTATCTATGTGACAAACAATATGTCCACAGAATCAATTTTGCAGTTCAAACCATACCTCAAAATCCTTGTTTGGCAGCACTGTTATATTTTTGTGGGGCTGGTTGGGGTTGATTTGAAATATGATGCCTGCGTCACAGTCATAATGGACTGGTTGTCCCCTTAGTCTTAGTGTCAAAGCATGATAAATGTCCAGTATTATCAACTGAGGGGAAAGCAAGGTCTCTCTGTACCACCAACAGCTCCTCAGCAGTGGGACTGGGGTTGCTGAATGAGAAAAAAAAAAATCCTTGTTCCGTTTCAATATGAAATTACTGCAAGGCATTACCTTTTTTAGTTATATTATAACCATGATATTGGCACAAAAAAGCCGGTTGTCTTAAGATAAGATGCTGCAAAATATATGATATATGACCATGATAAATATTTCTCTACGAGAGCATTTCAACAGCCTGCAGTAAGAGTAAACAAAATGATACAGGATCTAAAGAGGCAAATATGTAAATTATAATATCATATAAGCAAATCCCACGTTGATTAATCTCTCATTTTCATGACATTATTTTCCAGGATGTCTCCAGGCATTACTAATGTTACTAATGCAAAACATGATATACATTCATTTTGCAAGCAGATTTCAATTCAACCACTGTCTCCTTCAAAAGCTTTCAAGGAAATAAGAGGCACACATACAACAGCGGCATGTTGAATAGAGCCAATGCTGGCATGCAGCCTGTTTTTAACACATAGGCTTAGTAACTAAAGAATAAATGTTGTAATAAAGAGAATGAGACTGGAATCTTATCCTAACAAGGCCTAATATCCTGTTTCATAGCTGCAATGTGTCATTCAGAAGATTCAAGACAATGGACATGCTAACAGATATGTCCTTTTCTTCAGATAGAAGAGGTTTGTGTCAATAACTGAAACAGATCTGGACTGAGAGTTGGATTTGACTAGGGGAAGTCAGAGACAGATGCACTATGCATACTAATCAGGATAATCACCATGGACAATCTCATGCTTAAATTCTCTTTTTTTCCAGGTAAGATTATCCAATGGGTGCTTATGAACTATCCTACTCTGCGATACCCTGATTGTGTATAAGCAAATAAAAAAAAAAAAACTCCCATCTGTATTGAGCTCCATAATGACTCTGTGAGTGATGACAGATGCACGGGTCAAATGCTCCGGCCACGTACTGCAATTTTATCATAACAGACATAATCTTTTTAGCCTTTTAAAAAAGACTTCATTTGCATATGATGTTATTTATGACTGTTATTAATGGTTATATAGGAAATGGAACACGGATACTACATCCCCCACATACTAATGCTTTAATATATTTATTTTTAAATTATTATTACACAACTGTCTGAGAAACTTGCAGTAAGCTTGATCGATTTTAGTATATCATGTTAAATGCTGGATGGCTTGTGTTGATAAATGACATGCAATTAATTTTAAAATGTATTGTATAATGGAGAAAATGCTGTATTACTGTTACTAAAAATAAAGCTGCATCTGATTATGCTATGTTAGCTACTTCACAAAATAGTGTTAGGCATGGTAAACATGGTACTCGCAAAAAATCAAGAAAATTAGATCTAAACAATAAGGCTAAATGTGTTGAGCTATATAGCAACAATTAGTTTTCTGTCTATAAATATATCAAAACAGTTGTTCCCTTGTCTATTAAAACATGTCATATATTAAAGCGTCTTTGGTGTTTCCATGGTTTCTGCAAAATAAAACCGGAAACTGAGGATAAAGCGGGTATGACGCAATTGACAGGCGACTCCTCACACGTCCCGGAGCCTTGGTTAAAATTGCATTTTCTCAAGATTTACAAATGGTTGGAAACATTTGGGATATTGTAAGTAATCAAATGAATTGAGTACTTACACACTGCACCTTTAACATCTGACATTTCTTACAAAATTAACAACTGAAGAACAAGTAACCAGTAAGAGAGAATAAAACAAAGCAATAAAAATGAAGGAAAGAAATGCCCACTTACTCATTATATGCTATTGATCATGGTCACCCATGTCTGAAACAATCACAACCACATCTGAGCATCCTTTTGTCTTCACATAATGTGTTTAAATGGAAATTAAATTAAACAACTTCTAAGAGGAAAAAAAAAAAAAAAAAAAACAACTTTTTTTTTTTTAAAACAGTTTTAGGCAGACCATGAAATAATATTTTCTCCAGTAAAAATGAAGACAACCTTGGGCATTACAAAGTAATTTACCAAGAATTTTGGAGGTCACACATTGTGAAAATGAAAAGCTACAGTATATTAATTCCAGGCTACATTCTGCCTAAAACAAAACCACCCAGCAGCACATAGTAAATGTCTCTCAAGGTGACATCTGCAAAAAAACAAAAAAAAAAAAACATCTGAATAGCTCCTCTATGATAAAAGTCATGCATTCAGATAGCAGTTAATTCACAAATGGACAAGGGACTTGTGTTTTTAATAATGTAGGTAACAAAACATACACAAGCAGCTAAATATGGTTGTTACTTTTCTGCTCAACCCTGTTCTGTACAGGCAAGAGCTCAGCTGTAGTTGTACGATTGGAATGGATTTCATGACAGTTTGCAAAAATACATGTTCCATTACTGATGTTACTTTGATCAAAAATACCAAACACCAAACGTGTTAAAATGTTGATTTCCATGTTTCTTGTTTACGAGACACCAAATCATTACTAACCATCACATGTTTAGAAGTGACTCGAGTGTATTCCATACACAATAATTTAGGGCAGTGGTTGTCAAATTGACTGCTAGACGTCGCTTATTCAAAACAAAGGAATAGCTTGATGACTCCGTGAATGAGCGTGGAGTCATGGGAGTTGTTGTCTTCACCTCCACAGCCAATGGAAAGCAACTCGGGCAGAAATCAAAATATATATTGTATATTATATTATATATATATATATATATATATATATATATATATATTTATTGTGTATATATATATATATTGTGTATATATATATATATATTGAAATATATATATATTTCAAAATATATATTGTATGATGGAAAAAGCTCTCTCTGATTATGCTATGTTAGCCACTTGACAAAATAGTGTTGTCTCTGAAGCAATAAGCAATTCAAACAATAAGTCTAACCATGTAGAGATCTATAACAATTATTAGTTTTCTGTTGATAAATGTATCCAAACAGTTGCTCACCTGTCTAATAAAACACATAATATATTAAAGTGTCTTTGGTGTTTTCATGGTTTCTATGAAAGTAATTGAGAAAATGGAAATTAAGTGTAATGCGAATATTATGACATTGACAGGTGATGTGTCCTGGTTAAAATCGCTGATTTCTTTGGATTTAAACATTGTTGGAAATGTTTGGGATAATGTACACAAGTCAACAAAATATATAACATTGTTCTAGTGGTTTTTATGTATTTTAATCTAAAAATCTTACATATCGTGCCTTTAAAGATGCAGAAATGATAAATCTTATATGATTTAACTTAGTTTCTTTTCTTTTTTTTTTTTTTTTTTTTTTTAAACATCGCTAGACTTTCCCAAGTCCATGCTGATACACTCTCCTCCTCAGTTTTCTATAGGGTTCAGGTCAGGGGATTACATGTCCATGGCAGAACCTTAATTTTGTGCTTACTGACCCATTTTTTTTTTTTTTTTTTTTTTTGTTGATTTTGATGTTTGTTTTGGATCATTGTCCTGATGGAAGATCCAACCACAGCCCATCATAGGATTTCTAGCAGAGGCAGTCAGGTTTTGATTTTTTATCTGTTGGTATTTTATAGAATCCAAGATGATCTGAACAAGATATCCAGCAGAAAAATAGGCCCACAACATTAAAGATTCAGCAGTATATTTATTCGTACACATGGGGTACTTTTTTTGCCCCTGTTTGCACAAAACCGATCTTGAATGTGGGTTTGAAAAAAAAAACAAAAACAAAAAAAAAACACCTTTTTTTTTGTTTGTTTCATCTGACCATAGAAGCTGGTCCCGTTTGAAGTTCCAGTAGTGTCTGACAACTGAATATGCTGGTGTTTGTTTTTGGATGAGCAGAGGATTTTTCAAGAAACCCTCCCATAAAACATGTGGTGATGTAGGGGCTGTTTGATTTTTTTTTTTTTTTTTTTTTTGAGGCTTTCTGACCACAAGACAACTATTTTCTGCAATTCTCCAGTTGTGATCCTCTTATGGTGGAAATAGGAATTTTCAATGCTTTAGCTATTTTCTTACAGCCCCTTTCTATTTTGTGAAGCTCAACAATCTTTTGCTGCACATCAGAACAATTTGTTGGTTTTACCTAACCTATCCCCATATTTGATCGTATATCAGGGTCCTTGACCTAAAAAAATGGTTGTTTCTCACAAAACTACATTGCCATAGTTCATTTCAGTTCACAAGCATCTATTGTGCTAAACACAACTCTATAGCACCTAGATTTTCAAAATGAATTTCGAACATTTTCTTTTCAGATCCCAATTTGTGATTAACACCTGTAAATGTAAAACAATTACTGTCTGAATAATCTCAATGTTATTTTTTTTTTTCTTCCTCCTTTCAGTTTTTCTAAAAATCACATACATGCACCTGGACTAATCCCCACCTGCTCCCTCTGCTCTGTACTGCATGAATAAGCATGTGCTGGAACCCAACCAAAAGCACATGCACCGTTTCAAACTGCAATACTGTCCTCCAGAGATGTCTGGATGGCCCATTTCTACCTCAAAGTTAGCCAAGGGGAGTGCACTAGCAGCTGGTAATTACTGTGCATATGGCTCACCCCCTTAATTAGCACCGGCACTCCAAGTTTCTAATGAGTTTCGATTTTATTTCATTCTGTTTAAGAGACAACTTAAAAAAAAAAAAAAAAACAACAACAACAACAAAAAAACAGCAGCTCACAATAGGCCTGGCATGAGCACAGATGCTTTCACAGATATTATATGTGATGTTGTGACAAATAAAATCCTGATTTGGCAGGCTGATGCAAGGCACAAGCAACTTTTTCTTTATATCACTGATAGAATTGTACCACTTGGTTCCTGTATATGCTGTAGTATAGCAGACTGGACAAAAATAATTTTGAGTTAAGAAAGTATCATTGCATGTAGAGTGTCTAATCTGATTTGTGATCATGCTAATGAATGATAAATGACAGAACTGGCATTATTTGAATCAGCATTTCTCTTGATATATTCAACCCGAATTCCGGAAATGTTGGGACGTTTTTTTAAATTTGAATAAAATGAAAACTAAAAGACTTTCAAATCACATGAGCCAATATTTTATTCACAATAGAACATAGATAACATAACAAATGTCTAAACTGAGAAAATTTACAATTTTATGCACAAAATGAAATTTGATGCCTGCTACAGGTCTCAAAAAAGTTTTTCATGGTGTAGCATGGTGTAACATGTTTTCCATGTTTTTGGTCCCATTCTTGCCTGATATAGGTTTCCAGCTGCTGAAGAGTTCGTGGTTGTCTTTGACATATTTTTCTATATAGGTGAAAAGATCTGGACCGCAGGCAAGCCAATTCAGCACCCGGACTCTTCTACGACGAAGCCATGCTGTTGTAATAGCAAAATAGATGTCGTCTGGAGGGGAGCATATGTTACTCTAAAACCTTTATATTCCTTTCAGCATTCATACCGTATGCACTTTTGCACCCCCATACCATCAGAGATGCTGGCTTTTGAACTGAACACTGATGACACGCTGGAAGGTCTCCCTCCTCTTTATCCCAGAGGACAGGGCGTCCATGATTTCCAACTAGAATGTCAAATTTGGACTCATCTGACCATAGAACACTTTTCCACTTTGAAACAGTCAATTTTAAATGAGCCTTGGCCCACAGGACACGACGGTGCTTCTGGACCATGTTCACATATGGCTCCCTTTTTGCAGGATAGAGCTTTAGTTGGCATCTGCAGATGGCACAGCGGATTGTGTTTACCGACAGTGGTTTCGGGAAGTATTTAGTATTTAGCCCATTTAGTAATGTCATTGACACAATCATGATGCACAATCATTGACACAAGTGATGCAGTGTCGTCTGAGGGCCCGAAGACCACGGGCATCCAATAAAGGTCTTCATCCTTGTCCTTTACGCACAGAGATTTCTCCAGTTTCTCTGAATCTTTTGATGATGTTAAGCACTGTAGATGATGAGATTTGCAAAGCCTTTGCAATTTGACGTTGAGGAACATTATTTTTAAAGTATTCCACAATCTTTATACGCACTCTTTCACAGCTCTGCCCATCTTTACTTCTGAGAGACTCTGCCACTCTAAAACATCCCTTTTGTAGCTAATCATGTTACAGACCTGATATCAATTAACTTAGTTAGTTGCTAGATGTTCTCCCAGTTGAATCTTTTCAAAATTTCTTGCTTTTTCAGCCATTTGTTGCCCCCGTGCCAACTTTTTTGAGACCTGTAGCAGGCATCAAATTTGAAATGAGCTCATTTAGTGGATAAAGGTATAAAATTTCTCAGTTTAAACATTTATGTTATGTTATCTATGTTCTCTTGTGAATAAAATATTGGCTCATGTGATTTGAAAGTCTTTTAGTTTTAATTTTATTCAAATTTAAAAAACGTCCCAACATTTCCGGAATTCGGGTTGTAACAACCATGCAAGCTTTTCATGTTTTCACACACACACACACACACACACACACACACACACACACACACACATATAGAAAAATCCCCATGAACAATGTGACAAAAAGACAAAGTAATCTCATAAAATCTTGCCTGTTATTTTGATTGATTGGCTGACTGACTGATTTATTGCATCACTATTCACACAAAATTTTATTAACTCATATTGTTTTATATTCTAAAAACGGATATAACATGTTGTTGCCGGTATATGAAAAGCTATTCGCAAAACTACACAGAACAATATTTACATTAATAAACTTCTTATTCAGTTACCCAGACAATAATTACATTTCTAATAAACTCACCAACCCTGATTTTTTTGTGCATTATAAGGGATTTCCCCTCAGGATATTACCACTAACACTCGATAGACACTATCTTTCAGCAATTATATAGCAATTCTCAAATCTCTTTTCAGCATGAGACCGATATTATGACTATGCTGCATGTGAGAGAAAAATAAAACATGAAGAAAAGAATTATTGCTCTCCTCTGGGAAAGAAAGAGAAAGTAAATAGAGCCATTATCACAAAATAGAAAATTGTTGTCTGTTGGTATGTTTCACATTTTGCAACATTACTGTGTTATTTCTCTTATAAAAGGTTATTATAAGTATTTGTGTTACATATTGAATGTGTTATTTATAACATCAAATTGTATACACTAATGTACATTTATGCTTACTATTTAAAAAATGTCTTATGTGATTATGGACTAATGCATTTTAATATGTTTTGGAAGACGTCAAAAGTCAAATAACTAAACGTCTGGTTTGTGGATTGTGTTAAAGGGGTCATGACAGATTTTTTAAATTATTTTAATATATTCCTAGAGGTTTACTTATAATGTTAAAAAAGATTATTTATTTTCAACCTTCATTCAACCTTCATTTTCAGCCTTCAAGAAATACTTTTTATTCAGCATGAATGCATTAAATTGATCAAAATGAATTTAATGATATTCATAATGTTGCAAGAAAAAGCTGCTATGTGCACAGTTATGAATTACAGGAAGCATGTTTCTATTTATACAGTAACAGTAAAGTGCTCATGGATTCTGTCTGTCTGGACAACAAAGGAAATTGAGTGATCAATAAAATGAAGGCCGCTATGAAGTGAGGTCATTAAGAAAAATGTATCTGACAGAACGTCCCCTTAGCCTTTAGCCTGTGTCCAGTTTAAGCTGGTTTTGCTCTTACTGGACCATTAGAGCAGTAATCTAAAACTAAATATAATGCACAAGCTCAGAGAGGTTCATTTTGCTGTGCCTGTGGCTAGGGGCTGTGATAGTTTGTTTGTGATTGACTATAACTTGTGGCTGTAAAAAAATCACATCATCATACACTTCTATAAACCTGTGGCCAACAGGTTTATGATATTCAACAGACATGACAGTAAAACAGACACCCATTAAGCAACACTCCAGTCTGTGCTGGCTTTTGTGTGTATCTTTGTGATTTTTTCCCCCTAGTCATTTCTTTCAGGGCATAATCAGTTGAAGTTTTTGCCCAAGACCCAAATTGTCTACTGGCGCCACAAGCACCATTAGCCAAATGCCAACTTCACAATCATAAAGACATTTTAGACACTGTAATTTTGTGATATACGTGTGATATGTAACTCTTTATAATAAAAATAATTTATTATATAATAAAAGTGAAATATAATGACAGTACTTGTCATATTTTATTGATATACCCATACTGATCCTAATGCAGATCGCTTGAGCAGCCTACTGTTGCTACGGTTACCTCCTCAGGTGAACGTGACTGCTATTTGTGTGTGTTTATTTGGTGTCAGATGAATTAATGCCGCTTGAAATCTAACTTTAGTAGTGACAAATGCTGTTTAAAATGGTTTAAAACCCTAACAAAGCTTTTGTTCTGACTTTGACTTATTTTACAGAACGGTCAGACCTCGCAAAAATGAATTCTAAAAATATAGTGTCCAAAGAAAAATAGAAGTGCTCTAAAACAAGTTGTTTGGTGGTTCAATGAATGAAATGTGACTGCAGTGCAAAAACACACTCGCAGTAGGTTTCATTTAGTAGAATTTGTGCGTTTTAAAATAAGTTCAAAGTTCTAAATTAGGATAAAATTTACATCACTGTGTCCTGGTGACATTAGAAACATGGATTGTGTTAAGCCAAAATGTTTTTTTTTTTTTCTTCATATTTATGCATTAAATTGATCGAAAGTGACAGCAAAGACATTTATAATGTTACAAACTATTTATATTTCAAATAAATGTTGTTTATCTATTTATCAAAGAATCCTGAAAAAAATACATCATGGTTTTCACGAAAATATCAAGCAGAACAACTGTTTTCACCTTTGATAATAATCATAAATGTTTCTTGAGCAGCAAATCAGCATATTAGAATGATTTCTGAAGGATCATGTGACACTGAAGACTGAAGTTTAAAAAAAAAAAATAGAAAATAATTATTTGAAATAGTACAATATTTCACAACAATATTACTGTTTTTACTGTATTTTTGATAAAATAAATGCAGTCTGGACAAGCAGTAGAGAAATCTTTAAAACGTCTGAACAGCATGGTATAGCACTTGCTGAATGAGTACGGCAATATAAACCATTTAACATACTTGCTCTCAAACCAAGCCACATGCACCACTTGTCACCATGTTGGTAACTCTCCTTAAATCCACATTAACAGAAACTCTTCTAAATTAGAATAACAAAACAATAATAACTACTAACTCTCTCACTTAACATTAATCCTGCACAAAAAAACAACAACTACAAAAAAAAAAAAAAACAACCATATAACTTATATAACACTTAATTTTAGCATTTACTCTCCCATGCTAGTAAATAGAAAACCCAGCCCACGTTCAGTTAAACTTAAGTTCATCTAAATTAAAAGAAAGAAGTTCATAAAACTCAAAACAATGAAAAAGTTCAGTTTACTTAAAATATATCAGTTCTGTTAACTTAAAAAAAAAAAATAGAGTTCTAAATACTCATAAAAGATGATTTGACTGAACTAATTTGTTTAATTTAAGTTTGTCCTACTCAAACTAATTAATTATTTTGAGCATTAGGGTTTACAGTGTAGTGTATTATATAATATTATTTGAAACTAAATAACTTGGTGACCTTAAAACAAGTCTTATTTAAGAGTAACAACAATGGTGGGCTTCACTTTTTGAAGGTCGAGCAGGCTAGCCTGAAGTCTGACAAAATACAGTGGAAATTCAATGTACTGTAGGACCTTTACTTCAGACATAAGAACACTTTCACACAATTATTAGTAAATGAAAGCAAAGTCTATTACATTGAGACAGTGGTCACACATACACACACATATTGGGCACACAAAGACATATTTCCAGAAAGTAAAAACAATGACCTCTCAGTCTATACTTTTAGAAAATAATACATTTAAACTAGATTGAACTCCATGTCTGACTTATGAAAAGAACAATTGTTTGAGATATAAAATGGACTATGCTTCATAATGGATGTGATAATAGAGCTTCAAGCTCATTCCGAGAACAGGTGGATAAAATGATGTCCATTACAAAAGCAGCACTTTTAATCTCTAATTTCCAGTGATGTTTAGGCCTTTCTCTAAAATGACCATCCATTTTCATTTCCATTTCACACCTTCAAACTTCAACTTAGACCTTGCAATGTCCTCATATATTTAGGTGGCAGAAATAATGAAAAACTAGATGATCCAACAATACCTAATGGCAGCCCTGTGGCCTAGACATATGGTCGATGCATGACTTTTGACCCCTTTTTCATAGCTTCAAAAGTTTCTTAATCAAATCTGTCCCTTTAAATGCATTTTATGTTATTAAATTCAGTGCAGGAAAACAACATGTTCTAATACCATCATTGATTGTGAGTTCACCCTCGGTTGCTTATTGCCTGTGCATGAGCGATAGCTGCAGCACTCCCTTCATGTGAACTAGTTTTATCTAAAAGACAATTATTATGATGAAGCCAACAAAAAAAGCCTGTTTTCCATGTGTAAAAAAAAAAAAAAAAAAAAAAAACTGAATACAACTTACCTGCATTGTAGCATCAGGAATGGAGGAAGCATAGAAAAAAGAGAAAGAAAAAAAAAACTGTTAGAATAACTTTGGCATCGGATAAAAAATAAGTTTTGTGAAGAAGACACACTTGTTTGCCTTAAATCAGTGCATTGACAGACACTGTGAAAGACACCTTGAAAATCAAATAATACAGTAATGCTGTTAAAATAACGACGCACACTCTATTCCTCAAATTTACATCCTTCCTTATCTTCACCCCAAACACACAATAGGCTCATCAAATGAAAGTTCAACACTGGAATGCATTAACGCATAAACCAAACACTACATAGGATAAAAATGAGAATGCCCTGAAAACAGAAGGGGTGCTGTATTGATAAAGCTGAGCTGTCAACATTGTTAAAGGTTAACATCGCTTCTTCCAGTCAGCGAGTGTAATGGAGTGCTTTCACCACAGGTAGAGTGATTCACTGCTCTGCAGAAGAGGAAAGACTCCATGCTGAGAGTGACAAATGCTAAATCCATGCGCTTCTTAAACTCTTTGTCACACCTGGAGTAAACCTAAAAGCCCCAATATGCACGCGGCAAAGTTCTTTTTCGTTCTTCTCTTAGGGGTAAAAAAGAAGTTAGAAATGCTTTCGCAGGACAATACTGCTAGCTAAGACCCCAAAGCTTCCCACACTGCTGCGATTTAGATGAATGTGTAAATGTTGTGCATGCTTCCTTTCTTAATTACAAAATAAACAACATGAATGACAGTGGTTAGAAAACAGCAGTTAAGAAATCTGATCATCTGATCATAGCAATGTGAATATTTTTGCACCAGCTTAAAAAAAAAAATGGGATCAGCTCTGAAAAACCATGGAAGTTTGTTTTCAACACTAAATTAAAAAAATAAATAAAAGGTAATTGTGACTTTTTATCTCATAATTCTGACTTTTTTCTCAAAATTGTGAGATATAAACTCACCATTGCGAGAAATAGTCAGAATTGCGAGTTATGTCAGAATTGCAAGAAATAAAGTCAGAATTGCAAGTTAGAAACTCACAATTGCGCATTATAAACTCACAATTGCGAGATCAGAATTGCAAGAAATAAACTCACAATTGTGAGAAATATTCAGAATTGCGCATTATAAACTCATAATTGCGAGATAGAAACTCGCAATTCTGACTTTATAACTCGCAGTGGCATGTTATAAAGTCAGAATTGTGAGATATAAACAATTCTGAGAAAAAAAAAGTAAAATTTGCGACAAACAGTTCTGAGAAAAAAGAATTCTGACTTTATAACTTGCAATTGTGAGTTTATATCTCGCAATTCTGACTTTATAACTCGCGATTGCGAGTTTGTATCACAATTCTGAGAATAAAAGTCGCAATTTTTTTTTTTTTTTTATTCAGGCAGAAACAAGCTTCCATAGAAATACAGCACTCCTGTAAAGTCATGTCACGCTTGTTTATATAGCGCTTTATATAATGTATTGTTTTAAGTAAGAAGTTTTACAGTATTAAAAAAATAATAATTCAGAGTCAGTGTCTCTTTCAATTAGAATTACAACTTAATTTTCAACTATGAAGCAGCTCTCCAGTGTTTTTACTCACATCTGACCTCATCGGACTGTACAGAAGAAATGAACTAGAGAATATTTCTACATTAAAGAAGGTGGAGCCACCAGAGCCACACCTTCATATTACATAATCACCACGGATCAGTGGTAGTTCGAAGGTGTTTACAAACCAGAGCAAACGTTTCCAGAAAGTTCTCTTGGCAAGCTTCATTTTGGCCTGATTTTGTTTGAAATATTCACCAGTTTGTTCTTCGATTTTACTTGAAGTATATTGTGGCCTTAAGATGGCCAGACTTACTACATGCATATTGGAATTAGTTAACATAATAACCTTATTAAATAATATATACAGTTGGATCCAAAAGTCTGAAACTACTAGTGAAAATGCTTTTATTTTTTGCATTTTTCTCATTTATTTTCACTATAAATCATATTATCAGCATAATTTGAGAGAAAAGTTTAACTGAAATATGTATGAATATCTTAGTATTTATAACTTGCTTTTCTTTAGATGAAAACAGTACTCAAGCTGAAAGGATTCCACAAGAAAAAAAAAAAAAATCCATGATCCGTGTTATACATGTTTTCAAAATACTTCAAATAGCATCTTTTGCTTCAGTGGAAGTAAGATCGTCTGACCTTTGGATGAGTTTGCATGTCACAAATTTGTTTACATTTGATTTGTGACCTAGAAATGGCGTAGCATCTTAAATATTTCTACTGCTTTTCACATCATAGCCTCCAACTTTTTGGTCCTTACTGTACATGCACTACCATTAAATTTATTTATTTTTTTTTGTTAAAAAAATAATTTTATTCAGCAAGTACACATTAAATTGATCGAAAGTGACAGTAAAGACAATGTCAAATCAATGCTGTTTTTTTTAAACTTTATATTCATTAAAGAATCCTGGAGAAAAAAAAAAAAAATCAGAGGACGTGTGTATGCAGCAGTTCTGTTCATGCGTATTATGTATTTTTATTTTTTTTTATTATTATTATTTTTGTATTTCAACACATTACCCATGAGGCCAATCATGCATATCACTAGCATCAAAGGTATAGAGCCGATAGATAGGTGGGCAAGGACATACTACTGAAACTGTTCTCTTAGATGTTCCCGGTGCAAAGCAAATGGAGCGCACACCATTTTGTACCTTTGCTGTAGAGTTTTAACAAATAATGACATTGCCTTGAGGGAGAAGCCAGCATGTAGTGATTTACATTGAGTTACTGTGCTCTGCCAGCCAGGAATGTGAACACATTCATGATAATGTGATGCCTGCGAAGTGAAAATGTTTGCTTTGTTTTGTCACACATCTACTCTTTTTGTTCACAATAAAGTAATGAGACATAGTGGTCCAGGTCTAGCTTTGCTCAATCGCGCAATGTAGAAACCGCGAGAAAAGGAAATAATTATTTCTCAGGATACCTTTCTGCAGAACTAGGATGTTTGCTAACACCTCTAGCAATGTTGATCTTGTTTTTTGATCAATTATCATTGATGAAGTGTTAACAAAGACAAGACGAAAAGACGTAATGAAGATAATTTAAGGATTTTTAAACCTGCTATTGGTGAAATTATGATAAGGAAAAAAATGACACTTAAATGTAATATTACAACTTATATGTAAAAAAGAAAATGAACTGAATGCACAAAATAAGTTATGTACTATATTTTGCTTCAATAATATTTATTCTTTAATATGTTGTATTTTGGGGTGATTTCACAGTACTTGACAATATTTAATATATATTTAATATAATATACTTTGCAATCCAATATGGCAGCAAGTCTGTGTCTGTGTGTAAGCTTGTCTTAGTTTTTGTCGTCTTGTATTTCCTGAGTTTGCTGTACATGCTAAGTAAAGCTTGGAAAGATCTGAGAAGGGGACTAAGCAGTCTGTTAAGTGTATCATTCCTGCGATTGTTTGCTGATTGTGCCGATCGAGTTGGGCTACGATATTGCTACAAGCGAAAGGACCATTGAGTCTAATGGATTAAACCCTCCTTTGCTAAAGTAAAGTGCTTATTTTAACACTACAAACGCAAATGGCATTGTCCATTAGCGTTTTTTGTGAGATCGCTTTTTGATTTGCTATTTCTGACTGTGTTCGTTTCCATCAGCTCTCTCTTGTCGACGTGGGACATGGACTGATGCAGTTCCTTGTTTACATCGTGACGTCAGATAACGTTTCGTTAGGATTGGTCGAATCGATTTAGAGTGCCTCTGATCGGAGCTCAGCGAAGCAGGTTAAAGGAAAATGTCACGTCTTTTAGTCCTGTTCTTTTTACTGTTGGATTTAACCTTTTTTGAGGATCGTTTGAAAAAGGGTGGTGGAATCGCAATTTATCTAAGGAGTAAATTCCATACTTGGGTAATATCTGCTCTATCGATCAGTAAGATGTTTGAGTTTTTAGCTTTAAAAATTGAGCTTTCTAAAGATACTTAATTGACAATGGTTGGTTGTTACAGGCCTCCCTCAGCAAATTCTGAATCTCTTGTTCTATTGCAACAGCAACTTTCTACAATTAATTTTAAGAAAATATTATTAGCCGGTGATTTTAATTGGGATTGGTTATCTTCTGTTTCAAATAATTTTAAATCTTTTTGTGACGCCTTTCATTTAACACAGTTGATTGATAATCCCACACGATTAAATCTTAAATGTTCAGAAAAATCAACCTTACTAGACCTATTCTTGACTAATACACCTCATAAATATACAGACATAGGTATATTTGCTAATGATGTTAGTGATCACTGTGTCATAGCTGCTGTGAGAAATACTAAACGTCCAAAATTTAGACCTCAAATTCTTTTTACACGAAATAGAAAACATTTTGTAGATCAAGCATTTCATCATGATTTGTATCTTTTTGACTGGAGTCGTATTACTTTAATAAATGATGTTGAGATAGCATGGAATTTTTTCATAGTAGTTTTATGCACCTGGTAAATAAGCATGCACCAATGCGTAAAATAAGGGTGAAGGCACAAAATAATCCTTGGTTTACATCGGAGCTAACTAGGCTTCTGCAGGACAGGAATGCAGCTTGGGCCAAAGCTAGAAGCACCAAAGTTGAATCAGACTGGCTTCATTTTAGAAACTTGAGAAATCTTTGTACTTCCCAAAAAAAAAAAAGCCAAATCAGATTTCTATCTATTTGAAACATCACAAAATTTAAATAATCCGGTTAAATTTTGGAAAACAATCAAGTCATTGTCTCGAGCTGATAATATGGAGATTAATAAAATTATTGCTAAAAATGATCACCTGACTACAGAGAAGTCAGTTATTTTAGATAGTTTAAACGAGCATTTTATGTCTTCAGGTTCTTTATTTGAATCTCATTCTCTAAACTGTTCTAAGACTAATTCTATTACCGTACCCTCAATTGATGTTCCATGTAAATTAACTACACAAAAATTTGAACTTACCCAGTTCTCTGTTTCTCAGGTCCATAAAGTCCTGAGTCAGTTGGACCCAAATAAGTTTGCAGGGCCCGATAAGCTAGAACCATTTTATTTAAAGCTAGCAGCAGATTTTATTGCTGAACCACTAGGGGGATTCATTGCAGCTGAACAATTATAGGCCAGTATCTAAACTGTGTGTTTTATCTAAGCTTTTGGAGAAATTAGTGAATGAGCAATTAAAAACTTTTCTGGAAATAAATAATATTCTATCTCCTTTTCAGTCTGGTTTTAGAAAGCAGCATAGCACTGTTACTGCTGCCATGAAAGTGTTTAGTGATATTATAAATGCTTTAGAATGTAAACAAATCTGTTCAGCTCTTTTTCTTGATTTATCGAAGGCTTTTGACACAGTTGATCACGACATCCTTCTAAAAGGACTTGCCATTGTTGGTTTCTCAGAAAATGCTATCAAATGGTTTGCCAAAGGGTTGTACCTCATCTGTTCTGTCAGTCTCTAAAGGTGTCCCTCAGGGGTCTGTTCTGGGACCCATTTTATTTTCTTTGTATATAAATAATATTTGTG
The DNA here is from genome assembly GCA_037950665.1 of Hypophthalmichthys nobilis. Classification (NCBI taxonomy): domain Eukaryota; kingdom Metazoa; phylum Chordata; class Actinopteri; order Cypriniformes; family Xenocyprididae; genus Hypophthalmichthys; species Hypophthalmichthys nobilis. Next base: position 37,865,478 of record CM075468.1, on the reverse strand, counting down.
CTAACATTCCCAATGCTATGAACCATCTTTATGTAGACGACACTGCTATTTATTGCTGTGCTTCATCAGCTTCACAAGCTCTTCATTATTTACAATCAGCGTTTGATATTGTACAGGTCTCGTCTATGTCAACTTAAACTGGTTTTAAATATAGATAAAACTAAATTAATGATTTTTTCAAATTCTAAAGCTCTATCAAGCAATCTTCCTGATATAATATCTTCCCAGGGAGCAAAAATAGAATGTGTTGCGTGGGTATTTTATTTGATAGTCAATTAACCTTTAAGCCACACATTGATAAATTACTTATATTGGGTTAAATTGCTTATATTGGGTTTTTATTTCAGAAACAGATCTTTATTTTTCTTTTAGTGCAAGGAAATATTTGGTATCTGCAATCTTTTTACCACTATTGGATTACGGAGATCTGTTTTATATGACTGCCCCAGCACATTATTTAAAAAACAAAGAAACTTGATTTATCATAGTGCTTTACATTTTATTACTGGTTATAGCTATCAAGCACATCATTGCACTTTATATGCTTCCATCATTAAATGAGTTTAAGTTACTTTTAACAGATTATGTGTTTTATCCTTTGGTAAATTGCTGTTGTGATCCTTGATTGTATTTTTCTGTCGATGTGTATTTGCAATGAGTTTTTTTTTTTTTTTTTTTTTTAAATCATGAATGAATGAATGAATGAATTTACCTCTAAATTGTTTACCGTATATACGGGGCTATGTAATCCCTAGTATATATTCAGATATAATTACTTTATTTTATTTGCATTTGAATATATATTTAGACATTATCAAAGAATCATTGCTGATTTGTAGATTTGTAGAATTTCACAGAAAATCGCATAGTGTATAATGGGCATATTTAAAAAATTTTAAGCTATGACCCCAGCTATACAATGATTCCATCCAGTCATAGGATATCAAAGTAAGATATTGTGAGACGATTTTAGAACCCATATCATAGTGTATGACGTGCCAAACTGATTTACAGCCACTCGCCTCCAACTCCAAAGTACAACACCACAGTAATAAAGCCCTTCGAAGTGGAAGATGCTATTGCCGTACTTGAAACTTAAACATTACTGACTCAGCTAATACTAGGGAAGCTGGGAACACAAACAAAAAGGCGATTCAATTATACAGCACTCAGTTCTTGGGTGAATGGAATAAGAAGCTCCCTTTCAAAGGCCTCTGAGAATCACCCACACACAATCAAAATGCTGCTTACCCAGACTCTCTTGCTATTACAAGAACAACATCGACCGGTCGCCCACACAGGACAAGTGTCATGACAATAGTCATCAAGACCTATCACATTTGCATTCGTGCATTTGTAGTCATGTATAATCTCTCATGTCGAGCAGTTCCCTCGCTGCTGCCTGAAATGTATCCGCCGTGTCTGTTTTTAATTACATCTCACTCAGGATTTGACCGAACAATTAAGAACAATTATTTTTCTAGGCTTCTTCTTTTGAATCGTGCTGCAGGCTTTTGCAAAATAAGCAGGATTCTGGTCAAACTGCACAGCTGGGCTTTTTTGAGGGAGTCTTGTGAAAGCATGTAGTGACCTCACAAGATGGATAAAGTTCACACCATGAATCATTTTAGGAGTCCAGATGTTACGCTTGTTCAGTATTCTGCATACACGTCTTTGGACATGCACACGCTGCATATCAATTATATGAATGACTTAATGCTCACCAGAACAGTTTAAGATGGTGGAAACTACACTAAGCACTCCCAAGGCCAATGGCCAAGGTAAAATTCATGAAAAAATGATGTGCTTTAATATGGCAATTTTGCTCTACTCAAGTAGTTCACCTAGATTTCAACCCTCCGAAAGAGTGGATAAGCTCTCTGAGAGATGGATGGGTGGATGGTTAGTTTAGATTTTTTTGTTGTTGTTGTTTTTATAGTAAAAATTATTTTAAATAATAAAAGATATATTTACTTCTTGAATTAAATACATCTTGAATTATGATTAATTTTCTTATATCATTAGCATTTTTTAAAGCATAAACTTATTTTAAGCATAAAGTATTGCATTTATGTTACCATGCTTTAAAGGGGTGGTTGATTATGATTTCACTTTTTTTAGTTAGTGTATAATGTTGCTGTTTGAGCATAAACAATATCTGCAAAGTTACGACGCTCAAAGTTCAATGCAGAGGGAGATATTTTCTTTTAAAGAATTAGCTGTTTAAGGACTACAACAAACGGCTGGTAGAGACTACAATGAGCTTCTTCCCTGGTTAGTGACATCACAAACCCTAAAATTTACATAAACCCTGCCCCCTGAGAACATGCAACAAAGGGGCGAGGCCATGTTGGGCTGCTTTAGAGAAGATGAAAGGTTGTTGTAGTAGAGTGTTGTTACCATGCCGTCATTTTATGCCGGACTGATTCACAAACGAGGGTCAATTCAACGCTGGATTTGCACAAAAGATTGATATGACGGCACAAGCTAGTCGATGAACTGAATTAACTCCACAGCAACTACATACATTTATCCACTAACCATTCAGAAACATCCCTTTTCATTCTAAAAGTTGTAACTTCTTCCTGAGTCTCTCCATCAGTGTCCGGCTCCGAACAATGTAAGGCTAAACACCGTTACTGACAATCCTCATTTTGGCTGTGTGAGATTCTCCAGCTTTGTTGTTGTTGAGCAACTGAAGCGTGAGCTGTTAAAGCTCCACCCTCTTTTGGAAAGCGGGCCGGGGGAGCAGCAGCTCATTTTAAGAGCCACACACAAAAACAGCGTGTTTTTGCTCACACCCAAATAGGGGCAAATTTGACAAGCTATAATAAATGATCTGTGGGGTATTTTGAGCTGAAACTTCACAGACACATTCTGGGGACACCAGAGACTTATATTACATCTTGTAAAACGGGCATAATAGGTCCCCTTTAAACAAGAAAGAAAAATTAACTAACATATTGAAAACTTTTCATCTTACAATTTTGCTTCTCAAGTAAATTTATCTTGTTTTAAGTATATTTCAACAATCTAAAAGACAATACAACATAAATTGTGAAATAGTGTATAAAGAAATAATTTTTGCAGTGTATCAAACATAAGTGTTACTTTCAAACCAATTTATCTGTCATTGACTGAGGCTTCTATAGGGAAATTAGCATCAGAAAGAGCAGACTATGTAACATGTCTTTTCTGTACTTCTTTCAGACATTTACCCCCTCTCACTTCATTCAATACATATTGCCAAATGTTTCTAAATTATCCACTTGAGCCAGACATCTTTGTATTTTTCAAATGCTTTGAAATTTACTGCTGTCACAAATAATAATAATAATAATAATAATAATAATAAATAAATAAATAAATAAATAAATAAATAAATACTTGCAATCGGGACCTTTCAATTCTGTTTAGAACTGAATGACACTTCTAACTAACAATTAAGACCAACCATTTAAACCAAAGGCTTCAGGCTGTCCACATTATCTTTGTTATGCTTTTCACAATAACAGCTTAAAATTAAATATTTAAATAAAATATATATTAATATAAATATTTCAGCTCCTGCATTATTTGTAGGTCACTAACCAAAATGTAAGCAAATTTTAGACACAGACCATGTGAACATTAATCATGTTATTAAAGCAAAAGAGGAACAGATTCTAAGACAAACTGATATGTTGATACAGTAGTTTGGAGGGAAAAAAAAATTAAATTGGGGATCACAACAGGTCTCATTATATATATATATATATATATTTAAAATTCAATCTAGGAACCTGTAGCAGCATTTTATCCCTATCCATTTATCCATTCAATTCTCCCTTTACTTTTATGTTCTTCTTTCTTTTCTCTTTTAATTTGATTGGATAGTTCAGTTCTAAAAGAATATCATGCTGAGACCAAGCTTGACTCATTTTGTAAAGATTAAACCCATCTCAGAATAAAATCATAATTGCATAAACGGTGTCTCTTGGCATGTTTGCTAAAGTTGCATACGGCATCGCTAGGTAGGCTAACCTACTCCGTTCAAAATATTCAACGCATGATAAGGCGATCATGTTAATCCTTTTAAAGAGATCTAAGTAGCTAAGCCTCCTAAAGCTGAAATCACCAGGAGAAAGATAATAAGAAAACCTAAATAATAAAATTGTAGGGAAAGAAAAGATTAACGGTAAAGGAAATTATATAGGAGGCCATTTTTATAGACAGAATCAAAGGGCTCAGAGGTTTCAAAGTTTCTATTTTAACTTTTTGTTTTATGTCTTTGTTTCAAGGTTTAAAGAAACTAGTCCAAAACGTTAACAACCCAACCTTGGCAGGACTTGTCACTTGAAAAGTCATTTTTACCCTCCGAGATGTCTTATAAAGACACTGTACAGGAACACGTCAGCTCACAATCTCGTTCCCTGGCCTTGTGGGTAAAGGTCTCCATGAGAGAGTGGATATATCAGGCTCACCTCTCTGAGGTGTCAGCTGAAAGGCAAGTCTATGACTCAGGCCTCGTTATATTTTATGTGTACAGGGTATGTGACTTTTTCTCATCAGCTTACTGTCAGAAAGCTTAAGAAGGAGCCTAATTTATCTGACATAGATCAAACCGTTCTTAATGCATCTGACATCCATTTTGATGAGGTCTCAGCAATGTGAGACCAATAGGTTCTTGTACAACAGGGCTGTTTAATTGACCCTCTCGCTCCATGTTTTATTCTGAGCTAATAGAGCAGCACTTATCACTGACGTGATTTTTGAGGAAGACAAAGTTACAAGATCAGGCTTGGAGGTCAATTGAGGGACTTTGGGATGTTAACTGCCTTACACCTGCTAAATTAACATATGAGATGTGATAGAAGAAATCCCTTTTTCTGGCTCTGTGAGTGAGATAATATATTTCACAATGTTTCTCATGTCAATATAGTTAAGGAGTTAAGGAAGAGACTGTACATCTAGTAAATGAAAAGATAACTTAAAACAGATCATTTTGACATCAGACACTAACCATTGCGTCTTTTAAAAAATTTATTCTTTCGTGGAACACAAAAAGAGAAATTGTAAGAATTTTCACACTGCTTATTGGTAAAATGTGCCCTTGTCTACATTTTTGCAAAATTCCAAAAAACGTACCAATACATACAATCCACAGCAGTTTCCAGCTGAAATGAACACTAGTAAAACACCAACAATTTCTATTCCTTTTCACTCAAATAATGATTACAGGGGCATATTATCGATTAAGACAAATTTTTGCATGGTTCCTTGCACAATACTTTGTTATAACCTCAAAACACTTTTACCTTATGAATGATTTGCAAACTATTAAAGTTTGGCAATAAAGTATAATAAAGTTTTGACATTCAGATTTGTTCGCAGGATACCAAAGAACAACAAACAAATTTGTGTGCCCTGGAAGAGCTCAGCCAGTAAAAAACCTACTGTGTGTAAGTTCATCATTCGTGCATTAGATTGGGGTACGTGAATAATGGCAGTAAAAATAACCACAACTACTAGTCAATAATCAGAATAATGAAAATTGCAGGTAAACAGGAGTGAAAAGGTTTGCTTGTGAACATGTAAACATCTTACTGTGATTAAGTCCTTGCTCTGTTTATTGGAAATAATCGCATTATTGGTGCACATGTAAACATATAGTCATTCACATATGGTGTCAAATGAGATCACAGCAGGGTCTTCTAAAATGAGATGATTTAAGATCCATTATAATACAGACGAAATGAACTCATGAGCAAATGATGAAAGAATGTTCATTTTTGAGTGAATTATCCTTTTTAAGAATCTCAGATGCTTAACACAGAGAATGGAGATTTTATCTTGGTATATTATTCATCTGTAATTTAACAGATTTAAATTTGAATATTTTCCTCTAATAAAAAAAAAAAAAAAAAAACACGATTGTGAAGATTTGAACAGAGCAATTAAAGGAACGATTAACATGTTGAAGAGATAAAAATAACATTTTTAAAGTGTTTTTTAAAATGTGTTATCTAGTATATATGGTAACACTTTAGTATGGGGAACAAATCTCACTTTTAACTAGTTGCTTATTAGCTTGCATATTGGCTGTTTATTAGTACTTATAAAGCACATAGTAATGCCTTATTCTGCATGACCATATTCTACATCCCTAAATTCTACCCAATACCTAAACTTAAATGCTACAACATCTACCTAGCTATTATTAAGCAGTAAATTAAGGTTTATGACTTTAAATTAAGTCATAGTTAATAGTAAATATGTGTTCCCCATACCAAAGTGTTACCATATTCGCTTCTTAGTGATTGAAATCATGGCCATCAGGTGCAAATGAAGTTAACATGCAGAATAGGAGTGTGGTGTGATGATCTTTAACCCCCAAGGTCCAGGAGTCCATCAGTGCGCTATGGATCCAAGCACACATACAAGTCTTCATGCAACGGTAAGCAGTCCTTGGGTGATTAATCTACTGGGGCCGTCCATGTGGGTGGAGAGGTGGGGGTAGATTGGCAGGTCAAGGAAAGGCCTTCAAGAGATTTTACACTTGAGGATTCTGTCTTCCTCCCATGCAAATAAAGATTGAATGTGCTCATGTGTCTGCTTTTTATGTTTTAACACTCCCTCTACCCAGAACGAAGTAACCGCTGTCTGAAGTGTTTAAAAGTAAGGCAGTTATCCATATAACATACAACAAGCACATGAGGATTCACATTCATCTCTTATTAGTCCTGTCAAGCAGATGTAACTGGAACAGACAGAGTGTAAAATCTCAGATTCAGTCTTGTAATTTCAACTTGTGAAATAAAGATCAGGACCAAGGTGAAGTCAATGTGGAGTGATTGAACCAGAGGAGGTACCGGCTGGCCTGAATTCATAAACGCAAGAAATTTATGACCTCCCTCAGCAAACACAGTGCAGGAAGAGGTGGATATTTCCCTATGACCTCCATTTAAGTTAATGAGCTTCACTCTCTGTGTATGGACTGCTTGCCTTCATCTTTGACACAGTTTTACTATTAATGCACTGCAGGAAAACAAAATCACAGATCAATTAATATGTTTACAAGCCTTTTCAGCACACAATCGCATACTTTACAATTGTCCAAACCAGTTGCATGGTCCCAAGCAATAAATCCTAGGTTAAGTTTTATCACCAGCTAACTTAACATATTACATTTTAATTACAATTTCAATTTATTTATAAAGCACAATTAAACACAACTACCGTTGACCAATGTGCTGTACAAAGTAAAAAAAAAAAAAAACAACAACAACAACAAAGTCACAGATAAATAACTACAGAACATCAAACCAGGACAACTACAACAACAGTCATATATTATAAGACAGATCAAACAAAAAAAGTTTTTAACCTAGATTTAAAAATGGACAGAGTAGGGGCAGCTCTAATTTCTGTAGGCAGACTGTTCCAGAGTCTTGGAGCAGCTATGGAAAATGTTCGATCTCCCCTAGTCTTGAGCCTAGATCTAGGAGCCACTAAGAGCTTCAAGTTGGCAGACCTAAGAGCTCTTGTAGGTTGATGGACTTTCAACAAATCAGAAAGGTGAGACGGTGCTAACCCATTTAACGACTTAAAAACTAATAAAAGAACTTTAAAATGTATCCTATAATGCACAAGTAGTCAATGAATTGACTGAAGGACAGGAGTTATATGTTCCTGTTTGCAAACTCCTGTCAGGGCTCTGGCAGCAGCATTCTGAACCATCTGAAGGCGATTTATGGAAGATTGATTAATCCCCAGATAAAGAGAATTGCAATAATCAAGCCTTGTGGTGATAAAACCATGTATTACTCTTTCAAAATTTGTAAATGAAAGGAAGGATTTTTACCAGGGTTCGCAGCTGGTAAAAGCTTGACTTCACAACTTGGTTGACCTGTCTATCAAGCTTTAGGGCACTATCAAACACCACGCCTATGTTTTTCACATATGGCTTAACATAAGGTGCTAGAACACCAAGATTTACATTTGCTGTACCATGTACATCAGAGGGGGTAAACACCATAACCTCAGTTTTACTCTCATTCAAACTTAGAAAATTCAGAGACATCCATGCTTTAACATCCAAAAGGCAAGCGGCCACCTGTTCTAGACCATTCTTATGTTTAAGAGGAAAATATATTTGTGTGTCGTCTGCATAACAATGATAATTTAGGCCATACTTTTCAAAGATAGTACCAAGAGGGAGCATGCATAGAGAAAATAACATAGGAGCTAATGTGGAGCCCTGAGGAATCCCACAGGTCAATGGTACAGAAGAAGATCGAAATTTACCAATATTGACAGAAAAACTCCTGTTTGTCAGATAAGACTGAAACCAATGTAAGGCTGAACCTCTGATGCTCACTGTCTGTTCTAAACGGGACAGCAGAACATTATGATCTACTGTATCAAAAGCAGCACTTAAATCTAAGAGTATCAATGCTACCTAATCTCCAGAGTCAGTGGCTAGAAAGATGTCATTAAGCACTTTTAAAAGAGCTGTTTCAGTGGAGTGGAATTTTCTGAAGCCTGATTGAAACATATCAAAAATTTTGTAATCTGCCAGGAAACTTGAGCTGACACAAAACTACTTTATCTAAAATTTTTGTTAAGACTGGAAGATTGGAAATGGGTCTGAAATTTAATAGATCAGAGGAATCTAAATTAGGCCTCTTAAGTCTGGGTTGAACCGAGGCATGTTTCAGATACTCAGGAACAACTCCTAGCTCAAGGCATTTGTTTATAAAATAAGATCGTCAGACCCATTACATTAAACACTTTTTTAAATAACCGTGCAGGGATTATATCTAAAGGTGAACCCGTAGGTTTGAGCTGCTTCACAATGTAATTTAGAAAAGACATTGAAATAGGTGTAAACTGACTAAGCACACCTATGTATTTTAACTGACCTGCAGGATCACCAACAGCTGATTTGATGTTATGTCTAATTCCAGAAATCTTATCTATAAAAAAAACTGGCAATATTAAAGGAAGGTATGGCAATTTGTTTTATAAAAAATTTGTTATTCTGGTTGAAACTTCACATCCTGATAGCAATCAATAATAGAAGTGGTCTAAATATTAAAGCGTGTACATATATCTTCTGTGGAAGTCTCAGGACCAAAAAAAAAAAAAAAAATGTTCGTCCAATCATTGCATTCAGGCCAAAGTATGCATTTCCATACCTCCACGCACCTTGCTCGCACAGACATCACATACGCTTCATCAGATCATATACTTCCTTTACAAACTGTTAGGGTAATGCAAAATTGCTAGCAGACATTTCACATAATCACACAAACAAATTCACATGCACGTTTATGCATTCAGTTGATATTTTTAGTATGACTTAAAATTCAGGCTATTCATTTGTATCATGCCGTGGCTGTTATAGGCATTGCCACTGCATTTCCTACATTATAGTCAGATAAAATGAACTTCTCTGTCTTTACTCCCACTGGTCATTGCAACACTGCTTATTTGCATAAAGTTAAACTAGGATCAAATATACCGCATTGCCAATGGTTGCTGTGACTCATGTCACCTGAAATGGCCAACTCGTTAAAAATGATTGACTTCAGATTAATCTAAATCACTGTTGCATGACATTTATAGCTCAGATGACTGGCTCAAAAAGTTCTGTGGCTCTAATATTGCAGATGGGTCTTTTTTCAATTGGGAGTATCAATGGGGGGGCAGAATTTGTTAAACTGCTTTTTTATTAGTACTTAAATGTACTTAAATTTTGTTTACTATGCTATATTTATTAAAATTGAAGCTTAAAACATTTAGATTTTTATTCATTTTAATCAAATTCTGGTGTCTATGCTTATAAGCACTGGTAACTACTTATGTCTGTGGTGTTAATATTTTAAAGTAAATTTTGGTTTGTTCTAAAATAATAATTTTGAAAAAGTAAATAACTTCAAGCATTTCAGTTTTTTTTTTTTTTTTTTTTAATATATTATTCTGCAATGTGTTATTTTGTAATAATAATGTGTAATTTATCATCTTGTCCCCCATTTCCACCAAGGGAGACAGAAACTCCACAAACAGACAGTAACAATGTTTATGTTGACATTTTTTTTCTTTTTTTTTTTCTCCGGGGGAATCAACAATCTAATGGCTTACTTCTGTCTCTGAATATTAAAGATGGCATGAAATGGAAGTTGCCATAGTCATTTCTTCCCTATTGTGATGTATATGCAAGTGAAATGGCTTATCAAGAAAAAAAGTAGGACAGGACTTGATTTTGTCCACATGGAATTGACTGGATCGTTGTTGTGTGCTATTTCTGCGATCCCATGTGAGTGACAGGTTGTCCTGCCCTCGTGCCGAAAAACAAGATGTCGTTGCAAGTGGGAGGGGAAGTTATTTTGATTAAAGATTACTAAGGTACATGTATTTAAAAGAAATAATGTTCACGGATAAATCATTTATAACACTGTACATGTAAATATGCAATATTCCATTAAAAAAAAAAATTGCCCATTTTGATTTCATGGTGACTGAGAAAGCATTTTAACATCAAAAGTTTTAAAAATGTAAACTTAAAATTGGTTCTGTTTGGCTGTGGTTTACATCACAGGATGTAAATTTTGCTTTCAGTGAGAACAAAACAAAAAAATATGTGTCACGTTGCACCTGGTTAGGACACACTGTTGATTTAAAAGACTGGAAAGAGGGGGTTAAAGTGCACTAGGCCGGGAAAATAAGTGATGTGACAGAGAGGATATAATGGACTTCTAAACAGGACTCATTCACTCTCTTTGTGGCTTTTTTTCCCCCTGCTCTATCTCGCCTCAGTCAGCCTACACTGCTCAGAGATAGTAGAGTAGGAGAACCATCTCCTAAAGCTGTAATGGATTAAATAACTGACAGAGGGACCACCATCAGTCCTCTCAAGCAATCATGACCAATGTCGAATTCTGTGCGAGTCATTTGTTTCTCTTCTCAGTCATTCTTTCCTTTCTCCTCCTCATCTCAAGTAAAGGACCACGGGCTAATAACGCAGCTGCACGGCAGAAGTCATCAGCTGTGAGAGTTGAAAATTCAATTTGTGGATCTCCCACAAACCCATAGCACGGAAACTTTCACAAGCTCTTATTTGTTAAATCAGCCAGAATACTGTGCTACGACACTGCATTACCATTCAAGCAATGATCATCAAGAGGGGACAGTGAGTAATGGTACAAAGAGAGCTGGCAGCAGCTGTACTACTGACACAGCGGCAGTTTCGGCTCACTGTGTTCCTGAAAACCCCCGGAAGCTAACTGGCCTCTGTGTAGTGTAGTGCCAATGGCTGGCATTGAGATTAGGAGTTTAGCTCTGTTCCAAAAGCTAGTGGGCCACCTACCTAGAAAGCATAGAAAGCATAAGGGCTGGTTCACACAGAATACGTTTTGCTTTGAAAAAGCAAGACGTGGGCAGTGGAATGGGGAAAAACTGCAAGGTCTCGAGACGCGTCTTTTAATAGTTGAACTTATTTGAACTTGAGCACCGTGTTTTTAGAACGTTGTGTCATGCACGAGACGCTGCAAAAGACGCAACCGTCAAACACATCTGTCTAGCGTGTGTTTACATAGAAAAAATAATGGAAAAGTAGCGCAGTGGAATGGAAAAACGCATTCTGTGTGAACTCCTATCTTCGCAGATACACTATAAAGACAATTCAAACAAGGCTCATTGGAAAAATGTCCCTGTTGCGACATTTCTGCAAAATTATATTACATTTCGCAGCACATTCAAAGTGAAATGTCTAGTAAACAAAGCTAAAACAAAACAGATGAACGTGAATCTGACAACGTTTTATTACGTTGCAGAAATCGTGGCAGTTCAGAAATTAAACGTTTGTTGAGTGGCACTAAAAAAATACTCTATCACGTTTGAAAACAGAATATCACCTACACAAAAAGCAAACGTGAGATTAAAACACATTTGTTGAAGCAATCATGACATTTTAGCTTGTTTTTACAAGTCTCGCATTTCACAGGACTCTCATCGAATGTTCCACATCGCAAATGCAATGCTGTACCAGGTGAGATACCGAGAAAGTTTATTGGTCATCATGCACTATGGTAAAAGAGCTTTGAGGTCATAACATAGTATTGTGCAAGGAACTGCGCGAAAATAAGTCTTTATGTAAGCAATAAGGTACAAGAGGCTGTGCTGTATCATGAATAAGTCACGGCTGAAGGGCTTATTCACGATACAGCACTAGCCTCGAGTACCTTTTGCTTTTATAAAATAGTTACCACACAATACAAATATTAAAGCCAAAAAATATATGTATCAATGCAACTTTCATGAAGTAAAATCACTAAAAGCCTTCCTTCCACTGGAAAAAAATAGTCCCTGACCGTGAACATCAACAGAAGTTACATTATTACACCATTAGATGTCGGCAAAGACTGTCTTTATGAGTGAGTCTTACTATAAGTAACTTTGCAAGTACATGTCAACTTATTCTACTAACCCTAACCTAACTTTCAACAAATTCTCTGAGAGTTAGTTGACATGTAGTTGTAAAGTTACTTAAAGTGGACCATCAAAATAAAGTGTAACCACAGATATTTGTGTGCATATGTGCCTGTGCAGGAAGTGCTCAGAAAGGCGCACTAGGTTTTTTAACAGAGCCACATTTGTCCAAGGCGAGGGGAGTATAACACAAAAACACAAAAACCTTTGACTCTTTCAACTAATGATTATCTTGTTGGACAAAAATTATACAATAAACTCTGACCTGCATTGCTTCATGCATATGCAGTAAGAAAAGCAGTCAGATATATGACCTTATATTTATGAATGAATTAGATAATGTACAGTCAACCATTCATTATTGCAAAATAACCCAGAGAGGGTGAAAAGGACCCCAACACAAAGCGGAAGAGTCTTGAATCACCCAGAAAGAGTTTATTTTGCAGTAATGACCAGCCAATTGTACATTATCGCATGTATTAGATGCCTACCAAATAAACAAATAAATAGACATTAAATATTGATTTTAGTTGAAATTGCATTATGTGACAAGAAATAGACAACATGGTGACACAAGAGACTAGCATAGCTGGGTCATTCTGTGTCAACTCAACCAGAGTTATTTAGAGAGTATATTTACTGATTAATCCACTATTTTGTAGAGGGGGGTCAAAATGACAATTTTCATCTGAGATTTGGAGCAAAATTAGAGGGCTATAAAAATAACTTTTTACAAAAACAAGATACATGTCTAGTTTAAACACTATTTATTCTTCAGACATTCCTCTTTATTTTGAATACGCATCAGCTGTGTGCAAAGTGAACCACTTTTGGTTTTTAATCACTGAAAATGGGTAAAATTCAACAATTTGAACATGGAGCTGCTTTGAGGTCCCCATATATATGGGACTGGACTATATAGGGTCTTGAAAATGAAGATTTCAAAAGGAATTTTTTATTAAGAATTAGAATCTAGAAGGATATTAAGATATCTTTAAAACTTTTAGAGTTACAGGCAAGCAAACTTTGAAAAGGAATATTTATGGCACTCAGACAGACAATTGTGTTGATAGAAAAACACAAGATACATTTCTAGTTTCAACATTATTTGTTCTTCAGATATTCCTCTTTAAAATTAAAAAAATATCAGCTGTATGCAAAGTGACCCACATTTGATTTTTGACCATTGAAAAATGTGTACAATTTACTAGTTAACTCATGGAGCCGCATTAAGATCTCCATATCTCTGGGACTGAACCGTCGAGGGCCTTTAAAATGAACATACCAAAAGGAATGTTGGTTAAGAACCAGAATCTAAAAGGATATTAAAACATATTTAATACTTTTTGAGGTACAGGCATGCAAGTTATTTTTGCCATTTTTGAGCTGTCACTGTTGGCATACAGTATAATGAAACAAAGACTGTTAAAAATCAACATATTTTGCTAATAGACCTACCAGTCTCTCTGTACAAATAAAATAATGATGCTGTCATCTTTCTAAAGCCATTTTTTACACCCCTGTAATTTGGCTCCACATCTCAGGTGAAAATTGTGATTTTGACCCCCCCTCTACAAAATAGTGGATTACTCAGTAAATATACATCTGTGACATTTAATATTTTGGCTTTCATCATTATTTATGTTTGTACGGAAAAAAACAAAACAAAACAACAACAAACATTTGAGCTGGGGAAGTTTCTGAAATTTGGTTGATTTGACACAGAATGACTCAGCTACAACCAAAGCTCACTGGAAAAATGTGCCTGTGGCAACATCTCTGCAAAATGATTTTGTTGAAAATGACATTGCACATTTCATGATACTTTCAAAGTGGAATGTCCAGTGTGTAGCGTTAAACACATTCAGTTTTATTAGAAACAGATGAACTGTTTTGAGGTCCTAACATTTAGTGCAAGGAACCGTGCACACCTTTATTTATCGATATTCTGCCCTGTAATCATAGTTTGTGAAAAGGAATACCACATTTTTTTACTGCCACTAGTGTTCATTTCAGCTGGAAACTGCAGTGATTTGTAGTATAGGTACATTTTTGGAGATATTCAAAAATGTGGGTATAGAGGCACGTTTTACCAATGAGCTTAGGTTGGCTTTTAAAAAATGGCCAATTGTATATTTTAGTGGTCATTTCACAAAAATATTTGACATTAGAATTCTGCAACTTACCAATCAGAATCAAATATTTCAGAGATCTCTGTAATTAATACGTGTTAGCTTGACCCATTGGCATACACACAAATACATGCTATGACTACAAGTATAAAACCTACGCAGCTCTAGACATAATGGAACAGTAGGGTATATTTGCACGTAATAATTTTTAATTAGCTATCCAAAAGGACAATGACCTACATGCATAAAGCCCAGGAACCAACTGCCGTCATTTACTGTAATTTACCGCGCCACTTAGCTGAGTTACCGTGCTCATCCGTGATTAAAAATGTTAACATTACAATTATGCAGATGCCATTTTGAACACAGTTGCTACGAATTACATGCATGACTTCAGGTAGCTTGCAAGCAGAGAAAACAAAAGCCACGCAAACAATCAACTACCAAAAAATAAACAAACAAACCCTCCAATACAAATCCCAAAATGCACCTGATGCACCTCCCTGCTGAGTTAGAGTGCCGGTGTCTGCCAGCCCCGGTTTGGGCAGCGGCGCGTACACAAAGACAAAAAGTCGAACAGCCGAACCCACCCCTCTTTGTCAGCTGTCGACCCCATTAGCAGTTTGGGGTCTGCGTAAATTATGCAGGAGCTTAAATTCATTTTTAAATTTTAATTGTGGGCTGTCTGGAGACATGCATTAAGGGAATCCTCCTAAGTGATTTTCAGCATCCTAGGCTACATTTAACTGCTCATTACGACGGTTCGGAAAGTGGATGTGAGAGAGGGAGAGATGGATGGGAGGGGCCGTCGCTTCCTCCCTTGAGAGCCTTTGCGTGGAGCTCTCTGACAACCGCTGGCCCCTCAGCGGATGGCGTAAGGAGACCCACTTTAGCCTCCACGTCTGCAGCTCTAGGGGGTAAAATTATCTAGGCGAACAGTAAGAGCCCCATGTTGCAATCATCAGCAATTAACCCACATTTAGCTATCATGAAATCATCCAGTGTCAAAGTGATGTTTGTCAGTTGGGTTTCATGAGGATATTTTCTAAAAAACATGAAAAGAAGCACTGATGCTAACTCATGTCTGCAATGCTAAATTAAATGTAATGCAACACTTCAATACACTTATGGGTTTTCTTGCTTAGTATTTTTACTGTTTTCTATTAAAAATATCTAAACATTCTTAAATCGATATACATTTACTTGAGAAGCAAAATGACTTAAAGGGTTAGTTCACCCAAAAATGAAAATTCTGTCATTGATTACTCACCCTCATGTTGTTCCAAACCTGTAAGACTTTTGTTCATCTTCAGAACACAAATTAAGATATTTTAACTTGTGAGAGATTTCTGTCCCTCCATTGACAGCTACACAACTACCATTTTGACGCTTCAAAAAGTTCATAAAGAGATCGTAAAACTAATCCATATTAATTGAGCGGTTTGGTGCAAATTTTCTGAAGAGACACAATTGCTTTATATGATGAACAGATTGAATTTAGGCTTTTATTCATATAAACATTCATCAACTCACAGATCAGTTGGTAAACAGAAGCTCAAGTATGTTTGATTGACACATCCGAGAACCAATGAGGTTCATGCTCATGTGTTACACAGTACATTTGAGCTTCTGTTCATGTTCGTTGATCAATGTTTATATGTGAATAAAACCCTAAATTAAATCTGTTCATCATATAAAGTGATTGAGTCACTTTAGAAAATTTGGACTAAACCACTCAGTTCATATGGATTATTTTTACAATCTCTTTATGAACTTTTTGAAGCGTCAAAGTGTCAGATGAATGAAAGTCATCAACAATATAATTTTTCTTACCCCACTTCATATTTTTTCTTGTTTTAAGCATAAACACTTAATTTTGATCAATATTTCAGTAAACAAGACTTAAGCAATTTTGCTTCAAGTAAATGTATATTAAGGTAGTTGCAGTGCAACAAGACAAAAACATAATTTTAAATCAATCATAATAATGAGTTGTTGTTTTTTTTTTATGTTATATATTTGTATTGACTTTGAGGTAAAATATGACTTGGATAATGTTTTTGAAGTTTTTGTGCGTCTCAAAAATATTGCTAAAATAATGCCTGGGTATAAGCACAAGGCTGAATTTTAAAACAAATATGAAAAGGAAAATGATCCATTGTTTCCCACGCCTGCCAAACGAAAAGCTTTGTGCCCTTTTTGACCAGTGTTCCCTTTTGTCACTTTAATCAGCTTTGGCTGTATGTGTGTTTACATTCAACACACTGATTTCTGCCAAGACTGTTATTACGCATTATCTTATCATTTCATAAATATACATGTAAATGACCTCTAATCTACTGATGTATAAACAGAGCAGACCAATAACTAGAACTAAGATGTCCAAGGAATTATGCAAATTCAAGGGGCCGGACCAGGGGGCTTGTTTGCCCTCAAAGCAGCCCACATTAAACAGCTCATCTGGCAGAATTAGGCGTTCTGAGCCAAAGTAGGTTTAATCCTTCATTAGTTTAGCTATGCATGAATAGGTACGCTGTCGCTGGTGCCAACAGCACTGACTGTACCGCAGATACTGAGTGACACTGAAAACTTTATTGGTTGATTTACATTTTGACGATAACGTCTGTTATTACACAAGAAAGCGTTCATATCATCAAACGTGGCTCACCACGGGCAGAGCTAATTTCCACTACCCAAGGTCAAGATTAAATATTATTGGGCATAAAGATGAATTAAAGCTTGGCCATTCTTCTTATAATAAAGGGCCATGTCAGAGCAAATTCAACTCTTTCATTTGAAAGGAGACATTTTGAGATGAGCTAATCGTAAAAGTAATGAGAAAAGTAAAAGTCTATAAAGGTCTAAGGGTCATTGGAGTCATTAGAAAGAGCTGTAGCTTTATACTGCATGGTATTGAGTTCACAAGCAGCTCTTTACAAATATCTCAAGTGTGATGTTGGCTGTGTCCGAAATCGCCCCCTACACCCTTAAATAGGACACTATTTGAGGGGACAGTCATTTGCAGGGGTGTCCGAAACCATAGTGGACAAAGTCAAGTGCACTCATTCAATCCCACAATGCACCGAGTGTACGAGTAATAACGAGTGTACAACTGATGTATGCTTAACGGCTAGAGAATACCCATAATGCATTGTGAGAGTCGTGTGCAAAATGAATTCTCGTGTTTTGCCAGAAGCTGAATAATCCATCCATGTTCCAAACCGCTTGTCCAATGTGGGTACAGCGTAATATCATACAGGTATAAATTAATTTTTAAGTGATTATGGAATTGTTTAATTAAGGTTTATACATAGTTTCCATGACAGAGTTCAAGATAATTCTTTTCATTACTACTGGAGCTGTCAGTTTGCTGTTCATTAATAATCATTTGCAGTTTCAAATGATTATTAAACAGCAAGCACAAATTATGCAAAAGCGGCAGCCCTTCCAGCGCTCTCAGTGTCCGAATTCACTCACTCGTTTTCATTCACTACTTTAAGTGGACTATATTAGTGGACTAATGTAAAAAATAGTGAATGAAGGTATAGGGGGCAATTTCGGACACAGCAATAGTGTGCACATTTGTGCACTTGAAAATACAGGTTCAAATTAGGGCCAAAATTAGTTCTTACAGCTGTATGCATCAGAACCCAGAAATTTGGGGGCGAATAAGATATATATATATTTATTATCTCTCTCTTTTCAGGTATGGAATTACTTTTATTTAGCAAGGATGGAGCACAAATGACATTAAAGACATTTATTAAAAATGTATCACGTTTTCCACAGAAAGCGTCAAAAATTGATTTCAATATTGATAATAAGAATTGTTTCTTGAGCACCAAATCAGCATATAAGAATGATTTCTGAAGGATCATGTGACACTGAAGATAGGAGTAATGATGCTGAAAATTCAGGTTTGACATCACAGGAATAAATTAAAGGGGACCTATAATGCCCCTTATAAGATATATTATAAGTATCTGGTGTCCCCAGAATGTGTCTGTGAAGTTTCAGCTCAAAATACCCCGCAGATCATTTATTATAGTTTGTCAAATTTGCCCCTATTTGGGTGTGAGCAAAAACACGCTGTTTTTGTGTGTGTCCCTTCAAATACAAACGAGCTGCTGCTCCCGGCCCCCTTTCCAGAAGAGGGCGGAGCTTTAACAGCTTGCACTTTAGTTGCTCAACAACAACAAAGCTGGAGAATCTCACGTAGCCAAAATGACGATTGTCAGTAACAACGTTCAGCCTTATATTGTTCAAACCGGTGTCGGACACTGATGGAGAGACTCAGGAAGAAGTTACAACTTTTAGAATGAAACTGGACGTTTCTGAATGGTTAGTGGATAAATTTATGTAGTTGCTGTGGGGTTGATTCAACTCATTGACTAGCATGTGTTGTCATGTTAATCTTTTGTGCAAATCTTTAAATTCTGTTGCCATTTACTCACTTTTATGTCATACAAAAAATTTATGACTTTATGGAGAATTGTAAGGTGTAGAAGATTAACGGTGCCGCTTGCTATTTGCCATGCATTTTTCCCCCTCTGCTCTTTTATTAATGGTTTTTCAAGGATGAAAGTACAACAAGTAGCGTGTCTGTGTTAACAGATGAACAGGCAAAAGGTTGATACTGAAAAGGTTGATTGGACACAACCATTAGCATTACCATCAAAATATATGGGCATAATTTCCTCATTTTAAAAGCCTATTTGTTTTGCTGTTCTAACAATTACATGATTAGTTACATTTTATTATTTGCATTAGCAAAGTATTAGTCTTTTAGATAACCCAAAAAACTGACCTGAAGAACCTATAATGTAACACTAAGAACATTTTTCTCCAATCTCCAAAAACTACAGTCAACTACACATAGTTCACTATATAGTGAAAATGATTCTTGATAAGAACAAGTGCTGCAAAGAACCTGTATTTATTAGAGTGTAGGTGCAAAATGTATAAAATATATCAATGAACATCAATTACACACACTAAAAAGCTATTAAAGCCATTCATCCATGAGGACAGACAATGTTATTTGCTAGACCTTTCCAAGAAAAAGCATCCTTTTTCTTTTGTTCGGTTTTTGTTTTTAAAACACTAATCTGGCTGCAGAAAGAAAGAGAACAAAACAGGCAATCTAATGGAGTAGAAAACAAAATGTGTGGCAGACAGACAGAGGAAAGGTCAGACAGAGATGTCCAACTGAATGCAGAATACATGTTACACAGAAAGTACAAAGAAACCAAACAAGGAAACACAACAGGGTGCTGAGGGGAAAGAAAGAAAATCTCTATAACCACCAAAACGAACAGACATTTCTTGACATGTGCGGTAATAAATGAAACAAAATGGCGACTTCACCCTGTACATTTACTGATATTTGCTGTTGCAGTAAAATAGAGGGGGTTAGGAACATTAAGCTAATATGCAGTATGCTGAGAATTGACTATAAGAGTCTTCCAGCAGGAGAACAGAACCACAGCACAGCAGGCTGTTATGGCTGCGAATCAATTTCCTCTTTTCTGATTAACACAGGTGTTTAGAGCACATAACAGGTGGCGGCGTTTATGAACATGAGAGACAATCAAGCCTGGGAGGATAAAACCAAATGGCTGTTCGTGCTCCACAACACTGAACTCAACAGACTACATGAAGTGTGCATAGATCGCATGCATGCTTGAGCCAGCCTGGCTCTTTCAGGACCCAATTTGTGCGTTCTTGTTGGGGAAACGTTTCCATTGGGGTTAAATCAATAGAATAATCAAGCTCTGAGTAATGTTTCCCAATCCCAGAGAAGGGATTACTTGGGGAGGTTGTCTCATCAAGGGACTATTTCTGTTTTCACTGACTTGGCAATTTATATCCGACGTTACTAGTCATTTTGTGCAGTCTGAGAATTTAGCTGACTGGATCTATCGAATACTTATAGCAAATGACATAACCAACCCCTGCTCAGTGGAAAAACATGCCTGTGGCAACATTTCTGTAAAATGATATTATGTTGCTTCTTGCACATTTTGATGTTTTCAAAGTGAAATGTCCAGATGAATGTAAATCTGGCATCGTTCTACTTCGGAAATAAAAGCTTTATCGCATTTGAAGATAATGCACCACCTACACTAAACCTAGTTGATTAACAAAAGCAAATGTAATATTAAAATGCATTTGCTGAAGCAACCACACCATTTCACTATCTTCTAACAAGTCTTTGAGCACTTTTATTGTGTTTGTGTTTCACTGGACTCGTACCTGAGTGCTCATCATCGCAAGTGCAACGCTGAACCAGATGAGCTACTGAGCAAGTAGGCATGGGCCGGTATGAGATTTTGATGGTATGATAACCTTAGGATATAATATAGTAGTTTCACTATATCAAGGTATTGCGATTACAGCTCTAAAATGTGTTATTTTCAAAAAACAACAACTTTTTTTCCCATTAAACACAATATATTTTAAGCAATTTAAGCAGTTTTCATTGTAAGAATTAAATACAGATTAATGCTTACAATTAAAGTTACAAAAGTTATTCAGTCAAGAGCAGCAAGTGATTTTCTTGGCATCTTTTGTTCTTTGATTAACATGACAGATGGCAGCAGGTTTATTAGGCTACTGTCACTTTAAGAGCTTATGCACGGATCCAATATATTTTTAAACATGCGTTTTCTCTTAACTATTTACTTTCCAAAACTGACTGTATTTACCTGAATACTCAGCAAAATGGGCATTTTGACATCATTTTATATGTAAGTGCAATAAGCCACAAAAAAAGAAGTCAATTTGGTTCTCGCGAGCTGTTTGAGAGGCGGCTTTATGAGAGCGTCACTTATTATAGATCAATGGTGCGCACATTTTAGGTGTGAGCATGAAATCTGCAGGAATGACTAAAATTGTGCACAATACAAGCACTATTCAACCGGAGCGAAGGAGACGAGTGAGTGAGAGGAGGCGGGTATGTGTCAATTCGCCGTCGGAGAGAAGAGAGAGTGAGAATGCGCAGCTAATATCGGTGTATCGATACTGCATAAAAGGAGTATTGGAACTGTTTCAGATATTTCAGTATCGATACTTATCGAAATATCAATATTTTTGCTAATTTGACATATTATTGCCTCATCTAGCAGACACTCTTCTTAAACACATCTTACAAGTCGGATGTCCTTCCTCCTCCAAGCCGTGGCTGTCTGAATGTTTTCGGTACCCAAAAAATTCCTATACTAAAGTTCCAGGTTCACCCCCCATTCGGCCATTTTACATTATTGACTGATTACTCGCACCAACCAGAGGGTGAGGGGTCGTGTTACTCTCTATGCTACACACAACCTGAGAGATTCCTGCACTTTCCGTCTTTGATGAGACTCATATCACAGGGACAGTATAACGGAAAATTTTAGTGGTTTTGAAACCATGACTTTTTTCAAACCACGGTATACCTTGAAACCAGTAACCGGCCTATATTTCCATTGAGCTTATTTTGGATATAACACTGATGGGTAAATGAAAAGCATAGCATAGCAAACAAGATTTTGCTCTGAATGTCTCATGTCACGCTGGGGTGTTGTGGGTGGTTGTCAGTGTTGCTAAGGTCTTCTGAATGGTTTTTAATGTAATGCTATACAGTTGCTAGGTTGGATGGTTGCCAGGTGGTTGCTAGGGGGTTCTATGTGGTTGCTTACTGGCCCAAGTCAAAACAGCCTACCTCTAAGTTTCTGTGACATTCTAGTCTCTAAATATAGCCAAGGTCCTTACTTTAAAGCTGCAGTCCGGCATTTTTCCTCTTTGTCGCCATCTCTGTTTGAAACCTGCGATTGCAGTCATTTGCGGAATGGTTATCGTTACGTGCGTTGTGCATCGGCACGACTCCTCAGCGGATGAATCTAATGTTTGCTGTCAATCACTACACCGGTGTGGATACTGTACTTCAGAATCACAGATTCTACATCTTGAAAGTATGACCAATAAGAATTTTCACTGGAAAATATCATCTGAACAAGTAAGTAACATTTCTGCCACTTTTGTTCTGACCAACTGAGGAAAAAAGCATTAGCCTACAATAAATCACGCTGCCAATGGTGATTAAATCTAATGATCGCTTAGCTCGGATCACGCCAAACCGTGCAAATTATTATTACTGTTATACTTTGTTCTCAAATTGTTAATGTTAACAACATCAGCATTGCGTGACTGTGTGTATTTAGTGTGTATTAGCATTACCTGAATATTTCAATTTCTGTAGCCACTCTACAGTCCAAAGTCTTTTGCTTTTTGACTACTGGTAAATCTACAGTTGTCACTGATGATTGTCATTTGGACCTTTCCGGATTACAATCCGCCATCAAAATGATACGTTTAATTATTTCAGCTGCTGTGAGAACAGGCTATAAATGATCCGCTACAAGCAGCATCCTCACATGATAAAACTGACAAGCCTGGACTCCTTCTTTCTGTTTACAGACGTAACGTAATGACACAAAGACAAACTGCTGCATGCTCGAATTTCCCCGCGGAAATCCACCAGGTCGCTCTTATTATAAAACATTATTACAGGCTTACCGTTGTGAATCGAGCTAAGATAATGAGATAGTTTTGAACACTGGCTGGTTATGTACTTTCTCAAAAATGTATTTAGGATAATTTTTAATCAAAAAAAGTTATGGACTGCAGCTTTAATGCAAATCTATGGGATTTTTTGTCACCTGATTTCTACTTAGGTGTTAAGGACTTATTTGACATTAAAACACAACTTGGTGGAACCAAGAAAACAGAGAAGCAGAAAATCAGCAGTGAGATATCAGCGTTGCCACCTTTCACGGCTAGTGTTTTTGGCCATGTAAACTCATTCTAATTGGTTCTGTATATATATATAGCACCTGTTCGGTTGACATTCTTGAAACACAGAGGAAAGGCAATAACAGCAGGCGTTTGCGTACACTGACAGTGAAGAGACTGGGGAGATTAAGGGTCGACATGTGTGGGAGTGTGCGGGTGAGAGGAAGCTGTTCTTGTGCTGGCTGGGGCCACTTCAGGTACCGCTAATGAACTCTGCCAACCACACTCGGCAGCAGTAACTCAAGGGCTTTTAGTTTCCAAGGTGAACGCGTAGGCATGCAAGTCTGCCATCACATGTAAAGACCTTCCAACTTTCTCAAGTGTTTCATATTATGACATCGAGCCGTGACAGAGTTTGAGACTCTTCAAGGGACGGTTTTCAAAACAGCCACTGTTACGTTAAACAAGACAGTTCTGGCTGAGGGCTTTGTGATTACATATGTAAGACATACGAGTAAAGGATAATGTACATCCAGCCGGTTGTTATCGCAGAATAAATCTAGACAGGGTGATCAGGACTTGCCACATAGATCAATATTTAATGTCTAAATATTTACTTAAGTCGAAATATTTTATTAGCTCTTTAAGCTTCCACGGAGAAAGCAGTTGAAAGCAAATAGCAAGTTCAAACTAGACAGACATTTAAGGGATATGGTACAGTCACACCACTTATTACATGTTATTTGACCACATAAATAATTATGGGGATAAGAGAGATTGATTTGAGATTTAACTGTTTTAAAATCGTACCTGTTTGTTATCTTATAATCCAATACAGTGTGCAAATTAATTGTCACAAAATAGCAGCAGCGGCCTTTGTATGAAACAAGAGAGATCGAGTCCGTGATATGAGATGACGTAATTAAATAACTGTACACAAAACATTGAGTTGAGTTTTAATATTTTATTAGCTCACCAAACGCAAAGCTTTCGCAAAGAAAAAACGTTCTTGCCAAGCATAAAGCGTTGACTTCAGTTACCCGGATAAGCCTGTGTTATCAGTTTTTACAGGTTGTTATTGTGGGATAACACACCGCTGGACCAATCAGAATCACGAGCCGTGTAATATGCTGCAAATAAAGCTCCATTTTATCTTTACTAATGCACCATTTGGAACTAAACTGGGAACTGAAGAATGCCAACTTGCAATCTGAATTATCAGAAGTGGAAAATGCATTAAAAGACATTTCCTGAATTAACATGATCAATGATTTTTATGTCAATTTTTACATTTAGAAAGTTACAAAGTTTATATTTCTTTTTTATAAATATCTGAAAACAATGTGGTACAATTTTTGTGGTGTTCTATGATAAAAAATTAAAATCAGTAAAATCAGATATAATAATTTTGATAAATGTCTTATCTGCTGAGGAAAAAAATGCCTTTATATATATCAGAGAATAAATAGGCTAAATTACTCAAAATTATATAATTATTTGTTTTCCTGACAACTTGTGTTAGACTAACTAAATATCTCTGCTGTGTGACACTACAATATCTTGTAATTGCTATTCAGTAAATGCCTCATTCATAACTCAATATGCTATGGGCGTGGCCAATTCATTTCAAATTCACACTAATGAATTTAAATGGAGCTAATTCTTCCATTCTGTTTTTTTTTTTTTCCCCCAAACCATTTTTGTTGTTGTTGTTCAAAGCTGATTCTGTGGTTGCCAAGTCATTTAACAATCCCTAAGCATCTTAGAGAACATGTATACTGAAGGAAAGTATATGATTTACATATCCCAGCAGTTGAGTCTACATTGTAAGCAGGTGTTCTACTGCACAAACATCCATGAATTAATGTGCAGAAAAAGAAAAATGGCAGAGGAAGCCTTTCCATTTTATTTTATTTTTTTCTCCTTTTCATAACAAAGCACAGGCATTATGGCGTGTTGTAGCTGCATAAGGAATGGAGGATGCAGTTGGCTGGTGCTATTATGTCTAAGTGTGCCGGTCTGCACGCACAACTTGTGCTCCTTAAAACAGTTTGTCTACAGACTAATCACATACAGGTACATTTCTACATTTCAATGCTTTTAATAATGTGATAATGGTGTGTGGATGTGTGGAATCTGTCTTCCATTCTGTCATTGTTATTATTGAAACATTTTTTTTGTTGGTACCTGTGAAAAGTAGCGCCTGCAGGCATGAGATGTTGTAAACCTTGAATATGACGCTGGTTTTCACACTGGGTTTTATGACACTGTGATGCGTGTACCTCTGGGTGTAGTCTTGCAAGTGTGTGCTAGTTTCTAAGTGTCTTTGTGGATTTGTGTGTTATTTGTTTGTGTGTATGTTGGCAGGAGTTGCTTCTCGCTTCTCAACTTTTTCAGAGACAGCAATCCTGTTAAGAGTCCCAGTGGCCTAGCGCTGCCACAGAACTACAGTTTCAGAGTGATGGCTTGCTGTGAAACAGCTATGCAAAATCAATGACCACAATGGCAGGCCCGGCTGAGTTCTCTTCTCTGTTACTTATGTTGCATGAAAGACCTAATGTGTGCAACCTCAAATAAACTGAATAAAACTGAATAAAATAAAATAAAATAAAATGGGCTAATGTGTGCAACCTAAAATAAACAGACCAAAATAAAATATAAATAAAATAAAATAAAATAAAATAAAAATACAATGAGCTAATCTATAAAACCTGAAATAAACAGACCAAAATAAAATAATAAATGAAATAAATTAAAATGAAATAATAAAAAACTAAAGTAAATTAAAATAAAATAAATACAAGTAAAAGCTAATGTGTGCAACCTGAAATAAAAAAATAAAATAAATAAAATAAAATAAAATTAAGTACAAATAAGAGCTGTGTGCAACCTGAAATAAACAGGCCAAAAATAAATAAATAAATAAATAAATTAAATTAAATTAAAATAATAGCTGTGTGCGCAACCTGAAATAAACTGACCAAAACAAAATAAAATAAAATACAAGTAAAAGCCAATGCGTGCAACCTGAAATAAAAAATAAAAAAAATAATTAAATTAAATAATTAAATTAAATTAAATTAAATTAAATTAAATTAAATTAAATTAAATTAAATTAATTAAATTAAATTAAAAAGTGCAAATAAGAGCTATGTGTGCAACCTGAAATAAACAGGCCAAAAATAAAAAAATAAATAAATAAATAAAAATAAGAGCTATGTGCAACCTGAAATAAACTGACCAAAACAAAATAAAATACAAGTAAGAGTTAATCTGTGCAACCTGAACAAAGTTAATAAAATAAATAAAATTAAATTAATACAAGAGCTTATGTGTTCAACCTGAATAAAATAAAATAAAATAAAATAATTGTAGTGACCATTTTGACATGTTAAACAACAAGTGTTTTGTTGGTGAGTGGAAAGATTCTAATGTATCAAAGTCAGTGTGAAATGCCATTTTCAACTTCAGGTGAAACAAAATATTCAACACTCTTGCATTTTTTTTTTTTTCTTTTTAAATAAATAAATAAATAAATAAGTACAGGAAGATTTTCTAAAATCGTTGCTTAACTGCATTATGTGCCTATTATGCAGTTTGGTTTGATAGCTGAATGGTCCGCCGGATTTCTATTCTGTCCTCTCCTCCCATCCTTTATCTATCAGCACCTGCACATTCAGGGCATCTCTTTTAAAATCAAGTGCTGTGCCTCAGAAGAGACACATTTTAGTCATAAGAAAGAATGATTTTTGATGCCCATGTTTTCTTGATAAGCTGATCAAGCTTATACATTTGTGATTGTTCAATTCTGCCATCCAAAGATTGTCAGCTCATGACAATAGAAGCAGCTGCGATGACAGATTAAAGGACATTTTGGTAGCTTAGGCTTCAATGCGTGATTGACTCATAAGCACATGTGAAATATGATTTGTCACTAAAGCAAGTCACATCAAGGCGACCATTTTAAACAGGTGCATTTCTGAAAATCTGGATTAAATTTACTAAGAATACAGCTGTTGTAAAAAATAAATTAATTAATTAATTAATTAATTAACCACAACAATGCACATAAACTTTGATTGAAACTTTTCTTTTGGCTTTTTTTTTTTTTTTTGGTTTTTAAGAAAGGCACATCAAGGAAATAATTTTAAATGAGTAAATCTTCTTAACATGTACTCTGAACTTTTTGTTTTGGCTTCTGTTGCAAAGATGCAGTTTTCAAGCTGCTCCATGTTATTTCTTGTTTTATTTGGTTAAGAAAAAAAAAAAGAATTTGAGTATGAGTAGCTTCTGTTGATTGTTAAATCTTAGAATTAAAGCCATAAGCCATTCATATTTGACTGCATATTTAACACTTTGGTTAGCATTAGTTAATGCAATAGCTAAGTTAATGTTGATTTCTTACTACACTAATACCTTTAACATTTAAAAAAAAAAAAAAATTATAAATTAACATTAAAAAGGACCTATTATGTATGGAAGCTTGTTTCCACCATGCAATAAAACTATTTGAAAGATAATTGCGACTTTTATCTCACAACTGCAAGTTTGTATCTCGAGAATTGCGAGATATAAAGTCAGAATTGTGTGATATAAACTCACAATTGTGAGAAAAAAAGTCAGTATTGCAAGATATAAACTCGCAATTATGTTTATATTCAGTGGCGGAAACAAGCTTCCATAATCATGCCCTTTTAAAGGATTAGTTCACTTTCAAATAAAATTTTCCTGATAATTTACTCACCCCCATGTCATCCAGGATGTTCATGTCTTTCTTTCTTCAGTCGAAAAGAAATTAAGGTTTTTGATGAAAACATTCCAGGATTATTCTCCTTATAGTGGACTTCAATGGTCTCCAAACAGTTGAAGGTCAAAATTACAGTTTCAGTGCAGCTTCAAAGGGCTTTAAACGATACCAGACGAGGAATAAGGGTCTTATCTAGTGAAACGATCGGTCATTTTCTTAAAAAAAAAACCAACAACTGTATATGCTTTATAAATACAAATGATCGCCTTGCAAGCGCTTCCATTATTCCACTTTCCATATTCTTCAAAAAGCTTACGCTGTATGTCCTATGCCTTCCCTATTCAACTTACGGAACGAACGTGGAGCCAGTTCTGTTTTTTCCGTAAGTAGAATAGGGAAGACGTAGGACATACAGCGTAAGCTTTTTGAAGAATACGGAAAGTGGAATAATGGAAGCGCTTGCAAGGCGATCATTTGTATTTATAAAGCATATACAGTTGTATTTTTTTTTTTAGAAAATAACCGATCATTACACTAGATAAGACCCTTATTCCTCGTCTGGTATCGTTTAAAGCCCTTTGAAGCTGCACTAAAACTAATTTTGACCTTCAACAGTGGAGTCCATTGAAGCCCACTATAAGGAGAATAATCCTGGAATGTTTTCATTAAAAACCTTAACTTCTTTTCGACTGAAGAAAGAAAGACATGAACATATTGGATGACATGGGGGTGAGTAAATTATCAGGAAATTTTCATTCAGAAGTGACCTAATCCTTTAAGTATTGATTTTGTTTTTGAACAGGTTTTCATGCTTGAATCATTGAATGTGAAGCACCTCCTTCCAAAAAGCACAGTGTGCTCTGATTAGTCGGCTGGATTCGTCAACCACTGGATCGGTTGTGATTGGTCAACCACTTCGACCTTGTTTTGAAAATGTCACGCCCCTTACCATAATCATGTTAGATCTTGGGTGGAAAAAACAGTGTCTTTTGGACATGGCGACAACACACTACTAGCTGCTGCCTTGGGGCAATAACTCCGTTTGGAGTGACTTTGTGCTTTGTAACTTCATAGACTTTGAATTTGACATGCTCAAACAGCAACATTACACATTAAAGAAAGTTGAAAGAAAAACAAAAAGCATAAAGAATGGATGAGTTGCCTGTGTTTCTAGTCATACACTAGTCATATCCTTTCTAGTCATACACTAGTCATATCCTGATAAAAACTAACAATCAACTAAACAGAACAAAAGGTTAATAAAAGAGAAAAAGAAATGCACCAACCCAAAGTGAATGACTGGATGTTTTACCAGCAGATACAAATTGTGCTACCTAATTGATGCAGAGCAATGCAGATGCATGCTTTTACTTTATTCATATGCAAAGAGGATCCTTTCTTATCACAACCTTCATCTGCACTGACAGAGTTCTAATTCTTAGCTGAGGATAAATTCAGTTGCATGGCAACCTGCAATTATCTCTGCCAACCAGAAAACTAGCAAGCATATCTTGCGTTTTAGTTTTCTGTTAAAATCATACACTAAGAGAAAGCATGCAAAAAGTGACCTAACCTCAGCTCACCACTCCTGCTCTGATTCCGAAACTCTTTCTTGTGCAATTAAGGCAATTTCATACTGGACTTCAGTGCACAGCCAAAACAAAAAGATTAGGATGCATATACACATGGCTGAAGGCCAGCTGAGGCTTATGTTGTGGGGTGGCACAGGTCAGTAATGGACCTCCTGGTGCAAGAGCCTCTTTATGATCCTGGCTACCTGCCCAGTGAGGTTAAAACTGTTGATGTCCAGATGATTGAGCTGCCACCCACTCTTCATAATGAGGGAAACTACATAAGAGAAGTGGTTCATGCATGAAAGTACAATGGTTTTAGCATGTGTTGTTGAACATGGCTCTATGGTAACACAGTGTTATCCTCTGTACCTTGGACTAATTACCATGGTATACAGTATTCACTCAGTACTATAAGGGGCAACCAGGACTAGTTGTCACACACAAACATTCTTACACAGAGCTGTTTCTCAATAACTATAACAATTTTGGGTCAAACCAACCAACCACCTTGACCTGCATATATACTAACATACACAGCAAATTACACAGGACAAATCCAAACATTATCCTGAATGTGTGTGAAAACAACGTGGATGTACTGAAATGTGTCTGTGCATAAATACAATGTGCGATCAGTGCGTCGAGAGCGCTCATACATGATTTGTTTGCGCATCAATATAACGGACTCGCGCGTGCTTCTGTACGTCACCGCAATCATCTTTACTTTGATTGCAATCCTCATCCATCAAAACTTTCATAGCAAGAAGCTGGTTTGCTTTATCCAGCTGAGAAACAGATGCTAAATGCTGTTCTTTTGAACTTTTGATTCATCAAAGAATCCTGAAAAAAATGTATCAGTTTCCACAAAATATAAAGCAACAAAAACAGTTTTCAACATTGATCATAACCATTATTAATAATTGAGAACCAATAATAACTGAGAATAAATAAGCACCAAATTAGCATATTACAACGATTTCTGAAGGAAACTGTGAAACTGAAGTAATTGCTGCTGAAAATTCAGCTCAAGTTATTATTATTATTACAATATTACTGTTTTACCCTATTTTTAACAATAAATGCAGCCTTTGTGAGAAACTTCTTTCAAAAAAAAAAAAAAAGCTGATATATGATATATGATTATTTTGGTTGCATATTAATTTGTCCTTAAAAATGAAAGGTTATTTATTGTAGGTTCCATTGTGAGAACTTACTCCACCCTGACAACACACTTATATAAAACCAGTCAAAATGTGTTTTGCGAAGATCTTTTTTTTCCTGAGTGATTATGGTATTATTATTGATACCATCACTGTACCATGTTAGCACAGTTTTTTTTTTTTTGCATAAGTATGTTGAAAGGCCCTTGTCGGGTTTTTTTTTCCATTTCGCTTTTCACACATTGGATTTTTCTAGGCTTTAAGAAGTGATGGTTTAGTCCTGAACACTCGCAAAATCCATTACCAATATCTGCATTAGCTTAAAGCTGTTTAAGCAAACATATATGCCCCAGCAGCATATCAAACATCTCTTAATGATTCACTATTCATCTCCATTTTTTTTTTTTTCTGTGTGCTTTTGTGAACATCAACCTATTTTTTTTTTTTTACTTCATGCTCAGCATATGGTACTTGTATCACTCAGATTATACTCAACTTTAATTCTCAAAACATTTATTCTCTAAACAGAAACTTCTTGTTGGGAATTTACTGACAAGAAGAAGGGTGTTAGTGAGTATTACACTGAAGCCTGGATACAAATAACAGAATAAAAACATGAAAATTAACAAAAAGAGAACAAATATGTTTAAATTGTTGGAATGACAAGTGGAGGATTTAATGAACACAAAAAAAATTACCCTTTGTTTGGGTGAAATATCCCTTTAAATTAATATAAATTGATAGGCAGGTTTGCTAATGAATACTAAATTATGCATATTTGTAACAAAGTTTTCAAGGAAAGTACCTTTTTTTAGGCTTTGCTTTCTAGAAACAGTTATTTTCTAGAAAGAATGTTAACACTTTACAAAAAGGTTTTATTTGTTAACATTAGTTAACATGATCTAAAAACAAACAATACTTTTACAGCAATTTCAATATTTACTTTTCAGAAATTTTCAGACCCCCAAATGCCATTGTAATGTAAATGAATGGCCAAAAATGTAGTTGAAAACGGTGTCGTGTAAATGGCCTCAAAAAGGTGTATTTGTTAACATTAGTTAATACAAGGTGGACTAACATGAACAAACAATGAACAATTGCATTACTACTGAGTAACATGAACAAAGATTAATAAATGTTGTAAAAAAAAAAAAAAAAAAAAAATATATATATATATATATATATATATATATATATATATATATATATATATATATATATATATTGCTCACTGATAGTTCATGTTAGTTAATTCATTAATTATCTAATGTTATCAAACAAGCCAATCAACTTTTGCCCCACTAATATTACACCACTTTCAGATTATATACAGTGGTGTAGTAACAGTACACAAATGTATGTCTGTCTTGAAATCCATCACACAGAACATGATAAAACATATCAAATAAAACTTGATAAAAGTGCAGAAGTGAAAAACAATCTTTACTCCACATCATTGCCCTCTTGAACTCTATCACACAGAAAATAATAAAACAAGCTTCATGCTGTATGATACTTTAATTCTAGTGCTGCTGAAGAGGCTTATAGCTTTATACAACATAAGCTTCATATTATGTAGACAGCAACAGATGCCACAACTTCTTAATGATATTTAGTCTGTAGGCTGCATTCAATATAATCTTGAGATTTTGTATTTGGGCCATTTAAACTTAATATAGCATGGCACGCCTTATGCTAGAAAGCTCCATCACTATAGCTTATGCCTCTCAGTTTCAAATCGCATTAGATATGTTCTTCATAAAACATCAATATTTGTTTTCATAGTAGAGTGTTGTAAAGTCTAACCCTTACGGTAACACTTTATTTTAGGGTCTTTTAACTAGTTGCTTATTAGAATGCATATTACTAGAATATTGGCTATTTATTAGTATTTATTAAGCACATATTAATACCTTATTCTACATGACTTTATTCTACATTCTTAATCCTACCCAATACCTAAACTTAACAACTAACTTACTAACTATTAATAAGCAGTGAATTAGGAGATTATTAAGGGAAAATAGTTAATAGTTTATATGTGTTCCCTAAATAGTTTATAGTGTTACCACATTTACAGTAGCCAAACATTTTATTGCCAGAAGTGGAATTATTGTAAATGCTGATCTCTTGATACAAAACAGCAGGTGACACTTTCCACACATTATTATTAGGAGTTCAAGCGCATAGCGCTAAAACCCTATTGTTATTGTTAAAATTTCCAAGGATCAGCATTCTCCCCCTAAAGTGATCAGGCAGACCAAACCATAAGCTGTAGAGACTTGGAACAGTAGTACTGACCCCATCTACAATGTCATCAAGGCGTTCCCCAATCGGCCTAATGGTGGCACTACCAGTGGTCAAAAGTACGCAATGATTCATAACTCCTAAAATGTTCGTCACAGATGAAATTTTCTGGTATTTTGGATTTTTTGAAAAACCTACTTTTTAGTCCTACTAGTCCTAGGTTTTTTTGCCCGCTTGCAACCAAACCAGTGCAGAAAGATTCTCTGGAGTCTGACTGTCAATAATTATTAAAAAAAAAAGGTCAAAATTTCAATTTGTGTAAAGTACATTATGATAAATTCTTTGCTTGTTACATATACGTGCAACATTTCAGCCGTAAATAAATTATAAACGTTAGCTAGATTATGTTCATTATTATTTTTAAAAACATCTATCGTGCTTCGTTATGTGTAGTGATTTGGCTCACGTGATTTAAGTTTTGCGCTTCAGAACTTCCATTAAGGGAGCATAGTGAGCATCGATGCTCCCTGGTTTTTACGGTGCATTGTGGGACTTTTTTAGGGAGCGAACATTTCAGTGCCCTGGAAGGATTCTGCGACTGAGACAGCCCTTAAAATGGCTGACTCCCCGATCAGTGCCCTGATGACTGAATTAGGGAGCTGATTGAGACACACCCTCAGTAAACCTATGCATGGGCTCAGTCTGTGATCATGAGAATAAGGACATGGCAACTGGCAACTATGAAATAAAAAAAACAGACAAACATGAAACTGGCTATAGCTACACAACAGTCAGTCCGATTGACTTGAAAACTGGCATACGGTGTCTTTGTCCAAGGTGCCGCGATTGTCTACAAGGACATTCGCGTATCTCGAAAGACACAGCCCCTGGCGGCCAATGAATTTCAAGCGGCTGTCAGACAAGGTTAACAGGGGCCGATCGGAATGAAACTCGCTGGACCTGTTTGAGTCACAGCCCTAGAAGCCTGTGAGAAATTAGAAAGAAAGCAGCCACCGGGGGACGCCTTCGCGTTTTTCACGTGCATCAATGTTGAAAACAATTTTTCTGCTTAACATTTTTGTGAAAACCATGATATTTTTTTTCCAGGATTCCAGGAGTGTTTCAAAAGAACATCATTTATTTGAAATAGACATATTCTCTAATATTGTAAATGACTCTACTGTTATGTTTTGATATAAAGTATAAATAGACTTTAACGTGTTCATATTTACTCGCCTAAAATGTTATTAATTATCTTTAGGGATGCACCGATGTATTGGACAATAATTGGTATCAGCCGATAAAAGCAATTATTTTCAGTCATAGGTCATAGGCTGATGATCAGGGCTGATTATATCCTGTCAATCAAAAGGGGGCGGATAAATGTGTTAGACTGCAATTCATACTGTGTTAAGTAAATGTCTCTTGTGGAGAATTTAGGGCAGTCTAAGTTAACGGGACAGTAACACATTTACATTAAAAAACAAACAGTGACGTTAAAGCAGACTCTATTTGACACTATGAATCACCCGTGGTTCAAGCCAGGGTTGCCAGGTCTGTGGTTTTTCCCTACACCAAACATTATTTGTAGCGCACCTCCCATCCAATAATCGCAAAGAGCTCTGTGCTTTGTTACTTCTAATATTAAACAGTCTTATCTTTTAATTCTATTTTATCACAAAATTCAAATGATAAATGACATTTTGATGCTCTTAAATGTGATGTGACATCGCTGTAGCACCACGAGTCATCTCCTTCTCTTAAATACAAGTTACAGCATGGATGAAAATTAAAAGGTATGTTAAAAGATACAGTACCATTTACCAATATGTATTGCATCCCATGTTATCACTCAATCTGTTTCAACCGTGGAAAGACATCATTAAAACAATATTTCACTTATCCTTGCATTTACCTCAGGGAAGTTTGTTAGTTAGAAAGAAAGAAGAAGAGAAAAAAAAACACTAGCAGGGAGCTTATTTACTTTTAATTATATATGTTTGAATACATGTGTCATAAAGACAAGTGCTTATGGAAACTTATGTTCAACTGCATTGTATACAAACATTTTTTATCTGAGTGTTATTATTGTATCCGAAAATAAAAAGGAGTTGAATATAATAGTTTGGGCTCTGTTGTTAATTTTAAACTCTAATATTATAGTAATGTACCAAATGAGAAGGTTCCCTGTATAGTTTACATAATTAGTTAGGAGAGATTATTATTATTATTATTATTATTATTTTCCCCCTAAGAAAATTAAACTATCAGTATCGGCAGATATCATTCTGAATAATGGGCTACCGGTACTGGCGGATACATTTAGTATCGGTGCATCTCTAATTATTTTCATATTAAAATCTATTAGTTCATTTTACCAAACAAGCTGCCAGCTGTCAAAGTACTTTCCTTTCATATGCCGCAGATGATCTTCAACTTTCCTTTAGATTTAAACTGAATGAAAGCCACAGTAGTCTGATACATGTGTCATTGATAGTGAAGTGCTGCACCTCACAGAAGCTCTCTGTTAAGAACCTCCCTGAAGGATGACAGCTTGCTGTACTTTAAACAAGTGCTCTAGACAAAGCTTCTCATAAGAGGCTCAACTTCTGACAATTTTCACACAAACCTTCAACTCTCACATTTAGTCATTATATTTGACAGGAGGATAGGCTACATTAAATTCTTGCTGCTATACTGACTTGTGTGTGTGCCGCATTCTAACCATATATGATGTGATAAAGTCTCTCTTCCACTTAAATGTGTGTTGTTATTATTATTATTTTTTTTTTGTCCTTTTGTTTAGTCACATCACTTATATGCACTCAGAAAGAAATTTACAAAAGCATTCAAACGTATAGCTTTTGAACACAATGATGAGCCTGGGTATCTACGTCACTCTTTGATGGATACACAATAATACTTCATTCAACAAAGAAGCATGACGTCTTAAAAAGGTCTGCTATGCACTGAAATAGACACAGTGCTTTGGCGTAAACTAAAAGCAGGCAAAGAAGAAGAAAAACTGAATTCATCAAGTCTTTCTCACAGTTTTTTTTGTCAGCTCACAATTGCTTTGCTGTGGGCTGTAATTAACAATTATTTCCAGTAACATGCTCCAGCAATTAACTGAGAAATTGAACAAGTGGTATATAATGTGCAATGTTTCACAACGCAAGACACTGAAAAATGTTATAAACTGACTAAAACCATTTACATTAAAGACCATTGCTATAATTTTAATTTATATTAGCTACTCATTTAAAAGGATACTAAGTATGACTTTTCATTACGCAGGACAAGGCATCTTCAGTCTTCAGTGAATCCTGGATCTCTTCCCTTCAGATGTGTCTCTTAAGATGTATTTAGAAACAATTCTGAGATATGACTCTCCGGATTTGTATCGCTGGCAATGAACAAAGCATCCATCACTATTAAAATGTGTATTTTTGACTTTTTCACCCATGTAGTCCTAATCCACGGTTTACACGTATGACAATTACTATAAAGTTATCAAGATTGTACTCCTGTACATTTCTAAAACTAAACTAGTTATCATTTCAGCTCTGCTTCACTACTAGAATGGCTAAAAAATTTGACACGGACAAAAACAAAAACAAAAAAAAAATGATGTAGGATTTCAAATAAAACTATTTTCACTCAGAAATGGCTAGTAAATTTCACAATTACAAAGAAGTGGCAAGTAACACATCAAATTAAACATAACATTTTGAAATAGAAAGACTGAAATCATATATATATTCAGCCTTATTCCAAATGGGATTAAATTCATTATTTTCCTCAAAATTCTACAAACAATACCCCATAATGACAACGTGAAAGAAGTTGCAAATTTGTTAACAATAAAAAAGACAAAAAAAGACAAAAAAAAAAAAAAAAAAAAAAAAAAAAATCACATGTACCTAAGTATTCACAGCCTTTGCCATGCCATTCAAAATTGAGCTCAGGTGCATCCTGTTTCCACTGATCATCCTTGATGTTTCTACAACTTGACTGGAGTCCATCTGTGGTAATTTCAGTTGATTGGACATGATTTGGAAAGGCACACCTGTCTATATAAGGTCCAGTTAACAGTGCATGTCAGAGCACAAACCAAGCCATGAAGTCCAAGGAATTGTCTGTAGACCTCTGAGACAGGATTGTATTGAGGCATAGATCTGGGGAAGGTACAGAAAAATTTCTGCAGCATTGAAGATCCCAATGAGCACAGTGGCCTCCATCATCCGTAAATGGAAGAAGTTTGGAACCACCAGGACTCTTCCTAGAGCGGGCCGCCCGGCCAAACTGATCGATCAGGGGATAAGGGCCTTAGTCAGGGAGGTGACCAAGAACCTGATGGTCACTCTGACAGAGCTCCAGCGTTTCTCTGTGGAGAGAGGAGAACCTTCCAGAAGAACAACCATCTCTGCAGCACTCCACCAATCAGGCTGTATGTTAGAGTGACCAGACAGAAGCCACTCCTCAGTAAAAGGCACATGACAGCCCGCCTGGAGGACTCTCAGACCATGAGAAACAAAATTATCTGGTCTGATGAAACAAAGATTGAACTCTTTGGCCTGAATAGCAAGCGTCATGCCTGGAGGAAACCAGGCACCGCTCATCACCTGGCCAATACCATCCCTACAGTGAAGCATGGTGGTGGCAGCATCATGCTGTGGGGATGTTTTTCAGCGGCAGGAACTGGGAGACTAGTCAGGATCAAGGAAAAGATGAATGTAGCAATGTACAGAAACATCCTTGATGAAAATCTGCTCCAGAGCGCTTTGGACCTCAGACTGGGGTGAAGGTTCATCTTCCAACAGGATAGACCCTAAGCACACAGCCAAGATAACAACTACAGGCTACAGGACAACTCTGTGAATGTCCTCGAGTGGCCCAGCCAGAGCCCAGACTTGAACCCCATTGAACATCTCTGGAGATCTGAAAATGCACTGACGCTCCCCATCCAACCTGATGGAGCTCGAGAGATCCTGCAAAGAAGAATGGGAAAAAACTGTACAAAAATTGATCTGCCAAGCTTGTGGCATCATACTTGAAAAGTAATTGGAACCAAATGTGCTTCAACAAAGTATTGAGCAAAGGCTGTGAATACTTATGTACATGTGATTTTTTTTTTTTTTTTTTTTTTTATTTGCAAAAAAAAAAAACTTCTTTCACATTGTCATTATGGGGTATTGTTTGTAGAATTTTGAGTAAATAATGAATTTAATCCCTTTTGGAATAAGGCTGTAACATAACAAAATGTGGAAAAAGTGAAGCGCTGTGAATATAAGCTTTTCAACTAATATTTATATTTTATTTCAGCTTTATTTCAATGAACAGAAATGTTTTAAATAGTTTTAGTTAAAAATAACCCTGATTCAGAGTCCCAACTCTTCCACAGTCATTACCCTTTAACGTAAAACCAAAGCCCAACACATCACACTATACAAACTTTATAGAGCCAGTCTGATGCCATGTTTCAATAAGGTTCACAAAACAAGACAATGCCTGAAATTTGCTGTAATTACACAACCATTTGCTGTGCTGAACAACAGCAGGGCGCACCGGCATGCTGGAGCCTGTGTTTGCGCTCACACTCCGGGATGAGGACAGTAGCCTTATTGTTGAGAGTAAAGGTAAGAGGCCAGAAACCCTTCCTGTGTTGTACATCTCTGCCTGAGTGCTACTGATCAATACATGGAATGTTGACTAGAGGAAAAGGTGCTTGCGTGTAAATCTGTATGTGTGCGCAGACCTCCCCGAGCTATGTGTTTTACAATTGTTACACTTAGGGGAAGAACAAGAGAATACTTTAGTTTAGACTGAGGCAGAGTGAACCGCGAGAGAGAGGTGGTACTGTATCCGAGGGCTGTTAATTATGTGTGTGTTTGTGTGTAGACATGTTGCAGGGTAAACATGGTATGAGGGTTCGACTGAAAGGTCACCATTCCCAGCACTCCCAGCTTCAAGCTGCGGGGCTTTGCATGAGCACTGCCACATCTGTCTCAGGCAATATCCTACGCAGATATTACACTAAAAAAAAGAACATTAAAAAACAAAGACAGCTGCAAAATGGCAATGTTAACAAACCATACATTGCTCAATTTAAGACAGTGAACAGCAGCCTGGGTACATTAAGATTGTTAATGTTGGCTCACTGTACTGTAAAAATGTCCATTGACTCACATCAAAGAGCAATGTCATTACCGCCACATCTGTGACTAATATGCAGTAAATGAGCGCTCTACTCTATAGCTTTGATATATCATTTTCTGAAAGCCTCTGACCAAAATTACAAGCTATGATCATTTAAGAATCACCTGAGAAAAAAAAGCTCTCTCCAAATTTTCCATGTTTGTTTGTTACCTTTATAAACTTAAAAAAAATAAATAAAAATAAACACCTAATGAGTGTGTTCACATGCACAATCTTACAATGTTTATGTTTAATAAGCCGTCAACGTGTAATACAGTTAGGCAACATTTGATGTCTCAAAGAGCTGATGTGACCCATAAAAAATTCTTTAATTTTTGTAACCTGTTAAACATTTAAATCAACTCGATGAAAGACCCTTGAACAAACAGCAGAAACTCTTGCAAGAAACATCTAAAGAACTTGACTTATACTTTATTATATATATATATATATACACACACACACACACACACACATACACACATTATATATAGAGAGAGAGAGAGAGAGAGAGAGAGAGAGAGAGAGAGAGAGAGAGAGAGAGCGCTCTAGGACTGACCTTCCTGTCCGCACTCAGTTAATTTGGTCCTATTACTGTGTATATATATATATATAGTACTGTGCAAAAGTCTTAGGCACATCAGTATTTTCACCCCCCAAAAGGGTTATGGGTAATAAATGACATTGAACAAATTAATCTCTCCATCTGGTGTGCACAACACTCCATCGAAAGCCTTCTACATTTCTCTCTGTGTGTCTCTCGAACAAGCCTTACTATTTGAAGAAGTACATGCAGATGGAGTGGATGGATGAACTCAGCATCTATGTGATTTTGCCAAGCAAGACATGTTCCTGGATCAACATATTTTGTTGGTCCTGAAAAGACATTCCTGTCTAAAAACATTGCCCTAACCCTATCCCTACCTCAACGTTATCCCTAAAATCAGAGGGAAATGAAAGTTGAATAACACTGATGTAGAAGCACCTAACCCTCTTTGTAAGCCTGAACTTGACGAACTGTAAACTTGTCCCTCAAATCTGATTGGTTAATTGGGAAGTTTTCCAAGATCAACAAGGATGTCGATCCAGGAACATGTTCTACTTGGTGAAATCACGTTCACCATCTACTAGGATCGATGTGGAGAGACTGAAAAGCACTAAGTGTATTTGTGACAAAATGGCACATTACCTGCCAAGCAAGATGTATTTGTTTTGTTAAAACACAATTGAAGGTGCCATAATCACAATGCAATCACACTTGTGAAAAACAGCAACAATGTTCAGTTTAAGCAAGAGAAAGACCGTTAGAAGAGAGTGCCAAACACCAATTTGTATGCTCAGAATGATGTAGGAACAATTTTTCTTGTAAATTTTACAAATAATTACAAAGAAATTTCAAGTAACACATTAAATAAAATGTAAAAAAATAAAAATAAAAATAGTTTGAAAGACTGAAATAGAATTTTCTTGTAAAACACTACAATAATCTTTATGTACAACTACAAAAACCTGCTATATGCAGTATGTTAACCGCAGAGAGTATGCAAGATTTCTTTGTATATGGAATAACAAGATGACCTATGACAATAAGTCAAAATGTGTACAAGTGTGTATTTAAGTATGCAATACTGTATCCCACAATACAGCTGCTGATGAAGTGATGCTAAATTTCTATTTTCAGTCATATTTGCCTTTGGATAGTAATAATAATAATAGCTATTGTCTCCTATGTACTTCTATAGATGTTTACCCTACATATCAGTCCTTATTAACTGAAATGTCTCAACTTTCACTCATTATTTAATCAGACTGCCAAACATTTAGAAATTAATTTTATTAAAACTGCAAAATATACTGTATACTGTATGTATTTCATCATTAAATAGATGGCACACACTGAATTAAATATGCAAATTAGTAAGGTCATGTGACCATACTGTCACAAAACAATATTATGGAAGCTTATTTCTGCCATGAAATAAAAAATAAAAAAAATAATTGCGATCTAACAATTCTGAGTTTAAATTTCGCACATTATAACTCATAATTGCGTTTATATCTCACAATTCTGTGAAAAAGTCAGAATTGCCAGTTATAAAATTGCAATTGCTCGAAAAAAGTTAGAATTGTGAATTTATACTTTGTCTGAGTTTATTACTCAATTATTATGAGAAAGAATTGCAATTCAGACCTTTTCCTTACAACTG
Organism: Hypophthalmichthys nobilis; assembly: GCA_037950665.1. Lineage (NCBI taxonomy): Eukaryota > Metazoa > Chordata > Actinopteri > Cypriniformes > Xenocyprididae > Hypophthalmichthys > Hypophthalmichthys nobilis. The sequence goes on along the minus strand of CM075468.1, from coordinate 37,823,970 downwards.
CGAGCTATAAACTTGCAATTTTAAGTTATAAAGTACTAAACTTGGATGGGTTAAATGCAGAGAACAAATTCCGAGTATGGGCTACCATACTTGGCCTTCACATGTCACTTTCACTTCACTTTTTTTTTTTTTTTTTCGTAAGGATTTAGCTTATGAAGCATACATTTTTTTCTAAAACAAACAGTGGGCAGAATGCAGTGCTGTACTATGCTGTAACATTATTCTGAACACAGCCTATTTCTGTCAAGCTTTAACCTGGAATATAGCATTAAATATAGCAGCAGGGTGAATTTCATATTAAAGAGGCTTTACTTTTAATGCTAACATGTAATATGCAGAAACACTAGTCATAACAGAACAGCTTTGTATGATAATCCACATATTAATTTTTGCCATTTATTTGTTTTATCTCATTTCTCTCACTAATCTTGGATGCAGTGTAAGAAAAGTATGACCTTTTTTTCACAGCTTAAATGCTATTACCTTATTGCCCTCATTTAATGCCTTGTTTAATTAGTTTGCTGACTGCTATGCTTCAGTAAAATATATCTCCCATGAAATCTTTCTCTCACACTTTAAGAACAAAGTCATTGGGCTTATTTCTCACCTCAGGGAAACGGATAAAAGGAATCAGAACACGGTTGTTCAAAACACAGGCACTCTTTAATCACAGAGCTTCAGTCTGTGCTCCGTTAAAGCGACAGTTCAAGCTAAAATGACAATTCTTACATCATCTGCTCACCCTCATGTCACTTTTTGTGAAGTACAAACTAAAGATTCACTAATGATCTTGTCTTCCACCCTCGCTCTCATATGTCCTTTATGCTTCACAACGTTTATTGTGTGCATTTTGTTTCTGGCTTTATATACACAGTTTGTGTATATTATGAATGCAGCAGGAGATTATCAGTGAACAATTTGGACATTTTGTCACATAAATTGTATGGCTATAGAATATTTGAAATCATATAAATTACTGCTCTGGTACTTGCTGTCCTTCTCTGTGCATAACATTCACTTTTTCTGACTTTGGAAAAGGGGTCAATGACATAAGAGTGTTCATGTTAAAGAAAATCTTTCAAAAATCGACTTTAAAACGTGGAATACTAAGGAATGTACTCTTTCTATTCAAGTTGATTTCATATGGTTTTGGAAAAAAAAAAAAAAAAAAAAAACATTTTCAAGAGGTTTCAATTTACTGAAAAAATGTAATTTCAAGTAAAAAGTAATAGCATATTTTCCTTACACCTTAAATACATGTAAGTGTACACATATATATTATTTTCAAGTTAATCATTTAAATTGGTATTTTTTTAAGGTAAAAAGTATTTTTTCAAATAAGATGAAATGTCAAAACAACAACATCACTGCTTTTTTCCAAAGAAATAAAAACTAAAAACACTCATAATAGAAGATGTGTATTCAGGTTACTGAATGTACGAATCAGTGCTGTTAGTTTATCTTATTTGTTTATATATACACTACTGGTCAAAAGTTTGGAATCGGTAAGATTTTTAATGTTTTTAAAAGAAGTTTTGTCTGCTCACCAAGGCTGCATTTATTTAATTGAAAATACAGTAAAAACAGTAATATTGTGATTATTACAATTTAAAATAACTATTTTCTGTTTGAATATATTTTATAAAATAATTTATTCCTGTGATCAAAGCTGAATTTTCAGCATCATTACTCCAGTCTTCAGTGTCACATGATCCTTCAGAAATCATTCTAATATGCTGATCTGCTGCTCAAGAAACATTTATTGAAAATTCATTTACTGAACATTTACTGAAAATTCAGCTTTGATCACAGGAATAAATTACTTTATAAAATATATTCAAAAAGAAAACAGTTATTATAAATTGTAATAATATTTCACAATATTACTGTTTTTACTGTATTTTTAATTAAATAAATGCAGCCTTGGTGAGCAGACGAAACTTCTTTTAAAAACATTAAAAATCTTACCGATTCCAAACTTTTGACTGGTAGTGTATATCTAAAATGTCAAAAGCAGATACAATTACTAAAACTTAAAGTAAATTTAAAATGAAAGCTGAAAATGTAAAAATAAAAGCCAATTCAAAATATTAATAAATCCATTCAATATCTTAATATGGAATATTAAAGTATATTAATTAATACTAAGATAACATTGGTATAAATTGTGGTAATTTGGTAACACTTTATTTTACACTGTCCTTGTTACATGTTACATGTACTGTAGTAATAACTATAAATTACGCATAATTAGAAGCAAATACTAAACCAAATCCTAATACTAAACCTAACCCTATAATAAGTACATGCAGTTAATTATTATAAGTCAGAAAAGTATAATTACACTGTTACAAGGACACCTTAAAATAAATTGTAAGCGAAAATTCTCTCCATGGAAGCAACACAGTCATTTGGGTTTGGAATGACATGAGGGTCAGTAAATGACAGAATGCTAATTTTTTGGTGATTTTATCATCATGACCAAAAATCACAGCCACTGCTAAAACAAACTTGGTGGGCCGGTCCATCACTCGCCCTTTTAAGATGGAAGTGTAGTATAATCTGACCCTGAGCACCTTTACTTCAATAGGGCAGCGGACAGCTAATTACTGTCCATCTCCATGCTGGTGCAGAAATGAATTATGCATTAGAGTAGGCAAAGCTTTTTCAGTGATACTTATCCATTATTAATGCTGGAGCCATTACACATTTTGTCCACTGCTCACATTTGGTTGCAACAGCACAGGCAATATTTTAATCTGCCACGTCTGCTCTTTGACAGAAAGTGATGTAGAGGGACAGGGACGTAAGGGCGAGCTCTGCATCTAATCCAATGATGGAAATACACGCCATTCATTATTATACTGGAGCCCGTAATAGATCAAAGCACCCAGGAACCAGCCGCCACCAAACACGAGCGCACGCCTGGCATCTAAAAAACAGCCAAGTGACACAACAGCTGCCTCTTTCTTCGTCAATTCCCTTGAATAATTTTTCACAAAGCTTCACTGGCACACTGTTGAGCCGGTTCTGCATAATCTCCGCTAAGCTTTCACCTTTGCCATTTCCTCCACGGTCCGAGTAGAACATGTGGTCATACAGAGGGCAGAGTGACTGGCTACGTTTGTTCGTTTCTCTCAGAGTAATCTTCCTCTAATACATTCATCCACATTCATGTCCCTCGTTTCTGGATAGTACAGATTCTCATTTGTTTCCCTTCTTTCCAAGATCCTGTCTTGAACATTTTAATTAAATTAAAAGGGGTTTAAGGGATTAATGGAAAATAAATCATGTTAAATGTTAGAAGTTCCAGGTCTATCGTAGATAATCAATTTAAACTATTTGCAAATATATATATTTTTTAACTATTCACTCTTTTTTGTATGTCTAATATGTCAAAACCGCAAAGCGTTTCTTGTCTCGTCACATTCAGTTATGAATTATATTAATCATATACTATACTAATCAAATAGTAGCAAAACAGCAAAATTTCACAAAAATGTTAAGTAGTTTGCATCACTGGATATTAGCTACTGTTGGTCGCTGAATATTTCAATCAAAACAGTCTTCAAATATTAAATGTTTAGCTACTTACTCGCCACGTACTCATTCACTGCTAAACAAAAGCGTCTCATTGGAATTGACCGTTCGAAAAGACCCGCCTCCTATAGTTATTGTTGCTATGTCCGACAAGCCATGCCGCTCTCACACCACACATCATGTTCTCACGCAGTGAAAAATACATCGCGGAGCAAAGAGGCCACTGACAATGTATAGACAGACAAGACAGAGCAGGTTACTTTTAATATGAAACAAAGTCTCAAATTTCAATTCAAAATTTTTTGTAATTTTTAAACAATAAATAACGTTACCATTTTGTAGCTCTTTAATGTGTCGTGACGGATTGCTGTAGCGCCTCAGATCAAGTGGCTCTTGAACCAATCATCTCTTCTTACTAGTTAATTTATATCATCAAATAAACATGAATGAACCACATTTCCACCACAGAAAGATGTCAGTTCACAAGTCCACCAACGTTAATCTAATACTTCCCCTGACTGCTTTGTCGTTATGATTGGTTAGATCGCCTGTCAATCAAACTCCCGGCGAAGGGTCAATTCGCACTCGTCTTCTGTAAACAGTAAGCCCCGCCTTCTTTGATGTGATTGGCCAGGTCACTGATTCTGACAGTGATGAGCGCTGTTTGACCGCTGAGGCAGACCAGCCTAAAAATGTAACTTTTAAAACTTTTTTTTTTTTGTCATCCTAACAACAAACAGAGCAGTGCATAATGGAGTACAGCAGAGCAGCATTAAGAATATCAAATTTGGGGGGGACAATATGGCCATTTCTAATTGTTGGGGGGACTTGTGCCCCTCAACCCCTCAATGTCTTTAGTGGTTACAGCCCTGCTTCTTTCTCTGAAACATGTCAACATATTGTGTACAACATACTATTTCCAATTTGTACTATGAGATGAAAATGTAGGCCACAACTTGAAAGCTGTATAATCTCAAAGCCTGTCACCTTGTTCGAGCTCACCTCCTGTTCATATTGATTACAATAGAATAAATAGGTTGGAAAATAAAAACATTAGAATGCAATAACACAGCAGCACCGGACACACAGGTGAGTCACCAGTTTTCATGCATGCGTCTTTCTGACAAGATTGCAAGGTACGTCTAAACGCAGTCTGTGGCTCTTTCAGCTCAGTCGGACTCGTTCACCATGAATGCGTTCAGAATTACACATTAAGAGGCTTTTATTCCTGTGGCTCCAGGAGAGAGACTGCAGGCGCCGCTTGTAGCTTGTCTGACGGTAGCTGAGGGTTAGTGTGCTTGTAATGATCTAAGTGTTAATGTGTGAAATTTAATTACACCGTCGTTGGGACATTCATCTCAAAGTGCACATCGTTCGGCGTACACTGCTGGAGTAAAAAAAAAAAATAAGAAAAGACTGGTTGCTTACAAGGCTATCTAAAGTCAGTCTGGCAGACTGTCATATTAGCAGCTGCGCATCGAATTATAATATCAAAACAGCACAAAAATGCCTTGTACCACTAATTGTGTGTTTATACAAGATGCAAGCAAATAAACAAACAAGAAAACAGAAAGCGTCCCCTCATTAAAAAGAAAATAATTGGCATGGTGTCATTCACAGTCAACAATTTTAAAACATCAAAAAGGTCACATGAGCTCAGTCACCTAGAATAGGCCACGCTTTTCAGACAGGCTCTGTTTACACCTGTTATTTAGATGTTTTGGTCAATAGGATCAACATACAGGATCTAAATACAGGAGTAAATGGGGTCTAAAACATTTTGAGCTTGTCCACTTTCGACCACTTCCAGAGGTAGTCGAAAACGCATTCGACCGCTTTCGTAATGCTTTCGTAGTGTGTTTGAACAGCCACAAAAGACCACCTACTCTCCGCCTACTGACCTTATGCGTAAACATTATGGGATGCACGGTAGCCAGACGGGATTTAAACTTCGCATCCTTTGCATCTTCGCATTTAAACGTCGGCTCGAGACCTAAGTTTGGTTTGAAGACGAAAAACGTTCCAAGCACAATGTTCTCTCACCATTCCTGATTTCTAATGCCAAGTTCACATTACAGAATTCTAAGCCTGATTTAAGCCTGATTTGCAAGTTAATGAGCTTGCCGACAGGTCAGGCTGTGATGGGGGGCAAATCATTGGGTGATCAGTGCTCGCCAATCTTTATGTGTGAACTGCTCATCGATGCATGAAAGAGGCTCGTTGACGCGTCGCTGACACCTCGCTGACGTCAGACTAATATCTAGAATGATACATATCTGGAGCTGTTGGCCGACCTGTGGTGTCAAGTGTCGCTACGAGCTACAGCCAGTGAAATATACACTGATGTCTATGGAATCAGCAATAATGATCCATTCCAATATAATTTGCTGATGTTTATTCATATCAGATACACATTAGCCACTTTTCCACCATCGGGACGAACGGTTTGTACCTGAAACTGACGGAAAAGCGGCTATTGTGTAAGTAACTATAAAGCTCACCCTATTCTTCTTCCAGTTCACCGGTCACATGTATTTCGGGACAAATGGATGAATTCACGTAGCCTATAAATCTGACTGACAGGACTCTCTGAACTGAGGCGCAAACAAACATGGTCGCGTCCATCTCGGATTATAGATTAAGATCAAGATCATGATGTAGGTTTTTAAATGACAAAACATTCACTTGCACATATTTGAGAATCAGAATATCAGATAGTTGATGATATGGTGAGCAAAGCAATACATCTGTCATTCAGTGTGGCAGTAGTGTGTCACGTGACAAGCATGACACGTCGTCACGGAAAGAATAAAGGGAAACGTTCTAAAATAACGGTCGCCTTAACTCTGGGAGGTCAGCCAGAATATTTTAAACTTATGTGTGAAAGGGTTCATTTAATTTTAATTAAATTTAATTCAAAATTTAATCTAATTTCTTCCCAATGTCCATTTTCAAATAAAGTCTAGCTCGTGTAGTGTGTGACCCCCTGTTGCAGATCATTTATGTAGTGTGAACACCACAACGACTTCAAGACTCCACAGCAAGTCATGTAGTCTGAACAGCACAGCGATCTGCCGACGTTTGAAGTCCTGTAGTGTGAACCTGGCATAACACGCACTCTCAGCATTCGTCGTGGTCTTGCGGTTGTCAGAGCAGAAACGAAAGCTGCTGCTCTCTATGTTTTTCCGTTGTCTCTGTGCGCATTCATAGGATGAAGTCAGCTAAAATAAGTCACGTTTTGGTAAATGACTTATAATACCATCAAATAAGCTATGCATGAGATCTAATGATATTTTTCTAAATTAGAATGGGTGTCTTAAATATACACTACCAGTCAAAAGTTTGGACACAGTAAGATTTTTAATGTTTACTGTAAGAAGTTTCGTCTGCTCACCAAGGCTGCATTTATTTAATTAAAAATACAGTAAAAACAGTAATATTGTGAAATATTATTACAATTTAAAATAACTGTTTTCTGTTCTAATATATTTTATAAAGTAATTCATTCCTGTGATCAAAGCTGAATTTTCAGCATCAAAACATCAAACTGAAAACAGTTATTTTAAATTGTAATAATATTTCACAATATTACTGTTTTTACTGTATTTTTAATTAAATAAATGCAGCCTTGGTGAACAGACGAAACTTCTTTTAAAAACATTAAAAATCTTACCGATTCCAAACTTTTAACTGGTAGTGTATATGTATTTTTTAAATGTGAAAAAGTATAATTGTTTTAAAATTATGAGAGTTAGAGTATTAGCAGGTCCCTTCTTGAGCCACGGCACAACATTCAGGTAAAATGGGCCAGCCGTTCAGTTAAAATGGGCCAATATAAAAAGAGGCTGAAATCATTTTATTTATAACAGTAAATTGACACTATTGTCTTTGGTGTGCCATAGCAACAACACCATAAATGTATTTTATTAAATAGAAAGTTGAACAAATATTTAATTAAAAAAATGCAATTAAAAATGAACTGATCATGTTGTATAGGTATGTGTTTCTGTGCATTGGTGTCTTTTGTGTGCATGTATGTGTGTACACTTGTCAAAAATCGTCAAACGTTTTGTTAAAGATTAGAACTTTGACATCTTTGACAAAAAAAAAAAAAAAAAAATCACTAACATTTCCTGTAGCTATAGGTCTTAACATTGTACTGTACTGACATCTTCCTTTCTTTCCCTTTCCCTTATCCCTCGGTTTCCTTTCTTTGCTTGTCCTCCTGCCACACTGTCTGCAATGCCATTTTTTTTTTTTTAAAAAAGACTGTTAAGATTTTGTATGGATACATCTAGGCCTATAAACCTATTTTCACCCTCAATTTCTGTGTAAAAGTGTGTGTGTGTGTGTGTGTGTGTATGCAGCCCATTTTAGCTGAAAATTGTGGCCTATTTTAGCTTAACCAGCCATTTCTTAATAAAATGACCTTTTTCATAAAAATCAAAGTTTCTTTTTTAAATTAAACTTTTTTATTTGAAAGAGCATGTCAAAACATTGTTCAATAACATTTACTTTGTTGGTAAGCGTACTTATAATTGCTTTAGTACCCTTATTAGTGATGAATGAAATTTACTATGTCAGGCTGACTTTCCTTACAATTTCTCTGACAAGCTTCATTTAACACTCTGCCCTGCCTGCCTTAAAAAACTCAGACCAGCCAAAACTATTGTTACACGTCAACAAGTGTTGAAGCAACAATGCAAGATCAGTTATTGTGATTGGCTGTAAAAATTTAAAGAGATATTACGCTACAACCTTATTTGGCCCATTTTACCTGATAGCCCATTTTAGCTGACTTCACCCAATGTAAATTGCACAAGCTTATGTTGTCCATTAGATCGAAAGACCTTAAAAAAAAAAAAAAAAAAAAAAACATACATTTACCCCCACCCCCCTCCACTCAAAGAAATCAGGACAGAAGTTGTTGAAAGCAGACAAAAGAGTTGGATTAAAACACCAGGTGTAAACAGGTCCCTCGTCTACTTGTGATCTGATCGACCAAAACACATACCAGGTGTAAACAGAGCCTTACTCCTGAGAAGTGTTTCAGTGATATATAGTATTTGTCATTTTGAGATTAGCCGCATTGGGAGATAACTTCACTCTTTCAGTGTGACAGTATAGGTCAGCTGTTTTCAAACTAACAAGCTGTTTAGGCTGAAGTGATGTAGGGTAAAAAAAGTATTCATTATAACATGTAAATACTCCTGTTTATCACTATGTTTTTAATATTTTATGCCATCAAACTAATTTAGATCCTTTTTGTGGAAGATAAATCAACACAGGCTCATTGGAAAAACACCTGTGGTGACATTTCGGCAAAATGATATTACATTGCATCTTACAAGTTTCATGACAATTTCCAAGTGAAAAGTCCAGTGAATGACGATAAAATCAAGTTCAGTTTTATCTGAAACAGAAGAACGTGAATCTGGCAATGTTTTATTATGCTGGTTGTTTCGTATCATGGTAGTTCTGAATTGAAATGTCTGGTGAGTGCTGCTTAAAGGTTAATGGTTTATTGCGTTTAAAAGTAAGATACCACATACACTAAACCCTAAACATGCATGATAGTGTTAACAAAAGCAAACAAGATCAGTACGTCAGAAAAGCCAAACAGATAGAGCTGATTATGTGATGCAAAAATCAAAATGTATTTGTTTACAAATCATGCACTATGCCAAAAGCTTTTTGAGGTCATAATACAGAACTGTGCAAAGAACTGCGTGAAAATAAGTCTTTATTAATCGATAATCTGCCCATGAAATTATAATCTAGTATGAAAAGGAATAAAAGTTTTTACTGCCTCTAGTGTACCTCATTTCAGCTGGAAACAGCATCAAAATGTGCCGCATTAAAATGTGAAAATATCTGGAGCTTGTGTTCACCACAGACCTTATCCAGACATTTAACTATACTATAGACTAAGTATTTTAAGTTTTAAGTAGCTTGTAGTTTGACAGTTTCAAAGTAGCTTCTCTGACAATGTTTTAAGTGTAGGTATCATTCAGTCCATCGAAGCAGTGCAGCCTGAGACTGATCTCATAAACAACAGCGAAGAGTTCAAGCTAGGGTAAGCTCACTCTTCACCCTCTTCACCCACAACTCAATCCCACAAATCACTTGGGCTTTCTTCCTCACTTTACTCCACTTCTCACAGCAGTTAACTTGACACAAACAGAGCTGAGATGCTGGATACCAACAAAGGTTTAATCTCATATTTAAGAGAGGAAGGATTAAAGACAACCTGACTATTTAGTAAGATATAAAAGATTGCAAAAGAAACAATGGCAAAATATATATCTAGGTCCACTATATGTCATTACCACCAAACATTACAGTAATGATATTTATAATAAGCTCCACTGAAAAGACTAGCTTTGACAAGTGTGAATTTCTACTCACTAGTGCTGTGAAAGTAGTTCTATGGTTTGTCTCAAAGTTTTGTTTTCTATGAGAAGCAGAGCTAAATTCAAGTTTCAGTGAAGTTCTTGACTTGAATATGTAAAGTGTGAAGGAGATTTGAGAGCTATGGTTGGGAGGTGAGAATATCAGTGAATTATTATTTTTTTTTTTTAAGGGGTCATGAACTGCGTTGTTTTATAATGTTTACTGGGGTGCACTTATAATGCTAGTATGCTTTTTACATCAAAAATGGTCATAATTTAGAAATAAAAGGCATTCTTCCTACCCTGATTAGCTCTGTTTTGGGGAAGAGTCCAGAACTCGCGCAGTTTGATTGACAGCTCCAGCGATTGTAAAGGAAGCGTTCATTGATCACTTTCTATATATAATTTAATCACCGTTTAAATAACAGAATATTTTCATCCTAAGAGAAACAATGTGAAGTTGACCGTTTAGTCACTGGTTTGATTTACTGACACATAGACAAAGAACATCTGACTCTACATGAATCATTACATATCAGATCAAGCATTAGAATTAACAGTTACTTACATTTTGCTGTTTTACTGTCTAGTAAATATCATAAAAGTCTGTTTGCAAAGCTTGTGCCGAAATGCGATTGATTTACCAACGAATCCACAGTGAAATGTACCGAATACAAATGAATAATGCTGAGAAAACTGAGACACTCACATTGTTTAGAAAAAAACAAAAATCCATATTCCTAGCATTAGGATCCTTTAAAAGGTAATGTTTTTTTTTTTAGTCCTGTATTGCTCTTCTCTCCTCGTCATCTCACTAATATGCCAGCGGGCGGGGCTAACGTTGAAATGATGAAGTAGGCATTGATTTATTCTGCAGAGGTGCCGTTTCACCTACCTAGGACAGGGCCTGGTGTCAATAAAAGCTTTTATTGGACTAACGAGTTTCAGGTTATTCTTATAGAATGATAAAAAATCTTATGAAAAGCTCAAGAAAAAGTTGATCTCTCAATTCATGACCCCTTTAACAAAGGCTGATTTTATATATATATATATATATATATATATATATATATATATATATATATATATATATATACACAAAATATTCTTAATCATTTTCTTTGTGTACAGAAGAAAAGCCTAGATATTCTGCTAAAACAGTTTTTTTTTTTTTTTTGTTTTTTTGTTCTCCACAGCAAAAGAATGAATATAATGAACTAAATGTTAAAAAATGCTGAAAAATTACTTTCGCAACCTGCCTCAAGTTGGATTTCAATTCACCAAATCGAGTCTCTCTTATCTTCACTGTAAATGTCAAAAGTTTGATAACCTTTAGAAAACGTAATATATATTTACTACAGGTTATAAGCTGCAGCAGTAAAATGAGAAACATGTCAATACAGTCCTTTCAGCACCAATGATTACATCTTTCTCAGTAGCTCAATTGATCGAGCATTTCTGACACCAAGGTCATGAGTTGATAAAATGAATACCTTGAATAAAGTCACTTTGGCTAAAATTGTCTGCAAAATGCATTAAAAAAAATGATAAAATTTGACATTTTCAGGAAAGAAATCATAGCTTGATATCTTATGAGCCATACTGGATGGGTAATGCTGCAAATACATAAGGTGTACCAGCTATGGCCCAGTTAACCAATCAGATTAGTGGTAATTTCTAGTGCACAACACACCAAGCCCGCAAAAAAAAAAAAAAAAAAAAAAAGGTTCATCTGTAGCTAATTGGCCTCTCCAGGGATTCGAGAGCAGAGACAGTAAAAGGTGCCTGTTAATGAGGACAGTTTGTATGCCTGTCCTGAGTTCCCTAGTGTTGCGTCATTCGTGTCTCGTTGCACTGCAGGCCGTGACCTTTGGCCAGCTCTTATTAACTTAGTCTTGTTGAACAACTTCTCTGACTAATTAAATTTTTTGCTGTCATCAAAATTTCGAGTCAAATTAATGAGCACAGTATGTATATATACACACTCCCCTTAATGATATTAATAAATTAATATTTCTTGATATTTCTAAAAGAATATATTTTTCCCTTTTGATTAAGAGTTTGATTAAGATAAGATTATAAATATAACAATACATAAATTATAAATAAAATACTTATAATAATAAATATTTATAATATAATAATAATAATAACAACAATAATAGCATACCTGTAAGTATTTCTCTTTAAGAATTTCGTTTCTTTTAAATAAGGGTTTTTTTTGTTTTTTTGTTTTTTTCATTATATCAAGGCAGTTGTATAATTTGTTTTGACCTTATTGTAGGTTGGCAGTATAAATCTACTTTTCTAATGTGTAAAACAGAATATTCTGCCTAAGATCTCATTTTATGTTTCATTTCAAATAAAAGAAAATAAGAGGGGTATGGAATGACATGGGGTGAGTAAATGATATAAAACCAACTGCAAGTACACAAAACCCGTCTTTGATCTGTTTGCTTTGTTTGTCGTCCAACACTTTGGAAGAGGGAAAAGTCATAGCCTCCCTTAGAAACTCAAGAAAAAAAATCAAGATGAAAGCACAGCGTGGTCAGAATAAGAGATAAGCATGACATTTATAAACGCTTCTGTTGCTATTTGTTATTCAGCGGAGCTCTTTTTATGACAGTCATCATCAACGATAGTGTGCTTTGCATTTTGAGCACTTAAAAACAGACTTTCAAAAACTATGACCTATTAACTTCTCAATATAAATTGCTGGCGTTAGTTTTCCCACACTGTCTATTCATATTCTGTAAATGAATGTCAATATACCGCAGTGCATTAATTCAAAAGACTGATTTGTTTTGCAGTTAATGCGACAGACAGAAAAGCCATTTTTACAACTTTCAGACAATATGCATCATTGTACTTTTGTAAATACGAGCACAGCGACTGTCTTTTTTGATGCTATTGACAAAGTAGTTACGGTTGTGTGCCAGTGTAAATATAGCTAGATGTACAACAAGGTGCCTGATGGCTGAGGAAAAAAGAAAGAACGGTTGCTGAGTTGTTTCGAGTCATCACCGCGGTAAATGAAAAGAAAGGCGCTAGAGTGCTAGCAGAATGTTTCATGTCAAGGACATTCTCAATTGGGCTTAAGCTTCAAGCACAGGCTGTTATTGTGCGTGCTGCAGGTTTATTGATCTCCACTGGTTTCCCAGCAGGTAAATTTATTCTCTGAACTGTAAAAGCAGTCTAGCAGCCGTAGACCATGTGCAAAGCGACCTGCACGACAGCCTGTCTCGCCGACGGGCTTTCTTTGAGTTGCACAATGCATCAGGTAGCATCCACAAGGTAATTTATCTGTGTCGGGGCCGTATGTTGGAACAGAGTTTCCCACCGGCGTCTGCCGACCACCTCCGAACAACGGTGCTACTTCAATCCATCTTGGGTAAAGATATTTGCGACTACATATTCTGGTCATTGTACTGCCTCACAATAGGTCTCATTAACTCTTTCCCCACCAGCGTTTTTGATCATTTTCACAAAAATGTCACGGCTGCCAGAATATTATGAATATCTGAACGTGCAATACATCAAAATAAAGAACAGACCCTCTGCTTTAAAAAAAAAAAAAAAAAGTTATATTCATGCAGTCATGCAGTCTTTTTTTTCTTTTTTTTTTATCAACACTTTCATTAAAAAGCAACATTTTGTGCAAAAAGCTGAGAATTTATTTATTTATTTATTTATTTATTTATTTATTTCTCAAAGACTACATCTGGATCAAAACATAGATGGAGTAGATCTTGTCCATCAACACCCCCAAAGCTTGCACAGCCTTGTAGCTCGTCCTGGGTCGACATTTCATTCAGTAATGTTAGGCAGTTTTGATTTATATGCTTAATGTTTAATGTTGATGATTGCATTATTTTACACATGCATATGATTACATATGTTATTGCTTGTTTCTGCTTCTTCTTCGCCTGTGTTTTGATTATGAAATTCAGTACTCTTTCAGAAGATGCGTAATAGCGCAAAAAGTAACGCATTACAATATTGCGTTACTCCCTAAAAAAGTAACTAATTGTGTTACTTAGTTACTTTTTATGAAAAGTAATGTGTTACTTTTTCTCACCTGGGCTGGGTGTGCTTGTTTGTTTTTTAATAACAAAAAAGTTATATTTTTGGCAAATCTTAAGGCCCTTTCACACCAAAAGTGGAAATGCATATTTACGCCTGTACTGTACAGTAGACGGCGCAGCTCAAACAAACCTTTCAGCTGTGCTGCCATTTTGGATTGAATAAGAACAGGATATTGGAGAAGGAAGTTCAACTTTGCTGCAAGGTCAGCAACAAAGACATTGCTTAATAAAGTGAGATTAAGTACATAAAGTATATGTGTGTATTTTAATATAGTTAATTAATACAGGTTTGCATACAATTCTGATATTGCATTTCACTGTTTTTATTAATTTTGAGGATTACTGAATGTTTAGTTAGATGAGTAAATGTATGTTAACATTTAGTCTAGATCTACAATAGCCATCCTGTTCACACACAACACCTCTGCACTATATTTCTCTCAACATGGGGACAGGAGAGCTGTCAGTCAATAAATGTGAAAAAAGTAACTTGCATTACTTATTTGAAAAAGTAACTTACTTTCGTTGTAAATTGAAAGAGTAATGAGATACTTTACTAGTTACTTGAAAATGTAATCTGATTACATAACACAAGCTACTTGTAAAGTGTTGCCCCCAACACTGCTTATAACAGTGAAAACACGGAAAGCCTCGTCTTTATCTTTCTCATAAAAGGCGAGATAACTTGTCAATGGCGGGATACAGTATATATATATATATATAGCATTCTTGTGCCTTGATGTGGGGGTGGAAACCTTTATGATGTAGCCATGTGCACTTATTAGACACTCTCATAGTGTTTAAAGGTCTACTGAAGTGCCTTGGAACGCACAGTATTATTCAATATGCTGACAGAATTTCCACTGACATGTCGAACAACTCCTCCCCTTTTTTAAAATAGCCAGTAATGTTTCGTTTATATCACAGCTTGGCCAGAGCCATTGAGCTCGGAAAAGCCTCAGTTTCCTTCTAACCTCTAACGGTTTCTCCTCCTAATCCCCTCCATATCGCTTTAAAATATAGCATTCAGTGCAGAATTCAAATGGGTCCAATACATTTTGTGGTCTGCGCCGACTCGTGCATATCATCCGTGACTAACGTGAAACCAGACTTAATTTGCCTCAATGGAAAGCATATTTTACACTGTCTTAATCGTTCCCTATCCCCTATATAGTGCACTATGTGCCACTCACCATGTAGAAAATAGAAAATAGATTCTAGAGAGTATTTGACTGGACAGAAAAACTGATGAGAAGCTGAAGTGCAGTGTGATGTCATCAAAATCACTGATCCATATTGGCAGAAGTGAGAGACTGTAAGTTCTGAATGCTTATATCTCATATACAAATTTTGTCATTGTTTTGGAGCGCACTAGCTTATACTGTAGATAAGAGTAAGGCTATATTCAAACTAAAAGCCAAAAAACTTCAATTGTGATTTTATGGCAACTCGAGCATACAAGCCTCAGAAGGACTGCTCTAGGAAGGATGCAGCCAGGATGCAGCCTTCTAACTGAGAAGCACTCACTGACTATTATGCAAATGAAGCAGCTCAGACTTAGCGTTTTTCTGCAAAATTTCACTGGCGAATTCCAGTCATGTAGAAAAAGTTCAGATTTCAAAATGGTCACACAAATTTGTTGCACTGACCAACAGAAAGCTGCTTGGATTGCAAGTGACTTTCGTGTGAGTGGTGCTTCATGCGCTCATGAATCAACCTTTTTTTGCCCAAAAATCTATTTTAACTTAAGTTTGTAAATACAGAGTACAAGTGATTGGACCATTATTATGATATATTTATGGTGATGACTTTTTTTTATCTTTTTTTTTTTTTTTTTTTTGGACATGGTCAGTATGAATGTTGTCATATGGACAAGAGCTACTTGAAAATAACAGTATATTGGTTTAGTGCAACATATAGTGAGTAAATAATGACAGGACTTTACTTTTAAGTGTATCCCTTTAAAAACTAATGTAGTTTGAGACCGATTACATTCCCTGATACTTTGCAGTTGATTGTAGATGAGTATTACTAGCACAGAGACTTATTAGAGCTAATAGTAAGCAACTTTCTCATCTGTCTCAAGTTAAAAAAAAAAAAAAAACAGAATTTTTTTAAACAGAAAATATTTTATTTGATAGATACAATTAAGAAGCAGGTTCAAGCACATTTAAGCACGTTAAGCACATTACACATGCCTGATCCTTTTGCCTTTAACATGATATCTCACCTAACACTTAATTTACACTTTGTCAAAGTCCTGGTCCATGATCCAGATCTATTTCTGCACTGTCTAATGATCAGCATCTTATTCACTACATACTAACATAAAAAAAAGTGCCAAGGGAAGCCTGCAAGCCGGCACTATTAGCATTGCCATGGTGTTCTTCCATTATAGCCTTGATATCTCCTTCCACCAGAGCACTCATTTTACTCTAGGCTTTCATCTGTATTCAGTCCTTGTTTTGTTGATCATGCAAAGCTGGTGCACGCAGACAATCATCATATATCTCACAGCCTCAGCTTTGGGGATTTTCTATATAGGACTACTTCTCACCAACAGACCCCAAACTCAAAAAATGAAGAGAGACTGTTAAATCCCATTCTGTTAATTCTATTAAACCCTATAATTGGCAAGCTGCTTTCTGTGATGGATTGGCATATGAACAAGTGATTTATATACAACTTGCGCAGGTAAAGGAAGTTGGGTTGCCAACTTCAGCAGAAAAAAATAGAGACTCTCTCCATTTCTTTATACCACATATGGCATTAGGAATCTTCACTACTAAACCATTTCCACATTGTAAACAAAACAAAGTGATGCACAGTGTGTATGTGTATAAAAACAGATGGAATTAAGTGCATCTCAAATGCATTTTAGCAATCATTTTCATTTTGGTTCACTGACATATGACTTGATAGCATCTGTTGTAAAAAAATAAATGAATTTTAATGTCATACTAAAGTGTCACACACCATTACACACACATCAGTTGAGCTTCTACCTAGGCAAATTATAGCACTAGAAAATTGTGCCTGTACATACATATTTCAAGAGGAACAGACTCACAGTTCAACTTATAAGTGCCTTGTATTTCAGACATTTTAATTAACAAAAACGCAGTGCAAAACGCGCAACAAACTGGCTGAAAGTAGACTGATTAGGTGCAGGTGTTTGGAGGGCTCTTTTTAGCATTGCTTTCATCAAGCCAGCCAAATAATAATAATAATAATAATAATAAATTGTTTTGGAAATGGAATGGAATTCTCAAAATGGAAATTTCACCATGAAATATTTTAAAGTAGGCTACCTTGAGTATGATGTAAATATCATGGTATGCATATGGTAATCATCAATTACGGTATACAGTATATGAAGATTCCATGATATTACCATGTGATAAAATTACAATGGTAGTGCCACAGTACTTACTGATGAGAGGAACCTTTAAATCATATTTGTTTTTTGTTTAGTTTTGTTTTTTTAACTCCAAGACTCCCCATTTTCCACAACAATATATGAAGAACTGGAACTTTTCTGTAAAGTAAATAAAAGTTGTAATAACTGAATGTTATTTAAAGCCAGGGACACACTTAACGAGTGTAAAGCCAATTATGAATATGAGTTTATGAATTAAACGTGTCCAGTCAGAGCCAGTTGCGTTCAGTCGTCGATTACAGTCGCTGTTCAAATTCCGTGAGTAAGTATTAAATCTGCTTCAGTCGCAGGAAACAATCACTGTGTGTTGAGCACAGTCTTAGAATGTTTTAACTAGTCCCTAAATGTGTGCCCGACTTAAGGTTCCTATTCTTTTAAAAAAAAAACTTAAATGACTAAGTCATTTGTGATTCACTATCTGAGGATTTTTTACCCACAATCTCTACCTGATAAAATATTTTAGAAAAAATGTATATTAATTATAAAAATGCTCATGGAGATTTAAGATTTTATTAATTTACATCACTTTTCCAGGTCTAGAAACCACACTTTTATAATAGGCTACTTCATATATCCAGGTTTCCCAAGACAGTTATTGAGGGGGAGAGCTAAAATATGACTTTTGATTTTTTTGATTCTTGATTTTAATTGGTTGAGCTTATTTTAATGCTTTTTTTTTTTTCCTTTCCCCTTTTTAAAATAAACTCATCCCTTTGGGGTCCTCTAGCTACCTCTGTCCTGTGGTTGATAACCACTTCTCTAAAATGGAAAATATTCAGGAAGACAATAATAATGCTTGAAATACCATAACAAAAGGAAACATTTCAGAAGCAGATATTCAGACTAAAAAACATGCACTGCCTTCAAGTTCTCCCTTGAAGTTCATATTTCAGTGGTAATTACGACAATGTAGTCTACTTTCAAGTAATTGTGGTCAGAATAAAATGGATGTGTTTGGTAAAGTCATATTTATTCTCTCTTTTTCACTTACTAACAAATTCAGGCTGCTTTAGCGCAAATGCAACAAAATGAAGAGTGAAGGATGCTTCAACACTCTAAATAAAATACTGAGTAAAGGATGCAAGTTAGGAGTGTAATTGATGCTTTAATGTATTTATTCATGACTTCCATTTTTGTGCTGCCACTGAGAATGATGGGTAATGCGGTTTTGTTGCAAAAGCTTGTCGCCTCATGAACAGCTAAATTAGTAGGACTGCTTGGCAAGCTTTATAGATATTCTTTATCAACAGCACACAAAATGTGTACTAACTGAAATGTACATCAAACATGCACAATTACAGCATTGTTAGGACTAATACCAATTAGTTTTTGTCATGATTCAAAAAGAAATTGCAACATGTCAGCTTTCATTTATACTTTTTAAACACAATCATTCAGACATTAGCTGAAGGCATTAAGTCTATGTACATCATAAATACATGGATCATTCTCAAAGTATGGTGAATTTGGTTTTCTCCAGTAAAAGCTGTTGTTGGATACACTTTATTTTAAGGTGATGTTGTTAAAATGTAATTACACAACTAAGTATTAGTAATATTAATTAACTACATCTACTTACCACAGAGTTAAGGTTGATGTTTGGTTAAGGGTTAGCTGTTTGTAATTATGCATAAATTACTGTTATTACTGTAGTAAGTACATGTGACATGTAACATCACCTTAAAATAAAATAATAATATATATATATATCTATATATATTTTTTAATGGGGAAGCATAACATTTGTTGTTGTTTTTTTGTTTGTTTGTTTGTTTTTGTTTTTTTAATTTCATAAATCACAAGAATTTGTGATTGGTGTTACAACCCTTGCTGCTTTTTATGCTTTTATCATAAAAGATTAAGGCCCCGATATACTCCAAATGAAATCGAAGAACGAACTGATGTGACGTTATTTTGAACAAAATCAGGCCAAAACAAAGTTCATTTTGGAAGTTCGACACGGTTTGCCCAAGCGAACTCTCAGGAAAAGTTCACTCCAGCTGCAAAACGCCTTCGTACTACCATTGGCCCGTGACGATAACGTAACAGGAGGTGTGCGCTGAGGCTCCGCCTTCATTCGCGTGGAACCCTTCTCTGACTCATTTCATCTGTTGAATTTGTTGAGGTAAGATCTCTGCGGGTGAAAACATGAACACACTGGATAGCCGCTTTATTGTACAAAATGAAGTTGTGTCTGATGAAATGAGGCACTGACAGTTTTTCATGTTTGATACTGTAAAGCTGCTTGCTTTTAAGCAATCTATTGAATAAAGTGCTATATAAATAAACGTGACGTCACTGGAGTCGTAATTTGCAGAGCTCGTGCTAACATACCAATGTTGTTATGATCAGGCACTTTTCCAACATGTTCTCCAACCAATACTTCTATATAGGTCGTTTGTCACTTCCCTGAAATACGACCCATAGGAGCGTTTATTAAAGTTGCACTCCTATCGACAACAGGACACTTTAATTTTAATTCATGAAATACGACCCATAGGAGCGTTTGCTAAAGTTGCGCCCCTATCGACAACAGGACACTATAATTTTATACACTATAATGCATTGTTCCCTTTTATCTGCATCATATTTCAGGTTTCGCGTAGCTCAATTGTTACAGCATTGCAATATACAACTATATGCAATCATGTGATCATGCGATCGTAGGTTCGATCCCAGGGAACGCATGTGCTCATAAAGTGTATATGCACTATAAATCACTAAGGGTAGGTTTAGGGTTGGGGTGGGTGTAGTCGTTAATAAAAAAAATGAGTTTTGCTAAATGGAAATAGGACAAATGGTGTAAAAAGTCCATACACTGCATTTAAATGAACACACATTTTGATTGGTAACGACAGTCATACGTCATTTCATGACGACAGACATAACACGACACTGTCATTATTTTTACGCCAGCTAGAGGGCGCATGACTTTAAAACGTAAATATAGGTCGTAATAAGGTGCTTGAAAAACGACCTATATGGTCGTTTTTTTTTTCTTTTGGAGGACAGTCTGCACTTTTCTTATGCTTTCTATAAAAAAAAAATCTTGCTGTTTTCTATTTTTTGTTGTGTTTATTTTGTTACTGAGAGGAAGTGCACAGTACATATTTACATATTCATCTAAACGCCGCTCTCAGCAGTGTGGGCGGAGTCACATGTTCGATTACAGTATATCACTGCTCACGAATTTCAGCCAACCAAGAAAACAACCAACCAACCAAGCATAGACAGACAGACAGACAGGCAGATAGATAGATAGATGGGGTTTCTTGAATGTTTATAATTTGTATGACTGTCAAGTGACGTTTATAATTATAACCATTGAGAATAACCGAGAAATTGAGAATTTTTTTTCTTTTTTCTTTTTTTATGAAATGGGTGTTTTTATACAGTAGTCAATTTATAGATGGAAAACTGGGAGTGTTAACTTCTTCGCAAATCAATTTCATAATGAGACGGTGGCTTTTAGAAGCAACGGTTATCCATAGGTTCAATATTTATCTCAGCCATCCCCTCGTAATAGCAAATTCACCCAGCAGGGACGAGGACAGCATGTAGTGCCATCGCCAACATAAAACTGTCATCACCGCGTGTCATGTCTAGACTGCTGTCGATCGGTGCTACTTTGTTTCCTTATCATGCAAATAAATGAGGTTTTTATTGACTGGCAGACCTCCCAAAAGTGGGTCTGCTAGTGATGGTGGCAAGCCTGCAGGCCACAACACCATGCAGCAGTCAATAAAGTGAAGATCATAGAATTGTTGTACTACTATTTTAGCCAGAGGAGCTCAGTCACAATGCAAAGAGCATTCCCTCTAAAAATAATTCGATCATTACTTGCTCACCCAAAATGCATTAGGGCATGGCCTACCGCCTGAAACTAAATGTTTGACCACCGGTTCAGTGATGTGGTTGTGGGGGCGGGGAGGGATCAGGGCAAACAGCAACTGAGGAAATTACTGTTGAAAAGAGAAAATATGAAAAAAGAAAAGGATAAAGCCTTTTGGAGGAAGGGAATATAATAAAGGAGGCCAAGAATTGCTGCTAGAGAAAAGCTGGTTAACGATGCATGCTCAGCCCTTTCCTGTTTCTTCAGATTAACCTACAAAACTCATCCATGGAAGAGAAAAAGAAGTGATTTCTTCACAACAGAGAGGTCAAGACATTGGTGATCATTCTGTATCTTTAAACAAAAAACAAACAAACAAACAAAAAAACATTTGAATAAGTAGGTCACCAGAAATGATTTGAACCATGGTTGACAAATTAACCAGTGGCTCTGGGGCAAAAAGATGCCACCAAAAGTGGCGGATATATGATTAAAATATTATTAACATACTGTAGGTTGAGCACAGACAGACCTCTCTTTTTAGTGATTATTGAGTTCAACTACGAAAAAAAACTACATTCATTTAATATTTAATTTCATGCATTTCTCAATTATCCATTCTTGTGTTGTTCTACAGCAGTATACCTCTATTTATTTATTTATTATTATTATTATTTTTTTTTCTCCCTGTGAAATCCAAAAGGAGAAGTTTAGCAGAAAGTTCGCACTGCTTTTATCCCATACACTAAAAGTAAACCGTGACCAGAGTGGGTAAAAAAATAAAAATAAAATAAATAAATAAATAAAATCCACATCTTCTGAAGTCATATGATAGCTTTGTGTGGGTTAAACCATCTTCTCTTTCACATTTTAATATATTAAAATACGACACATTAATGATATGCTCGTTTTGACATTAATGATGCCAAATGTCACAGGTGTCAAATTAATAAGTGCATATTTAAAATGCACAGCCATGATTTATCAATAAATCCTCACTGATTATCTAACATACAGCTTCAGAAAACTGAAACTAAATCTAGTAAGTAAGTCATATGAACTACTGTTGGTACATTTCATTTAATGCTTGACATTCATTATAGTCACTAAATGCATTTTGAGAATTAGAATCATCTGCATGGATGAGGTTTAATATGAGGTCTTAGTCTGAGGAAGGTGATAAATCTGCATTTTTATCATTCGCTTGTGTAATAAAACATTTGTTGGTCAATAAGAAGTGCAAAATGCTCTAACACAGTCAGCCAAGTTGATAAATTGACCAGTGTGCAATGAAATCTATGCTAATCCTGGATCCAAATTAGAGAGACTTGCTAATAAACTCAGCCTCCGAGTAATGAACACTCTTCCCTCTGCACAGCAACTGTTTCTAGTCTTTTTTCTCCATGAGGAGTTAAAGGATGAGAACTTCTGAGACTAAACAGATGTGCTAAAGGCTAACAATAACCTCGGGAGATGCATGCTTTAAACAAGGCTAACTAGAGGTGACAGCCAGCACAAAATATTGAGTAATTAAGTACTATTAGACACAAGGGAAGGCAGATGAAATGCAAAATGCCATCGTTTGCTTTTATGTAAAGGAGACTCTAATATAGCCCCCCTACTGTTGTATAAACCCCTCTATCCCTACAAGGCACCAGCTCATGCTTAAGTAATCTTACTCCTTCAACTCAGATTTAATATTCATTTAGGGACTCTTGAATGCTGTTGTCATGTGAAGGCGCTGGTGATTCTGTCACTGCGAACAACAAAAGATTTGGATGGGTTTGTAATCACGTCAAGGCCAGATGGTTAAATCCGCCAGATAAGACAGAACAGCGGGAGACGATATGACATTCAGTTTTATGATAACTACCAGGGACTGGGACATGCAAAAGAGAACGTGCAAATCAAGAGATTTTGATTCAGAACACAATCAGCAACCTTCATAACCTGATTTACAGAACCTGTAGTTGGGTGTAATTGCAAGGACACACAGCTGAATGTACCTGACATTTTAGGTAAAAGAAAACTATACAGGGGAGAACAGGTCTATTTGTCCGAAAAAAAAAAAGAAAAAAAAAAGTTTGTTACAGGTTTTATTTAAGTTTGTATATGTATATATATATAAAAATGTTTAATATTTGCACAAAAGACATTATATAACACTTAATTTTAGCATTTACTCTCCCTATCGAGTGCCATGGGCAAAGCATGCAGGGAAATAGAGATCCCAGCCCAGTTTCAGTTCAAATTAAGTTCGCCTAAATTAAAAAGAAATATGTTCATAAAACTCAAAACAATGAAACAGTTCAGTTTACTTAAAATATATCAGTTCTGTGAAAATGAAATAAAAAGTAAGTGTGGTGGTAATGCTTTATTTTAGGGTCTTTTAACTAGTTGCTTATTAGCATGCATATTACTGGAATATTGGCTTTTTATTAGTACTTCTAAAGCATATATTAATGCATTATTCTACACGACCTTATTCTACATCCCTAATCCTACCCAATACCTAAACTTAACAACTACCTTTCTTATTATTAATAGGCCCTAAATTAGGAGTTTATTGAGGGGAAAGTCGTAGTTAATAGTGAATATGTGTTCCCTATACTGAAATATTATGGAAAGTGCTAAATACTCATAAATGTTCATTTGACTGAACTAATTTGTCCTTTGTCCTTGTTTTGAGCGCAAGCATTTACAAATATTTTAATATTACTAAAAATTAAAATTTTTCCATTAATTGTTTTAGTTAGTTAATAAAAAAATAAATAAATAAAAAAAAAAAAAATATGAAGTGATTAATTTAATTAGCCTTGAAATAAAAAATAAACTCAAAAGAATACCACTGTTCTAAAAAAAAAAAAAAATACTGATACTAAATATACTGAATACTTTTCACCTTTATATAGTACTAATTGTAAATATGGAAATGTGTCTGTAATGTAATGAAAATATTAATCATGCATCAATCCCACTTGCTGATTGGGAACACTGATACATTGATACAACTCCCCTTGGTACACATATCTGCTATCAGTCTCATTATTTCACTTCCCAAGGTACATGTATGGGTTACAAAAAAAAAAAAAAAAAAAAAAAGTTGCTACATGTCTGCTGAAGCCACTGCACTGTTTTGCAACTGAAGATCTTATTAGGATGCTTGAGGGTCAGTTTAAATAAAGTAAATATTAGAGGTTCACCAGTATATGTAGACCAGTTCTGAATGCATCATTAGTTGTTAATATAATGATGATGCATTCAGGACTGGTCTACATATACTGGTGAACCTCCAATATTTACTGTATTTGAACTGACCCTCAAGCATCCTAATAAGATCAATATCATGCAGACTTTTTTTTAGAAATAATCTGTTGGGTCAAACCAGAAATAAGTCTCAGACTTTATAAGCATCTTGATATTAATAGGCCAATGTCAGACGTGAGGTTATGTGGAGTAAATTTTAGTTTATTGCACTAATCAAAGCCATTACTTCCAGAGCAGAGAGAGACGTGTTCTGGAGATTTTCTGATCCCACTTCAGAAGAAAACACCATAGTGGTTGAAATGAGGCCCAAACTACCAAATTTAATAATGTAGTGACCTGCGTTAATTTGTAATTATCACTTTTTTTTTTTTAAGCAATTGAATTAAAACATTTATATACAGGTAAACTGCTTAAGGTTGGTGCCAAGATGCCAGATCAGCTTGCTGACCTTCTTGGTCAAGTTGGTTAGGGCTAGTAAACCACCTTGGAATGGCAACAAACCAGCTTTCCAAGAGTGTGAAACACTCAGTTCAATAATGTGGTATGCTGCTAAATATGAACTATGGCATAAATGAATATGCATTAAATTATATTAGTCATGTGAATGATTTCTGTCATATCAGGCTGTTAGTTAAGTCCAGACCGAATTCGTAGTGCCCTGCATTTGAAGTCCCATGGGAAATTGATGCAAATGCGTTTGCCTTCCAGTTCCTATTGCACGTCTTGCCACCACCATAAATTAATACCTTTAAACTAAATGTTTAAGTTGACTATGTTTCGAGAGCAAGCAGTGCTCACTGGCCCCTCCCCCCCTGCCATGTGACCAGTGAGGGTCGAGATCCTAACTTCCCCACAGGACCTGTCCTATCAGAGTTAATGCTACAGCCACGGGTTGCATTCATTATTACGGGCTTTAGGAAATTGTACAGCTGGAAAATGCAAAGTCAGTGGGGGTTTTTGGCAGTTTCACAAAGAGTCAAGGGTACTGTATGCAAGAGGCAGGCGCGGGGCAACACAAACATCTGACTTAGGCTCCAGTGTGCTTCACAGCTATAAAAAGGTACTTAGCGTTTGTCAGGGCCACACTAAAACATAGATTAATAGGTGCATAATGCTCTTAAATTAGCAGAAGTAAATTTGGCTTCATTGCTAAAATAGTCTGGATGCTGAATGCTTCACTGTATTAGTAGGCCGTGAGACTTAGCTTCAGTAAATTCACAAATAAGTTATAATACCAGTAAAAATGAGATGTCACTAATTTATCAAAGAACCAGTTTTGCCAAGGAAATTAGGCTGCAACAATGTACATTCTGCAGAATAATGTGTTTTATATAAACTGTAGCAGTCTATAATTCATTATGAATGGGATGAACAATTATTAATGAATGAATCAAATTCATCAGAATGCTGACAATTTTTTTTACAAGGACATGCATGGAAGAATTATTATTATTAATACTATATCCATTCACATGCATGTGGGCTTACAAAATATCACTGTTGCATCACTAGAAGTTGATGGATGACAAATTACAGACCAATTATATATATATATATATATATATACACACACACACACACACACACACACACACACTTTTTACTACTAATGTTACAGATATCATTCTAATATTCTATAGTATATTCTGTTTTGGTGCATTTCTCATTATCAATGTTGAACACAGTTATTAATAAACATAGCTACTTAATATTTTTGTAGAAAACCATGATACATTTTTTTTTTTTTTTTTTTTTTTTTCAGGATTCATTGATGAATAGAAAGTTCAAAAGATCAGCATTTACTGACACTTTCGATCAATTTAATGTATCTTAGCTGAATAAAAGTATGAATTTGTTTTAAAAAATCTGATTTGTTATATTTAATCTAAATTCACAAAAAATATATGAAATTATATTTATGTACATACACCATCTTTGAACACTGCATAAGGTCTCAGTGTTCAGTATCCTTTGCCAATTACCATGTTAAAAATGGGTGTAAAATAATAATAATAATAATAATAATAATACTTAAAAGTCTGCATTCTGTTCTTCAAAAGAGTATCTTTGGCATGTATTCTTTCAAGAGTGTTGACCACCAAAATGAAATGACTGCAACCAATCAAGAAATTAAAAATTAGGGTAACACTTTAGATTGGGGAACACGTATTCACTATAAACTTGGAGTTTTCCCTCAATAAACTTCTAATTACTGCTTAAGAAATGTAGTTGTTGTAGTGGTTATGTTTAGGTATGGGGTAGGGTTAAGGGATGTTGAATATGGTCATACAGAATAAGGCATTAATGTGTGCTTTATAAGTACTAATAAACAGCCAATATTCTAGTAATATGCATGCTAAAAAGCAACTACTTAATAGTGAATGTGTTCCCTCATCTAAAGTGTTACCAAAAATTGCCTCATTTTTGACACGTTTGTGTATTGTGAACATATTTATCTGAAATATTCGGAAGGTGGAAACTTAAATGTCATATTTTTTATGATCAATCATTGCTGACACTTAAAATAGTAAATACACTAACTAAATTCCCAGCCCAAAGCAGCAAATGCAAAAACAAAGCCAGCCAGGAAGCTGAGCAACCTGCAGTCTTTACATATTTACCACATTCTGCTGGAGTGTGATCACTGGCACTAAGTGTTACAGTAGCATAAACAGAATGCAAGTTAATTGGGATGGAGAACGGAAAACATTCATGCTACCAACACCTTTAATGACACA
Organism: Hypophthalmichthys nobilis; assembly: GCA_037950665.1. Lineage (NCBI taxonomy): Eukaryota > Metazoa > Chordata > Actinopteri > Cypriniformes > Xenocyprididae > Hypophthalmichthys > Hypophthalmichthys nobilis. The sequence continues at coordinate 37,796,677 of CM075468.1, read as the reverse complement.
ACACATGATTGACTCCTGTCGACAAGAGCTCAACCTACTCACAACATAAAGCATACAACGCAACACAAAACTTTTTTTTTGTGGGGGTTGTTTCTGATGGCATTTTAATTTCTTCCTTTCACCAGTTCCAATATACAGCTAATCCCACAGTGTCTAATCCTGTTTGGGTGAATTTCACCATGCAGTCAGTCAACACAGCTGTGCCTAAACACACACACACGTCTGGTTTACTATCCTTGTAGGGACTCTCCATAGACGTAATGGTTTTTATACTGTACAAACTGTATATTCTATCCCCTACACTAACACTACCCTAAACCTACCCATCACACAAAACTCAGCATTTTTATATTTTCAAAAAAAACATCATTTAGTATGTTTATTAATCCATTTCCCCCATGGGGACTGCTGGCTGGTCCCCACAATAGCCCCTTTTCCACCGTCGGGCCGAATGGTTCTTATTGCATAACCGTTCCATTCCGTGCCGATCCGGGCCAGCTGATACGGTTACGGTTTCGTTTTCCACTGTGGTGCTGATATAGGCCGCTCTTTGGAACGTAATACAAAAGCATCAGTCATTGCCTTGGTAACACAATGATGATATGAGATGTAAATAATGACAACGTAATGGAGGATGATCAGAACAGAAAAGTGGCTAATGTACGTGATTTCAGGTTTTACAACCCTTGTGGGGGCCGATGTAATATAAACCTGTACACACACACACACACACACACACGCCTCGCTGTAATACTGTCCAGTCAAAGGGAATGTGCATATCTGTTTTTCAGTACTTTTGCCATAATAAAATGGTTAAAACCTCAATTATATAATTTGTACTATAGAGTACTCAGCATAAATGAGTACATACCCTCTGAAAGTTAGGGATACTTGAAGTTATAATGTGCCAGCAAATCTGCTTGATTGATTACCAAAGAAGCATGTCAATATTAATCAGGAATATAATTTTCTCTTATTAAAGTGATAAAATTGAATAAAATTTTGTAACACCCTCCTGAAAGTTACAACATAAAACAATTTTCTGGTGCAAGTTAAAGGCAATTGTTCATCAACAGGTAAGTATGTTGAACCAAAACATTTGTATAAGAGTAATTTCTCAACAATTAAGTGTTATATAGCTTATTGAATCATTCTCAGACTTAATGCTGACAACAATGGAATCACTTGGGAGAGAATTGTCAGAAGACTTATTTATTTGCACAAAAGAGGACAGTGGTACAAGAGGATTACCAAAGCCATGTTTTAAATGTAAAAATATAGCAAAAGTAACAAAGAATGGACTTGTGACAAAGTCCCTGAAACAATTAGGACTTCACTTTAATCTTTCATTTCGTGATGAGTGAATATTTTGCTGAGAAAGGAGCAGGTGAAATGCAAAGCAAATGTCTCAGAGCTGGAAAAAGCTGTGAGAATAGTGACTATTTCATTTCACACAAGACACAATGTGCAGAAGTGAAATGCATTGTTGTTGTCCACACAGGAACTATCTACTGGAGCCAAAGCACAATAAACCAATTTAGTTCTTTTTTTATATTTTATATATCTTTTTTTCTAATTAAATCTTTTCCAAGGCCCATATCAACAAAATAGACTTATGGTAATCCATATTCTGGTCTCATGAGACCAAATCAGTCATTTTGGATCTAACAGCATTCAATATGTATGGCATTGCCTGGTCACCACAGTGAAGTTTGGTGTTAGTCAAGTTCTTATATCGTGCTGAAGGAAGTTGTGCTTAATCAATGGTGTAATGAATTCAAACACAACTGTGTGATACAATACAAAATCTTGAAACAGAAGACACTACCTGCTCCTTATTTCCTGCTTTGTTGGGCACTTTTTCAACATAACTGCATACATTCTGCCAAGGTGAAAATCCTTCAGTATTTCACCTGACTGTAACACTATTGGGCACCTGTGGGGGATTTTGTAGAGAAAAATTGATCAACGCTCCCACTCAAAGACCAGGACACACAAGCAGGTCATCCTCCAGGAGTTAAACAGAATAGATGTGAAAATTTGTCATGAACTTGTACACTCAATGCCAAGAAGGGTCAGAGCAGTATAAAGATATGGACATAATATTACACATTTGTTGAACTTAATCAAGGGTGTAGTTATTATAAATAAATAATACACATTGGATATAAAAAAAGTATACACACCCCTGTTAAAAAGGTGTTATATATATATTTTAATTCATTCATTTATTTTTGTATAATATACCAAAATATTTACAGAGGGGAAACATCTAAGGTTGACCATGTTTGTTTTATGCTTTACATTTTACATTACCATTACACAGAAAATAATTTCCAATAAATTAATTTGTCCATTTTCATTTTATATATAATACATTTTTCAATTGTAGTCAAAAAGGCATCTGAAATAATAAACTAAGTGCAATGTAGTGTTGTCAGAAATATTGATTTTTCAATACATATCAATACTGAAATGCCTGAAACGCTTCCAACTGAAATACCTCACACACATCTAATTTTCCGCAGAAAAGGTACATGATACCACCTGCGCTTTCTTGCTCTCTCATCTCTCCGACACACACACCCGCCTCCCCTTGCTCACTCGTTTCATTTGTTCCGGATGAATACTGTATTGCGGATAATTTTACTCATTCCCGCAGGTTTTGTGATCACACCCAAAGTGCTCGCACATAAAGTCGCCCGTACTAAATTGAGCTCTTTTTCGCTGCTTATTGCACTTAAACAGTCATATACACACAAAATAATGTCAAAATGCCGGCCTTGGTGAGTATTCACGTAAACACAGTCAGTTATGTTTTAAGTGAACCCAAACACTTCAGAAAGAAAACGCATGTGTAACAGTATAATGGGTCAGTGCGTCAGGTCTTAAAGTAACAGCAGCCTAATATACCTGCTGCCAAATTATGAGATAATATTAAAAATATCTATATGGCAGTTTTCCCCCATGGTATCAATGTCAAAATCTGTGGCTAGTGAAAATGCTAGAAACTTTGGAAAACCAGTAGCCACAGTGTTTGGTGAGCAAAAAAGTTAATGTCAAGCCCTGTGTATATTGTATGTATAAGTGAATGGATAAACAGAAAATATGTATAGCTACTATATAAAATATAAGAATTGTACAATACACCCAGGGTTTGAAATTAACTTTTTCACTCACCAGCCAATTTGGCCACTAAATGTTTAATTACCGGCCATTCAAAACTTCTACTAGCCAAAACAAAATAATCAGAAATAGACCACATTATAAATGTCACAGCTTGGATTCAAATATATTTATTTATAAATATGATTCTGAATTTTGCCCAAAAGTCTTGGACATGCAACATTTATGAGAAAAAGTGGCCTCTTAATTGTCTCCTAGGGCTCCAAAGGAACACACCAGACTGGAAGTACCGTGCCTTGGACATCTTGATAAATGCCGAGTGGTGCCGCGGGTATGCATATGGTCATAGAAAATAATGTGTTCAAATTTTAAAGACGTGCTGCTGCGTTTCTCTCAGTGTGCGACCCTCTTTATGCTTTGTTTTGCTAATGTTTGAGGATCTTTCTGGGGAAGAGCTCTAATAGCGATGTCATGCAAAGTGATAGAACATAATTTATGAATCATAACCCGCCAAATTGGCTAGAATGTTGATATGTGTTACCCGCCACAGTGGATTTTCACCCACATTTGGCGAGTGTTCATTTCAAACCCTGAATACACCATATATACACTTTGCACGATATACACTGTATTATACACAAAGGTGTGTAACTGCAGAACTGCTTTGAATTCAGGCCTATTCACACAAGGTCAGTGATGCTTCTGTCCAAAGTGAAAGACTTCAAAGTTTCATCGCAGTGGGCAAAAATGGCCTTCTGTTGTGTAATGCAATTCTGTAAAGTGTAATGTATTTGATGGAATAAGATGGAAACATTTATACACTACCAGTCAAAAGTTTGGACACGGTGAGCAGACAAAACTTCTTTTAAAAACATTAAAAATCTTACCAAGGCTGCATTTATTTAATAAAAAATACAGTAAAAACAGTAAAATTGTGAAATATTATTACAATTTAAAATAACTGTTTTCTGTTTGAATATTTTATGAAGTAATTTATTCTTGTGATCAAAGCTGAATTTTCAGCATCATTACTCCAGTCTTCAGTGACACATGATCCTTCAGAAATCATTCTAATATGCTGATCTGCTGCTCAGGAAACATTTATTGTGTACAATTGTACAAAATATTTGTGTACAATATTTGTTTTTCAGGATTCTTTGATGAATAGGAAGTTCAAAAGAACAGCATTTATTTGAAATATAATCTTTTGTAACATTATAAATGTCTCGATTTAATGCATCCTTGCTGAATAAAAGCATTAATTTCTTTTCAAAAAAATAAAAATAAAAATTCTTACTGACCCCAAACTTTTGAACGGTAGTGTATAATGTTACAAAAGCTTTGTATATCAGATAAATGCTGTTCTTTTGAACTTTCGATTCATCAAGGAATCCTGGGAAAAAAAACTGTTTTCAACATTGATAATAATCATAAATGTTTCTTGAGCAGCAGATCAGCATATTAGAATGATTTCTGAAGGATCATGTGACACTGAAGACTGGAGTAATGATGCTGAAAATTCAGCTTTGCCATCACAGGAATAAATTACTTTATAAAATATATTCAAACAGAAAACAGTTATTTTAAATTGTAATAATATTTCACAATATTACTGTTTTTACTGTACTTTTAATTAAATAAATGTAGCCTTGGTAAGCAGACGAAACTTCTTTTAAAAACATTAAAAATCTTACCGTGTCCAAACTTTTGACTGGTAGTGTACGTGTGCGCTGAGCAAACACTTGAGTTAGCAGGAACTTGTTGTGATTTTATCAGGAGATTGAGCAGACTGATGATGTGTGAAGGATATACACCTTCAATGGTGCCTATCAATATCTCACAATACACTGTGAACTCTAGCTTGTGAGTTAACAGCTTCTCTGATCCCTGTTCTTTTTTCTCTGTCAACAGACAAAAGAGATTTAAAAGAAACAGTAGGATGACTCAGTGGAATTGCTTCAAGATGCCTTGTGAAATATGGGCCTTGTACTGTAAAGAAGCTACAAGGATATGTGATTTATACAATTTAAAGCAAACTGTCAAAGGGATATCACTAAGAAATATTATCTGGCTGCATTACCTCTTCATAATGAAGCTAAAAGCTATAATTATCTGCGCTTACCAAATAATTTGCAAAAGGGATAGCTGTTATTTCAAAGGTTAATGCATCATGAAGTTCACTTTTTTATTTAAAGGCCCTTTTGCTAGGAGAAGTGTGTTGTTACTAATCTGTGAAATTAATATAGACTGGCACTTCCAAAACCTACAAGAACCTTCAAACTCTGAGCCATGAACAAATCTGATCATCAATTCAAACGGCAGACTGATTAACATTATTACTTTCTAAATGATTTACTTTGTTATGTCACTGAAGATTTTCTTTTCTTTCCTTTTTTTTTTTCCCCCTTTTTTACCAAAGATTTTAAAATTTAAAATCCCTTGTTATTCATGCTTTTCCAAACCTGTTTGACTTTATTTCTTCTGTGGCACACAAAATAAGAAGTTTAGTAGAATGTCTGAGCTGTTCTTTTACACAATGTAAGTGGATGGGGACCAGGGACAGCCAAGCTCCAAAATGGACAAAAAAACAAAACAAAACAAATAGCATAGCTTCAAGCAGTCCACATGACATGTGCACTATATTAAGAAGTCTTCTGAAACCCTATAAAAGATTTAAATTCACTGAAAGCCTTGTCTGACAGTCATGGTCACCATCCACTTTCATTTTATGCAAAATAGCAACTCCACGAAAGAAAAGTTTTAAATAAGGGATTATGTACATCCAGCCAGTTGTTACTGCAGAATAAACCCCGAGAGAGTGATCAGGACCCCGACGCGATACCGGAATACATAATTAAATAACTGCACACAAAATATTGATTTGAGTTGTAATATTTTACTAGCTCACCAAACGCAAAACTTCCACAAGGAAAAAAACGTTCCTAGCAAGCGTAAAGCACCGACTTCAGTTAACCCGGATGAGTCTGTGTTATTATCGGGGGATAACATACCGCTGGATGGCGTGATTGACCAATCAGAATCAAGTATTCCACAGAGCCGCGTAATAAAAGGTCTTAAAAGACATGATGCATAAATGTGACTTTTTTTTTAAACAATAGTGGCTGAACTATTCCTGTAAAGAAACAAAATTAAAATGAAGTCTGATTCCACTCTTAGGCTCTCATATGAAGTGTCATATGAAGTGTTTCATGGTTATAGATTAGAATATGAAGCGGGCGCAATGACCTTGATATCATAAACCCAGTCCTTCACCTTTTCTGACGGATTATATTAAAGGGGTGTATTCATTTTAACTAGATGGCCTGGCCTGGTTTTTATAGACACCTATAAATTCCAGACAGGCTAACAGGAAATGACAGTTCATGACTGCCTTCATTACTTAAAAAAAAAAAAAAAAAAATCAGAACTTTTAAATTCATTTGGAATGTTAACATTGTACGATGGGTTAAGAGAGACAGTATGAGTCAGATACCTCATGAGCATGGTGTTACAACATGCTTCTTATGAACTGACATGTTCCAACTGAGTCTATGAAGAATTTACTCACTTTCAGGGAATTTGAATTTGATGCAAATCAACAGCTATCAGGTAGTATCAAAGACTAGATACATGGACATGTAAATATGAACACATTAGAAACGTTAACATTTTAAAAATGTATTGAAAATAACACACTTATACCTCATTATATATATATATATATATATATATATATATATATATATATATATATATAAAATGATTTTGATTTCAAAAACAAAAGTTAATGTAAAAGCCAGGTTGTTAAATTATAAATGTTAGGGCAAGTAAGAAACACAAACCAGTAGTAGATGAAATATCTTTATTTACTGATTTATTACTTTATTGACATTGATATTCTAAAGACTCATTAGTCAGTTTGCCAGGCCAATTAATATTTTCTTTTATAACCTAAAGACTACTACAAATATCTGCCAACTTATATATATATATATATATATATATGGAGTCAAATTGAGTGATCATAATATCACATTTAAAACAGAGTATTAGTTACAGCTCCGCTAGGTTGCTTTAATACTTTATATTACTGAATATATTTTGGTACTAATTATTTTAAATGTCAGGAATGTACGTTTGAAGCGAGTCTAAGTGGGACCTGCATTATAATTAACTGAAACATGAAATCATTTTTAATTAAATTAAATACTGATCAGCTCATGAGTCAAAAGCAGCTTTCAGCTCTATACTCGGAGGGAATAATGCGTTTTATGTATTTTAAAAAATCATTTTCAAGCTTATATTTACAGCTTTACAGTGTTAGCTGCTGTCATATATGATAAAGTGCCCCATTTATGCTATTTTAAAGGTTCCTAATTTTGTTTCGGAGGTGTCCTACAATAAGTTTACATGCATCCAAGGTCAAAAAACACTTTCATTTTCTCATATTATACATTGTAGCATCACCTCTTTTCTCACAGTGTCTGAAACAGTTCGATAAAGGATCCGGTCTCTCTAAACCCCTCCTTTCCAAGAGCCTACTCTGCTCTGATTGGTCAGATGGCCCAGTCTTGTTGCGATTGGTCTACCGTTTACAGCGCATCGGAAATGAAACGCTCACTATCATATCTGAATTTCAGCTGCGGAAGCTTCCTCAGCACTTGATACACAGTGATACGATTCGCCAACAGCCAGTGAAAACCATAATCTCGCATTATGCAAATGTGTTATCTAAAAATAAGCTTTTTGTTGAAAATTTCTAACAAAGAAAAATGATTGCAGATTGGCAAGACATCTGCAGTTATGTGCTGTGTATGACTTATTATTGAAGAAATTCCCCCCTGCCAATTAAACTGAATTTAAAGTGAAGAAGAACAGCATAAAGTATTCCCACATTCAACATTAATTTGGTATTTCTCTGCTAAGGGTTTAGAGCAGCAGAGAGGTGCACGCTTGGCCAGGAGGACGCTGTGCCCTTCTAGTGTCTGCGCTGCTATAACAGGCGGCTCAGAGCCCACCTGTCTTTCTTCATTTCACCTGTGACATTTTGTTGTTTGTTTTCCAGCAATTCTCTGTGGGGACTTTTTTTTTAATCACTGATGATCGGGTCAGAGAGCAAAGCTTTACATCAACCCCCCGCTTCTGCCCCAAAAGCGGGTTCCTCACGCTCTCCCGTGCAGCGGCCCCAATGGAGCCTCTGCACGCTCACAGCTGTCACTCCTGTCTGGCCTGCGTCTGACCTACTGCACGGAGGAGAAGGCAATAATCCCCTTCACTTGGGGCGGAGGGGCAAAGGAGCAGACGTCTGCTGTGTGCAAGACCATCTGAGCATCAGCGTGGGAGCAGATACGAGTCCACAGAGGTCTACTGAGGAAAGGTGATTGTTTTTTAATAACGTGAAAGTTTTGAAGTGATGAGTGATAAAACTGTTACGGCTTTACGATTGTGTCAGGTTTTTTTTTATTGACAGTTTCAGTCATGCTGTCTTGACAGTAACTTTCATTATGTATTTCGATGTTACATCATGTAAATAAATAAATAAATTCTCAATGGTATGATTTGTAAAAAAAAAAAAAAAGTTGTCTTGGCAATAACTTTCATAAAAAAAAAATAAAGTAAGTAAATAAATAATAGGGCCATTCCGTGTCAAATCAACCAAGTTTCAGAAACTTCCCCAGCTCAAATGTTTGATTTTGTTACTATTTTTTTTCTGTACAAAGATAAATATAAATGGTGATGAAAGCCAAAATATTAAATGTCACAGATGTATATTTTCTGAGTAATCCACTATTTTGTAGAAGGGGGTCAAAATGACCATTTTCACTTGAGATGTGGAGCCAATTTACAGGGGTGTAGAAATGACTTTAGAAAGATGGCAGCATCATTATTTTATTTGTACACAGACTGGTAGGTCTATTAGCAAAATCTGTTGACTTTAGCAATATCTGTTTGCCAACGGTGACCATTCAAAAATGACAAAAAGCCCTTCTTGTGTTTTTTGCCTCATGTTTTGCATGCCTGTAACTCAAGAGGTATTCACAATATCTTAATATCCTTGTAGATTCTGGTTCTTAACAAACATTCCTTCTGGTATGTTCATTTTAAAGGCCCTCGATGGTTCAATCCCAGAGATGTGGACATGTTAATGCGGCTCCATGAGTTAATTAGTAAATTGTACACATATTCAGTGGTCAAAAACCAAATGTGGGTCACTTTGCATACAGCTGATACTTTTTTCTTTTAAAGAGGAATGTCTGAAGAACAAATGATGTTGAAACTAGAAATGTATCTCGTGTTTTTCTATCAACACAACTGCATAGAACAAGACTGAGTGACATAAATATTCTTTTTTTTTTTTTCAAAGTCTGTAACTCTAAAAGTATTTGAGATATCTTAATATCCTTCTGTGTTCTCATACTTAATAAACTTTCCTTTTGAAATCTTTATTTTCAAATTGTTTATCCTGTTTTATGCAAAAATCTCACTCATTATGTTAATTTGTTACTTTGTGCTTAAAATGATTTCACCTGACACATTTTTGCTTCTTTAGCTATCTTTACATTACACAAGCACCACGATTAAATTGCACCAACATACAAAATAATTACTGTAAAATATTATGCCAAGGTTTGTTTTGTTTTTCAATGAAGGAAGCAGCGCATTAAACTGTATTAATTCTATAATTAATAGAATGCCCCTATGCTCCCTAAGGTCAGATAATCGCTGCTTCTCAAACTCTTGTGTGCCTGCTTGTGAAAGTGATGCAAAAGTGTACATTTCTGCTGTGCATGCTAGAGAAAAGTGAATGGAAAATGAAACAAGAGAAGATGAAAACCCTTTTAGCTCTTCAAATGTATGTGTCTGGGTACATTAGCTCTTGCCATCATTTGCTTCTCAGCCTGTAATTTAAAGCAATGTGGGTCCTCTAGGGATGTGAAGATGCAAGGAAAACCCATCCTCAGAACCATCAGTTAGCAATTCCTCTTATTGTAGTGCATAATAAATTATTTCTACTTTTTTAATGTGATTATTCCACAAAGTTTAGCAGCAACGAAGCAAAAGGGAATACATTTATCTTTAGTTAATCAGTCTGAGTTTAAGACCCCAAACCTACTTTTGTGGAATTAATTTCGTTTCTCCCCAATAAAAACGGGGGTGGACTTAGTCTATACTGATGACCGTGATTAATTTCGTATTATGCCACCTATCATATCACTACCCCCAAGATGCTTTTAAATTAGCTCATTCAAATGAAACTAAGAGGAAAATCATGCAATATCACTCCAAACCTGCTGAATTTTCTACAACAGACATTTAAGAATCACTTACCCTGTAAGTGAGAGGCACTGTAACATGCTTGTGGCTTTTAAACAGACAAAAACACAAGTACTTCAGTCTGACTTGCATCAAAACTTACTGAATAAGTCATTGATTGTCTTACATAAGTCAAAAAGAGTTCTTTAGATTAGGGCTGCACGATTATGACAAATCATAATTGTCGATTATTCCCTTGAAATTGTAATTGCGATTATTAATTATGATGATCACAATTACATTGAATGATGTTTTGAATAGCTTTATACCATTGTTTGAAGCAAATGCATACCGCATTTTTATGTAAAAATAATAAAAAAAAAACCAAGCTGAAAACATTATGCCTGAATTTTTTTATCGCTTTTCTTTAGCATTAAGCCTCAAATGTCAACTATACATTGGTTTGGTTTCTACTTTACATAAAAAGTAAACATATGCATGTAATAATAATAGGGGCTTTCACACCATGTTGTTCTAGGAACTTTATAGGAACTAGCACACCAGGGTGGTTCCCCGAGAACTAACGTTCCCCTAGGGCCATTTTCCTAGTTGCATTCGCACCACCAGTAGGAACTCTGAAGTGACGAAAACTGCGCTTGTTGCTGTGACTTTTATTTTGATGGCACGGCGGGCATTTATTTTGACAGCGCTGAGCACACAGTGCTTGCATTTTCCGTCTTCATTAGTTTACGATCTGTTTAACAGTCCTGTCTAATACTTTATTAGATAAAACTGTTATACAAAGAAAGTAAACAGTATATGAAAAAGTGTTAGCTTTTGCCGTGTGGTTGATGCCCAGTGTCGCTAACTGAGCATAAATACATAATCATGTTTCGCTTGGTCCACTCAAAGTCGCGCTGGATTTTCTCCTTAGCATAAGGTTGAGAGGTCCATCTATCACTGTTTGTAGAGTTAGTTCACGGAGTAAATACGTAGGCTGTGTTCATGGCTTTTTAAAAATGGTGGGTGCTGGTGTTTCGCCTTTGTTCGACCAATCAGCATACACTTACATCACTGGTGGTTCTTTTTGTCCTGGGTTTGACCTTTAACACTCTGAAGTAGTCGTGATTCGCTTCTCACAACGTAACATGCCCTAAGCACACCTCTTAAGCATGCAGAATAATGTAAGTGAATTTTTTTTTTTTTTTTTTTTTTGGTAATCACGCTTTTGAACGATTACAAAATCGTGGCATCCGTAATTGTAATCACAATCAGAAATTCGATTAATTGTGCAGCCCTACTTTAGATTATAAAAATGTTCTTCACATTTTCTCACTTTTCACTGAAAGGTTCTTTATGGAACCTTTATGGAACCAAAATGATTCTTCTATGGCATTGCTGATTCGAGAACCAAATCAGACTGATTCATTAAAATAGTGTGATTATTTCAATGAACTAGATTAATCAATTCACTGAAAAGATCTAAATCAAAATAAGTATTTGTTCATGAATCGGACATTCTCTAATGAACTCACCAGGTTTGTAATGACATGAGGGTGGGTAAACAACGACAAAAACAATCTTGGTTAAATATCAAGGCAGACTGTGCAACATCTACGGACTCTTAAGTCAGATACTATATTAAGTCAGTACTATACTGTATTTTAGCTGAGACTTCATGATTGACAGCATTGACTGGGCATTGTGACATCCACATTTTGACACGAAAAAAAATGGCATTGTGAGATCTTGCACTAATGTTGGCAATAAACCAGGAGTATTGCCAGGAAAAGGGAAAAAGTTGAAGAGTCGTGTCTCCAGAAAACAGAATTTGTGGACTGCTCACACTATAAAACAAACGAGTTAAACTTGATAGGCAATCACAACATGTACATCATTTGCCGTGACGTGCTGGTGAGATCCAATCTACAGATCCAACCAAGCTAGCCCATGTGAGGAGAAGAAATGTTCCAAAATGACAATGCATCCAGCTCAAATGTGGAGACATGTTGATTTTTCGGGCTTTTGTGTACCAGCTGTTTACTTGTGCAGGACAAACTCCTTAAGCAAGATGCGTACTGCTTGGAGTTATCTTCAAAATCAATATACAGTCATACTTTGTGTGTCTCCCCAAACGCCTGGGGATTACTGCTGACCTCTGTAATACTTTCCAGATTGTCAGTTTAGGTTAGAGCTTTCCATTTCATCTGCTTCACATTGCAGCACTTAGGCTGCCTTCATTTGGTGATCAATCAAAACCACATAAAAAGGCAAAGTGCAGTTTACTATTTGTTTCAGTGGGCCAGCTGTAAACTGGCATAACACAGGGCAGGGGCCAGGCCACATAAGGGCCAGGGTAGCACTGGTTCACCCAGCTCAACGAATGGTCTATCCAGGGTCAGAATATTTTAAAGGGTACCTATTATGCAAAATTCACTTTTATGAGGTGTTTGAAAACAGATATGTGTCCACAAAGTGTGTAAATGAAGAACTACAATGTCACGTGAGCGTAGCCATGATAGAAATGATAATCAAAACCAAACAGCTGCTCTGTTCATTTTTGGCAGAGTTTCCGAGGCACAAGCTGTACAGGCTCCACCCTCTTCTGGAAAGCTGGGTAGGAGCAGCAGCTCATTTGCATTTAAAGATACATGTACAAAAACAGCATGTTTTTTTTGTTTTTTTTTTCACTCAAAAATGGGCATTTACATCATGGTATAATAAATAATCTGTGGGGTATTTTGAGCCGAAACTTCATAGACACATTCTGGGGACACCAGAGACTTATACTACATCTCGTAAAAAGGGGCATAATAGGTCCCCTTTAATAGTTTAAAAAAAAGAAATACAAACAAAGAGAAAGTAAAATTTACATAGTTAATCCTGCAATATTTTGTTTAATTTAGTGATTTTGGACCAGCCTCACACGAGGGCACCACAAATTTAGTTATTTGTGGTCTTAAATATTAATATTTTGTATATATATATATATATATATATATATATATATACATATATATATATATATATATATACAAATGGCAAATATGGCAAATATTTTGCACCTTTCAGATCCAGTGTTTTGATTGGCTGTCAGCGATGGCCACAGGATGGCCCCTCTCTTGCATGAAGTTCATTTGCATAGCTTAAAGTTCACGTTTAGGACAATGTCTCGACTTAGAACAAGGTTTTTACTATGCATAATTCACTTCCCAAACCAATTAAAGACCAAACATCATTGGGTTATGTTGAACTTCCTATGCATTCATGTATACCTTAATAGGTAAGTTTGTATATTTTGCATGTACACAAACAGCACTCATTAAGTATATACAGTTCTGACAATAGAAATGGAGAAGATTTGCACCATTTTGTCCATTGTGCGTCCATTTTTATATAGAAAATACGTCTTTTGTTGCTTCAAGCCAAACGGCAAAACCTGTCTGGTGAGTCAGTTCACACCTCAGGTTTTAGGACTGAGGGACTAGGGTGAACAATGGGGAAAATGGTGATAGAATTCGTCTGCTCAATGACATGCAAATGTCATCATTCTTCCCTTGCACAAATGGTCAGGGTGATTGTATTTGCAGGCTCTTAGCCCATCTATTTCCTTGTTTGTGGAGCTTCTCTTGGAGGTGTGAGTTTTGGAGTTCTGTGCATTTCATCATGGCAGATGAGGTGATGAGGGGAGTCTGCCCTCATGTCTGCCTGCTGATCACTACAGTCCCGAGATGGTCAACATTTTCTGAAGGTTAAGCTCCTTATTTATTTCCTTTCACTGTCCTTTTGAAAAAGAAAAAGAAATCTTCCAGGCCCGAATTTGTACCATTTTTTGGGAAAAGTTCCTCATAATTGTCACCAAAGCTCAATTCAATAAGCCACGTTTGCAAGATATACTGGCCATAAAAATGAGTCTGTGAATGGACAGTTTGACTATTTGATCTTTTCTCTTTGTTTAACATGATATGCTCAACAACACAAAGTTGCTGAAGTCGCCCAGGCTGGATTCAATATTACTTTGACATAAAAACACAAAATAATTAGGCAATTAAAATATATAATGAAGAATATGTCATTTTCAAGCATTTGCTAAATGTATAATGTAGAAAAACATCATTTGGTTCTGTTCTAATAAGGCTGCATTTACATTGATTACCAAACCCACACAGTTCTAATACTCCATCAATAAGAACTTCAATTTAAACAAAACTAGTGAAATCATATTTTTTTTTTTTTTAATTAGGGATGGATCAGAATGGGCAACTAGTTGTTAGCCATAGGCCGTGTGTCTTCCAAAGCAAGGCCAGCATACCTCTCAAGCACCCTCAGCAAGGCATTTTCAAAAGAGCGCTTGGTGTTTTCAGATGGCTAAAAACACTTTGATGGACACATGGCTTTATTGTTCAGGGCTTTCTTAAAGTAATCACCATCTGTGGTTGCAACATAAGATTTCAATTTACTTGTAGAGGAACAATATTATGTCAGTTGTGTTCTTCTGCATGGATAAATCTGATGATTTGAGAAATACCCATTGGGAAAAAATCTTACAAAATGTGTGAAAAATATGCCATCTGAGCAAGTGGGTAAATCTACAGCTATAGAAGTCTGAACTTTTTGTCTTTGTTTATAAACAGGGATGAATGACAGAAGCCTAAATTTATTGGCAAATTGAACCAGGGCCAAATTGTGATGGCTAGACGACTGGGTCAAAACAACTCCAAAACTGCAGCTCTTGTGGGGTGTTCCCAGTCTGCTGTGGTCAGCATCTATCAAAAGTGGTCCAAGGAAGGAACAATGGTGAACCGGTGACAGGGTCATGGGCGGCCAAGGCTCCTTGATGCACGTGGGGAGCGAAACCCATGTGGTCCGATCCAACAGACGAGATACTGTAGCTCAAACTGCTCAAGAAGTTAATGCTGGTTCTGATAGAAAGGTGTCAGAATACACAGTGCATTGCAGTTTGTTGTGTATGGGGCTGCATAGCTGCAGACCAGTCAGGGTGCCCATGCTGACCCCTGTCCACCGCTGAAAGTGCCAACAGTGGGCACGTGAGCATCAGAACTGGACCACGGAGCATTGGAAGAAGGTGGCCTGGTCTGATGAATCACGTTTTCTTTTACATCACATGGATGGCCGGGTGTGTGTGCGTCACTTACCTGGGGAACACATTGCATCAGGATGCACTATGGGAAGAAGGCAAGCCGGCGGAGGCAGTGTGATGCTTTGGGCAATGTTCTGCTGGGAAACCTTGGATCCTGCCATCCATGTGGATGTTACTTTGACATGTACCACCTGCCTAAGCATTGTTGCAGACCGTGTACACCCTTTCATGGAAACGGTATTCCCTGGTGGCTGTGGCCTCTTTCAGCAGGATAATGCGCCCTGCCACAAAGCAAAAATGGTACAGGAATGGTTTGAGGAGCACAACGAGTTTGACGTGTTGACTTGGCCTCCAAATTCCCCAGATCTCAATCCAATCGAGCATCTGTGGGAAGTGCTGAACAAACAAGTTCGATACATGGAGGCTCCACCTCGCAACTTACAGGACTTAAAGGATCTGCTGCTAACATCTTGGTGCCAGATACTACAGCACACCTTCAGGGGTCTAGTGGAGTCCATGCCTCGACAGGTCAGGGTTGTTTTAGCAGCAAAATGGGAACCAACACAATATTAGGAAGGTGGTCATAATGTTATGCCTGATCGGTGCATATCTTCTGTGGAAGTTTCAGGACCAAAAAAACGTTTATCCTATCATTGCATTTGGTCCAATATGATGTCCTACCTGCCTGTCAACATATGTATTTCCATACCTCTGCGCACCCTGCTCGTGCAGACATCACACGTCATCAGCGTGCTCCATGAGGCTATGCAGAGTTGTAGACAGACAGTCACAGAGCGCCACAAAGAAACAGCAGCCGCCTTTTACACTTCCTCCTGAACCAAAACAACAAGCTTATGTTGCATTCACACCATGTCATAACCGTAATTATGCGATGGTGCTTTGAGACATGAGGTAATTCAACGCCGTCTCTCATTTCATGACACTTTGCAGACTCTGCTGTGCATGTTCATGTGTTTTGAAGGAGAGTACTCTGAAGGGAGGGTGGAATCTCATACTTTCAAAGCTAGCTTACTATTGCTAGCCTCTCCGAAATTGCCTACACTACCTTTAAGTACACGTTTTTAAACGCATAATCTTACGTACTGGCTTAATTCATTTCTAACAAAAAAAATGTGAAATCTTCCATAGTGCAACTTTAAGAACTAAGAATGAAAATGTTTTGCACATTCTTAAAAACTAATTGATGACAGTCACCATTATATGGGTCAGGTCTTAAGGTCAACATTCAAGCTCACCAGAGGAAAGCTTAAGAGTTGAACATCTGGCCCCTGTACAGCAGTGTTAATTAAAATTAAACACACCGACCCCTATTAAACTTTTCCCGTCAATTACGTGACATTTCCAGCCTTTCTCAACCAGTTTGTGAACAGTGTCTACATGTGTTCCATAATTACTCGACCACCACAATCTTCGTCCCGTTTTGTTTGCTCAAATGGAGTTCAATTGGCTGGAAAGAATGTGGTGTCTTCCTTGATTATTTCATGCCACATTTATTAGGTGCCGTAAAAGCTACAAAGAAATTCTATTGGCAGTAAGATGACATTACCAAGATGGTCCTCAGGGTCTCTGTGCTCTGAAAGAGACAGTTACTATTCCATTCACCATGATTATTTTCACCATGTTATTCAATATTCAGTAATGCAATAAAAATGTATGCAACATGTGGTCACTGTTTCATTCAGGGGGAAAGAACAAAAGAATCTGAATGCAGTATTCTTTTCAGTGACAATTCAAGAGACTTTGGCAAGCATTATGCAAGATGTCATTTTTCATTAAGGTAAATGAATCTAAAATTAATTGCTTAAATGGTAAAAAGTTAAAGAGGTGAATTAACCATCGAGGGAAAAGTTTGTAATCCTTTGGATTTAAGAGTTTAAACCCAACCATTACAACAACAGTGACAAAGCAGATTTTGGATAAATGCAAAAATGATGCTTCTACCTAAACAAGAAGAGAGAGTGTGGTTTTGTGCACTTTCATTTAGTATGTCGGTTAGATAACACCGCAAACACCTGTTTTTGGGACTAAGCTTCTGATCTGAAATCCAATAAACCACAGATGAGATCACACTTACGAAACTCATCCATTCACCCACTTGATATTTCCCACCTCTTTCTGTGACACATGAGATTCTGTGACATACATTTTTTCTCAGTACTGCCACAAAAACGAACACTGCACAGTGACTATCAATCATCCACAAATGCCTACTCACAGCACCACCCACCTAACCAAGAAAGTAAACAACACTAAGATGATGGTCGCAGTCAGTGCAAGCCAAGCAGTACACCTCAAAACTGAAATAAAGTTTGTCTTTACCTTTCCTTGTGTTTCTGGACTGACTCTGAGGAAGGCTCCTAAACTCCCACAAAGCAGCACTCATGGTTCCTTTCATCAACCTCATATTTGCCTTTTTAACTTACAAGATAGACATGGAAACCTGTTTCTGCCTCAGAATAAAAAAAAAAAAAAAGTTTTTTGTAGCTTGTAATTGCATCTACATATCTCAGAATGCGACGTTATATTTAGCAACTGTGACTTTCTCATAATTACATATCAGAATGTGACAATATCTCACAATTGTGACAGTTTCTTGTAATTGTGACTATTTATCTCAAAGACTGACTTCATATCTCCCAGTTGTGACTTTGTTTCTTGTAATTGTGCAGGATATCTTGGAATATGACTTAGTTTCCTGTAATTGCGACTCTATATCTCAAAATGTGACTTTATATCTTACAATAGTGACTGTTTCTCGTAATTGCGACAATCCATTTCAGAATGTGATTTTACATCTCACAATTGATTTGTTTCTAGTAATTGCATCTAATGTGACTTAGTTTCTCATAATTGCGACTACATATCTTAGAATGTGACAATATCTCACAACTGTGACAGTTTCTCATAATTGTGACTATGCATATCAGAATTTAACTTTATATTTCATAGAATTTGTTTGTTGTAACTGTAGCTACATATCTCAGAATGTGACTTTAGCAACTGTTTCTCATAACCGTGACTAAACATCTCGGAATCTGACTATATCTCACAATTGTGACTTCGTTTCTCGTAATTACGGCGACATATCCCAGAATGTGACTATTCATCCCAACTGTTAACAGTTTCTCATAATTACAACTATATATCTCAGAATGGGATAACTGACTTTGTTTCTCATAATTGCAACTATATCTTAGTATGTGACTTTATATCTCACAATGCAACTTTTTCTCATTTCGTATTAACTTTATCTCACAATTACCTTTTACAGTTATGAATTTAGTTTTGAATAAGAATCTATTCTTGAGGTGGTTAGTGAAAAATTTCACCCACAAATAAAAATTGTTGTTATACTTTCTGTTGAAAACAACGTGAGAATTTTTAAAATAATTTTTAGAAAGCTCTGTTCGATTCGTTGATCATGCTCCAAAAAGGACAGAAAAAAGTGGTCCAAATGAAAACTAGAATTAATGAACTTCTCCTCATAATGTTCATTATGAGAGTTAAAGTTGACTAAGAGAAGGAAATAAAGCAGGAAGTGTTGACGACGCCCAGCCTCTTTCTGCCCCAAGGGTCAGGCGCCAGTGATCGAGTGAGAATGCTGACAGGTGCAATCTGGCAACCGCTACACCAATGCTGAGTGTGCAGGGTTTGAAACCAACACCATGTGAAACTCGCTCAAAGAGATGTTTCAACATTAAGACCTTCACTATAGGTGAAGCTGCTCATCCTTTATCTGGGTGAGTCTCAGGAGGACAGAGGCTCTTGTATATATATCAGGTAATGGGCCCTGTGCTGATATGAAATAATGTGTGATCAAAACAAGAGAGAGGCTGAAATTCATCTGACACCGTTGACACTGAAATGTTAAATTGTTTATATATAGTGATTCAAAAACTGTATTTGGACACGTAAGCCACACTTAGGAAGGTCTAAACTTCATTGAATTAAATACAAAATATTAAATGTCATATGCAAAGAAATTGTGTTAGAGTTTTTCCAAAGAATTAATTGCATTTTCCAGAGGCATATTTGCAATTCTTTTACCCAAATGACATGTTGTATTCCATCATATTAACTATGAACATGGGAATTTGTGTCTAAATGCACTATAAACTATGTAGTACACAGCCATTCAATGTATACATTGTTGAAGGTTAGTTTCATTTCAAATGGAACACTAACATTTTTTCTGTCACTAAATTGAAACATTAGGCAATTAGACATTAGAGTGAAATGATGTCATAAAGCCACATTCTCTGGTGTTTGATGTTGCAGCTAGTTTGAGCCTGTTAGCTAACCTGAGTAATTATGAGAACCCTCATCTTACTATAATGAACATTTTACGTTTTGGCGAACTGGTGGTGAATTCATATAAATTTGTGCATTCTACTTTAGGCTAGATGTTTTCATGCAACACTGAAGGGTTAGGCTTAGGGGTGGAGCTTAAATCGTATGTTTTCACACTTTCAAAATTAAACAAAATCACCAATTTGTAAAATAGTTACGTTTTCTCATGAGACCAGGTCAGAACCCTACATATTGTGAAATGTAAAAATACTGAAACATCACACGGTAAAAAAAAACAAACTCACATTTGTAAGGTGTTGTTTTCTGCAATGACATTTGAACATTTTAAATGTGACTTCCAAAATATTACAATTTTAGAACAATCTGTAGCTTTAAATGAGCTATGCTTATACTCTCAATGCAATTTTTTTATTTTTTTTTATTTTCAAGGACCGCAGTCGTGTCAGGTTTTAAAAAGTGAAATTGTAATTTTCACCTCGTCAACATCTCAGGATCAGGATGGTCTCCACTTGTAAAACTTTGCTTGATAAAAAAGAGAAGTGTATAATTTGTCTTGACCCTTACTTTTGGAGTGGAGGTTGCTCTTATCAGTGCCTGCTTGTATTTCTGGGTCATTGTATATGAAAACTGTTCTATATTGACATGAATTTTCATGATTACGTTTTTGATATGAAAGGCACTGAAATGAAATTGCTTACTGGTTGTGTTCCAAAAATTGCCAGAGATATTCAAAAAATGATTACTATTGGATAGCCAAAATGTTTTGGTAAATTGGCTGCATCCAGTTTTTGATGTCCATCCAAAAAAAAAGATGCATTTACAGAGGTAATCATACTTCATGACACTTCTGCTACTGATTTCACACTTAGAAACCTTATTTTTGTGACTACTCTCGTATTCATCTGCCAGTAGTTGTGACCCAGTTATGAAGCAATTAGCTGTCATAATGTATGTTTATATGAAACAATATTCACAGAAAGACTGATTTCCCCTCAAATAGTCATGCTTAATTTAAACTAAATTCAAATGATTGCAACCACCCATATATACTATAAAGAAGCAGCCAAGAATCCTTGTTGATTTCCCCAGCCTGAATGTGAATCACATACAATAATTATTAAACAGTCCTCAGAGTATTTTAGTGGAACTGAATGCAGGCTTTCAGTTCTGAGCAAAAAGAGATTTCTTTCACAGCACTCCAAACGTTTCTTTCCACTGAATCCCTGAAGTAACACTCATCAGCCCCAGAGTGATTAAAAAAAAAAAAAAGAGAGAGAAATCCTTTACTTAAGCGCTTTAGAACTTTTACACACAGAGGGAAACAACCTGACTAGTACTTTATCACAGCTTCTACCTTAAAATGAGATCAAGGAGAAACAACACTTAAAACCTCTTGACCATACTGAAACATCTTGAGGATTCTTCCTGATGATATGATTGCTACTGGTTTAGACAGTGTGCTTAAAGGGATAGTTCATCCAAAAATTTTCCCATAATTTACTCACCCTCAAGCCATCCTAGGTGTATTTGACTTTCTTCTTTCAGACGAACACAATCAGAGTTATATTAAAAAATATCCTGGCTCTTCCAAGCTTTATAATGGGAGTGAATGGGGCTTGAGATTTTGAAGTCCAAATAAGTGCATCCATCCATTATAAAAGTAATCCACACGGCTCCAGGGGATTAATAAAGGCCTTCTGACGCAAAGTGTTGGGTTTTTGTAAGAAAAATATCCACATTTAAAACTTTATAAACTATAATAATTGGCTTCCGGCAGATGACCAAATGCAAGTCGATTTCTGGCGGAAGAGTGACCTGTGACCTGACATAGGATGTAGGAGTAGCAGAAGCCTAGGTGAGAGTAGTGGGTGTTTTGGGTGAACTAAGCCTTTAAAACAAATTTCAACACCACATACATTGAAAAGAAGGTAATTTTTAACCCCCCAAATTCCATAAAACAGAATAACAAGAGTCGTCATTATCCCAGGTGCCATCCACCAGTTCCAAGCCAATGAACCACTAACCTACCTGTCAAGCATTGTCAATAGGCTGCTCTTGTACCATGGGAGTTTTGTTGTTTGTGTGAAGAGAAGAGAACAGAGAGAGATGTTACCTGACATGATGGCAGTGTTTTCTGGCATAGAGCAGGATGTCAATGCCAAACTGGCAGCACTGATGGTGAGGTCTACCTGCAGTCAGCTGTCCCCTCACGCCACAGTTCTTGTGCCCATGTATAATTTAGTTTGAGTTCAGCTGTGCTGTCAAAATACTCCCAAGTTTCTGTTCATAAACAGTCTCTTTCCTCTTCGCCAACTCCGATTCGTTTTGAAAGCAGAGACTCGGGCTAGTTAGACAGCAGAAGTGCCACGCCAGAGGCTGCCAGTGGTATAGGTCTTATTGTCTTTCCCCCAGGAACACAACAGCCACGATAATAAAGCAATATAGGTCAACTTAGGTCAAACAACAGAGACAGAAATATATAAAGGCGTGCTTGCTTTAAAAAAGAAAAAAGAAAAACACACACACTCTTTTTGGATTGAAGACATCTGACCTGAAGATATAGACCCTGCATAGCTGTAGACCTATAAATGGGACGGAGGTCGGTTTGCAACATGCTAAATACTAAAACCAATGCTAAATGCAAATAAAGACAGCAAAATAAATGAGCCTATCAACTTTTAAAAGGGCAGTGTATCCTATATCTTTAGCAAGAGGCTGAGCATCCAATCAAATGCCACAGTATTTTTACCAAGTGATCATCTGTCACTTGGTAGAAGCTAACCAAATTAGGCAGATATAGTAAAAAACATAAATAGTGTGAATGATATCCACTTGTCCTTAAAGGGTTAGTTAACCCAAAAATGTCATAAATTCTGTCATTAATTACTCACCCTCATGTCGTTCCAAACCCGGAAGACCTTCATTCATTTTCGGAACACAAATTAAGATATTTTTGATGAAATCTCTCTGACTACACAGCAATTTAATTACCACTGTCAAGGCCCAGAAAGGTACTAAAGACATCGTTAAAATAGTCAACGTAACTACAGTGGTTCAACCTTAATTTTATGAAGCAACAAGAAAACTTTATTCAACAATCTCTTCTCTTCCTTGTCAGTCTCCTACGCTGTTGACGTAGTTAACACAGTGCAGCGCTTCCGGTGTGTTTGGTTACTATTGACATCCGCTTGTATGGACAAAAACAATTCCGAATTATTTTTATTTATTTTTATTTCAATTTTTTTTTACGGGCAAATTGGCCGCTTCCGATACAGGTTGCCATTTTTTTTCTTTAAGCAAATTTATTTGTTGTTTATTTGCTCTATAACAGGCAAAGTGGCCTTAAACAAAAACAAAAACAAAAAAATATCAGTAGCCATTTGAAATTAGAGGCAACAACTGCATTTTAATCACGATCCAAACAAAGATGCTACACACAGAGTAGTCTGGCTTTAGATTGTGAAATTATGCTACATAAGACACACCTGCACAAAACAAAAAACATAGCAGACGGACTAAATGAAAATGCAAATTCACTCTCTGACAGTAGGTGGCGCTCATGGAACAGCAGCGGTTTCTTTGGGCGCCACTGTACACAAATCAGCACTGTACTTATAAACACTACTTTATACTGAGGTAAGAGGCAAAGAAAATGCCATCGAAACTTTTCTGAAGACAGTCGGTTTCATTCAGAGATACATTCATATAAACCCCCACCCCCAATTCATTATTTATATTTGTCTCTGTTCTCTTCTTTGCGTCCGTCCAGCGTGTCCCCTCTGTGGCCTGTGTTAACGTCCTGTTTACAGACTTCATAATATTTCAACACAAATGACATTTTGGTATGTACCTCGGTATTAAAGTCACCATTATCCATTACCACCAAAATATCTCAGCTAATGCTGTAAACTATATACAGGGAGCCCTTTCTTGCACATCACTATATTAAAGGTTACAAGTGACAACAGAGCCCAAACTATTAAATTGAGTAGCTATTTATTTTTAGATATAATAGTCAACCCTCAAATAAAAAACAACATGTAAACTGCACATAAGGCAGGTTTTGCATTAAATCTAATTATAAAAATTATAATTTGAAATATAATCATTTACACAGTTATTGTCATAACTTGATTTCATGACAAATTTATTTAAACATATATTAAATAATTAAGACATTACTAACAGGTAAGGTAAATATATTGAATATATAAGCAAATACAGTGCATATATTTAGTGAAACGCTCCACTCTAGTGTTAATTTCTCTAGTGAACTAACATGCTGTGGACAGTAAATGACTTGCCTGAAGTAAATGTAATGCTACGCGAGATATTATTCTCAAGTTGTTTTATTAATGTCTTTCCGCAAACACAGATTGAGAGATTAAATGCATATCTAGATCTTCTGTTCCTCTTCTTCTGCGCTTTTTCCTGTTGTGGCGGTTAGCAAACAGCGTTGTATTACTACACGCGCCCCCTTCTGGATTAGAGTGTGGATCGCCTGTGACTGACTGTATTCGTCATCTAACTGCATGAACCGAACCGTGACGTCCGTACCGTACGGTTTGGGACCAATACATGTACCGTTACACCACTAGATAACAGAGTTTTCTTTTTTGGATGAACTATCCTAAGTTTTAGAGTTACCAAGAAAATGTAGTTTTATTATTTATTTATTTTTTTTATTTACAGAGGTCTCATATGACACAAGTTGACATTTGCTGTAAAACCTCAGTTAGTCATTCCTTGTCATCAGCTAAAGAGTTTGCGATGGGCTGAGAGTTCCCCTCATGCTCCACTAATGGCATGAGATCATTAGCGGTGTCAGTGTGGACAGAGTGGCAGCAAAGGTTTAAGTCACCATTATGTCAGGCTAAATTTAGTCAAGCTCACGTATATCATATCCCATTGTGCTCAGATATCTATTAGTAATAACAACTGCCAATCAAACAAATATGGCCAAGCGCTCTAGTTACTGTATTCCTGTCATGACCCTATCACTCGATCACATGCTAAGATCGAGCATCTTTTTATGGCTAGTGCGATGAAGTGCCCCAAGGAAAATAATGCAGCTCCTGCAATGCATTGTGGGCAAATAAAAACAACCCCTTCATTAAGGCCCATCTTCCATAGCAGAGATGAATATTTTAACTCTCCTGTGGTGCATTTACTTTGCTTACTCCTGGTCCACTGCAATTAATGTTTAAGGCAGCATCACTTAAAATAAGTAGATACAAGTTTTTCTTTCTCATCGGTGGGGACACAATCTATACAGCCATGTTCATAAAGAAAGAGAGGGAGAGCACTGCAATTAATTAAGAAAGACCTGGGAAAGAGCAGCAGTAGAGATAGAATGGAAATCAATGAAAGAGTAATGGTTTCATTTTGGCATGGATCAATGGGCTGAAAAGAATGCATTATGTCTGGTGTGATTTCAGCGCAGGGCATGGCTGTCAGTGGCAGGGGTGGCAAAACGTCACAAACTATCTTTCATTTTAATTTTTTTTTTTTTTTTTTTTTTAGGTAAAAGAGAAAAGGTGTAGGGTTGGATGATGGATTTTATATTCACGACACATTCACAATGATTTTGCTGAACATAAATAATTAAGCAACATAAATATTGCAATGCTTTTAATGCACTTTCGAAAAGAGAGACTTTCGTGATCCTTCTCTCAAAACTATGCAAGCATAAGAGTGTTAAGACAGAGAATGTCTTCGATTTAAACTTCAGTACACTGTAAACCCTAATAAGTTGTCAGAACTCAAAAAGGTTGAGGCAATCAGTTGAACAAACTCCAATATCAAGTAAGTAAAACTTTGTAATTTTATACTACACAGTCATGTTATTTGTTGGTCAAATAACCAACAAATGTTGGTCCTATATTACTCTTGTACAAAAACACTTAATTTCAACATTTATTCTGCTTATGCAGTTTGACGCAAAGCATGCTGGGAACCACAGAACTCTGCTGCACTCATTAATTTTAAGTTCAGCTTAATATAATCAGTTATTGAGTTCACTTAACTTTTTTCTATTAGTACAATAAACTTTCAGTAATTTTTGAGTGAAAAACTAATTTAATTTGGTTAATTTCACTGTTCAAGTTTACAGAGTAGCAGAAATGTTGGTGATTTGATTCATATCTCTGAATCAATTCAAAGAATTGATTCCAAATTTGTTTGCGTTATCACTCAAAAAAAATTCATGGAATTCTCTGTCAGTGTTGTTATTGTTGATTAAAACTAATATATACAGTTGTTTATTTTTATGCTGGTATATTATATTTTATTGTATTGCATTGTATTGTATTGTAGTGTATTGTGTTATATGTTATGTTACTGTATATTATATAAACATTATTCTTCCTACTGTTTACTTAGTAAAAAAAAAAAAAAAAAACATTGAGCAATTGGCTGCAATGTTTATCCACTTGTTAAGTCGTGACGTAAGGAATGCCGTTTCTGGGTCCAAGCCTCAACTCGTTTCACTTGCAAATGCCATCGACGGCCGTTTATGAGCGCTATTTATTCATATTAAACATCAAACATTTTAAAAAGTTAAACATTTTAAATACTTACAGTCTACACAACAGTCTGCATGCTCACAGCGTCACAGACATTAATATTTTAAAGATTTATAAAAGATGAATCACTGTCTGGCCATCTGGAATTTTGGTATGGAGATAAAGGTTATGATTATAATTTTTTTGTAGTATTACATCACATTGTGTGTGTATATTAGCACCGTTTGTTGTTTTTCTTGTGGTATGAGATAGAGCGTTTGGACCCAGAAGCAGTGCCGCGTGACGTCAGACTTAACAACCGAATTCACATTGCTGTCTGAAAACATCATGATAATCATTAAAAAAAAAAAAACAACAAAAAAACACAATAACCAACCCATAGTCTTGTCATGTATTATACTACATACATAATCCAAAATCCTACAACAGCCCTCACCTCACATCACCTACCCAGAATATTGTCAATTACATAAAGCATTTTTAACAGCATGTTCCCTGCTAACCATTCAATGTAATATTTAAAGGAGAACATGATTGCAAAAAGAGCTCTGCAAGCTGGCAGATTAATCCTGAACAAGGGCATTTCTATACAAGAAATGCATTTCAGTCCCATCATGCCCCCATTTTAATCTCAACAAGGCTTCCAACCTTGTTTTAGACTCACATTCCCAACATAAAGGTGAAAATAACCATGCAAAATGAAAGGAAGAAGCTCTGCTGGTGTGCAGCCATTAGTGAATGGTGACATTACAATTACGTTTATAGCTAACTGGATTATTACCTAAGCAGGTATCCATGGATACGCGTCATGTACTCAAGCTAAACCTTGTGGAAGTACTGTAGGAATACTAATTGTATTGTGTGAGTTACTGTAAATCTGGGTCACACACACAGAGAGAGACACACACAACAATACTTGTAGGCTCCCAAAGCCTTTCAGACATGTTCTGCAATGGACACCTTCTGTGAAAACATAGAAACTGTTAGAGGTTAGATGCTATTTCCCTTTATAAGCCTAAAAAAAATCTGACAGCTGAAATCCTCCCACAACAAAAGCTTCAGGTCGTCAGTTTCAGAGCACAAGAGACTGTGAGACTGTGTGGGAGGTAGAGGAGGGAAAAAGAGCAGGGGTGAAACAACTATTATAATGGCCTCACACAACAATGACTTTAAGGGCGCCTACACGCTACAGCAGGGATATTCAACGTCCGGCCCAAATGCCTCCTGCCAAGATTATTGATGGCCCGTCGCCACAGTCTGCACTTTTGAGAATTGAGCTTCTGCTTCTGTCTGCACTGTACTGTCATTGAGTGTCTACCAGTCTTGGGGAGGGTCACTTTTTTAAGGGACATGGCCCAACTACTTGCTCATTTAATAAATTGCATTAAATGATCTAACTAAATGTTACATGTAAATTTAAAGCCAATATATATAATGCATTATATAAGTATAAAATACTTAAAATAATTTTTTTTTTTTTTTTTTTCAAAGTCTCTTATGCTCACCAAGGTTGCATTTATTTGATCAAAAATGCAGTGAAAACTAACATTGTGAAATTTTATAATAATTTAAAAGTGTTTTTCTCTATTTTAATACATTTAAAAATATAATTTATTTCTGCAATGGCAAAGCTGAATTTACTGTCTCTCACTTTTAATCGATTTAATGAGTCTTGTTGAAAAACGTATTGGTAACACTTTAGTTTAGGATTCAATCCTCACTATTAACTAGTTGCTTATTAGAATACATATTACTAGAATATTGGCTGTTTATTAGTCCTTATAAAACACATATTAATGTCTTATTCTTCATGACCATATTCTATATTTCTTAATCCTACCCAGTACCTAAACTTAACAACTACCTTACTAACTATTAATAAGCAGTAACTAGGAGTTTATTAAATCAGCATATTTCTAAAGGATCATGTGACATTGATGACTGGAGTAATGATGCTGAAAATTCAGCTTATCATCACAGGAATAAATTGCATCTTAAAATATATTAAAATAGAAACCAGTTCTTTTAAATTGTAATAATATTTCATAATATTACTTCAATTACTGTATTTTTCACCAAATAAATGCAGCCTTGGTGAAAAAAAAAAAAAAAAAAAAAAAAAAAAAAAACTTAATTATTGCTAACTTTTGACCAGTAGATATAGAATTTTGAAATGATACAATAAGTGATTTTGGTCTGACTCTTGTACTAGACGTAAGAATTCCTGTGAGTGAACTTAGTTTAGGATTCAATCCTCACTATTAACTAGTTGTTTATTAGCATACATATTACTAGCATATTGGCTGTTTATTAGTACTTATAAAGCACATATTAATGCCTTATTCTGCATGACCATATTCAACATCCCTTAATCCAACCCAATACATAAACATAAACATAACCACTACAACTACCTTACCTACTATCAATAAGCAGGAATTAGGAGTTTATTGAGGGAAAACTCCTTGTTAATAGTGAATATGTGCTCCCTAACTTGAAGTGTTACCAAATATTGTCATCACTGATTGGTGCATAGTGACAAAATACTTGTGCAAGATCCAAACTCTATGTGTTCCATCTAACAGCAAAAAACGGCTAACAGTGCCCAAATGTCAAAGTTTTGAAAGGAAAAGCAAATGAATCACAGTGAATTTGTTTACTTGAATATAGTTTAGCCAAAATTCTGGTTATATGTGACTAGTGTGTAAAGTCCTCAGACCAGCCTCTTCCAACTGGTTTACATCTGCAGTAAACTGAATGTATGTGCAAGTGTTAAATCTGCAGCAAAATCAACAGCAAATTAATGCCACCTCATTA
Organism: Hypophthalmichthys nobilis; assembly: GCA_037950665.1. Taxonomy (NCBI): domain Eukaryota; kingdom Metazoa; phylum Chordata; class Actinopteri; order Cypriniformes; family Xenocyprididae; genus Hypophthalmichthys; species Hypophthalmichthys nobilis. The sequence continues at coordinate 37,767,523 of CM075468.1, read as the reverse complement.
ATATCCACGAGTAACGCTGTTCAGGTTTATAATATGCCCCGCCTCCCAAATTATCAGATTGTTTCTATGCCCATGTAAAAGTGTGTGTGAGAGAGAGCGTTCACCCCAGTATTCTCTTAATCCATGTCTCAATTGAGACTTTTGCAGTTAATTAAAGAGAGATACAAAGACTCCTCAACTAGAAAAATCTTTTACAAGAGACTAAAATAACAGTAGTGTAATAGCTCCTCAGGAAAAGCAGCCCCGGGTCCATTATAAGATAATCACTTACTATAAATTAACTAATAATTAAAATGGTATCTCATCTATTCAAAAGTGCATATCATTTTACCCATGATCAAGTTCACAAAAAGATAATGATGCTGTTCTTTTACCAGTGCAAAAGTAAAACAGTGCTGGAGAAGTTACTATTAAATGGTGGCTTAATAAACTACAGCCTACTATTATGTAGTTTACTCATGTTACTCTAAAGCAAAAGCAGCTAGCAATTGCTATTTAAATATATATTGCTCAACACAACAGATAAAAAACTAGTTGTATTTACATTTAAATTTGCACATAAGGTGGTTTTTATATCAACTTTTTAATGATATGATGGTAATACTTTAGAATAAGGTTCATTTGTCAACATTAACGTATTAACAAACATGAACTAAACATGAGCAACACATTTGCGACTGTATTTGTTAATCTTGCTTAACGTTAGTTAATGACAATACAGTAGTTGTTAGTTCATGTTAGTTCACATTGCATTAACTAATGTTAACAAATACTGTAATAATGTATTAGTAAATGTTGAAATTAACATTAACAAAGATTAATAAATGTTGTAGAAGTGCAATTCAGTATTAGTTCATGTTAACTAATGTAGTAAACTAATGTTAACTAATGAACCTTATTGTAAAGTGTTACCGATATGATTATAGGTCACAATCTGCAATGTACAAGACAAAAACTCTAATAATTTTACAAAATGAAGTTTTTTTCTCTTTCTTTCTTTCTTTCTTTTCTAGTTAACTAACAAGCTACGGACATTGATCGGCTTTGTGGAAGTAAATGTCACGTTACCTGACATTATTTACAAGCTGTTTTATTGATGTCTTTCTGAGGTTGTAACACTGACTGAGCGATTACATGTGACCTGATACATTTCATGAAGTTGTACTGTTTCCCTCTGATGTTCATTCATGTTTATTTTGTGCTATAACTAGTAGTAAAGAGGAAGAGATGATCTGTTCATGTGCGTTCTGCGCTTCGCTTAAACTGAGGTGGCAACAGCACTCTGCCACGCTACAATAAAGAGCATCAAAATTGTATTAATTGTTTGAATTTAGTGATAAAATAGGCAGAATTTTGACTTTCTTTCTTATTAAAAAAAAACATAGCACAAAGTTTATTTTGATAAAAACAAAGAGAATCTAAACAGATAAATTTACACCAAATACAACTAAGACTATAAAACCCCTCCAGTTTTGATAGCTTCTATAATCGCTATAGAATTGTAAACATTGCGCACTGTAGCAAAAACTACAAAAACAAAAAACAAACAAACAAACAAACAAACAAAAAAAAAACTCTCAACAAACATCTCAGAGATTTGGTGAATTGTTTTGGAACCATCTGAACTTTGATTGCTATATACAAGAGGATAGCTTAGCAACGTAGCATTTTGTTGTCATACACATCACGTCATCAAAGCAGCTGTACTGGAATATGTAGCTAATTTAGAAGTATTGGTAATTTTGCGTACTCAATTCCCAGCACTATTCACAACAGGTTGTTTCTTAGCTCTGGATCTGGGAATCATGCCCTTCCCTCATATTCATTTTCCCTTTGTCTGCAGTTTCATTAAAGTAGATTTAATTGCTCTACTGTGGAGTTCTCTAGCTAGCAAGAATCTATTCAAATCATTATCACTTCAAAGAGCACCACACCACTGCTCTGCATTACATTTCCAATGAGGCCCCTATATGTTATCACTCGCACGTGGTATTAAATTTGTGCTTTGAAGTAGAGTTTTAAGTACATACCCTCTTCTGGTATCTCTACATTAGGTTAGCTCAGTATCTACTGTAAGGCAAGCATAATTTGAGGCAATTAAGATATAAATCAAAACTGTCCTTAGATGTTTCACTGATAAATGCGAGAATTAATTACTGTAGCCATTTAGAAACAACTAGGAGCTGTACAGGGAGGATATGCTTGCATGTATCACCTCTTGGGGCTTTCAGTAAGCCAGAGTGTGTCTGTGTAGATAATTTTTTTTTTTTTCTTTTCTGATCTAGGGAATCATTTTGACTTTTTTCTCATCCCATTTGAATGAGTAACCGTGGGTTGCAACTAAAAAAAAGACGTACACAGAAACGCACTACGACACATACATTTCATTTCCAAGGATGAAGCTATCTCTGACATCTCAGAGTAAAGCACACAGTATAGTGCCTTAGAAGCAACAGCACAGTGATCGAAATTGAAAGAGAGAGAGAGAGAGGAGGAAACACAGTCTTTTTTGTTGTTCTTGCTGAACTGTTATTTAAAGTCAATATAAAATCAAAATCAAGCCTTTTTATTAATATATGTTTGTGGTTTTATTGTGCACAATGTATTAGTCATTATTCTAAAGCAAAAACTTTAGTGTCTTAATCTTATGTGAACATGTGAATGTGTTGTCAAATTACTGACATACTAACTTAAAATCTCTGGGGTATTTCAAGTGAAAATTTTAGGTCAAAGGGGTTTGTCTGAATCTGAATTTGTCTAAAAATCCTGAATTAATGGGATAGTTCACCTAATAATCAAAATTCTGTCATTATTTACTCACCCTCATGTTGTTCCAAGCCCGTAAGGTGTTCGTTCATCTTCAGAACACAAATGAAGAGCTTTTTGATGAAATCTGAGAGCTTTCTGTCCCTCCATTGACAGCTACGCAACTGACACTTTCACGCTTCAAAAAGTTCATAAAGAAATTGTAAAAACTGATTAAAAAATACTGAGTCGGCATTCTGACGTAGAACCTGGAAGCGCTGGACATAGTGTAGCAGAAAGACAGGGGAGAGAAGATAATGTTGAATAAAGTCACTATTTTTGTTTTGTTTTTGTGCACAAAGTATTCTCGTCACTTCATAACATTAAGGTTGAACCACTGTAGACACGTTGACTATTTTAACAATGGTTTTACAACTTTTCCGGACCTTGAATGACGGTAATTATGTTGCTTTCTATGGAAAAAAAAACTCTTGGATTTCATCAAATATATCTTAATTTGTGTTCAGAAGATAAATGAACGTCTTGCAGGTGTGGAACAACATGAGGGTGAGTAATTAATGAGAGAAATTTCATTTTTGGGTGAACTAACCCTTTAAGGACATTAATCTACACAATGTGTTACATTGTGCCTGATCAACCCGATCTCATGAGAAAACAACTATTTTATGAGGTGGTGATTTTGTATGTTTTTGTTCGACGTGATTCATACGGAAACATAAAAAAAAAATTAAAAAAATTTAAACAAGGTCCATCCCTAAACCTATCCATCATCAGGGCCTAACCAGATCATACAAATTCATCTGAACTTGCCACCAATTCGCCAAAACATAAAATAGCTATGATTTGTGAGAGTGTGTTGGTCTGAGTAAGATCCACTTGATGAAACATTGAAAAATATAGTATATTATAACAGTATTCATATTTACTTCTATCATTTATAGTGGTACTTTATACTCTGATTTGGCAGCAGTTAAAGTGTTGTTTTCTTTGCCCTAAAGTTGAGATAAGGCAATTCATTTCCAAGAGAAAAATCCTGCTTACAATAACTCTCAGCAGTGTCCAAAACCTAGTAATTTGTAAAGTGCACACAAGCCATATTGCAGCTAGCTTCATCTTTATAAGCCTCCTCTTTAACCTTGAATTTCCCCCTCTAGGCTGGGTAATCTCTCTCAGTGTTAGAGCACTCGCTCCTGGAATAATGAAAATGATGGCAAGTCTACATGCAACCCAACTGTGAAAGCTCGACACTCATTGATGGTAAGAATAAAACTGAAATAACAGAAAATGCTTGTGGGTCAGTTTAATCTATTTCTGGCTTTTAAATTACACATCCATTAGCACCTCTGTGGGAAAGCTGTAATACTGCTCTGAAGCATCAGTGTTATCTTAAAAGGTAAGAAAGAGGGCAAAATGCATTTCAGACCCCCCCTTCAGGATCTTTGTGTAAGGTCCCCTTAGCTAAGTAAACAGATTAAAATTTTCGTTTTACCATGCATTATAAATTTGCTCAATTTAAATAGGAAAAGGTTTTTGTGTGTGTGTGTGTGTGTGTGTGTGTGTGTGTGTTTTTTTTTTAATTAGCTTGTTTTTTTAATGTATTAGTGTTTTATATTTGTCTGTCTTGTATGTGGTAGTAAACTTCCATGGTTCAGAAATTGCCACAAGAGGGACAATAAAAGGTTACTAAACAAAACTAAACTAAACTAAAAAATCTTCAGGGAAAAGCAGGGCCACCAACAAGGTCAAGAGAACATGACTTTTTTAAAAAAAAGTGATATTCATAGTCACTTTTGAATAGCATGTAAAGTGAAATTAAGATTATGTTCGTGTTAGCACACTACCATAATGCTCACTGTATCTGAAGTTTATGGTACATACTGTACACAGTCTGTTAATTCTGCATTCAGCATGTATAAAGAGTTTATACCATGGTCTATCTGAATACTCGATTCTGATTGGCTGGAAGGTGTGCATAAAGGAATAATTGATGATGGGCCGTTAAATTCTTAGAAAATAATGCACACCAGAGGTGGTAATGCGGTCACGACGCGAAGCGGAGTGGCCGTTACACCTCGGCCCGGAGTCAATTATTCCGCTTATACTACGGTTACCACACCTCAAGACACTGTTCCGATGTTGTATTTCAAGACATTTGTCAGGTTTTTGTCCTTAAAACACTCTTGTGTGTGGGACTAATTTCTTACGCATCTCATCCCAAGCCTCCGTTGCTAATTCCAAAATGTCATTTCAGAACTAGTAACGGAGGATTGAGCCTTGATAGCAGAATAATACAGTTGATATAGTTATTAACGCAGTTGAGAGAGAGAGAGAGAATAAGCATATGTGAATTAGCCTACCTGAGTCTGTGCAAGTGTGCATCTCTCGCGGCAGCAGTGTCTAAGTTTATCTACCACAAGAACCACACAGTTATTACCTCGCTGGTGAGAAATGTAATCTATTGTTTAAGTTGCTAAACTATTTTACTGATTAATTCGTCATAGCAGCGCTGACAAAATGTTTCTGTGCGAGTGTGTGCCCGTACTATACAGTACGTCAGGCCACAATAAAACGTATTTTGTGGCAAAAAACATGACAATAATTTGTCGTTTTGATCCTATTGTTTACTATATTTATTTGCTTGGTCGGTGTTGGTTTGGGTTTTGTTTTTTTTTGCGGTTGTAATAACTGAAAACATTTGGCGAAGTGATATGGAACTGCAATGTGGTCAAAACCTGCCTAGAACTACATTAGCCATGCGTTTCCCTGAAAATAATTGCACACCTTAGAACGTTGGGCAACCAATCAGATTCGAGCATTCAACAGCCCCATAGTATAAAACCATTTAATGCACAGGTAGTTCCAAGTTTGTTTAATCAGTGTTCTATATTAATGCGTTGGTTTCATTGAAGCACACATACACATCACTCGCACACAGAGATCAGAGATTGCGCTGCGCACACAGAAACATTCAGGAGCACAGAAACTTGTTGTCAGCGCTGCCCCGCGACTGTTAATAGAGAGAGAGAGAGAGATGCAGAACAGGTATGCATCTCTCATCTCTCTCCCGATAATTAATTCAAATAACTGCTATAATTCATTCATTTAAATAAATGTAATTTTACGTACTACTTTATCTCTGTGATCGAACAAACATAATTGGTGAAAATAACCGTCAATTTTACCCTTCCGGTCAAATATTGTGCTGCAAACATCAATAACAGCTTTAAGTTTTCAATGCTGGCAAATGACCATGGAATAAGTGGCATAATCCACAGCTAACTGAACACCTGAATCCCTTATGGTCAGCTCATGGTCATGTGAACCAGGGTGGCAAATCCTCGCGATTTATTTTAAATCAAGATGGCGGGAGAGTTCATGTTAACGTTTAACTAGAATAATTCAAGTTGTTTTGTTTTGTTTGTGATTTTTACACACATTTATGTCATTTTAAGTTTAAATAGGTTTCATAGGTAAGGAATAAGTTCAATAGTAGATACGTTAGGTAGTGGTGAGCAGTGCTCAAACAAGAGAAGGCAAGTTTTAAAGTTGAGAGCAGAGAGGGAACACATACACACATAAAGCATATTTACACACATATGTAAAGTGTATATTGTATATTTATTTGCAACAGTTATTAACAGCAATAATAAGAAATTACTGTAGTAAGAACTACTAATGGATGCCGTTGTCCTTCATTGCTCCCTTTATCAAGTGTGTTCCAAACAGCTACATTATGTATGACACACAAGTGCCTTTATCCCTCCAAAGTCCCCACTTCATCGGCCCTTCTCTATGCCCTTCAGAGTGACTAGGGCATAAGCTCACTTCCGATTGAAATTTACCCATGTTTATCTGAATGTTTGTCTGCTGTCTGGTATAAAAGAACATTTCACATAATATTTTTGAAAATAATAAATAATTATAATAATAGTATGCAGCATTCGGTCCCACTTTAACACTATGTGCTTAAGGCAAATAAATACATTTTTAACTAAGTACATGTAACATGTATTTACAAAAATAAGTACATTGTATCAAATTATTATTATTATTATTATTTTAAGTCATTACATATTAAATACATAGTAATAGACAAAGTGGGTCTTAGTTTTCAATGTATACTGCATAGTATGCAGTCAGTAGTATGCTAGAATCCATTGAGTACGCAGCCAGTGTTAATCAAACCAAAATTATTTTGTAAAACTTATTCAAGCTGCATAAATTTGCACTTTTATTGAGCATATCAAACCTTATTTCACCTAAAAACACTCTCTAAAGATGCTGGATCACACTCACTTAAGAAGCATAAAGGTTTATACTTAACATTTACAGAGGCAGAGCACATCTCTGAAATCCTCTTTCATAAAAATGTGAGACCGATTTGAAAGTGTCTTAATGTTCTTTACTCAGCTGCACAAACTGAAAGGTAATGCAATAAACCAGCAAAGCTTGAACAATTTTCCAGATGGTCAGCTCTAAATATGCATTTCCTCTCTGATGGCTGCATGTCTAAATTTCCCTTAAACTTGTTTCTAAGCCTGTACCAAGGTCAGCCCTGCGCTCTGGGCACCTTCATTTCCATTCAGCAATCAGCTCCAAACTCCACTAATCACTCAGAGAGCCACTAAACTTTCAAGACAGCGATACAGTAGCACCGTAAACGTGTGAAACATATAACCGCTGACCTTAGTTTAACATCTTTACCCTTCCCACACATCGCACAAGGAAAATATCATTAGATTTGACTTACCTTTATAGGTGGTTAGCCAGAGGGAAAGCATAGAAGAAAAAGAGAGAGAGAGAAAGAAGGGCATAATGTTAGAAATATTATGGGCCACATGTGACATATATGATGCAAAATCAATACAGATATATTCATACTGTGATTTGATGATGTTGCAGATGTCTGTTAATATTGCTTGTGGTCATAGGTGAAGCCATCAATCACAATTGTTTATCCCACTTGGCTCTCAGATTATGAGTTAATCCAGGGTGGTGTTGATGTTTTTTAAGCTTGTAATCTGCTGACTGATCCATTTGTGTGTCAACACTGTCATGCTGACACATATAAGACAATATCTTGGTTTTAAAACCTAGCATTTTACACTGAAAATGTGGTTTATTCACCCAGAAATTGCTAGTAAATTTCACAATTACAAAGAATCAACAAGCAACACATTTAATTAAACATGAAATTATAACATTTCATTCTGTTCTATGTGACCTGGTTCAGAACTTTAAACAAGACAACACTTTAACATGATTGTGTTGTGTAGAACATGACCTTCCAAAATCAGTAGAAGCTGTAACAATCAAATCCCACATTCGTTAAAATTGAAAAATTTACTGCCGCAAGAAGTGTTACAACAATGGTTTTATGTCAGTGATATTAAAATACAGATTGTCAACAATGGTGACATGCCATGTTTCCGGTGATGTACATGTTTTAATGAGATATGTGCACCGGTATACGATTTTCAGCAACTAACAACTGAAATTCTACACTGTACCTCACACAAAATTATTGTATACCACCAGTGAGCACTTCAAATGCAACGCATAGTTGTTTGGACTCCTTTAGTAATGCTTTCACAATTTTTTTAAATAAACTATTGTGATAAAACTTGTCTGTTCTGTATACATCCACCTTATTTTTCAACACGGACGTAAGGTGTTTTCTGTGGATGTGTGAGACTTCCGATTTATTAGCCACTATAGCGAAATAACGAGAAGAATATCAGTGCAGGAAACTGTAAAACTGTTTGCGCTACAAACGAGCGTGTTTATAATTAAGACAATATATTAAAATAATATGGTAAGAAATACCAGTTTGCAATAACAAACAGTATAACAAGCGGTTTTGTACAGCTAAAAATAACTGGAAGCGAATGACTCCGGAAGCCAGACGCATATATTACGTTACTCCCTAAAAAAAGAAAAAGTAACTCATTGAGTTACTTAGTTACTTTTTATGGAAAGTAATATGTTGCATTACTTTTGCATTACTTTTTCTCATCTGGGCTGGGCTTGCTTGTTTCTTTTTTAATAACAAAAAACCCAAAAGTTCTATTTCTGGCAAATTTAAGGGCCCTTTCCATCAAAAGTGAAATGAATAAGCCTCAGGCTGAAGGAAATGCAAATTCACTCCTGTACAAGACATTGCTTAATAAAGTGATATTGATGACATTGTTAAAAACAAGTATGTTTGTGTAATTTAAAATATTTAATTATTGCAGGTTTGCGTAATATCCTGAGTTTGCATTTAACTGTGTTTATTCATTTTGAGGAATACCGTACACAACACCTCTGCACTTATTCCCCATTTCTCTTAGTACGGGGACAGGAGAGGAGTCAGTCAATAAATGGAAAACTTGCATTAATTATTTGAAAAATTCACTCAGATATTTTGTTGTAAATTTAAAAGTAATGTGTTACTTTACTAGTTACTTAAAAAAGTAATCTGATTACGTAACTCACGTTACCCCCAACCCTGATAATAAGAAATATTATTTGTTTCTTTTTTATGTTGTTGACAAGGGATTTGATCTGGGTATAAGGTTAAAGGATATATCTATACTATAATATATCTGTAAAAATGTAACATGATATTAAGGATTCAGACATATTTTACATTTCTATAGCTCTAAATACATAATACTGCTTAAGTTTTAGATGCTGTCAGTTCATCCATATTGTATGTTTCAGCATCTACCCAAACATACAAAAAAGTACCAGTAAATTTTTGTACGAATATACCTCCATATAAACAGGCTGCCTATTCAGATAGTGGACGCTAAACTCGCTCACTAGGTTTTGAAACTGGGCTAATATTTTTTATCAATGAGAAATAAACTTATTTCATTCAACGAAGAACATTTATAAAATAGTTCAATCTAACTGGATATTGACTACTTAATATTTGTGCGAGTATCATTAGCAACATGCTAACATCAACCTCTATTGGAATAAATTAGCTATTCCAGAATGCAGAGTATGCAGTGTTGCAGCCTAGAGCTTCCCACATCAGTCACAGGTTCAGCTGACTTTTTAGACAGTAGACAGCAAGGCAGCTGACTAACAGAGCTAATGATGCAATGTTTTTCATTGTGTTGTTATTACAAGAGTGTAGGTGCTCTAAGCTATTAATGTCAGACATTAACAATTTCTATGGCAACATTCATAACAGCAAAAGGAACCCATATGTGGCTTTGTTGTTATTGGCAGCAAAATATTTAACCACTATTATTCACACTATGT